>JAVUPR010000448.1:1200000-1800000 GCA_036785695.1 Gentiana straminea | reverse complement strand
TCGTATCGAGTTTCGCATTAACGGAAGCTAATAGACTCGGATGTATTTTTTTTACAAGATAGGAATAGAAATACAATCATTCTAAAGATAGAAAAGATAACTTACATCTACGATATAAAAGTCTTACAACCGTACGAACCTTAAAGAAAGAACGAAAGTACAACCAATATCTTACAAGGAAATAACAAAGAAGTACAACATATCTTGAAAGGTAAAGTGCAACATAGTACTTTACATAATCTAATAGAAGTAAAACATAATAAAAGCATCGCATGACAACTCATCAATTGTCATCCTCGATGTCCTCGTCAAACTCCTGTTCCACCTGTTCATCTTCTCAACCCCAAACACAACAACATGCATTTGAGGTAAGTACAAAGGTACTTAGCAAGAAACAGAAGCTATTGCATTAACTAGGTTTTATAAAGAAGGGTTTATGTAAATATTGAGTTATCTTTATTCGACCGACTCAATTCTAGGGTTCACTTCATGCTCCTCAACACGTTGTGACTAAACTTTTCTAACTTAACTCAAGTTTGTTACACCGGCATTCAAGGGAACTACGCATGATGCTACCCACCACGAGGTATCGTTTGCAACCTATTAGTGGATCACACCAATAGCCACGGGTTAAGACCCGATAGTGTACACATTCGGCGAAGCCCCCTACCATTTAGCCGTTTGTACGCCAGTAGAGTCATTCACTTTATCTGACCGCCCAAACATCGCGATATAGACAAGTGCCTTACCAAGAATGTTACGATGTTTAGTCTTTTATTACACACTTATGTAATTTATTAATCATTAACTAGCCTTCTAAGTGTTTTCAAGATAAAAGCTCACTTAACAACTCTACTCCCTCACTTAGAATCTAGATACAACACCCTAGGCACATATACAGACATTGATGAATACTAATTCATCGAAGCATAAGCCGTTCATACCCTTCCGATGGTCCCGAACTGCAAATCTATGGAAGAGTACATCCGGTGCCGGAACTAAACGCATCAGTAGCTTAATCGAGGCTTATTCATGTTCATTTAATGTTATAAGATCAAGAAACAACACCTAAAACTAGACTCGGGGCTCAAAACTGAACAAACTTGAAAACAGCCTCTCCAGTGCGCCAGCACTGGGCCTGGTGCGCCCGCACTGGCCTTGGTGCGTCTGCACCAACTGCAGTATACCCCAAAAAACACAGTTTTCTGCACTTTAGCGGATTCCTAACACTTCCAAACATGTTCATCAACCATGTGCTCATCAAAACAGCAGAAAAGTACCAATTTAACAACATACAATATCCCCCATTAGCAAGATAGCACATATTCATGAATTTTGTCACCAAATTACTTCCAACACCAAACCTTAACTCTATCGAACCATAATCAAAGCAATAGAGAAGATTTTCTTACTTATTCAAGCAAAACTTCAAAGCAAAAGTCCAAAAGTCTGCAGCAACTTCTCAAACCTCCACACAAAACCTATTTAATCCACAACCAATTCGAGAACTAGTTAGGTTTAAGGTTTCTAACTACTCAGAACTATGAATTACACAACTCTCTTCAGCCAAACATGATCAAAATATGGTGAATCCAAGATTAGGGCTATTTTCATACCTTGATGAAATCTGGAAGTCTTAGTATCAAAACGATCCTTGCGTTCTCACGATGTTCCTGCTCTAGTTGAATCTGAAAATGGAGTAGTAACTAGTAAGGAATTGGAGAAAGCCTCTTTGTCTTCTTCCTATGCTCTCAAACTCAGAAATTTACGTTAAAGTTTCTGACATGATTTTGTTTCTAATTAGTGGGGGGTTATTCCCTTAATAAACCTCCCACTAGCTAATTAATTAAACCTCCTTATTTTACCTTTAATTGTAAAATAGTCCATAGCTTTATATATATATATATATATATATATATATATATATATATATATATATATATATATATATATCGAAAATATATACATAAATACTTATTATCATTTATAAACTTTAAATTCATAAAATAAATAATATAATATTTCATTCTCGCAAATTGATGATGGCCGTTTTAAAGTATACCAACTTTGACCGGCAGAGTACCGAGTCGGTTGTAGTATAAAACTAGCGAGCAAGGTCGTAATCCCACAGGGAATTTAGTTAAGTACCAAAGCTAGTGTCATCTCTAGTTTAGATCAACAAGATTTTTAAGAAGGTTATTAAACTATTACTCGCTATGTTTACAATAACTAACGAAAAACAAGAGCTTTAAATGATAAAAGGTGATAGCCGAGCTATGATCCAATCAACTTGTTGGTCCCTTGAAAAGGCTTTGGTTAAGTTTAGAGGGGGGGGGGGAGGGGGTGAATAAGCATAACACTTACAACTTTTTAGGAGTTGAACAGACTCAGCACCCCAGTAGTCTGCTGACTAACAATAGTCTGCTGACTGTTGATAGTCTGCTGACGATTAAGATTACTGAATATGTTGCAGCGGAATATATCTAAATTAAGCCTTAGTACTTGTTGTTAAAAGATGATACTAAGTATTGGATACTCAGTAGTGTATGCGTGTGATTCAATTGCTAGTTTCAGTAGATTGATGTGTTTAGTATGCTGATAAACTAAAATGTAGAATATAAGTGCAATAATGTAATGTAGACAAAGTTTATAGTGGTTCCAGGTGGTGTAATCCTGTCACTCCACTCTTCTCCTGTGATGTTGGAGGAAATTCACTAGAGATTCTTGAGGTTGCAGTTACAAGAGATCCCTGACTGTTTGTCCTTCACCAATGACTATGGCTTCACAAACTGAACACTTGAAACATGTAGGATTGCTTCTCCAAAGTATTCCACTGGTCCTTGAAGGGTAGGATTTCCTCCTCACCAGCTCCACCACAAAAAAAAGTTCTTGACACCTCACAGATGCTTCTTTGTCTTCAGCACACTTCTTGTAAAAGAAGGTTTGAATCAAGTAAGTGATTCAACTTTCAGCAACTTGATCAGGATGAAATAATCAGAAGCTTGAGGTCTTCAAGTGTGTGAACTTGATGTAACTTGATAGCAGGTTACACTTGAAGATATTTCTGGATCAGTAGGTTTAAGCTCAGTAGAGTCAACAGGGTAAAGTTCTTGCTTAAATCTTTGATTGCTTCGTATGGATTGTATGCTTGTTAATTTTCATCATCTGTAACTGAATCAGGAGTTCTCTATTTATAGGTGTGAATCCTGTGACTTACATTTGAAATTCAAATGTAGCCGTTCCAGTTTTGTCTTCATCTAGACTTGCTTTATGTCACTATTCCTAGTAGTGACACTGTCAGTCCGCTTTATGTCAAAATGCAGACTGTCCACCCTTTGACTTATATCATTGGATAATCTTCTGAACCTTACCAACGTCCCTTTAATCTTGACCATTGATTTGTTGACAAAATCAAAGCTTGTACTTCATCCTTATCCACTTAATCTTCCAATGTCAACGTTGATTAAATCGAGATTTACATTCAGCAGATATCTGAATTAAATCAGTCTGCCGATATACATACCTATTGACTGAATTTACTCTGCTGTGTTTTATCAACACTTCACTCAACTATTTTTCATCCAACATTTTATTGTGAAGTTAGAGTACACCATTTTAATCATAACTAAGTTCCAATCACCATTTGACTTTATGGAACTTAGACCTTGTAATCAAGGCATATGTAATCAGTTTAGGTCATCACAGACTTGCCTAAATGCTGATTCCACATCCTTGACTTTAATAACTAAGTTTGATCCCTTAGCCTCAATAACTGAGTTTGAGCCCTCAGCCTTCAATACTCAGCAGGTTCCTAGACACTCTACTGACCTAGCTACTCTACTGACCCAGCAGGTCTACTGAGAAATACAGCTGACCTACTTACAGTGCTTGTTTGATCAAACCTATTCATAAATCAAACTCTATTAAACTTATATATTTAATCTAGACATCTTTTTGTATTTGCTCTATAACAGTTGGTCTGGCACTCATCACTGAAACTTGAAATATGTCCAACAATTTCCCCCTTTTTAGTGATGATACCAATACCTTCCTTACAGCAAAGAAAAAAGAATAAAAAAAAACAGAACAAAATTCATTGATATTTCATTAAAATCATTTGTTCAAATGTGTTACAAATTAGACTCAGCAAAAGATAAAGACATTAGTAAGTCTGTTGATCTAAGTTCTTCTTTCTATTTCTTGCTTTTCTTGATAATCCTTGATTTCATTGATCAAATCTATCATCCATTGATTTTCCATCGTGGAAAAATCAACCCAAGGATTCAGTTCTTTCCAAAATTTCCGGGCTTCTGGTAGAGCTAATCTAATGGAGTGCACAGAGAAACCACTACAAGAAAAGTTGTCTTTTATAAGGGTAATCATCCTTATTAAATGACTGATTCCTGTCATTGAAGGTTTTTTATAAGGGGAAATCTACCCTTATCGCCCCTTATAATAGCTTCCGCTGGTAAAAGTAAATAATAACAGTAAATATATCCTGTTATTAAAAAGGGATGACATTCAATAACAGAATTATACCGTCATTAAAAATTATTCATAATTACAAGAAACTTCCTTATTATTATATTATTTGCCCCTCATTATTGCCTCAATTTCTCTTTACTTTATGTTATGATATTGACGGGAATTACTCTCATTAATAAGCATAACCCCTTATCAAATTGGTTTCGTTATTATTACTAAAATACATTTAATGACTAAATATACCGTACCTCCACATGTAAGAACATTATCATTATATTATCAAAATATACAAAAAAAGACTTTGTTCCAAAAGCTAAACTACATGTAGACACATAATTACACAATTTCCTAATATCACGTCTTTGAGTAACATACATCTTTGTTCGTTACTCCAAAATACAAACCAAAATATGCCTACATACTACAATCCTTGTAGGATATGATAAGTTACCAGTCCTTCCACACAAGTCTTCAAAAATCCCCAAACCATACAAAAGCCTCGCATTTAAAATAGGAATAAATACTTAAGAACACATTGTAATAAAACTTCATATTTTTTAGATGAAAATATCCTTCCATCACAACAGAATTTGATACAAAGAAAAATGGGAACAATGCATGGCCCCTAAAAACCAAAAGCAAAAGTTGTCTCAAAGTTAAAGCTAGCTATCTAGCAAATGGAACTATACATACAAACATATCAACATTATAATTTGATTTAGATGACAAAATAATAGTGAATCTTCAAACTGCAAAATGAAGTTTTAATAAAGACTTACTACAAGTATTAGAATATAGGCAGTCTTAAAAGTTACTATATTCTGAACAAGGAAAACTGGTAGCAAGCGTTAACGTGGATAAAAAGCATTGGGATTTTCTGTAGATCCCGTAACTACGGGGTTTTCCATAGATCCCCTAACTATTGGGGTTTGCAGTAGTACCCTTAACTACACTTACCTGAAGGACTCTTTGAAATGTAGTTTGGACACACTAAGCTTGTGAAAGAGGAAAAATGACAATTGCAAGGCACTAAACTAATAGAAAAAAGAAATACATGGTTGGGAGTTTCTAAGGAGACTAGGCACCAACCTTGCACGTGGCTCATCTTCCTCAGCATTCATCTTAGTTTCCCTGCATATAGGAATGTTGATCAAAACAACATTTTCTCAACCCATCCCCTCAACGATAAAAAAAAGTGTAAAACCAAAAAAACACAAAGCACTACAGTTAACACAATAAATTTCAATGGAAGGATGCATTAAGACTTGAAACAAACCATTCACGCACTATTGCTCTGGTCTCTTCCCATGTCCTGCGAAAGGGAAATTGAAAACAAGTTAATCACATAGCAAAAGACGAAACACATGAATAGGTAAAGAATGGTAGTATAAATAGCCAACCCCAATAAAATGCAAATCAAAAAATGAGTAAAAGAAAAAGCAGCCAACGGCCGACACACACAGATAGCATCTCAAATAAAATGGGGCATAATACAACTTGAAAACTAAGATCAATCCTTAAAGGTCTGAGAGATAAACAGGTATTGCATAGACTACCTGACAATAAAAGCTGAAATTGGCAGAAACGAGGGATAAACCAGAACCAAAAACCTGCCAATAACACGAAACAATGACTTAAATATATGGCAGAAATGAAGAATAAATAAGAAAGTGAGGGTGGATCAAATACCGTCAAAGGATCAGAAACAAGGTGGCAACAAATGTCAAGAAACAATGTTCCTTAAAACTAACACAACTATTCCTTAAAACAAGCTAAAATGAGCAGATCAAGTCAAAGAAAGCACAATGCATATACCTGAGTAAGGGAGCTAAAATCACAATGAATATACCTGAGTAAGAGAGCTAAATAAGGTCACCACCACACACTGGTGGTTCAGCTGAAGTTGGTTGATTTCCATTCTCCATTCGGGTCAACCTGCTTTCAAATTCCTCAAAACGTCTCTTAAGGTCATTATTTTCTTCTTCTTTCCCATTTAGCTTAGCCTTAAGTTCTTTAATTTGTGCAGCTTGAGGATCGTTAAAATTCTTCTTTTTCATCCCACCTCCAAAACCAAATATATGGCTGTGATTTTGTGGACCAAAGCAAGTTTCAACAACCTCAATATGTGAGAGTGACGCATCAGCTTGAACAGTCTTGGCAATCTCATCCTACAAAGGACGGAAACCATATGTCAAATAAAAATAATTTAATAACGAATGTATGCATAAATGTCAAATACTAAGACTTACATATTTTTCTTGCTCTTTTGGTTCAACAAACTTTCCATTTTTCTGTCTAGTTGCAAGAAAGATTTGTGCAATACTAGGTGTGGTATTTGTTGCACCTTCCTAAAAGATTTACAAAAATGACAAGTGAAAAATGTATATAATTTAAAAAACAAAATAAATACAAAACATTGAGAATTATTGAATTTATACCATCTCATATATGATTTGTCTATGCGGCTGGCTTCCGGTTCGATGAGGCATCACTTGTTTGGCCCGATTATCAGAATTTCGAGAACTTTTTTCCTATGTTATTGATAAACAAACATAAAAATATTCAACTTAGAGTGCAATTTCACATATAGAATGTAAATGTTATGTTTATTTTTTGTTTTTGACTAGTCTTAACATACCTTAAAGTCTTCACATAAAAATTTCTTAGTGACAAGCCACTCCCAATCTTCAACATTCATCCCCGGAGGAACATTTTTCAACACAAGTGTTTTAGTTTTGCATGGTTTCACATACATAGCATTCAAGGTCGACCTCCATGCACTCCACAAAGTGCCCATATGCTCTAAAGTATGTTCACGATATTGCTCCATATTAAGATTGGAAAAGTGTTCCTACAAAAAAAATGATATAAACCATTAATAATGTACAAAACCAACATTAAAAGGAATCACATCTAAATGGGTAGACATGTACAAAGCGTTAGGAGTTAGAGCAAATGTGTTTCACATACCTTTACTGTAGCCCACATGTGGTTCTTGTACTTCTCAGTGATTTGCTTCCATGTAAGCACTCGTACAGGGCAAATATTTTTGTTTCGCACAATTTTCCCCAAGTGCCTAGACCAATATGTGTGATTTGGTCCTACTCCACGATTGTTGTGAAACTGAATTGCAAGTTTTTCTCCACTTTTCAAAATGGCAACTTTTTTGTTCTTGTTCGTTCCTCTAACTTTTCTCACTTTTGTTGTTGAATCTAAGCAATATATTGAATACTAGAATATTGAATCAACGTTTCAATCAAAACACAACAGGATATACATAATATTATATATCTTAAGTATAATATACATACCTTCAACATTTTTTTCTGTATTGTGATGAATTGTTTCACTACCGTTACTATCTTCCATGATCACGTCTCTCACTTGTGAATCTCTTGGGACTGAAACTGTAAATATGTGACAAAAAATAAAGAAGTGATTAAGAATATTAAACAAAAACCATTTTAAGGAACTCCAAAAAAGGTCTACCAAATGATGGATTGTCCTCGGGTAATTTGAAGAGCAATGGTTGCAAAGATTCATCAACATCTAAATAAACTGATATGTTCTCCACATCTTCATGTTCTTTCAACATACCAAGAACATCTTTGTCATTTCTCAACGGCCTACCATCCCCGTCTGTAATTTTGAAACCAACGGAATAAATGTCAATGAACCTTTTACACATGGTCAACAGATCCAAAAATGAAATTTCTTCTGCTATGTTTCTCTCTTCCCATTTAGCTTCACCAAAATGGAGAAAAAGATTGTGCACAAGATTTCCACCTAAAGAAATAAAAAAAATACTTGTTACGATATTATCAATGTACAATAAATTCCAAAGTATACATAAATTTAGCACTTTACCAGTTGTTCCATGATTGCAAAAGTCATTAGTCTTTTCCTCTACAATTGCTATCCTTTTACTTCCATATGCAACGTTTGAGGTCCTTTTTCCATACCCACGGTCCTTTGCCAGCTGACCGGGTGCTATGAAAGAAACAGGCTTTTGGGTGATGCTATTTTTATTTTTTGCGATCATAGAGTTCATCTGTTAACACAAGATTTAAGACAATTAGAGGGTATTATAACAACAACTGGAGTAATCATACAAAAACAAAAAAGTTCCAGTACATTACATCAACAGAGAAGTTAAAAGGACCACATAGATTATATAAAATTGTTCCTAAAAAAACAGCCAAGTCATCAAGCTATGTAGGAAAAACACACAGCAAATACAATAGATTATACCCGAGTAAAGGAGCTAAAATCACAATGAATATAAGGGAGCTATACTTTATCCACCATTGTATTCGTGCAGAAGGGAAACGATGTGTCCTAAACAAGAACCGCAGCTTAAGCCGTAGCAATATTAAGCCGTAGCAATAGCCACCAAAGTGGGTCAACCCCTGAGAATTCTTTATCAAGAGAAGAACTAGAAACATCAATCTGTTGAAGCTGTTTTTGGTTGTTTAAGCAGATAACAATCTTTTTCTAAATAAAACATCAACAGTAACTGAAAATAACATCAATTCACCAGCAGCAAGTCAATGGGATTCGGGAAAATAGGCACACAACACTTTCAACGATTCCGTCAGGCACAAAATAGAACGACAGACAAAAATCTAATCAGGTGAAACAATTAGGGCTCGTTCTGAAGCCTGCGGAATCAAACAAGAAGAACTAATCTCACACAAGCATACTTCACTTTAAGGAAAAAGAAAAAGACAACGCTCTAACCAAAAGAAATTAAGTTACTACAAATTTGAGCATATACGACGGGGAAAAAAAGAAAATCAAGAAACTTTAAGCATCTTTGGGAACCAATTGATTACTTCAAAACCAACTAGCAGTTACCCAGCATAAATTCATCAAATACACTCGGCCAAAAACTTTTTATTTTTTGTAACAAAAAGACTTTCAAGCATCAATTAACTCACAGTACCTGAATACAGTAATGATCAAGACAGCTTTTACAAACTCCAGTCAGTACAAAAATAAAAATAAAATAAACTTCTTTTTTTAGAGAAAGCTTTAACATTCACTGTTTCAAGTCCCGATAAAACGAAAAAAAAAGGGCCAAAAAAAGGCGAAACCCACATGGGAGAAGAAATTTATGGATGCCGAATACACAGGGATAAGTACTGTAAAAGGAAGATATCAACAAGAAAAATTGACAGCAGATTGAGCATAAAGGCGAAACCTTGACCTAAAAGTGTAGATAAAAATTAAACTACAGGAAACGCAATGAAAGGGTCAATCAGAGATCTGCAACCTAAAAAGAGAGTCTACTAACACGCAATTAAGAACGAGCAGTTCAAATACAGAAGGAAAAATTGAGGATTTATTCGGACCAGATAAAGGAGCCATAAATCAGGAAATAAAAAAGGGGGAATGAGGGAGAAGGACAGAAATATTTCATCAATTGAGTAGAAGGACAGTTTTTTAAAACTTTTGCATAAAGGACAAAACTATTTATTCACTGTCGAAATTCACACTGTTTAAATTCACCGACGAAATTCACTGTCGAAATTCACTAATTTTCAAAATTCATCGTCGAAATTCACTAATTTTCGGGATTCACCGTCGAAATTCACCGTCAAAATTCACCGATTTCGGGATTCACCTTGGGGAGATTATTTGATTTTCGAGATTCACTGTTTGTCTTTCTCGCTATAAAAATTATGCAGTTGTCCTTCTCCCTATAAAAAATATGTAGTTGTCCTGTTACTTAAAAATATTTCAGATTGTGTCCTTATCCCTAATTTTCCAAATAAAAAATCGGGTCAACCCATGGGTACAGGAGAAAATACTAGCAATGAAATAACAACTTCACCTTCTAATCTTCTCCTACTGAAAGCTTCTTGTTGGTTTACACTGTCATTAAAGCCAAACTGCATTAAATGATTTCAACGAAAACAGATAGAGAAAGAAAAGGGAACTGGAGGAGGCAAACAGTGTAGAAGAGGAGAAGACAAACTTGTGAAAAATAAGGGGAATTTGGGATTAACTTTGGTGGGAGTTTTTTTTTTTGGTGGGAGATTACCCGCCTACAATTTGGCAATTTTTAATGTCCATTAAGATTTTTTTTTAAAATGAAAGTCCATATTGATAATAATCGATAATTATACGGGAACAATTGTTATGTCACAACGTGTTACACAAATGTCATTTGCACGGTTGATTATGATGAGGTTATATTATTATTTATTTAGACTCATTACCATCAACGATATAGATAACCGTTGTATCACTTTTTGTAACACATCGGTTGTGCCCCTATCATTATTTTTATTTATTTATGTCTACAAATGAATTATTGGGAGGGATTTTCGGCGCCTAAAATATTGGTATTTTATCATCAAAAAAATTTGGGTATCTTTTTCCCGGGAAAGTCTGTGTCTCTAAATAATTTTGAAAATGGTTTTTTTTTGCAAAACATATTTTTTTTAATGTTCTATCTTTATATTATTTCAAAATAACATTTTATTGATTTTTTTGGTATGTATTAATAAGGGGAATATTTTAGGTGTATTATAATAAGGGGATAAGTGATTAACAATAAGGGGAATTAAGGGTTCCTCATCAAATTTGCATCATTTTCATAAGATTGTTTTAACCCTTATTAAAAGGTACTTTTAATAACCAGATTTTGACCCCTTATTAAATTCCCCTTATAAAAAACATATTTTCTTGTAGTGAACCTTCTCCCAAGTAGAAGTGTTTAAATTCTTCAAGTGAGTCCCTTGCTGATGTATTTGGACCTCTTCCTCTACCACCTCTTCCACCTCTACCACCTCTAGTAGCTCTCAAAGCTTTAACTCTTACTTCTCAAAACTTGAGTCATAAGAAGGAATTCAGTCCTTCAAAGAATCCCATGCCATCATATGGTCTTCTCTTTCCATTGTATATCTTTTTGTATTCAGACAGAAGATCATCAGTTAATTGTATCCTGCCAGGTGCAGGCTGTCTGAATATATTGACTTCTGCCTCCCATTTATTTTTGCTGAATATCCTGGCAGCTTCTTTTGCTTCTGCTGTTTGACCTTCTTCCCCCTTATTGACATCATCAATAAAACGGCTCAGCATGCTGTGAACACTATCTTGTGTAATCACCAAGTTTGCAAGTTGACCTTTCATAATCTCGGTTCTAGTGTCAACTCCAGTGATTCTTCCTTGTAAAGTCTGTTCCAGCAGGTTGACTCTCTCAGCAAGCTTGGGGTCCAGTACAATAGGGTTAGGTGCCTCAGCAGGGTGTGTGACTTCAGCAAGTTTAATCTTTTCACTTAGTTTGTCAATCTTTGCATGTAAACCTGAGATCTGCTCAGTGTTGAATTTTTGAATGCTGGTTGTATTTTGCTTTGTTAATTTAACCTCTTCTAGCAACTGATTCTGAGCAATCTGAACTGAAGTGACTTTTGAGTTGGTAGCCTCAGTAGTTCTTCCTCTGTTTTCAACTAGGTTCATAATATCTTCAAACCTTTGCTCCTGTCTATTCAATTGAGCCCTAAGTTGAAGAATATCCTCTCTAACATGCTTCAGCTCATCCAAAATGTGTGCTGGAATTGCTCCAATAATTCCAGCCATTCCTCCAGCAACTCCTCCAGCAGGTTGTTCAATATTATCATCAGCTCTGGGTTGCCTTACAAAAATTGCTCTTGTCCTGTCCCATTCATGGGGTTCAGGCCCTTCTTCATTGTCATCTGCAATTATTTCTTCAAGATTAGGTTCTTGTGCAGGTACAGGCTCTTGTACAACCTCCAAAACAGGTACATCTTCAAAGATAGGTACATTTTCCTGTTGTGGTTCCACCTCTACTTATTCTTTAGGAAATTGAAACCCCTCATCACTGAAATCGTAGTCCAACAGATGCTCATCATCAACAGCAGTCTGCTTACCAACTTTGCCTTCAGCAGCCTTTACTTCAGTAGCCTCCACACGGTGCACTGGGGATTCCTCCAATCCAAAAACTAAGTCCGACCTGTGTTCCAACACTGTTTGGTCCTCAGTGATTGGAACCACCAGTTCCGACCTTTGTTCAGTTGCCGTCTGATCCTCAGCAGACTGAACCACCATTTTCTCAGTAGTGTCCACAAAGATGTTTGTGTTGACTTCTAGTACACCACCCACTGCAGCTATTTCTCCAAGAATTTTAGTGGCTTGTGGTAAGACCTCATCAGTGTCCACACTGTGTTGATATTGAATGGAATCCGCTGAATTGACTTTGGATTGCTCAACCATAACAATATTATAAAAATTGGTCACCATTTCTTCTGCAAATGTTGCTGTTGTTCTAATTCTTCCATGGTATCATTTTCATTTAATTCATCAGTTTGCTGACCCCCAGCAAATTTACCCGCTCCAATAGACTGTTCTACTCTTGGTTCAGTAGACCCCTGTCCAGTTTCCTCATTAGATCTTGGTAATGCAGTTCCACTGGCTTCTCCTGGATGCCTAGGTTGATCATCATCAGAATCAGATGATGATGAATTATCACTTTCTGGTGCATCCCTGGGATCTTTAAACATTATTCCTCCTTGTTTCTTCTCTCCTTCAATGAGTTCCATCAAACTCATTTCTAGTATGGAAGTATCAACCAAGTCAAGTAGATTTTCCACTTCTAACTTTTCAAAAGCCCATTCCTCAAAATCAGTCATTGGTTCAGCTGCTGGTTTCTGTCTCTTGTAGTAACCAAACTTCCATTGAAAGTAGTCTGCAACCAGCTTGATGTTAGGATCAATATGCCCTTTCTTCTGCTTCTTCTCCTTCCTCTCCAAGGGCATAGTAGGCTTTCTAGGAGCAGTCTGTTTAACTTGTTGTCCTCCAAAGGTCTCAACAAGGTGACTTAGAGTCTTTGTCCAATTGGTAATACAAGATGAAGTTTAATACCAATGACTGATCTATCAAGTGAGCTCACCCAACATGACAAAGACCAATCCCCTTGGCAACCTCATTTGCTCAATTGTCCAAACTGTTTAAGTACATGGAATTGTTGATACCAATGACTAATCTGTCAAGTGAGCTCACCCAACATGACAAAGACTAATCCCCTTGGTGAATTCCAGTACACGGCTGACTAATTAGAATGTCAATCAACCTTGATGATGCCAAGTTCAGTTCTTAAATTTGCAATCTCATTTTTTATCATTAATCATTTGTTTTCTAATTTTATATTATTTTGGTCTCATATTGGAGTTGTAGTTATTAGGGCTCCACGAATTCGAACTGTAGACCTTCTCGGTAAAACATATACAACTTTTATTATCAAAATGATCTGAACTGTTTCAAAGACCCAACATGCATTTTTTTTTGCATTGGGATCTTTCATTAACTGATCAAAATATCATCCAGTCTGCCATATTTTTTTCTTGACACAAAAATAGGATAAGGAGATGGCTCCCCATGCTTTGCTTTGGATTCAACTAGAGTACCATCTCTCAACCCCCTCTTTTACAATAAGTTACAAATAAATCGTTCAAATCGTTTTATCATCTATCAATAGGAGTGTTATCTATCGATAAAATATTCATTTTGAACCACCTCTATATTAACATATTGGTAGAAAGAGTACCATGCTGCATCTAGACTTAATAGTTCAAGTCACCAACTCCCATAATCCATGAATTAGCAGTATATCCAAGGTCATTTCTCTTTGCTGAATCAAAGATATACAATTTTTCTTGGATTTAACAGTTTAAGCAGTAGACAATATATTTTGATATTATTGATCATTCGTTGATTCAAAGCATCGCCCCATCTCAATTGAAAAAGTAAACATCTTCAGCGCAAGAGCGCTCGATCAGTGAGCTATTACGCACTCTTTCAAGGGTGGCTGCTTCTAGGCAAACCTCTTGGCTGTCTCTGCACCCCTACCTCATTTATCACTGAGCGTTATTTAGACTGTCCAAAGGTTTTGTAAAGATGTCAGCAAGTTGATCTTCAGTAGATATGTAGAGAACCACTACATCTTTCTTTTCAACATGATCTCGTATAAGGTGATGTCTCACATCAATGTGTTTGGTTCTTGAGTACAAAACTGGAATTTCTGAAGTTGCAATTGCACTTGTGTTGTCACACATTATGGGAATCTCCTTTTCTTCAATCCCATAATCCCTTAATTGCTGTCTCAACCATAGTACTTGTGCACAGCAGCTTCCAACAGAATGTATTCAGCTTCACCAATGCTAGTGGATATTGAATTCTGTTTCTTGCTAAACTAGAAAACAAGTCTATTTCCCATCAATTGACATGTTCCTGTGGTGCTTTTTCTATCAATCTTGCATCCAGCATAATCAGAATCTGAGTAGGATACAACTTTGAAACTTCCATCAATAGAGTACCATATCCCTACTCCCAAAGTCTCTTTTAGATACCTCAGAATCCTTTTTACTGCAATTAAGTGACTTTCCTTAGGTTTAGACTGAAATCTTGCACAGACACCTACAACAAAGGATATATCAGGTCTGCTGGCTGTTAGGCATAGTAGACTGCCTATCATCCTTCTGTATAAAGTCTGATCAACATCTTTGCTTTCTTTATCTTCATCCAATCTGATGCTTGTTCTCATAGGAGTTGATACCTTGGTGCTATTTTCCATACCAAATTTCTTCAGTAGCTCCTTGGTATACTTAGTTTGGTGAATGAAGATTCCATCTTTCATTTGCTTGACTTGTAATCCCACTCATCTGAATTTGCTTTTCATGAGATTACCAAACATTTCACATAGCAAATCATTTTCAGAACCAAAGATTATGTCATCAACATAAATCTGTACCAGCAGGGTGCTGTCACCATCATTGATTCTGAAAAGTGTCTTGTCAATGGTTCCCTTCGTAAAACCATAGCTCACCAAGAATAGAGATAGAGTCTCATACCATGCTCTTGGTGCTTGTTTCAAACCATAAAGTGCTTTGTTGAGTCTATACACTTTATCTTCTTGATTTTTAACTTCAAAACCAGGAGGTTGCTGAACATAGACTTCCTCCTCTAGAATGCCATTAAAAAATGCACTTTTCACATCCATCTGGTATACTTTGAAGTTCTTGTGTGCAACATATGCCAAGAATAATCTTATTGCTTCTAGTCTTGCAACTGGGGCGTATGTCTCATCAAAATCTATTCCTTCTACTTGAGAATATCCTTTTGCTACTAGCCTGGCCTTGTTTCTGACAATGGTACCAGATTCATCCAATATGTTTCTGTATACCCATTTTGCCAATGACATTTGCATGACTAGGCCTCTCTAGTAGTGTCCAAACTTGATTTCTTTCAAATTCTTTTAACTCTTCTTGCATAGAAATTATCCAATCTGGATCAGAGATTGCTTCTTCAACAACTTTAGGTTCCAACTTAGATTGAAAACAGGTGAACATTGCTTCTTACTGTCTTTTAGTCCTTACACCTAGCTGTATGCTCCCAATTACTTGTTCAGTAGGGTGGTCCCTCAGCCATTGTAAATCTTGAGTTGTTTGATTCACAGGAACCTCATCTTCAGTAGGGTCTGCTGTAGCTTCAGTAGGGTGATTAGCAGA
Organism: Gentiana straminea; assembly: GCA_036785695.1. Classification (NCBI taxonomy): domain Eukaryota; kingdom Viridiplantae; phylum Streptophyta; class Magnoliopsida; order Gentianales; family Gentianaceae; genus Gentiana; species Gentiana straminea. The sequence continues at coordinate 1,783,984 of JAVUPR010000448.1, read as the reverse complement.
TCCTTGAACTGTATCTGTTGTTGCATCAGTAGTGTTTCCAGCAGGTTCTTCAGCAGGTACATCTCTACTTCTAGAATCTGATATTTTTAGGTCACTTATCTTCTTCAAAACATCAACACAATCTGGATCAGTGATCTCTTGATTCACAGCAGGTTCTGAAACTTTATCATCTTCAATTCTAGTGAACTTAGGTTCATAAAAAACAACATGTATAGATTCTTCATGTTTCAATGTCCTCTTGTTCAGTACCCTGAATGCCTTGCTGACTGAAGAGTATCCCAAAAATATTCCTTCATCTGATTTTGGTTGAAAAGTCTTCAGTTGTTCCTTATGATTCAAGATAAAACATTTACTTCCAAATGGATCGAAATAAGATATATTTGGTTTCCTTCCATTCCATATCTCATAAGGTGTCTTCAGCAGCTTCTTGTTTACTGAGGTCCTGTTTTGTGTGTAGCATGTTGTGTTGATTGCTTCAGCCCAATATCTTTCATGTAGCAATGCTTCACATATCATAGTTCTTCCTGCTTCCTTCAAAGTCCTATTTCTTCTCTCAGCAACCCCATTTTGCTGAGGTGTTCCAACAGCTGCTAGTTGATGCATCACACCATTCTGTTCACAGAATTATCTTATGACTTTGTTAAGAAATTCAGTACCCTTGTCTGATATGATCTTCACTACTGTTAAACTTTTCTCAGTTTGAAATCTCTTCAAAAGTTCAGGCATCTTTTGAAGTGTTTCACTTTTCTTGTTCATGAAAATTACCAAGTGTATCTTGAATAATCATCCACAACTACCAGAGTGTACTTCTTTCCTGTTACACTTGTTGTTGTTACTGGTCCAAATAAATCCATACGCAGCAACTCCAAAACTCTATTTATTGATTGTTTGGTTTTTGACTTGAAGCTTGACTTTGTCTGTTTACCTTGGTGACATGCATGACATATACCATACTTCTTGAATGTGGTCTTAGGTAAACCAATCACCAACTCCTTTTTCACCAATTGATTAATATCATCAAAATTTAGATGATTCAACTTCTTATGCCATAACCTATTCAGTTCTGACTTGGTATGCACAATAAGACAGGTTTCTGGAACTGCAGTAGACCAATCCACCACATACATGTTGAGTTGCCTTCTTCCAGCCAACACAAATTGTTCTCCTCTTTCACTACTGACAATGCAGTAGCCTTTGTCAAAAGTGACTTTGTATCCCATGTCACAGAATTGTCCAGTGCTCAGTAGGTTGTAGTCCAGCCTTCAACATAAGAAACATTCTTGATTGTTAATCCATTCTTCACTAGTGTTCCATAACCTCTTGTATATCCTGGTGTGTTCTTGTTTCCAAAATTGGCTCTTGGTCCATCTTTTGAAATATAGTTTTTCAAACAGTGCTTGTACTTTGTCATTTGTCTGGAACATCCACTGTCAAAGTACTAGACAACCTACAAAACAAATTTAGTGTTTTTTAGGCAACCAAAGCTGTTTGGGTCCATAGTGGTCAGTGGTAAGCACAACCCTTGTCAAATTTCCTTAAGGTCTTATTTGGAAAGTGTTGCACTTTTGTTCATGTATGTATCCCACATTTCCATAAAATATAGCATTTGGTTGTGTAGGATTCATGTATGCTTTCTGGCCTTTTGGTATATAATGCTGTTTGAAGTGACTTCTATTGTTGGAAGCACTAGCATAACCATTAGGTTGCTATCTATTATGAACAACCCTGTAATGTGGAGTATGCCGAGGTCCCTGCTGAGGTCTCATATGAGTCCTCTGCTGAGTCCACTGCTGAGGTTTTACCCTAGCATAATGGTTATATCTATTGTTTCTAACAGTAGGGGCAGGAATATTCCAATCATCATCAGTAGGGAATAATCTACCTTTCCCCCTGTGATAATTATCCCTTGAATGATAAACATTTTGGGGTTTAGCATTCTTATCCTTGGAATATTTCTGGTTATTCCCCTTTTGTGGTCCAGCAGACTTTGTAGCATATCTGCTTTTAGTAGGTCTATAGGGTCCAGCAGTCCTACCTTTGGATTTACCATTTTTGTTAGGTACTGTTGACTTTTTAGACTTCTGATTTTGCTTCTTCGAAGCATTCTCAGTAGGCTTTACTGCCTCAGCAACCTTCCTGGTAGATGGATCTTGTGGAGCCACAAACTTAGGACCAATCCTGGTACTAGGTTCAGTAGCCTTACTGGATCCACCCTTAGCAGGTTGTTGAGTTTCAAATCCAAGGCCTGTTCTATCTCCATAAGGCTTTCTAGATTTAAATGCAGTGGAGGAACTAGATTGTGCAGCAGATTCAGTAGCTACTGAGGGTACAGCAGGCTTATGTTGAATCTGTTCATAATCCTTTTCCTTACCTTTGAGAATTCTGAATTCAGCATTTAATCTTTGAACTTCTGCTTGAAGAGCCTCTTTTTCAGCCTTCACAATCTCATAACCAGATTGTATTTTCCTCAGTTGATTAAGGATGGCATCCAAAATTTCTTCTCTCATAGATTTTTTAGGATTTGAACCACAAGTAGATTCACAATCTCTTTCAGCAGGAGTGCTTATAGATACATAATTGTATACCTCCTCTGTTTCATCCATATTAGCCATTAAAGCAAAATCATCCATTAGTGAAATAAGTGCAGTATCATCAAATTCATTTCCCTTTTCTTATTCAACTTCATATCCTGATTCATCATCAACAACCATATCTTTCTTGCGAGATTTTCTTTGCTGACTCTTGTTCTTCAGTAGGTCTGGACATTCAGGTCTGAAATGTCCAGGCTTGTTGCAATTGAAGCACAGATAATCCGGTTCTTCTTTTGTTTTAGCTCAGGACAATCAGGTTTGAAGTGTCCTGGTTTCTTGCAATCAAAGCATAGGAAATGATTATCTTTCTTGGGATCTTCCTTTTTCCTTTCATTTGAATTTCTAGTGAAATTCCTTGGATTTCCTCTTCCAGTTTTCATCATTCTTATTTTCTTGCTCAGTAGGGCTATTTGCTCTTGCATCTCATCCAGTAGATCATCTTGAACACTTGATGATTCTTCTTTATGTGCAGCAGCCAATGCAGTAGTCTTTGGTTTTTCATTTTCAGCATTAGGAACAAGTTTCTTGCTGAACTCATAAGCCTTAAGATCTGAGAATAATTTGAAAGTGTCTTCTTCATGAAGTCTTCTCATCTCTTCTATGGCAGTAACCTACATTACCCAAACTTCTTTTGCTGGTACGGCTTCTAAGATTTTTGTATTGTTTTCTTCTTTTGAGTATACCACATTCAGCAGGGTGAGTTCATCCATGATAGAATTGAATCTTGAATCCATTTTTTCAATGGTTTCACTTGATTTCATTTTGAAATCCTGGAACTTTCTTTTGACTACACTAATTTTGTTTTTTTTGATAGCATCAGTGCCTTCACATATTAGTTGCAGTTTCTCCCAAAGTTCTTTAGCAGTCTTGCAATTCTTCACTTTCATGTACATATTGCTATCCAAAGTTCTGTAAATGATATCAATAGCAATATTGTTGCGGTTTGCTCTTTTTCTATCTTCAGCACCCCACTGTCCTTTAGGCTTGGGGATAAACTAAGTTTGATTATCCACAGTTATGGCTTTAGTGATCTCAAGTGGTCCACTAGTTAGCACATCCATCATCTCATCATGTGTTGCAGCTAAATAAGCCTGCATATGATGTTTGTACTCATCAAAATGATCTAGTGAGAACATCAACATAGTTCTATCATACTGGTAGTTATCCATGATGCAAAGCTTTGAAAAACAAAAACTTGAAAAAGTTTTTATAGTATTTTCACAAGCTCAACTAGTAGGAATATTTCAGAATAGAAGTTCTGCTCCGATACCAATTGTTGGTCCTTTGAAAAGGCTATGGTTAAGTTTAGAGGGGAGGGGTGAATAAACATAACACTTAAAACTTTTTAGGAGTAGAACAGACTAAGCACCCTAGTAGTCTGCTGACTAACAGTAGTCTGCTGACTGTTGATAGTCTGCTGACTATTAAGATTAATGAATATGTTGCAGCGGAATATATCAAAATTAAGCCTTAGTACTTGTTGTTAAAAAGATGATACTAAGTATTGGACACTCAGCAGTGTATGTGTGTGATTCAGTTGCTAGTTTCAGTAGATTGATGTGTTCAGTATGCTGATAAACTAAAATGCAAAATGTAAGTGCAGTAATGTAAAGTAGACAAAGTTTATAGTGGTTCCAGGTGGTGTAATCCTGTCAGTCCACTCTTCTCCTGTGATGTTGGAGGAAATTCACTAGAGATTCTTGAGGTTGCAGTTACAAGAGATCCCTGACTGTTTGTCCTTCACCAATGACTATGGCTTCACAAATTGAACACTTGAAACATGTAGGATTGTTGCTCCAAAGTATTCCACTGGTCCTTGAAGGGTAGGATTGCCTCTTCACCATCTCCACGACAAAAACAACAGTTCTTGACACCTCACAGATGCTTCTCTGTCTTCAGCACACTTCTTTTAAAAGAAGGTTTGAATTAAGTAAGTGATTCAACTTTCAGCAACTTGATCGGGATGAAATGATCAGTAGCTTGAGGTCTTCAAGTGTGTAAACTTGATGTAACTTGATAGCAGGTTACACTTGATGATATTTCTGGATCAGTAGGTTTAAGCTCAGTAGAGTCAGCAGGGTAAAGTTCTTGCTTAAAACTTTGATTGCTTCTTATGGATTGTATGCTTGTTAATTTTCATCATCTGTAACTGAATCCGGAGTCCTCTATTTATTGGTGTGAATCTTGTGACTTACATTTGAAATTCAAATGTAGCCGTTCCAGTTTTGTCCTCATCTAGACTTGCTTTATGTCACTATTCCAAGTACGACACTGTCAGTCTGCTTTATGTCAGAATGCAGACTGTCCACCCTTTGACTTATATCCATTGGATAATCTTCTGAACCTTACCAACGTGCCTTTAATCTTGACCATTGATTTGTTGACAAAATTAAAGCTTGTACTTCATCCTTATCCACTTGATCTTCCAATGTCAACGTTGATTAAATCGATATTTACATTCAGCAGATATCTGAATTAAATCAGTCTGCTGATATAAATACCTGTTGACTGAATTTACTCTGTTGTGTTTTATCAACACTTCAGTCAACTATTTTTCATCTAACTTTTTTTATTGTGAAGTTAGAGTACACCTTCTTAATCATAACTAAGTTCCAATCACCATTTTACTTTATGGAACTTAGACCTTGTACACAAGGCATATGTAATCTGTTTAGGTCATCACAGACTTGCCTAAATTCTGATTCCATATCCTGGACTTTAATAACTAAGTTTTATCCCTTAGCCTTCAATAGCTGAGTTTGAGCCATCAGCCTTCAATCCTCAGCAGGTTCCTAGACACTCTACTGACCTAGCTACCCTACTGACCTAGCAGGTCTACTGAGAAATACAACTGACCTACATACAGTGCTTGTTTGATCAAACCTATTCATAAATCAAACTCTATTAAACTTATACATTTAATCTAGACATCTTTTTGTATTTGCTCTATAACAGTTGGTCTGGCACTCATCACTGAAACTTGAAATATGTCCTACACAACTACTTAACAAACCCTAGCTATGTTCGGAGGTATTCTTGATTTACCTAAACGTCTCGATGTAATACGTAGGGTGTCGTTTACTATTTCCGAGAATAGACATTATTTCAATAATCTACCCTCCTATGTTAGGTTCAACAGTCCACTGACCGGATTTAACTGACCTAACACGGCCTACGGCCAATGAAACGCTCGACAAGTCGATATAAACCTCACACACGAAACCGAGTCTGAACAACTCAGTCGGTTTTACAGGGTGATCCTAGAAACCCTTTTCCCGTATCCTCTTGCAAAATGCATGTGTAAAGAAGACGCGTGATATACGATTATCGAGTCACGAATTCAATAAAAGTCATTAAGAATAAGCTCTGGGACTACAACCACATCAAGAATGATCAAATCAAACATCAAGAATAACACATGCGCAAGCTAGGATCTAGTTTCGATGATTATCACATAACTCGGCTATAAGGCGATTAGCTACTCATATTAACTATCAAAACACAATATTTCATCATACAATAAGAACAATCAAACGAAAGATAATGATTAGAATTACTTACACAAGCTGTAAACCGACAGAAGTCTGAAAATGAGAAAACTGAATAAATAGCTAAGCAATCCAAGATGATCCAAGAGTTTGTTACAAAAGATTATACTACGAAAGCTTAAAAAACCAATCTATGGTGTTCTTGGAGAAGAAAATCGCCAGAAAATGCTGTAAAAAGTGATATATATCTATCCAAAGCTCAAAATTGAGCTTTTATAGTGTTTACCAAAACAGACAGCTAGGCGTGCACCTATGAAATGCCTGGCGCACGCCTATCAAATCTTCAAAAAGTCTCCAGGGGGCAGGTCACATGCTAGGCATGCGCCTGGCAGTTGAACTTCACGTACTGAAACATTGGTTCGTTTCAGGGTCTCAGGCGTGCGCATGTACAATGCTAGGCGCACGCCTAGCATGTATTTCCTCCAAGATGGGCTTTTATGCACCCTGAAGCTCCTTAACATGTTTTCTGGGCATTCTCAAACACCTAGAATCCTGAAAAACACCAAAACACATACCAAATATAACCCCTACAGGACTAGGGTGACCAAGAATGGATAAAAAACATAGAAAAAAAGGCCGAGATTCCAGGATTACATATCCGAGTCCCGGAATTAGCAAAATGGTGTAAAATGCACCAAAACTTAGCCAAATACTCCCGAAATTATACAAAACGAGTCGTCACGGGGCCCAAAATAAGTAGGAAAGTAGAGTGGAGTTGACTCCCATCAACTACCCCCTACTTAGCGTTTGATCGCCCCCGAGCAAAATAGAGCGTTCCAAAAAGAAATAAAGTTAACACTGTTACTGCATGACGAGCCTCCCGTATCAAATAGACAAAGCAAAAGTAAAAACACGAATACACACAATGTTGGTTCTACCTTGTGTTGAATAATGAAAGTGTGCGTGTGAAAATAGCTCATCCGACTTTAATTACCAATGACCAGTTCGGTTTATAGATGCGTACGTACCAGGGTTACACCATAGGCTTATATTTCATAAACATCTCCACTAATCGAGGTCTAACGTTGTCTAGTACAGTCGAGCAGGACTTGAAGGTTATATCGTTAGGCTAAGGTTCATGCTTCAAAAGTATATTTACGATAAAATAGAAGAAAGAAGGTGCAAAAGAGCTTTAACCGAGACAAAAATTCAAAAATCGGCTATCACTTCGACTTCAATCTTTCCGACTATTTATAACTTCGGAAACCAAACCCTAACTTCAACTTTTTTTTCTCGAGAAAATGAAATCTGCAACAAGAGTAGATACTGTACATAAAAAATTTGATCAAAAGCCGCATCCAGTTCATTGTTACATTCCTCTTTCCAAATAACTCGTAACTTCCGACATAATACATCGCAACTTCGTATGAGAAATGTGCGGAACTAAAAGCTCAGATGCAAGGTGATCAAAGATACATAGACCGAAATAAAGCTTAGGGCATCGGTGATTACGGGTTAGTAACATGAAAGGCTAGTCCGGGTGGTGGTCTGGCCACCCTACAAAGTCTTGGAGGGGTAACTGTGGATATATGTATAAGGATGGCTTTTGGCTCTGATCGGGCCAAATAAATGCCAAAACCGTCATCCCGTACCTAACAACAACGACCTTTCTATTTCACCTTGAAGTTACTAATATAAGTTCTTGGTAACCGGGCCATAACACAACTATAATCGTTTAATAGTCGAGTATTTAATGACATCAGAGCTTATTACGTGAAATTGTTTCAATTTTCAACACACGATAGACAATACAAAGTTAAATGTATTTGAGTAGCTACACTTGTCTCACTACGAGATATGAAAGCTCGTGATATAATAAACAACGTCAAAACCATAAAAATTGAAAAAAGGTCGCCCAAAATTTCACGAAAAGGCGACAACCACTAAGTCACGACCCGAAAGAAACAAAACCAATAAAACCGGCTAACTAGCTGATCGCGTGTAAGTCACTAATGGCGATATTAGTAGCAAGAATACTAGGTACATCGTAATATAGTAAATGCGAGTCAACGTCGATCCCATAGAGACAATGCAACTTATAAGTATAAACGATTCTAACCTAATTAAGAAGCAACATAGAGGCGGTCATTGACCAACAATAACATAAAAGAAAACAAACATGGTATACCTCTCCCTCTCCTCACCGATCTACTAACTTGGATTAGTTAATCGTTATGTTTACTTCCCCACATAATTTCCTTAGATTAATCGTGAGCTTTTAATGATTATTATCATATGTATCAGCTACGGGTGCAATTCCTACTCCTATCTACTCAGACAATGGCGGTAGACAATTTATACGCAAGCTACCCTCCTTAATTGGTCTGTAATAGACCATACGCATAAAGAACTAGAACTACCGATATTGAGTGTTACCTCATACCGCTAACCCTCCTAGACAGCTGTCGACATTGACTAGCACATTCCTAGGGTCCATCAAGACTATGCCTTAATTAACACTTCACTTGTGGTCCTTCATGTTAATTTATGAATTATGAATACTAGATTGGCCAGACCTATTACTCGTTTTAATTATTCCTGCCGATCAACGTTGCTGTAGTGAATCCCAGTTTAGGTTTTCTAAAATATGTCTCGGTAAACCGGTATAGACCGCCGGTTTACCGGGGGCAGCTTTTCCAAATTTCTGGATCTACATTGCTCAGTACGATTGAAATAAGTAAATTATGGGGTTGTTAAACATGCAGATTAACTAAAACACATAAATACGAACAGATATACCATATTGAAGACAATAAAGGAATGTTCAAAGCTTCATACCTTCAACAATGGAGATCTAGCTCGATCTACTCAAGCTAGAGATGATGGAAGAAGGGAGGAAACCAAAAACAACTCTCCAAAGCTCAAGAAAACTTTATTTCATCAAAATATGTAATGTATGTGAAGAATTGATAATAAGATATGTAATAATCAGTATATGCCGACTTAAGACTCTCTAAAACCCTAACCGGCCTAGATAATGCGGCAGAATCAATTTCGTGTTCCACAAGACGCTGGTTTACCGGGCCTAACCCTCGGGTTACCGGGCCTTCTATTCTTCTTTTTCTTCAGCAGGCTTCTTCTTGGACTTCAATCACTCAGCCCAATGCACTTCTTTCTGTCCAGATCCGTTCTCCAATGCTCCAGAATTGGCACATCCTATAAAACATGCAAAACGAGACAAATCAGTACCAAAACATCAAGAAAATAGCATAGATGCAGAATTACGATCCTGGAAACATTCACATAGCATTTGACATATATTCTAAGCAATAACGAGCCAATCTATCCTCTCCTGAGCAAAATTCGAGGTGAATATAGGTATAATTATTAGTACCATTTAGAGTGTCATCAACTACCCCCCACTTAGCTTTTGATCGTCCCGAGCAAAAAGGCAAAAAGAAAACAACACTCTGATCAATGTACAAGTTAATTAAAAACAACAATGCCTCACTAAGCCAAGATCAAGATCATGCCACTCGTATCCATCAGTAACACATTAAACACTATTCAAGTTATGAGCCAATGTGTGTGTGCAATAACTTTCACAACCGCTTAGAAATGCAGGCAATCTCACATTACGTCAACCCGTAGTCGAACTAACCAATCTCGAACATGTTATTAATTAATTAATTGAGCTGGCAAGGCGGATCAAGAACTGAGCATATATTATTCTTAGGCTCACGTTTATCGTTCTATGCAAAAGTCGCGTGTCTTACGTGTAAGGTGTAGTGCCCGAAAGACAATTATATAATTGTTTTAGGACGGAATTATTAATTCATCTTATTATATGCATGTATGCTTATAATTAAGACACTACTGAAAACCCTAAGTACCTCGTTTGTGTAATCACATAACTCAGTGTATGGCTATACACAAGAGGATTGAGTTAGTGAGATGTACTTAAAATTAACTTAGTCCGTAGCATTTATTAATCGGAGTACGGGTCTCTAGATTAATTTGCTAATAATGCGCCCGAACACTTTACGGTGTGACAGCCTTATCCGGACTCGTCGGTAATAGGGTACCTAGTGGGGCATTTATATATGATGATAATCATATAGGGCCGGACCGATTTGATTTGAGTTCTCGATATAATTCCGTAATCGAGAAGTCTTATCGAATCACAAGATGATCATATATGGATTAATCGAATCCCGAGGTGATCACGCACAACCGCTTAGACTAGGGTAGAGTTTGATGTGTTAGTAAGGATCACTTCGCGATATGTGGTCCAACACTTCTCGTTGGCTCTATTCGGAATGAGTGAGTGGTCCGTGTTATCACGATATGGAATCCATTCCTTCCCTCGGGAAGTAGATAGACAGTTCCCTTATTTGTTAACCCTAGAAACTGATCGATGGGCCAGTTCATATTATATTGGTTATGAACTAATTGATCACTAGGGGGTTAATGTTAAATAAGGATAATATGTTTCGAGAAGGGTTTACGAAAATATCCCGAATCGAAGTGAACAGTCTATGGAGGATTTATCCGTATGTAATGATTATATCAGTGGACGATTTCGACTCATAAATTGAGTGTAAGTTATCTATATTCGATAGAGTTCAATTTCGGGTTTATGGTGGTGTAATCCCGGAATTAATAGGTTGGATATAATTATTCTGTCTGACGAATAATTTTATTCGATTTATTGTAGCTACCGAATATGGGTCCATGGTCCCCGACGTGGCTCCCGAAATAGCATAATTGGATTTCTCGTCGTTGCACCTCAATTATAATTAAATAGTGGATTGGGTCATTTAATTGATATGTGAATTAATTGTTTAGTTGGAGTAAATAATTAAATACACGGAAAAGACATTTTTCGTGGACTCGGCCCGAATTGGTGCGTTGACCTAATTTTTGGTCAAATATAGAAAAAGGTGTGTGACCTTATTTTGAGAGAAAGGTGCGCATGCATATTGTGATTTATTATTTAATTATTAAGAAATTAGTTTTCTTGGATAATTATTTAATATGTGATTTATCTTTTATTTGTTAAATGATAATTCATGGAATATTAGATAATAATATAATTTATCCTAATTTGTTTGGGATAATTGTTTTTTTTTTTTGAGAAACCAAACATTTTATTAATCAAGATCCGCCAAACAGGCGGTCAAAACGTCACCCGGGGGTGAAGATCCCCAAAGTGTCCGAGAAAAAACAAACAAACCATGACGAGCTAATGTAATAAAGGATTAATGTAATAATTATCTCTTAATTATTTAATCCTTGGGGCTTAAGTTTTACTCTCCTATATAAAGAGAGTTCTCCCAAGCCTTTTGACAATCACTAATCACGCCATATACACAAGAAAGTGGCTTAGAATTTTCGGCCATCTTTCTTTGGGTTTCGAGTTGGAATAATCTTCGGGATTATTCCGGTAGCATATCAAGGAGGTCCGGCGGCGGGAAACACCATCCACTTGGTGTTGCTGGGAGACACACGTTGGAAGACGGTGGCTGCTCAATCTCGTGTTCAAGGAGCCTTTTGTTCTTGGAGTTAAGCACCATAAAAAGGTAGGCTCCTAAACCCCCTTGTAGATTTAGATCTTAAATTTATGTTCTTCGTTTTCGTTTAGATCTAGATCTGATGCATTCCGCTGCGTAATCGGGTCAATCTATGATTGATCCGACGATATTACATCTAACAAGTGGTATCAGAGCCTTTGATCTAACGATCAAAGAATATGAGTTTTAGATCTAGGAGTGGAAAAGCATGTCATAGGTGTTTTTATTTCGTTTTTTTTTGGTTAAATTCGAAATTTATTCATGTTGTATGCTTGTGAATGTTGTGGTTGAAGAGATGGATTGGGGTTGGTACTGTTTACCCGTAGATCTATTTTGTAGCTCTTTTGTTTAGTAACAATTGAGCATAGGAATTGTATTTTTTTTATGTCAATTTTCGAAAATTATGTAAAAGTAGCATCTTTTATTGTAATTTTATTATTCCGGGCTCGAAAAGATGAAGATCTTGAAGAAAAGATGAAGATCAAGGCGAAACCCAAGGAATGAACGAGGAGAAACGGCTAAAAACCTTGTTTTTTTTAAAGCTGTCCAGCACCTTTAGCAGCGCTAAAAACGTCACAACAGCTTCTGTTTTTCCTTAAACAGGCTGCAGCAGCACCTGTAGCGGCGCTTTCTGCCGCTGCAAAAGTTTTTTAAAACCCTAGCTTGCGGCTAGGGTAATAACATGCGGCTGTTTTTAATTTTATTTTTTTTATATAATTTGTACTTCTTTTAATTCAGCCGACATATATAAAAATAAAAAAATGGAAATAATTGATTTTCAACCGCATCATTGTAATAAAAAAAAGGTTTTATTTAATTATTATAAATTGCTTTTATTTGATTAAAAAGCCTTTTCTCCTCTCGGGTGTTCGTGGTTCGTGATCCGGCGATTCGAGTTCAAGATTTGATGATCAAGACTCAAAGACATAGATTAAGTTTTATTTTTCCTTACAAAATAGTTAGTCGGGGGTACCAACGGTCCATCTCGGTGTTTACTTTTCGGTATAATTTTGTGTTTGATCAAGATTACGTGCTTAAAACCGGAAAATTGCCATGACTTGCATCTTCATGATTCCACTCCAATGCATACATGTAGCTAGTTTATTTCGAATAAATTAGGCATGTATAACTCGAATAATTAGTATGAATGCTTATTAATTTAATATGTGGTAGTTAAATAATAAGTAGCTAATTATAAAAACCGAGGACCCGGGTTTATGTCAATCGTTTACGATTTTAGTGATGGATTCTCGGTGAATCCCACTTGGATAAATCGTTGAGCTTTTTCGGTGATGGCTTCTCAGTGAACCCACCTTAAACAAAAACGAGATTACGCTTTGGGTGACAACTTAGAAATCGGAGAATCTTAGTACATGGGTTCGGAAATGGTCTAACCATGGTTGGGCGAGTTCAACCGAGCTTCGGCTCAATCGACTCCCCTCCACGTGTGATGTACGTTACAGTAGTTCGATAGGACTTAGCATAGCCGATAAGCCTTCGGGCTAAACGGGGCTTCTCCCCGCCGGATTGGCCTGAACTGTCACATATGTTCCAACGAATAAGACGGCGTAGGCTTGCCTACATAACCGACCCTATTCGGAGTACTTTGATTTATTGTTTCTTATTGTCAAGGCCAAAACCGTAACTAGTAAACCCACCACTTTTTCAAAATATTGAGTGGGAGCGGGGAAGGCGACAGCCAACCCCACGGCCTCTACTATAGATGCAAGCACGTGAGAGAATGGTGACACCTCGTGCCGCTTTGATTTCGGCCCCCTTCGGATGGTGTTCACCGCTATCAAAATTCAAGGCTTGGTCTCCGAAAGGATAGGATATCGGGTACTCGTCGGGTCACTGACCTGCCCCTCGTAGGCATACTCGGGGCGTACTCTGAGATCTAATATAGTAGGTCACACTCTTTGTGGATATTTTCGAAATATCTAGGCAAGAAAAATGAAGGTAATCAATGATTAAATGTCCGGGCTGTCTGATTCCCGTGAGATGTTCGATTCTCGAAGCTTAATCATTGAGAGACATTGTCTCAGTTTAACCGTCATAGTACTGATATCGACCCTCTCGGACGGTACTATACGAGGTTAAATCCTTGGAATGGTAGGATAGACTTTATAGTTTATTATTCCTAAAATAAAAATCTAGTAGTGAAAATTTAATTTTGAATTTAACTTTCTGTCATATTTTTTTTACAACTTTAATCTCTAGACTACTGAACTGTTAGAAATAGGACTTCATCAAAAAATGTGGAAGTAACAAGTACGTTGTAATTATCAACAGAATGCAGTTAATTTTTTCGGAAAAGTTTTCTTCTATTAAGCCTTTAAAAACTTAAGTGACATAGTATAAGTATGTCACGGGTGTCACTTGTGTTGAACGAGAGACGACCATACTTAGTTTACAAAAGATGACGTAGGACTATCAGATAAAATTCATTTAGTGAATTTTAAAAGTGTAATTACACAACAAATTTCTAAATTGAAAAAATTGGAAAATCATATACATAAGGCGTTGCTAGTTAGACGGTATTTGGAACCGATAAACTAGTGGGAGCCTTACTCTTATGATTTGTTGTTTTTCTGAATCATTAGAAATGTGTAATGGAATGCACAAGAGTTTCTCCATTCATTGGAAAAATAAGAATAAAGCGTTACTAGTTAGACAGTATTTGGAACTGATAAACTAGTGGGAGCTTAGTTCTGGAGATTTTATAATCTTTGAAACATCATGAACACAGCATTGCTAGTTAGACAGTATTTGTAACTGATAAACTAGTGGGAGCTTAGTTCTAGGTGATGTTCTAATCTTTGAAAAAATCATAAATACAAAGTATTGCTGGTTAGACGGTATTTGGAACCGATACACTAGTGGGAGCTTTGGTATTATGATTTGTCGATTAAAAAAAAAAATCGATAGTCCAAGCAAGTAACACTGAACATCCCACAGTTCAAGAATAGAGTCTACTCGAACGAACTGCTAGTTCAAGACTGTTTCCATCTAAGGAAAGTCGAGAATGGGAAAGAACGTTTATATGTGTTAGTCGTCTAAACTACGTAGTTTTAAGGCTAAACCGAAAAATTAATAAATTGGAAATTAGATAATAAGGAAAGTGATTTCGGATCACTGACCAATGCATCCTTAGTAATTTTCTCGAAAGCTAAAGTTCTTTGGAAGAACTAGGTAGCTTTGCATTAAACGATATATAAAATAGACAACGGGCAGTTATTCTCAGATAGACTAGTGGGAGTGATATAAGGAAATGAATCTCGGATTCAATTCTTGAGTATCACAGAAAATTCATTTTCTTGTTTTCGGATTCGTTGGAACGAACGTATTCATTTTCAATAGGATAATCTGTTTGTCTTATTGACGATAAATATAACATTCGTAGCATGAACCTAAGACTCGGACTTTTGTTTGATAAAGTCAGAACCACTAAGAAATGCTGAATAGGTATATGTAACACATCTAAAACAATATAAACGCAAATGGTTTCCGTATTTAGATAAACACTTCTTTATATACTATTAATTAGTGCATATTCCCCAACGACAAGATCTCAGGACCGGCTTAGGGTGATTCCTATCTTCCAGTCAAAGGAACCCTGTCTCAAAGGAACAAAGCCTAAGTTTCCTTTCAATCGGGAAAGGGTAATAAATTTAAAGAAGTTACATAGCTTGTTCATATTGACCTTCGGGGTCTTATGAAAGATACAAGCTAGTGGGAGCCTCTGAGTAGTGACATCTTAGTCTGACAACTACTCGAAACTCCGGAAAGTTTATCCAAAATATTAGGAGGAAATCTTTGATTTCACCAGAGATAGAGTATTCCATACTCAGAAATAGGTTGTTGCGTAGTCTTCGGGACTGATGCTCGGCCTCCCTCCCAGTGAAATGTTTTCACTAAGGGATACACCATAAATTTCCCTTATATAGTTATTGATGTGCTACGATACGCTGCTGAACTCATTTAAGATATTGGTTGCAAAATAACGGTTGTAATAAAAAACCGAGAAGTCTACCTAAAAGATGCCTACGTATTTATGGATACGGAGTGAATTCGGTTCACCCCACTTCCGTAAATATAGACATTTAGCATTTAGTGCTTGAAGGTAGGACTGGAAATTTTGCGTACACGTTCAGGTCGTGAAAGATCTTAATGCATTGAGTAAAGGTAGGTTATAAAAACTCGTAAATTCAGAGAATGACGGTAATACTGTCAAACTCGGTCTGATAGAGTCTATAAATAACAACCTTAGATCTTGAAGTATTTGTACTCAAGATGTTACTAACTGATTTGTTCAGTCCACATCCAACACTGGCAGTTGGTGATAACACTAATAAAAACTACTAAACTAGACCAGTATATCACTCCACCCCGAACGCAATGGGAGTATGGTTTGTCCATTACCCATTGCAGGACCCTACGGTCTATAGGGCAGATTGATGACCTATAGTCCTTTGTGGGCTGTGTAGGATCCTGATCATAGAGGTTGGTTTAAAAGCCATAACCCTGTGAATGGAGATTGATACTCCAGTTCTGTTGAAACTCTTTTAGAACCACCTGAGCATCTCAGGCCCAGTGGGAGTAATTGGAACTACATGAAGAAGAGTAGAATGAATAGGAAAGTTTAACTTTCACAGTAAAGCTGAGTAATTTAGGGGTGATTCCCTAATAGGTAGAGAGTTAACCGGACCGTGATCTCTCTTACTACTCGGTCTTGCTTGATTTCGTCGAAAGCGGGAAATAGGGGTGATTCCCCGAGACTTCCTTGCCGAACAACGGAATCGAATTCATTCGGAACGTAAGGGTTTTAGCTTAGAACAAATAACGATTCGTTACAAAGCGAAAATTAGGGGTGATTCCCTAAGACCTTTTTGCGAGACTAACCGTATCTTAATTTATTCAGAAAGAACCTTTGGCAGGATGCCTGCCATAGCTTATATCCTTTGGGGATTAAAGCAAACCTCTAGGTCATTTCAAAGTCATATATATTAAAATGTGGACTTGACCAGAATGTTGACAAGTCTTTCGTAGACTGGTATCAATATTAGTAAAGTAGTATGTAGACTAGTGTTTGTGAATGGTAACACTGAAACAGTTGGAAACAACATGGGTGTGTTATCTGAAGTCAGAGTCTAACATGCCATCAGGATTCATTCTAAAGGATTTGATTCGCTCAAATCCACGAGAATCGATCATTGGCAATCCCATCCATTCACCTGGTTAAGATATTCTTGCATTTATTCAGCATTCAATGATGTAGTCTACCCTACCTCTCGGGAATGATTATCTAAACCAAATGGATGAATACGAAATGGGATGTTTAGTGAATCCTCAAGTATCTTCGGGAGAATGAGGAATAATATGCTAGTATATTCGGTGCAAACTAGAATATAAGTGATAACACCGATTCGGCTTTAGGTCGATTGAGGATGATCGTTAAGTCGATTTGGTCCTCGGTGTTGAATCAAAGGCATATTGAAATCGTACCACCGGATTAGATGGAAAGGCGACGTTTCGATCCCAAAGATTGACTCAAGCCGATATCCTACCTGATCAGTGTACCAAGTCACATGGTATTCGGATTCTGAGTACACGCCGGGTCACTAACTTACCCTGCGGCGGCACACTCCGGTCGTGCTTGGAAGGATGAATTACTAAGATGCGCTTGGAGGGTACAGATTTGAGGGATACGTCTCACTTGTTTTGAGCAAGTGGGAGAATGTTGTAGATATAGATATAAAGGGTGTGCTCTAAAACAATTAATCCACTTGCCTTTCGTGCAAGAGGGAGATTGTAAGGTGTAGTGTCCGAAAGACAATTATATAATTGTTTTAGGACGGAATTAGTAATTCATCTTATTATATGCATGTATGCTTATAATTAAGACACTACTGAAAACCCTAAGTACCTCGTTTGTGTAATCACATAACTCAGTGTATGGCTATACACAAGAGGATTGAGTTAGTGAGATGTACTTAAAATTAACTTGGTCCGTAGAGTTTATTAATCGGAGTACGGGTCTCTAGATTAATTTGCTAATAATGCGCCCAGAACACTTTACGGTGTGACAGTCTTATCCGGACTGTCGGTAATAGGGTACCTAGTGGGGCATTTATATATGATGATAATCATATAGGGGTTGGACCGATTTGATTTGAGTTCTCGATATAATTCCGTAATCGAGAAGTCTTATCGAATCACAAGATGATCATATATGGATTAATCGAATCCCGAGGTGATCACGACAAACCGCTTAGACTAGGGTAGAGTTTGATGTGTTAGTAAGGATCACTTCGCGGTATGTGGTCCAACACTTCTCGTTGGCTCTATTCGGAATGAGTGAGTGGTCCGTGTTATCACGAATATGGAATCCATTCCTTCCCTCGGGAAGTAGATAGACAGCGCTCCCTTATTTGTTGACCCTAGAAACCGATCGATAGGCCCGCTCATATTATATTGGTTATGAACTAATTGATCACTAGGGGGTTAATGTTAAATAAGGATAATATGTTTCGAGAAGGGTTTACGGAAATATCCCGAATCGAAGTGAACAGTCTATGGAGGATTTATCCGTATGTAATGATTATATCAGTGGACGATTTCGACTCATAAATTGAGTGTAAGTTATCTATATTCGATAGAGTTCAATTTCGGGTTTATGGTGGTGTAATCCCGGAATTAATAGGTTGGATATAATTATTCTGTCTGACGAATAATTTTATTCGATTTATTGTAGCTACTGAATATGGGTCCATGGTCCCCGACGTGGCTCCCGAAATAGCATAATTGGATTTCTCGTCGTTGCACCTCAATTATAATTAAATAGTGGATTGGGCTGTTTAATTGATATGTGGATTAATTGTTTAGTTGTACTAAATAATTAAATACACGGAAAAGACATTTTTCGTGGACTCGGCCCGAATTGGTGCGTTGACCTAATTTTTGGTCAAATATAGAAAAAGGTGCGTGACCTTATTTTGAGAGAAAGGTGCGCATGCATATTGTGATTTATTATTTAATTATTAAGAAATTAGTTTTCTTGGATAATTATTTAATATGTGATTTATCTTTTATTTGTTAAATGATAATTCATGGAATATTAGATAATAATATAATTTATCCTAATTTGTTTGGGATAATTATTTTATTTATCTTTTGTTTGAAAAAGGATTAATGTAATAATTATCTCTTAATTATTTAATCCTTAGGGCTTAAGTTTTACTCTCCTATATAAAGAGAGTTCTCCCAAGCCTTTTGACAATCACTAATCACGCCATATACACAAGAAAGTGGCTTAGAATTTTCGGCCATCTTTCTTTGGGTTTCGAGTTGGAATAATCTTCGGGATTATTCCGGTAGCATATCAAAGAGGTCCGGCGGCGGGAAACACCATCCACTTGGTGTTGCTGGGAGACACACGTTGGAAGGCGGTGGCTGCTCAATCTCGTGTTCAAGGAGCCTTTTGTTCTTGGAGTTATGCACCATAAAAAGGTAGGCTCCTAAACCCCCTTGTAGATTTAGATCTTAAATTTATGTTCTTCGTTTTCGTTCAGATCTAGATCTGATGCATTCCACTGCGTAATCTGGTCAATCTATGATTGATCCGACGATATTACATCTAACATTACGCTCCATCGACTAAGATATTTCCAAAGAGATTATAAATGTATAAATTTCAATGCACTCCTCTTTCTTGGCGGGTAAACTCTCATTGATTTAACTATCCTCACGGCCCCACTCATGATAAACTACCGAATCCGAAATTCCTTTGCCTTTCTAAGCATAAGTGAAACATGATTCGTGATAAAGCCAGGGTCAACTCTGGTCAAAGCAATATGCTATCGACTTCCCACCAAGGGAAGTGAGTTATACGTGCTTAAAATGGTGGCTCATAATAGAAAATGTGCTTAATACGTCACTACTTCAGAAGTGGACACTTTCTCTTACTCGTGTAAAGTAAAACAAAGATGAAGTCAATTAACTCGAAAAGATAAAAGATATCATAATTTTTCAAAATTCTGTCGAAAAGAATCAAAGTCTAAGTGAATTATGCATCGAAGAGAATCAAGACAATCACACAATTCATGGAATATGCTGCTAAAAAGCTAAGTGACATTCCTCCAACCCCCACTTAATCGAAACATTGTCCCTAATGTGTAAGATGAGAAATAAAAAATGAAAAGGAACTTAGCTTCGGTTAAGGACGGAACCAAAGAACAATCGGATCGTCGTATAAATCATCGGGCTCATGTAAGTAGTCCATGAAGTATCTGTGCTAAATAACTCAAGAAAACCAAGAAGAATAGTGGTGACAAGAAACTGTATAACAAAAGTGCGGCAGTAAAAGAGAAAAGAAATAACTCCAAAACAAATTAAGCGGACAAAATCATTATAGAAATGTTATTCTGCTACATCAACTAAGTAGGAAAAGAAAAAGAAAATAAAATAAAATAAAACCAAGAAAAATGGAAAACAACAGTAGAAAGAAATAAATGCTAGTCCTCATCAGAATCACCCTCCCAGTCGTCTCTAGGCTCAAACCCGGGAAGTGGTGCAGAAATTGAGGCGGCGGCGGCTGAAGAGGAAGTTCGATGATGTGGGGCAGTCCTAGGTGGCGGGGTAGAGGAAGGAATGCCAAAGAAGTCAATAATCCAATCCATCTTGCTATGTAGTCTCGCAATCTCTCGTGAGTGCTCCTCAAGCAAGGCTCTCTGAGTCCTCGGTGCACCATGCACCGGAGTACGCTCCCTCTCTGCTCTAACCCATCTCTGTACTCTCGAAACTGTCTGCGAACTGAGCTGTGGCTGAGGATCTTCCCAATCATCACTTACAAGCATCTTCACCTCAGCCTCTAGAGCAAGCATATTAATCATCGGCCCGTATGGTAGTAGCACTCGCTCAGAAGTGGTGGCAAGCTCATGAATACGGCTATGCATCGGTAGACCGATGTTGATTGGGGCACCCGTCTCTAAATAGAACATCAACTCTGCCCTTGAAGTTGTGACAGAGACCGTGTGCTTCGTCGGAAGAAGGCGAGCACAAACAAATCGATTGACCATCTTCCGGTCCCAAGATAACTCGTTTTCTAGGACGATGGTGGGGGCTCCAGCAGGATTACGCTTCCATTGCACCCCTAAGAAATCAGGAACCATATCCATCCTCTCGAGATCGGTAATGTTGCTCGAGGATGTGTACTCATCCGGGCCCACCGGTGGATTTCTAACCTCAAAATGCTCGTTGATCCTCTCAATAGAAAAATCAAACTTAACTCCTCGGTCCATAGCAAATGTGGCTCCGGGGTTATGCGAAACGTAAGCATAAAATTCCCTTACCACCGTGGTGTTGAACCTTGCCGGTGCCTCAGCCACGTCCAATAAATCTTGTGCTTGTAGGGCCTCTGGAAATATCGACCCGCAATCATCCAAATCTACCCCTTGTTCTCGAGCCACTGGCCTTGCGTTCCAATGGCCTCAAAACGACTCGTAGATAGCTAATGAATGGAACTACGCAACCCCGTCTATCAATGGATTGGCATCTTCATACACTGTCTATCAACTGGGACGAACAGCTGACCGTTGATGCTTAGGACCCATCATGACTGAATACAGGACCTGCTGTAGAAGCTGTTTCTGGAAAACAACCCTCGGTAAACCGGATGTAGGGTACGGTTTACCGGCCTAAATTTTTCTAGATTTCTTCTGGGGATGTACTCCTGGTGATGAAAGATGAAGAATTTTGGGCACTTCACCGTTGCAGCAGCACTACAGAATAGCAACAGGGATGAAGGATGTGGTGTTTAGGGTTTGGAAAATAGAAGGAATTGGTTTGGCTATGGTGGTGATTTTGTGGTCATAATGGCGGTGATGGTGGCTGAAATATATGAAGAAGGAAGAAAGAAGAAGTTTGGTGAATGAAAGAGATGAAAATGATAAGAATGATGATAATGGTGATGAAGGGGTGGTTTAAATAGGAAGAATGAAGTGAATGTGGATGGTTTTAGAGGGATTGTGGGTAGAGAAGTTATTAGGGTGAGGGATTTGAGGAGGTGATTGATAGGATTGAGGTGGAGTTATGGTGGAGTGTAGGAAAGGATGAAAATTTTGAAAAGAGGGTGAAATGGTTCGGTTTCTACTGACTGACCGTATCTGGTGCAACGTGTGTCCTCCACGTATCTCTAAAAATTCAGCTCTATGAACTGACGTTCAGAAATCTGAAAATCAAGCCTCGGTAATCCGGAGGTTACCCTCGAGCTACCGGGGGTATCTTCTCCCCAAATTTTTGATCTGCCTTTGCTGCACTTCTTACTCAACCTTTCTGCTCAATTCTGACCTCAAATTGACTACCCTTTTATTCTTTAACAGTTATTTCTGACTCAAAACATAACCTAATTCACTAGAATCCGCAACGAGGTAAAAAACCCTTTCCACAACCATTCGGTTTCAAGCCTAAGTTTGTGGTAGGATGAAAAAAAGCTCATCCTTTCATCTGGCTACTTTTATTCAATCCTAAACTACCTAAGGGTTTAAAGAAATAGTTCTGAGTTTATAGTCGCCAGCTCGACTTTCTCCAGATCTCCGATCAATCAAGGTTTGGAGCTCGAACTCGCCAAACTTTCGCTCCAGAGGCTTGTACCTTCACAGAACCGTTTTCAGCTCTCTTCTTAGCACACCTCTCTCTCTCTTAGCTTGCGTGCTAGGTCTGCCTCTGCGTCGAGATTTAGACTTTAAACTCGAGGATTCCACGTTTTCCATTTTAAGCTCGATTCATTCACTACGCAACACGGAAGGACCAGCTTCCATGAGCATCTTGTCGTGGTCCTTATCTTCTTTCTCTCTCAGCATTAATCTCATAAACTCTTGCTCAACGGTTTCTATTACAACCTCTCTATGTTTATGCCCTTCAATTTCCAAGATCTCCACCTTTCCTGAAGCATACGTCATCCTACAACTCTCTGGTCGGTTTTTTAGGGGTTCTAATATCCTAAAAGATACAGCATAATTATTTATCCTTAGAGTGATCTCCCCCTTATCAAAATCCATAACCACCCTACTCGTCGCTAAGAAAGGTCGTCCTAAGAGAACTGGGGCACTCGGGTCCTCAGGTACGTCTATGACCGTAAAGTCAATAGGATACGTGAACCCTCCTGCCTTGATTGTGCACTTTCTAAGTAGACCAGCAGGCATGTCTCTGGTTCTATCTACGAAGGTCATGGTCCTGGTTTGATTCATTACGACCGAAAGTTTTATCTTTTGACATAGGGAAAAAGGTAGAATATTGCAACTCGAGCCAAAGTCGCAGAGACCTAATCCTACGGATATTCCATTAACAGAAATCGGGAGTCTGAACGTGCCAGGGTCTCCTAACTTCACCACGGTATCTGAGTCTGGGTAATCCTCAGGCTCAGAAAACATCGTGTCAGGATCCTCTTCAGAATCATCAGAATCATAATCCGAAGATGATATATCAATTAATTCGCAAGGAAACTCACCCGGATGATGTGTGCTATACTCCTTAAGGTCATCTTTAGGCTCTTGCTTGATTGCTTTTTCCTCTTTCTCCAGCCGTTTCTTTACAGTCTCATAATGCTCTCGTGCTTCAGTTCCAGGATACATGGAAATCGGTGTGATGTTCAAGATTGTTCTAGGCATATTGTTTGACTTGTGTGTGCTTTTTCAACTCTGAATCGATCGAATTTCTGAAGTGTTCTGATCAACCTGCAAAAAAGACAAAATAAAACAAAGAAAGGGTTAGCAACTTCCGCTTCAGCTGGGTGTGATCCCAACTGTTGCGGACCTACTAACTAAAATCAACAGGGAATAACACAGAACAACAGGAACTGTTCAGAAATCGATTTTCCAGGCCTCGGTAACTTGGAGGTTACCTTCGGGATACCAGCCCTAAATTTTCTAATTCTGGCAGTTTAACAAGTGCAGGATTGATACAGAACGACTCAAGACTTAAAATAAAATAAAGTAAAATAAAAACGACTTCTTAATTAGAATTAAAATGTTTATATTTAAAAATTGGCCATTGTCCCCGGCAACGACGCCAAAAATCTTGATCGCGTGTAAGTCACTAACTTCGATATTACTAACAAGAATACCAGGTACATCGTAGTATAGTAAATGCGAGTCAAGGTCGATCCCATAGAGACAATGCAACTTATAAGGATAAACGATTCTAACCTAATTAAGAAGCAACATAGAGGCGGTCATTGACCAACAATAACATAAAAGAAAACAAACATGGTCTACCTCTCCCTCTCTTCACCGATCTACTAACTTGGATTAGTTATTCGTTATGTTTACTTCCCCACATAATTTCCTTAGATTATCACGAGATTTTAATGATTATTATCATATGTATCAGCTACGGGTGCAATTCCTACCCCTATCTACTCCGACAATGGCGGTAGACAATCTATACGCAAGCTACCCTCCTTAATTGGTCCGTAATAGCCCATACGCATAAAGAACTAGAATTGCCAATAATGTGTGTTACCTCATACCGTTAACCCGCCTAGACAGCTGTCGACATTGACCAGCACGTTCCTAGGGTCCGTCAACACTATGTCCTAGTTAACACTTCACTTGTGGTCCATCATGTTAATTTACGAATTACAAATACTAGATTGGCCAGACCTATTACTCGTTTTAATTATTCCTGCCGATCAACGTAGCTGTAGTGAATCCCAGTTTAGGTTTTCTAAAATATGCCTCGGTAAACCGGTATAGACCGCCGGTTTACCGGGGGCGGCTTTTCCTAATTTCTGGATCTACATTGCTCAGTACGATTAAAATAAGTAAATTATGGGGTTGTTAAACATGCATATTAACTAAAACACGTAAATACGAACATATCTACCATATTGAAGACAATAAAGGAATGTTCAAAGCTCCATACCTTCAACAATGGAGATCTAGCTCGATCTACTCAAGCTAGAGATGATGGAAGAAGGGAGGAAACCAAAAACAACTCTCCAAAGCTCAAGAAAACTTTATTTCATCAAAATATGTAATGTATGTGAAGAATTGATAATAAGATATGTAATAATCAGTATATGCGGCCTTATATAGATACAATAGCCGACTTAAGACTCTCTAAAACCCTAACCGACCTAGATAATGCGGCAGAATCAATTTCGTGTTCCACAAGACGCCGGTTTACCGGGCCTAACCCTCGGGTTACCGGGCCTTCTATTCTTCTTTTTCTTCAGCAGGCTTCTTCTTGGACTTTAATCACTCAACCCAATGCACTTCTTTCTGTCCAGATCCGTTTTCCAATGCTCCAGAATTTGCACATCCTATAAAACACGTAAAACGAGACAAAACAGTTCCAAAACATCGGGAAAATAACATAGATGCAGAATTACGATCCTGGAAACATTCACATAGCATTTGACATATATTCTAAGCAATAACGAGCCTATCTATCCTCTCTTGAGCAGAATTTGGGGTGAATATAGGTATAATTATTGGTACCATTTAGAGTGTCATCACTAGCCTCCACCCCTACTTAAAAACGAACACCGCCCTCGGTGTTGAAATAAATAAATACGAGGGATAAAAGGCTTATCTTAAACCCGGAAAACGGCAGAATTTTGCAAGTAGTGGCCGTAATATGGACATCCAGGGTACTTGTACTATTAACAACACATTCTACCAACACAGGTAGACAGGAATTGGAGAGATATACACCAATGACTGGGGATGCTACACAAAACGCAAAAATGTGCATGAAGCATCACTCAAAAAATTATCATACAGAGGGTACAATGCAAAAATAGTGCACACCATTTAAGATGCAAAAAATATCTAAACATATTTAAAGAGGCCAAAAACGGTCTACCCAAAAGTGAACAAAGGTATATATGGAGTGTAGAAATTAAAAACTGAATAAAAACAAACAAAAGGGAAACATGTCTTTGCCCTTCGGGCTTACAAAATGATCTCCAAAATAATCAAAGTAAAAAGTGCAAGAGTCACAGAGCTTGTTCTCCAAAACAAACTTAGTCTAGCATCATTAAAAGTTGTCAAAATAAATTGAAATGCCCAAAATTAAATGTCAGAAAAGTCGGTCTTCTCATCTTCAACCTACTCTTCATCGGTCTCGGAATCTCGTCTCTCTGCTCCATGCCCCTGTTGAGTGCTGATGTCCTCACAAAAATAATCGTCGGGGTCTATTTCCAAATCTGTACCCAGTGTAGCCGCCAAACCAAAATCACCGAAACCACCTCCACTTGAACTAGCACCACCAACACCACCTCCAAAGACACCACCACTCGAACCACCAACACCCCCAAACGCAGCCCCACTAGACTCACCACCTTGGTTAGGCCCCCCACCCTCAAAAGGTTGGTCAAAGTCCTCAAAACTCTGATGTGAAAAGGCCGGGACAAAATCTGGGATGAAGGGAGGGTATTGATATGGCCTTTGGGAAACATTAGGAAGGTGTGAGGTTGCAATGTCATGACGTTTGGCCATCTCATCACTGATAGTTCGTAATGACAACATGGCTAAGCAGTTGTCATTGAACCAATCCCATTGGGCTCCTAGGGCGGCATATGTGACTTGCTCGAGAGTAGAACGGGCGGACCTAGTTGGTTGGCGGGGTGGTTGAGGTTGGTGTTGGACTCCATGCCTAGCTAGATTGGACTTCTCGACAATGGGCAAAAACTTCCTACGAATCAAAACATCCTCAGGCATGTGATCCAACCCCGAAGAAACAGCCATATCCGTGATTAAAAGGGGAAAAATCATGTTAGGAGTTTGATTCCTGATATACGAGGATAGCTTATCCCTAATGATCTGCGCCGCGTCAACCGGGATATTGTGAAGGATGGCATAGACAATCTTAAGAGTCTTAGAACTGATTGTGGTGGATTGAGAAGTAGGATAGAGACGGTTTGTGACAAATTTGACTACATGTTTCTCTGGTGGATTCCACTCTTTTGTTTTAATGGAATGTCTCGGATTGGTTTGACTTGGAATCCATGCACAGTTAGGACAAACGGCCTCTCTTATCATCTCGAGAACATCTACCGGGGGTTGTCCGTGGGAAAGTCTAGCAAGGACCTGAGTGTACTCGTCATCAAAGGGGACACTTGGAATGTGGAAATGGCGAGCTATTCTCTCACGGATAATGTTCAATCTCTGACCCCTTAACAGAATGTAATTCACAGCCGCCCCTACGGCCTTAGCATTGGAATAGAATTCCCTAAACATGGACAAATTTATTGATTCGGGCTTAACTGTTAGAATATTTCCCCACCCTCGTGTTTACATGCTAAGCCAGAAAGTCTCATTATCGTCAGCCCTATTTATCTCTCTCTCAATAAGCACAGTTTTGGACCTAAATTTGCCATTGAAGAAGTCTAGGGCTTTGTCATTGATAAAACGGTTCAACTCATCTTGGTTACGTGGCTGCCTAGGGGGGTCGGCTCATTGCTCTCCCGTAGGATCGTCCTCAGGCAACTCAACACGCACAACATGCTGAGCCTCACTAGATGGTGCAGTCCCACCGTGGCTGCCACCACCTCTCTTCCTGCCACCACTACCAGTACCTTTTCTACTACCCGCCACATAGGGAGTCTTTCTTTTTGTATTGGCAACTGTCATTATATCTACACAAGATACCACCCAACACCCAAAATAAAACAAAATTACTTACAATTGCCCAAAAATAAAACTAGAAAGCAAAAACCAACAAATATTATTATAATTTAATTTAGAAGAAAAGTGGGGGTGAATTGGGGTTTCAAAAATGAAAAGAAAAACAAGGGAGCCACCCTTACCAAACTTTGTGCTCGCCGGAGTTGATGAAGGTCACCGGAAAAAAAAAACATGAAAAAAAAAACTTCAAAATTCGCCCCAAAATTGCCTTCAAATTGAGTGGGTTGGTGGTTTGGAAGTTAAATTGAAGAGAGGTGATGGTTGGAAGTTATGTGGTGGAAAAAGAGAGAATTTTGTGGTGAATTTTTGTGTATTGCGGAAGAAGAATGGGAGAAAATCGGGGAGGAGCGGCTGGGGTTTGGGTGTGTGAAGGAGGAAGGAAGTAGAGAAATAAAGAAGAAGACAGACGGTTTTTTTTAAGGAAGCTAGGCGTGCGCCTATAGCTTGCTAGGCACGCGCCTAGCAAGCAAAAACGGACACCCAAATTGCAATTCACGTATTGAAACATTGCCCTCAAAAAAGCCCCTTAGGCGTGCGCCTATGAAAATCGTCTTTTCGAAAATCGTCTTTTCGGGGTATTTTGACTTACGGGACTTTCCCGACACTCCTAAAACTTAAATTAAACATGGGTTGCCTCCCATGAAGCGTTGTTTTTTAATGTCGTTAGCTCGACGTGATGATTTGACAGAAAGAGAGATGAAAATTGATTAAACGAACGTCAATGGAAACTTATTCGTTGACGTTAGGCGAGGAAATTTTGGATTATTCGAGGGTCGGTATCGAGAAAAGAGATTACTTCCGAAAAGAAATGAATCATCTACATGACTCACAATCCGCAGGACAAGGAGGAGGATCTTCCAAATCCATGAGCACGAGGTTAGCGTCGAAGTAAGATTTTTCATACTTTTAAACGGAAGGGCGTTTGTAAAAAATGTCCCCTTGGTGTCATGAGTTACTTCGACAGCCCCAGACGGAAAAATTTTCGAAACTCTATAAGGTCCCGTCCACCGAGACTTTAGCTTACCCTGAAAGAAGTGCAAACGAGTGTTGTATAACAAGACGCCGTCTCCCTTTTTGAATTCACGCTTTTTAATTTTAGCATCGTGGAGAAGCTTCATCTTCTCTTTATAAGTGCGCGCGCACTCATAAGATTGTAATCGAAACTAATCGAGCTCGGCCAACTGTGACAACCGTTTCTCTCATACGGCTGTCTCATCGAAATTCAGGAATCGAGTCGCCCAATAGGCTCGATGTTCCAACTCGACAGGTAAGTGACAGGCCTTACCAAACACCAACTGATACGGGGACATTCCTATCGGGGTCTTAAAAGCAGTCCGATTCGCCCAAACGGCGTCATCGAGATTTTCAGCCCAGTTTTTCCTATTTGAGTTCACTGTTTTCTCGAGAATTCGTTTAATACCTCGATTCGAAACCTCGACCTGCCCGCTCGTTTGGGGGTGATACGCGGTTCCCAACTTGTGTCAAACCCCGTATTTGGTCAGAAGTTTATTGAAAAGCCGATTCGGAAAGTGACTGCCATTGTCACTAATCATAGCTCGAGGAACTCCGAATCTCATAAAAATGTGCTTTTTCAAGAAACGGATGACTACGTTACGGTCATTAGTAGGAGAAGCCATTGCTTCGATCCACTTCGAGACGTAGTCGACCGCGACGAGAATGTACTTGTTATTGTAGGAGGACGGGAATGGTCCCATAAAGTCTATTCCTCAAACATCTGAGATTTCACACTCGAGAATCGGTTGCATAGGCATTTCAAATTGTCTCGAGTTTCTCCCTGATCTTTGACAAGCATCACACATACTCATGTATTTGTGCGAATCACGGAAGATCAAGGGCCAAAAAAAAACCACTATGGAGAACCTTCAAAGCTGTTCGGTGTCCGGAATAATGGCCACCGGCTTCCTTGTCGTGACAAAACGACAGAATGCTCGGTATCTCGCCATCGTGAGCACATCTACGAATTGTACCGTCAGAACATCTTTGAAACAGATACAGGTCATCCCAGTAGTAATACTTAAGATCACTAAAGAATTTCTTACGTTGTTGGTAGGTCAAGTCGGTTTCTAAGTACTCACACGCAAGGTAATTCACAAAAGAAGCATACCATAGGTTACCGTACTTTCTGAGAATTAGAGGGCTCTCCCTCATTTCTGGAATAGCTGCATCAATAGCAAACAGTTGTTCATCTAGAAACTCGTCATCTATCACTCTCTCTCGTGCAATAACATCAGGGGTCAGCTGCAAGCGGCTGAGTTGGTCTGTAACCACATTCTCATAGCCCTTGTGGTCTCTAATCACAACGTCGAACTCTTGGAGTAAAATTACCCATCTCAAGAGTCGAGGTTTCACATCTTTCTTATTCATAAGATATTTCAGTGCTGCGTGGTCAGTGTGAACTACAACCTTCGAACCAATCAAATATGAACGAAACTTATCAAAGGCGTAAACTATCGCTAGCAATTCCTTCTCAGTGGTTGCATAATTTATTTGAGCCGGATTCAAAGTGTGAATTGCATAGTAGATAGGCTTAAACATCTTATCGCATTTCTGGCCCAATACGGCCCCAACTACCATATCACTAGCGTCACACATGACCTCGAATTCCTAACTCCAATCCGGCGCTATCAAAATCGGGGCGGCCACTAACAAACATTTAATGGCTAAGAATACATCTAAACAAGCATCATCAAACACAAAGGGTACATCTTTCGAAAGTAAATGTGTAAGAGATTTAACACGTTTCGAAAAATCCGGTATAAACCGTCTATAAAAACCCGCGTGTCCTACGAAACCTCTAAGCGTTTTCAAATTTGTTGGATGCGGTAAGTGTTCTATAGCCTCAACTTTCGCTCGATCTACCTCAAAACCTCTCATTGATATCTTATGCCCTAACATGATACCTACTTCCACCATAAAGTGACATTTCTCCCAATTTAACACGAGATTAGTGTCTTCACAACGTTGCAACACTTTATCAAGATTATCTAAACAATCATCAAAAGAATCACCAAAGACACTGAAATCATCCATTAACACTTCTAAAAACTTCTCAATCAAATCAGAAAATATGGCAGTCATGCAACGTTGGAATGTCGCCGGGGCATTGCATAACCCAAACGGCATTCGAGTGTAAGCAAAAGTGCCATACGGGCACGTAAAAGTGGTATTTTCTTGGTCTTTAGGGTTGATTAGAATATGAT
The DNA here is from genome assembly GCA_036785695.1 of Gentiana straminea. NCBI lineage: Eukaryota > Viridiplantae > Streptophyta > Magnoliopsida > Gentianales > Gentianaceae > Gentiana > Gentiana straminea. Next base: position 1,753,422 of record JAVUPR010000448.1, on the reverse strand, counting down.
AATATCCACTAAAGCCATCTAGAAAACAGTAATATGCATTTCCACTCAAACGTTACAACATTTGATCAATGAAAGGTAAAGGAAAGTGATCCTTACGTGTAGAATCATTTAGCTTCCGGTAGTCTATGCACACCCGGTATCCGGTGACTAGTCGAGTGGGTATGAGCTCATTATGGTCATTGGCTTGCACCGTCATTCCTCCTTTCTTCGGTAAAACCTGTGTCAGGCTAACCCACTCACTATCACATATAGCATAAATGATGCCCATCTCAAGCATCTTGATCACATCCTTTTTTACAACCTCTTGCATATGAGGGTTCAACCTCCTTTGGGGCTGCCTCACTGGCTTCATGCCCTCATCGAGAATGATTTTATGTTTGCAAAGCTCCGGGCTTATTCCCCGTATATCTGCCATTTTCCACCCAAAAGCACGCTTGTGACTTCTCAAAACACGTAATAACTTTTCTTCCTGCAAATTAGTTAAAATAGAAGAAATAATTAACGGGAGTAAATTAGTTTCGAGAAAGGCATACTTAAGGTGAGCCGGGAGTTCCTTCAACTCAAGGTTTCAGGGCGGATCTTCTATGGAAGGCTTTGGTTTTTCATCACTAACTCAAGTTCAAGGAACTTGTGCCATCTTGCATCCACAAAATTGGTGATCTCGAGTTAACCGGCGGCTTCTACCAACTCTTCGTTCTCATCATCAATTGCGCTTGACTTCACTAAACATTCCTCCATAGAGTCATCCTTTTTGTAGCCCTGTGTGTTAGTGTTTTCAACAACAAGAGGCATAATAGTATCCAGAAAATTGCATTCATTTTCATCATACGGGTGCTTCATAGACTTGAAAACATTAATGGTAACACTTTCCTCATCTACCCGAAATACAATCTCGCCTTTCTGGATGTCTATCATTGCCCTCCCGGTTGCTAAGAAGGGTCTTCCTAACAATAGGGGTGTCCGACCGTCGGCTTCCATTTCTAGAACTACAAAGTCCGCGGGAAACACGAACTTGTCTACCCGTACTAACACATCCTCGGCTACTCCAAATGGTTTCCTAAAGACCTATCCGCCATTTGCAAAGTCATAGCGGTTTTGGTAAGCTTGCCTAAACCTAATTCCTCATAAATGTGGCGGGGCATCAAACTCACACTCGCACCTAAGTCACACATGACATTCGGGTACGTCTTAGAGCCTATGGTACAATGTATTGAAATATTACCCGGGTCTTTATGTTCTGGGGTAACTGATTCTAAAAAATGGTGGAACAGTTCTCATTTAGACACGACTTCCTCCATTTTTGCTTTGTTAGATAATATCCCTTTCAAAAAATTTACATACGAAGGCATGTTACCAATCGCATCAACAAATGGGATATGAATCTCAACTCTACGTAAAAAGTCGAGGAATCAATTTTGACTCATCGATAAGATGGTCTTTCTAGGACCCCTCGGAGGATAGGGTAACGAGTTAACATCAATAATAGTAGGTGTAAAATCCATACCCCGTTTACCTTTGTCGCGTGCCTTGCTTGTGCCTGCTTGCTTGACTCGGCATCCTTCCTCATGGGATTAGGAATCTCTACGACCTCATCACATTCGTCATCACTATCCACCGGCTCAATCTTCACCTTTACCAATTCAGAATTGACCCTGCCGTTCTCATTTTCTCCACCATTCACCGGTGTTTTCTTCTCCTCATTTCGAGCTATCTCAACATCAATACCAACTTTCTTACCACTCCGAGTATAGATCGCATTCACCGGATTAGCCAGCCTAAGATTTCTCTCAATACCGAGATGATCATCCTCATCCACAGTTTCTTCAATCGACACTGCATTGACCCCTCTCGGATTCCTAACCGTATTACTCGGTAGGCCTCTAACCGGAACGGTGTTTGACTTTTCCGGTATCTGGCCAATTTGATGCTCTATGTTTCGTATAGATGCTTGCATCGCAGTCTGACTATTTTTAACCTCTCGAAACTCTTTATAGTTGTCAGAAACTATCTTGCTCAATTGTTCAATGATCTGTTCAATAGTTTTCGGTGGTTGTTGATTCTGATTATCTGTTCTCCCCGGAGAGTTCGGGTGTTGATAAGCGTTCGGCCTTTGATTTGAAGGACCGACTTGTTTTTGATGTTGAAAATTTTGATTAGAAGGCCCGGCTTGATTCGGATTCCGGTTCCAATTTTGATTCGGTTGCCCTCTCAAATTCTGATTCTGAACATAGTTCACATCATAAATAGGGTTAACCGGCATCGTACTCGGGTCCACCGGTGGTGTTGCCCATTGATTCATGGCCATTTGGTTCACGAAAGCTTGATTCATTTGATCCGCAAACATTTGACTTAACTGTTCGGGACTCAACATCGGTTGAATAGGTGCTTCTCCCACACTCACTTGATTAACTTGAGCCTTCGGTAATAATTGCTTTGGTGTCGCATCAGTTTTGGTGCATTCCGAAGTTTTATGCATACCCGCACATGAAGAACACTTATTTGCCGCTCGTTGGTCAAGAATCACCTCATGTAACTATTTCTCCAACATCGTCACTTTGTTGGATAACTTGTTGTTCTCGTCTTGGATCGACTGATCATAGCCACCGACTTTTACCTCTTTCTCTGAATTGCTCCCCTTTTGACGATCTTTCTGTTTTAATAGAACTCCATTGTTGGTTATTCTCGGCTATCCTCTCAATCATAGCTACGCAACATCCGGTTCTAAACTCATAAGATCTTCTCCCCTCACAGAATTCAAGGTTCTTCTAGACTCTTCATCCGATCCTCGGTAAAATATGTGCATTTGATTCCAAATTTTGAAGCCGTGTTACGGACATTTCCTCAACATTGCCTTGTACCTATCCCAAGCCTTGTGTAGCTCCTCAGAAGCCCACTGTTCGAAAGTCGAGATGTCTGCCCTCATGTCCAAAGTTCATCCCGGAGGGAAGTATTTCGATAGAAAAGTTCTCTTAACCTCATCCCAAGTATGTAATGAATCATGAGGTAAAGACTCGTACCACTCAATAGCATATTCCTTAAAAACATGTGGAAACAATATCAACCGAATCACCTCCTCTGAAACTCCGTTAATCTTTACCGTCTTACATACTTGCATAAAGTGATTTAAGAACTTGTTCGGATCCTCCTCGGGTTTTCCTCTAAACTGAGCGATCTCCTGTAGCAAATTCCAAACATGACCTTTGATTTCCATGTTGTTGGCCTGGATCCGTGGGATTCGAATAGGGGCATGCCCATCACCAACAACGGGTGTAGCATAATCCCTCAGTGTTCTGCCAGGGGCTCTCACCATCCCTTGAATGATCGGGGGTAGGAATACCGGTGCCTGATAAGGCTGTGCATTCTGAGCGGCTGGTTGCACCGGAACTGGTATCGGCTGCGGGATTGGCACGTTCGGTTATTGATATGGATTCTGATACTGCCCCATCATCGGATTCATAAGAATAGGGTTATACTAAGCAGTCATTGGATTGTATTGATTCACTATTGGGTTCATCTGAGCCATTTGCAACATCATTTGTTGATACTGTTGCATGATTTGGTTCGGATCAACCTGAGGTGCGGGCTGTTGAACAAAAGCATTCGGATTCTGATTCGCCCCTTGAAGCTGGGGCTGCTGCTGAACCTTCTGAAGTGGAGGTTCCCTCTAATTCTGTTCTTGCCTCGGGTTTTGAATAGGTTCCTGAAAAAGAAATCCAATTCCTCCCTCAACCGGAGGACTCGATTCACCACGCTGTTCGGTAGACTCAACTTCCTCCACATGATGTTTGTGTATTTCTCTCCCGGTTGGAGAGCCTTGACTACCAGCGGCAATCGTATTCGCAGCCATTGAGGATTCAATTTCCGGAACAGATGATTCGGCTTGTTGAGGTGTTCGACGATCAATCGTCCTATTTCTCAAAGCCAATTGTCGACGGAAGTAAAGTTCGATTTCCGGATTATATTCAGCCAATTCCTCGTTGCTACTACGGGTAATACACTGCACAAACAATGGAACAACAACAAACAATTAAAAAGAAACAACGATCTAATCCTGAAGATTTTACCAACTTACAAGATATTAACTCTATTCCCCAGCAACGGCGCCAGAAAACATGATGGCCGTTTTATAGTATACCAACTTTTGACCGGCAGAGTACCGAGTCGGTTGTAGTATAAAACTAGCGAGCAAGGTCGTAATCCCACAGGGAATTTAGTAAGTACCAAAGCTAGGGTCATCTCTAGTTTAGATCAATTTTTTTAAGAAGGTTATTAGACTATGACTCGCTATGTTTACAATAACTAACTAAAAACAGGAGCTTTAAATGATAAAAGGTGATAGCCGAGCTATGATCCAATCAACTACTTACCAAACCCTAGATAAGTCCGGAGGTATTCTTGATTTACCTAAACGTCTTGATGTAATACGTAGGGTGTCTTTCCTATTTTCGAGAATAGACATTATTTCAATAATCTGCCATCCTATGTTAGGTTCAACAGTCCGCTGACCGGATTTAACTGACCTAACATGGTCTACGGCCAATGAAACGCACGACAAGTCGATATAAACCTCACACACGAAACCGAGTCTGAACAACTCAGTTGGTTTTACAGGGTGATCTTAGAACCCATTTTCCTGTATCCTCTCACAAAATACATGTGTAAAGAAGACGTGTGATATACGATTATCATGTCTCGAATTCAATAAAAGTCATTAAGAATAAGCTCTAGGACTACAAACACATCAAGAATGATTAAATCAAACATCAAGAATAACACATGAGCAAGCTAGGATCCAGTTTCGATTATTATCGCATAACTCGGCTATAAGGCGATTAGCTACTCATATTAACTATCAAAACACAATATTTCATCATACAATAAGAACAATCAAACGAAAGATAAAGATTAGAAATACTTACACAAGCTGTAAATCGACAGATGTCTGAAAATGAGAAAACTGAATATATAGCTAAGCAATCCAAGATGATCCAAGAGTTTGTTACAAAAGATTATACTACGAAAGCTTAAAAAACTAATCTATGGTGTTCCTGGAGAAAAAAATCGCCAGAAAATGATGTAAAAAGTGATATATATCTATCCAAAGCTCAAAATTGAGCTTTTATAGTGTTTGCCAAAACAGACAGCTAGGCGTGCGCCTATGAAATGCCAGGCGCATGCCTATCAAATCTTCAAAAAGTCTCTAGGGGGCAGGTTAGATGCTAGGCGTGCGCCTAGCATTTCATAGGCGTGCACCTGGCAGTTGAACTTCACGTACTGAAACATTGGTTCATTTCAGGGTCTCAGGCGTGAGCCTGTACAATGCTAGGCGCACGCCTAGCATGTATTTCCTCCAAGATGAGCTTTTATGCACCCCGAAGCACTGTAACATGTTTTCCCGGCCATTCTCGAACACTTAGATCCTGAAAAACACCAAAACACATACCCAATATAACCCCTACAGGACACTAGGGCGACCGAGAATGGATAAAAAACACAGAAAAAAGGCCGAGATTCCCGGATTACATATCCGAGTCCTGGAATTAGCAAAGTGGTGTAAAATGCACCAAATCTTAGCCAAATACTCCCGGAATTGTACAAAACGAGTTGTCACAGGGCCTAAAATAAGTAGGAAAGTAGAGTCGAGATGACTCCCATTAACTGACACGTTTGTCCTTTCCCAAGAATCGGAATATTACATTCTTCCCCCCTTAAGAGGAGTTTCGTCCTCGAAACTTGAACGTACCCGGTAAGTAAAAAAAAGTCTGGAAACTCTGTGATCATATCGTCTTCCACTTCCCACGTTGCTTCGTTCACTGTGTGGTTGCTCCACTGTACTACTACCAAAGGAATCATCCGCCTCTTGATCATCTTTTCCTTCCTATCCAAAATCTTAACTGGCTTTTCATCATATACGAGGTTATCTTGAAGGGTCTCGGATCAACTGTAGCTTCGATATCCAACTTTGTTAAACACTTCTTCAATATCGAGACATGGAACACATTGTGAACTCTTGACATAGACTCCGGTAGCTTAAGCTTATAGGCTAACGGTCCAACTCTCTCGAGGATCTCAAAAAAAGGTCCAACATACCTTGGACTTAGCTTTCCTTTTTGTCCAAACCACTTAACTCCCTTCATTGGTGAAAAGTAAACTCTATCACCAACATCGAACTCTAAAGGTGTTCTACGGACATCAGCCCAACTTTCCTGACGATCTTGAGCTGCCTTCAAGTTCTTCTTTACCAACAAAACCCTTTCCTTAGCTTGCTCAACCAATTCTGGCCCGATAAGTTGCTTCTCATCGACTTCATCCCAAAACAGCGGCATTCTACATCTTCTACCATACAAAGTTTCAAACGGCGGCATCCCCAAACTTGCATGATAACTGTTGTTGTAAGCGAACTCCGCCATGGGTAGGTAATCATCCCATGATCCTCCTACTTCCAAAACACAAGCTCTTAACATATCCTCAAGTGTTTGGATTGTTCTTTCTGATTGTCCATCCGTTTGAGGTGAAAAGCTGTACTCAAATCCAATGTTGTGCCCAAGGCTTTCTGCAAACTCTTCCAAAACCGACTAATAAACCGGCTGTCACGATCCGATACAATTGAGATAGGCACTCCATGTAGCTTCACAATATTGTCCAAATAAAGTGTAGTCATCTTCTTCAATGACATATCAACTTTGGTTGATAAGAAATGAGCCGACTTTGTTAGTCTATACACAATGATCCATATCATATCATGGTCACTCTTAGTCCTTGGAAAACCGGTGATAAAATCCATTGTAATCTTATCCCATTTCCACTCGGGGATATCCAAAGGTTTAAGCATACCTCCTGGTTTCCTATGTTTAGCCTTGACCTTCTGACACGTATCACATTCAGCCACAAACTTAGCTATTTCCAATTTCATTGAAGGCCACCAAAAACGTTCCTTCAAATCTCTATACATCTTTGTAGCTCCTGGGTGGACTGCAAAGGCTATCCTATGTGCCTCATCCATGACTCTCTGTCTTAAGTCGCCAACATTAGGCACACATAACCGATCATGGTACCAAAGGTTCCCATTCTTATCTAGAACATAACCAACTGTAGGTTTTTCTTTAGCAACTCGCTTCAAATCTACCAAGGCTGGGTCTTCATCTTGTTTACCCTGAATTTCGTCCATCAACTCTGACCTATCAAACAACGGTGCTGCAAACTGTCGATTCCCAAACTAAGCAAAATTCCGGATTTTTAGCCCATCTAACCGCTCTTCCACATCTTCAACCCCTGAGACCGCAAACACTGGCTTCCTACTCAACGCATCTACAACCATATTCGTTTTACCCGGATGGTACTGAATATCCAAGTCATAGTCCTTCACAAACTCTAACCATCTTCGCTGCCTCATATTCAAATTCTGTTGAGTGAAAAAATATTTTAAACTCTTGTGGTCCGTGAAAATCCTTGCCTTGACTCCGTACAAGTAGTACCTCCATGTCTTTAAAGAAAACACTACCGCTGCCAACTCTAAGTCATGTGTTGGGTAGTTCTTCTCATGTACCTTTAATTGTCTAGATGCATAGGCTATTACCTTGCCCCCTTGCATCAACACACAACCTAAACCTTGTCCCGAAGCATCGGTGTACACATCATAATTATCAAAGATCTCTGGAACTGCCAAAACTGGTGCTGTAGTCAATCTATCCTTCAAAGTCTGAAAATCTGTCTCACACTCACTAGTCCATTCAAATTTCACATTCTTTTGTGTGAGTTTGGTGTGTGGTGTGGCTATCTTGGAAAAATCTTGTATGAACTTCCTGTAGTATCCGGCTAACCCCAGAAAACTTCTCACTTCTGAAACTGTGTTAGGTCTTGGCCAATTCTCAACCGCTTCTATCTTTGCAGGATCTACTTGTATACCATCCCCAGATATCACATTCCCCAGAAAATTGACTTGCTACAACCAAAACTCACATTTTGAAAACTTAGCAAACAACTGTTTTTCTTTCAATGTCTTCAACACTGTTCTTAAGTGTTGTTCATGCTCTTTCTCATCCTTTGAGTAGATAAGGATATCATCTATGAATACTATCACAAACTTATCCAAGTAAGGCATAAAAACGCATTGCATCAAATCCACGTTGAAGGAGCATTAGTGAGTCCAAAAGGCATAACCAAGAACTCATAATGTCCATACCTTGTGCTAAAAGCAGTCTTAGGTATATCTACTACTTTAATCTTCAACTGATGTTAACCAGACCTAAGATCAATCTTAGAAAACACTCTCTTTCCATGCAACTGATTAAACAAGTCATCAATCCTTGGTAGTGGATACTTATTCTTGATTGTGAGGTTGTTCAAGGCTCTATAATCTATACACATCCTCATGCTACTGTCCTTCTTATTTACGAACAACACAGGAGTTCCCACGGTGAAATACTTGGATGAATTATATTCCTTTCTAACATATCCTTTAACGGAGCTTTCAATTCCTTTAATTCAGCCGGTGCCATCCTATAAGGTGCTTTTGCTACAGGTGCTGCCCCCGGTACCAACGTGATTTCAAACTCGATTTCCCTATCCGGCATATTTCCTGGTAACTCATCCGGAAATACCTTGGGGTATTCTCTTGCTATAGGGGTTTCTTCCAACTTAGTCTTAACTTGCTCTACATTCATTGCATACAACAAGTAGCCCTCACAACCTTTCGGACATGCTCTTATAGCCTTAACCGCTGAAATTATCGGATGACGCTTCTTACTTGGCTTATACACGTTACCTTGAAAGGTCTTAGAAGACTTTCCTGGCACCTGAAAGGTTACTCTCTTTTCTCTACAGTCCAAGTGTACATAGTTCTTGGACAACCATGCCAACCCATGTACCGATTCACCGATCCTTTGAGTAAAGTAATAAGTTAGGCTGCGTAAATCACTTTTATTGGGCAAACGATTCCCAAGATCATGTCAAAATCCATAAAGTCCAACACTGTAAGATCACTCTTGCAACGGTAAGGTCCTACACGAATGTCTACTTGGGGTATCGTCTTCGTCACTTTAGTAACTCTTCCTAATGGTGTAGTTATTTCCAATGTATTCCTTAAAGCTTCCATAGGTAAGTTTAGTTTCCTAGCAACTTTAGAAGACACAAAAGAGCTAGACGCCCCGGTATCAAACAAAGCCTTAACTGCTAGATTGTCTAATATTATTGTACCTAAAAATGTAAATTCGTTTATTTAAATACAACTATAACATGATTCAACGTGCTATAATAGTACTTTAATAACATAGAATTAACAAAATAAAAGTACCTGAGATAACATTGTCATCTGGCTCCACAATCCCTGACTCCATAGAAAAAACTCGAAGTCGGCTTGAATTTCCTCTTCCACTTGCTAGACTCTGATTTTCTTTACCTCCATTAGTTGGACAATTCCTTGCAAAGTGTCCTGGATCTCCACAGTAGTAACAGCTACCTGTGCTAGGCTTGCATTCACCCGAATGGTGCCTCTTGCACTTCTGACAAAGGAGTGCACTTACTGAAGGTGCTGCTGATAAGGATGCTGACGTCCTTTTCACATTCTGTTGAGGTACTGCCCGACTACTCCCTTGACTTGTCCCAAATGTTCTCTTAGCACCAACTATCACCGAAGGCCTGTTCTTAAAAGTCTCCACTTCTACAGCCTTGTTCAACAATTCCGCCACATTCCTTGGCGTAGCTCCCATCATACCGGCTTGTATCACACGAAATAATCCATTCTTATAAAGAGCCATTTTCTTCTCCTCAACTTTCATGATTTCTGGATAAAACCTTCCCAACTCATTGAAACGATTGGTGTATTGAGACACGGTCATGTTAGGTGTAGTGCCCGAAAGACAATTTATGTAATTGTTTTTTATAATGGATGACATAATTTATCTCACCTTATTACTTGCTTTGTGCTTGTAAGTAATACACTACTGCAAACCCTAAGTATATCAGTATGTAACCGCTTAACTCAGTGTATGGCATGCACGTGAGGATTGAGTTAATGGTGATATACTTAAACTGTTAGTCCGTGGTGAACATAATCAGAGTTTAGGGTCTCATGATTAAAAACACCAATAATGCGCCAAGAACACCTTAGGGTGTGATAGTCTTATCCGGACTGTCGGTAGAGGGTACCTACGTGGGGCATTTATATATGATGGCATTCATATAGGACTGGACCGATTTAATTTGAATTTCTCGATATAATTCCGTAATCGAGGAATCTTATTAAATCATTAGATGATCATATATGGATCAACCTTAATCCTGAGGTGATCACAGGGTGCTGCTTGTCTCGGTGTAGTGTTTGATGTGTTAGTTACGGTTCACTTAAATATGTGTTCCAAGCCACTTCCCATTGGCACTATCTCCTAATGAGTGAGTAGTTCTGATTTTCACAGACATGGAATCCATTCCTTCCCGCGGGAAGTAGAGAGACAGTCCACTTATTTGTTAGACCTAAGAAAGTGATCGATCCCGGGAGTTCATATTAGACTAATTGATCACTAGTCAGATATGTGAACTAATTGATCATCAGGGGGTTAATGGTAAATAAGGATAAGATATTCTGTGTCGGGTTCACGGAGACATCCCACACGGAGTGGACAGTTTATGGAGGGTTAGTCCGTATGTAGTGATTATATCAATGGACGCTTATCTACTCTATGGGTTGAGTGTAAGTATATATCTATAATTGGTAAAGTTCAGTTTCGGGTTTATGGTGGCGTAATCCCGGAATTAATAATTTAATATATATATTCTGTTCGACGAATAATATATTTAATTATTGGAGCTACTGGTTATAGGTCCATGGTCCCCAATGTGGCTTCTATAATTCGGGCTTATATTCTTGTTTATTTGGGCCTCAGAAATAATTAATTGGTTGGGCCAGTTAATTGATATGCAAGAATATTATTTAGTTGGGCTAAATAATATAATACACAAAAAAGACATTTTCTGTGGGCCTGGTGGGCTTAGTGTGGCGTATGTCTTGGATTTTCCAAGAAATTAGTTTTCTTGGATAATGACATATTGTGTAATTAGTTATTTATTTGTTAAATAATTAATTGGATAAATAAAAGAAAATAATTTATTTATTATTTATCTCTTAACTATAAGGATAATTGTATTTTCTTATTATAAGATTATAATTATCTCTTATTTTTATTGGATAATAATAATTAGAATTATCTCTTTTATTTTGTTAAACCGATTGAGTATAGGTTTTCTCTCTTGGATTTTGCCTATAAAAAGAGAGTTCTTCCCGAGCCCTAAGGGAAGGAAAAATCCACGAAATTCATAAAGAAAAAAAGGCTAAGGAGTTCGATCCTAAGCTCCACCTGGTTGGAGAAAAACTTGGGGTTTTTCTCGGTTGCATATCAAGGAGGTTCCAATTCCAAGAATCGGTGTCCACCAACTACCGTTTGGAAAACACATTGGAAGATCAAGGCTTCTCATCCTAAGATTAAAGCTTTTCTTCCTTACTATTGGTACGTTTTTCTTAACCCCCTTGTAGTAATTAAATCCTTTGTTTATGTGTTATAATATATGAATCGTGATCCATCCGCTGCGCATAGATCTAATTCGTTTAGATCTAAGATCCTACTTCCTTCATGTGGTATCAGAGCCAGGTTCCACGATTTATGTAGTTATAATCATAAATAAACGATTTACAGGAGTGGAATTGCATGTAGATAAATTTTAACTTTTTATATGCATAGATAATGATTGGTTGTTGTGGTTGAAGAGATGGATTGGGGGTTGTCACTGTTTACCCGTTAGATCTATTGTAAACTCATATAAACGAAGAAAATTCGTTCATATGAGTATAGGAAATTATGTAATTTATTTGTTGTTGCAATTTTAATTTCCTAGAAGTAGATCTGTTTTGTTGCTGTTTTTTATTTCCGTTGTTCCCGTTGATTGAGCCATTGAAACGACAATCCCTCCGGTCAGAATTAAGATTAAAAGTTGAAGAACAAGCCCTCTAAATTTGGGGTCGATCGGAGTCCGTCTCATTATCCGTTCGTTGCAATAAAGTGGCTGCTGTAACAGAAAAACGCAGGATTCACAGAAACCCTAGCTGTGACTTCCTCGAATATCTGGAAGAGTTTGGACCGTTGAAACGCAAATCCAACCGGTCCGGTTAATAAAAATGGAGTTATTGACATGCCATAAAAATTTCAGGTCGATCGGGTTTCATCTCGATTCCCGATCGGCCTCGGGAAGTCACTGATGCGCTGCTGTAAGAGACAGATTCAGCAGCAAGTTAGGCGGCTCACTGGAGAAAATTGACAAGTCAAAACTCCGATCCAACCGTACATATTGAAGCCCGAGGAGTGAATAACAGATCTGGAAATCGTCACGATCCGAGTTCGTTTGGTTTCCCGATCATCGAAGAATTTGAACAGCTGCAGATTATGTTAGAAAGTAGTAATTAAACCCTAGTTAGGGTTGGTTATTTATTTTCTAATAGGTTAGATACGGGGGTGCCAACGGTCCATCTCGGTGTTTATTTTCCGCACTAGAATACATGTTTAGATTGTATGTGTAGAACCGGAAAATTGCCATGATATGCATCATATCATGAATTCCACTCCATATGCATACATGTAGAAATTAATTCGAGGAATTAGTTAGGCATGTATACAACACGCAATTAGTTTTAATTAATTGTATGATATTAATTAGAAACTAATTAGGGTAAAAACCGAGGAACACAGGTTTTGTCAATCGTCGAGGTTGGGTGATGGATTCTCGGTGAATCCCACTCTACGAAAGCATAGGGAGTAAAATCCAGAAACCTCGTGGTTAAGGTGTTGGATTCTCGGTGAATTCCACCTTACCTAGACGAGATTTCGTTTTTTGTCCGTAGTGTCTACGTGAAAGTTTGATGTTAAGGGATTGGACAATTATGGGCGAATATGGTTCGAAAATGGTCAAACCATGGTTGGGTGGTCAACTGAGCCACGGCTCGATCGACTTAACCCTCCACGTGTGGCGTTTGCACGGGGGTCCGGCAAGGCTGAGCCATCCGACGAGCCACTACGGCTCAACGGAGCTCCCCTAGGCTTGACCCGTCCGACGGCCACATATGTTCCAGCGAATAGGACGGGTGGGCTAGCCCACATAACCGACACCATTCAGGACCATGATTTATTGTTCCTTAAAGATACATCAAGTCCAAAAACGGAATCAGTAAACCCACCACTTTTTCAAAATATTGAGTGGGAGCGGGAGAGGTGACAGCCGCCCCCACAGCCTCTACTGTTGACTCAAACACCGTGAGAGAATGGTGACGCCTCGTGCCGGCTTTGATTTCGGCCCCCTAAGGAAGGCTTTCACCGCTATCAAAATTCAAGGCTTGGTCTCCGAAAGGATAGGATTTTGGGTACTCGCCGAGTCACTGACAGACCCTAAGGCGGCACACTCGGGGTATACCTAAAAATCTGAATCAGTAGGTCACACTCATAAAGGGTATTTTGGTAATACCTTGGCTGAAAAGGGAAAGGTGATTGACGATCACAAATGAGATGTTCGATTCTCAATTTGATCTTCAATATTAATCGAAACCTCTTTGACCTACCCTAAGGCGGCAATGAGGTAAGAGATTAAGTCCTTGGAACGGTAGGATAGACTATAAGTATTTAGTTTATAGTTCCTAAAATCAATTAGTAGTGTATAATTTGGATTTATTTTCTGTCAATTTTATTTACAACTATTTATATATCTCTCTAGGGTACTAGAGTGCTAGTGTAAAATTGACTAGTGATGACTTCGTTAAAAAGTGGTAAGTAACTAGAACGTTGTACTTATTAATCGTTCATTAATTTTTCGGAAGAGATATTTTGAGCATTCAGAACTTCAGTGACACAAATAAGGATGTCACTGTTGTCAATCGTGTTGAACGAGAGACGACTGTAGTTAGTTTGAAAGATGATTGGGACGATACAATTTTCTTCTAGTGAATTTTAATTGTGTAGTGACTACATGAGAAATTTTCTAATAGAAAAATTGGAGAATCATAAATTAAAGTGTTGCTAGTTAGACGGTATTTGGAACCGATAAACTAGTGGGAGCTTTAATCTTATGTTTTTGTTGTTTTTCTAATTTATTAGAAAATTAGTCCCACTGGGTAACGCTTTCATTAGACATCCCACAGTTCATGAGTAGTGTCTACTCAAACGAACTGCTAGTTCAAGACTATTTCCTTTTAAGGAAAGTTAAGAATGGGAAAGAATGTCTATAAGTGTTAATCATCTTAACTAAAGTTTTGAAGCTAAACCTAAACATTAATTAAAGAAAGTATAGGATAAGGAAAGTGATTTCGGATCACTTAACCAATGAATTCTTAGCGACTTTCTTAACCGAGTAACTTGACTCGGTAGCTTAGTTCTTTGGAAGAACAAGGAAGCTGTGCATTAACAATTAATAGAGTAGACAACGGGCAGTTGTTTCAGCTAGAATAGTGGGAGTCATATAAGGAAATGAATTTCGGATTCTATCCTTGTATATCACAGAAAAAATTATTTTTCTGTTTACAGATTCGTTGAAACAAATGGATTCACTTTCATCTCGATACTACAGTTGCCTTAAACAAAGTGAAGATGACATTTGTAGTACGAATCTGAGACTCGGACTTTTGTTTGATAAAGATAGAACCACTAAGAAAAGCTCAATAGGTATGTGTAACACATCTAAAACTATTAAAGGTAAAAGGTTTCTGTATTAAGATAAACGATTCTTCACTCTATTAATTAGTGCATATATCCTAGAGATAAGACCTGACGACTGGCTAAGGGTGATTCCTATCTCCCAGTCTAGGAACACTATCTCAAAGGAACAATGACTAAGTTTCCTTTCAATCGGGAGAGGGTAATAGATTTGAAGAGGTGACATAGCTTGTTCATAATGACCTTCGGGGTCTAGTGAGAGATACAAGCTAGTGAAAGATTTTGAATGGTGACATTTTGTCTGATAACTACTCAAAACGCTGGTTAGTTTATCGAAAGAATACGAGGAGGAGTCTCTGATTTTAACAGAGAAAAGAGTATTCCATGCATAGAAATAGGCTATCGCATAGTCTTTGGACTGATGCTCGGTCTGCCTTCAAGTGGAGTGATTTTCACTGAGGAAGAAACCGTAGCCTCGCCTTGCATAGGTATTTATGTGCTACAATACACTGCTTAACTCGGTTAAGATATTGTTGCAAAATAACGGTTAACATTATTATGTAAACCGAGAAGTCTACCTAGAAGATGCTTGTGAATTTATGGATAAGGAGTGAATTCGGTTCACACCACTTCCGTAAATGTAGGCATTTAGTACTTAGTGCTTGAAGGTAGGACTGGAGATTTTGCACACACACACAGAATATAAC
Organism: Gentiana straminea; assembly: GCA_036785695.1. Classification (NCBI taxonomy): domain Eukaryota; kingdom Viridiplantae; phylum Streptophyta; class Magnoliopsida; order Gentianales; family Gentianaceae; genus Gentiana; species Gentiana straminea. The sequence goes on along the minus strand of JAVUPR010000448.1, from coordinate 1,738,031 downwards.
TATTCGTGAAATGTCTTAATGTGACGAGTGAAGGTTGATTATAAGATTCTTGAGATCAAAAAGTGACGGTTGGACTGTCACACCCTTTCTGAAAGATTCCATACATAACAACCTTAGACCTTGGAGTACGGTTACTCTAGGATGTTATTATCTGATTTAGCCAGGCCACGTCCAACATCGGTTGTTGGTGACTACAATTATAAATACTACTAGATCAGAATGTCAATCCACCCAAAACGCAGTGGGAGTATGGTTTAACCGTTGACCCATTGTGGTTTTGTGGACTTTACAGTCTGTTGGGGTGATTGATAACCTATGGCTCATGGTGGGCTGTATAGGATTCTGATAATAGAGGTTGGTTTGAAACCCTTAACCCTGTGAATGGAGTTTTGGTACTCCAGTTCTGTTCAGCCTCTTGTAGAACCACCTGAGTGTCTCAGGCGCAGTGGGAGAAATTGGATCTACACGGAAAAGAGTCGAATGAATAGGAAAGTTTAAACTTTCAGCGCAAAGCTGAGTGGTCTAGGGGTGATTCCATGACAAGTAGAGAGTTAACCAGACCTTGAACTCTCTCACCACTCAGTCTTGCTAGATTTCCTTAAAAAGCAGAAAATAGGGGTGATTCCCTGAGACTTTCTTGCCAAAAAATGGAGTCTGGATTCATTCGGAACAGAAGGGTCTTGGTTAGAACAAATGACAGGATGACTGCCGGGGCTTATATCCTTTGTGGATTTAAGAGAACCTCTCGGTCATTTAAAGACACATGTTTTAAAATATGTAGAGTTGACCAGAATATTGATAAGTCTTTCGTAGACTGAATATCAATATTGGTAAAGTAATAGTATTAGTGTTTATAAATGATTGGAAACAACATGAGTGTTCTATCTGAAGTCGGAAATTGACACGCCAAGATTCTCTGGATGAGAGAATTGGACTATATTCTTAGAATTTGATTCGGTCAAATTCACAAGAATGAGTCATTGGCTATCCCATCCGTCTTATTGGTTAAGATGATCTTGCATATACGGGTGCAACATTCAACAAGAGTAGTCCTACCCTACCTCTCAGGAATGACTCTCTAAATCTTCGGATAAAGAGAAAATGGGATAGAGTCTCTCTTGGATAACGGCAAGTCAGGTTATAACAAGTCAATAGTAGTCGAATCTCGGATTCGAGCATTGAGTAGCAGTTTAATACATCCTCAAGTATCTTTGAAGAACGAGGAATAATATGCTTGTATATTCTGGTGCAAGTGGGAGTACCGCCTGATTAGATGGACTGGCGAAGTTTCGATCCTAAATATCGTCTCAAGCCGACAACCAAACTAATCAGTGTACCAAGTCGAGTGCTTGGAGGGTACGGCATTGAGGGATATATCTCATCTGCTTTTAGAGCAAGTGGGAGAGTGTTGTGAATAAGATGAGAAAGGGTGTGCTCTAAAAACAATCGTTGCTTGTCATTTCGTGCAAGTGGGAGATTGTTAGGTGTAGTGCCCGAAAGACAATTTATGTAATTGTTTTTTATAATGGATGACATAATTTATCTCACCTTATTACGTGCTTTGTGCTTGTAAGTAATACACTACTGCAAACCCTAAGTATATCAGTATGTAACCTCTTAACTCAGTGTATGGCATGCACGTGAGGATTGAGTTAATGGTGATATACTTAAACTGTTAGTCCGTGGTGAACTTAATCAGAGTTTAGGGTCTCATGATTAAAAACACCAATAATGCGCCCAGAACACCTTAGGGTGTGATAGTCTTATCCGGACTGTCGGTAGAGGTTACCTACGTGGGGCATTTATATATGATGGCATTCATATAGGACTGGACCGATTTAATCGGAATTTCTCAATATAATTCCGTAATCGAGGAATCTTATTAAATCATTAGATGATCATCTATGGATCAACCTTAATCCTGAGGTGATCACAGGGTGCTGCTTGTCTCGGGGTAGTGTTTGATGTGTTAGTTACGGTTCACTTAAATATGTGTTCCAAGCCACTTCTTATTGGCACTATCTCCTGATGAGTGAGTAGTTCTGATTTTCACAGACATGGAATCCATTCCTTCCTGCGGGAGAGACAGTCCCCTTATTTGTTAGCCCTAAGAAAGTGATCGATCCCGGGAGTTCATATTAGACTAATTGATCACTAGTCAGATATGTGAACTAATTGATCATCAGGGGGTTAATGGTAAATAAGGATAAGATATTCTGTGTCGGGTTCACGGAGACATCCCACACGGAGTGGACAGTCTATGGAGGGTTAGTCCGTCTGTAGTGATTATATCAATGGACGCTTATCTACTCTATGGGTTGAGTGTAAGTATATATCTATAATTGGTAGAGTTCAGTTTCGGGTTTATGGTGGCGTAATCCCGGAATTAATAATTTAATATATATATTCTGTTCGACGAATATATATTTAATTATTGGAGCTACTGGTTATAGGTCCATGGTCCCCAATGTGGCTTCTATAATTCGGGCTTATATTCTTGTTTATTTGGGCCTCAGAAATAATTAATTGGTTGGGCCAATTAATTGATATGCATGAATATTATTTAGTTGGGCTATATAATATAATACACAGAAAAGACATTTTCTGTGGGCATGGTGGGCTTAGTGTGGCGCCAATATGTCTTGGATTTTCCAAGAAATTAATTTTCTTGGATAATGACATATTGTGTAATTAGTTATTTATTTGTTAAATATTTAATTGGATAAATAAAAGAAAATAATTTATTTATTATTTATCTCTTAACTATAAGGATAATTGTATTTTCTTATTATAAGATTATAATTATCTCTTATTTTTATTGGATAATAATAATTAGAATTATCTCTTTTATTTTGTTAAACCGATTGAGTATAGGTTTTCTCTCTTGGATTTTGCCTATAAAAAGAGAGTTCTCCCCGAGCCCTAAGGGAAGGAAAAAGCCACGAAATTCATAAAGAAAAAAAGGCTAAGGAGTTCGATCCTAAGCTCCACCCGGTTGGAGAAAAACTTGGGGTTTTTCTCGGTTGCATATCAAGGAGGTTCCAATTCCAAGAATCGGTGTCCACCAACCACCGTTTGGAGAACACATTGGAAGATCAAGGCTTCTCATCCTAAGATTAAAGTTTTTCTTCCTTACTATTGGTACGTTTTTCTTCCTTACTATTGGTACGTTTTTCTTAACCCCCTTGTAGTAATTAAATCCTTTGTTTATGTGTTATAATATATAAATCGTGATCCATCCGCTGCGCATAGATCTAATTCGTTTAGATCTAAGATCCTACTTCCTTCAGGTCATGTGTTGACCTTGACTATGTCTCAAAAACAGACTTGCTTGATTTGCTTGAACTGCTGGTGGATAGTACTCATTATAGAAAAGTTCCTTGAATTCTTTCCAATCCGTAATCTTACCTCGGATGCTCTCTATTGCATCAAACCAACTCTCTGCCGTGTTCAACAAAAAGCCCGCAGCTAACTGGGCCATCTCTGCTTCAGGCACATTCACATTTCTACATGGATTTTAGAAACTCCTCAACTCCACATTTCTATAAAAGTCTTGCATAAGGTTCCTTTTCAACCTAGTATACCAATCCACGGGCGGTGCCTGATCAAAACTTGAGGTCTAACCGGAGGATAAACAGGTGGATAAACCGGTGGATAGACCGGTGGATACACTGGTGGATAAACTGGGGGTGCATATGGTGGATAAGGTGGTGGATATAGCTGTTGAGGTTGTTGTGGTTGAGTCACAGGCGGTGCTTGTTGATAAGGATAATATCTTGAATGGTGTGGTGGAGTGTGGTATGGTTGATGGAGTCCATAAGGTGGGTATCCAAAACTATAGTGATGATCAAACCGTGGTGATGGTGGGATTGTAGGTTGAGGTTGTTGACTTACGGGTGGAGGGTAGAAGGTTTTCTGGTGTGGAGGGTAAGCTGTGGTTGGAGGGTGGCTTACGGGTGGTGGTGGAGGATAAACTTCTGTCACCGGTGGTGGTACAAAACCCGCTGGAATATCACTTACCATCGTAAACTGAACCGAGCTTCCCACATGCCATTATAGAGGTTGCTCCTGATGAGGTCGTGGTGTGGGGGCCACTGTATGAGGGGGTGGTGAGTAGCTCGGGTGAGGCGAAGGATTCTGCCTCACAAAGCCGCTTCCTACAACCGGTGTCGGACCCTCGCGCCGCACACCTGAAGCTTCTGCAGCTGCCCCGGTTCTAGTGAACACCATCCTGATGATCAATATACCAAAATGTTACTAAAAGATCTAAATGATCTTAACTCAAAAAAGGAAGAAAAGAATGCTTTTCTCTGATACCAATTGTAACGCCCTGTTCCCAGATACCGAGTCCTTACCCGGAAATGGAACGTTCGGCACGCATAAGATAAATTTCATATTATACGTAAGCCTCTACGACGTCATATCGATTTTCGCATTAACGGAAGCTAAAAGACTCGAATGTATTTTTTTTACAAGATAGGAATAGAAATACAATCATTCTAAAGATAGAAAAGATAACTTACATCAACGATATAAAAGTCTTACAACCGTACGAATTCCTTAAAGAAAGAACGAAAGTACAACTAGTATCTTACAAGGAAATAACAAAGAAGTACAACATGTCTTGAAAGGTAAAGTGCAACATAGTACTTTACATAATCTAATAGAAGTAAAACATAATAAAAGCATCGCATGACAACTCATCAACTGTCATCCTCGAAGTCCTCGTCAAACTCCTGTTCCACTTGTTCATCTTCTCAACCCCAAACACAACAAACATGCATTCGAGGTAAGTACAAAGGTACTTAGCAAGAAACATAAGCTATTACATTAACTAAGTTTCATAAAGAAGGGTTTATGTAAATATTAAGTTATATTTATTCGACCTACTCATTTATAGGGTTCACATCATGCTCATCAACATGTTGTGACTAAACGTTTCTAACTTAACTCAAGTTTGTTACACCGGAATTCAAGGGCACTACGCATGGTACTACCCACCACGAGGTATCGTTTGCAACCTATTAGTGGATCACACCAATAGCCACGGGTTAAGACCCGATAGTGTACACGTTCGGCGAAGTCCCCCTACCATTTAGCCTTTTATAGGCCAGTAGAGTTATTCACTTTATCTGACCGCCCACACATCGCGATATAGACAAGTGGCTTACCAAGAATGTTATGATGTTTAGTCTTTTACTACACACTTATGTAATTTATTAATCATTAACTAGCCTTCTAAGTGTTTTCAAGATAAAAGCTCACTTAACAACTCTAGGCATATACACAGACATTGATGAATACTAATTCATCAAAGCATAGGCCGTTCATACCCTTCCGATGGTCCCAAACTTCAACTCTATGGAAGAGAACATCCGGTACCGGAACTAAACGCATTGGTAGCTTAATCGAGGCTTATTCATGTTCATTTAATGTTATAAGATCAAGAAACAACACTTAAAACTAGACTCGGGGCTTAAAACTGAACAAACATGAAAACAGCCTCTCCAGTGCATTAGCACTAGGCCTGGTGCGCCCGCATTGGATTCAGTGCGCCAGCACTGGGTCCTGGTGTGCCTGCACTGAGGCTCTGAATGTAAAATTTGTTTTCTGGGAGCCTGGTGCGCCAGCACCAAGTCTTAGTATGTAAAACTGGAGCTTCTGCTCCTCCAGTGCGCCCGCACTGGCTTTGGTGCGTCCGCACCAAGCGCAGTATACCCCAAAAAGCACAGTTTTCTGCACTTTAACGGATTCCTAACACTTCCAAACACGTTCATCAACCATGTACTCATCAAAACAGCAGAAAAGTACCAATTTAACAACATACAACATCCCCCATTAGCAAGATAGCACATATTCATGAATTTTATCCCCAAATTACTTCCAACACCAAACCTCAACTCTATCAAACCATAATCAAAGCAATAGAGAAGATTTTCTTACTTGATCAAGCAAAAGTCCAAAAGTCTGCAGCAACTTCTCAAACCTCCACACAAAACCTATTTAATCCACAACCAATTCGAGAACTAGTTAGGTTTAAGGTTTCTAACTACTCAGAACTACGAATTACACAACTCTCTTCAGCCAAACATGATCAAAATATGGTGAATCCAAGATTATGGCTATTTTCATACCTTGATGAAATCTGGAAGTCTTAGTATCAAAACGATCATTGCCTTCTCACGATGCTCCTGCTTTAGTTGAATCTGAAAACGGAGTAGTAACTAGTAAGGAATTGGAGAAAGCCTCTTTGTCTTCTTCATTTACTCTCAAACTCAGAAATTTACGTGAATGTTTCTGACAGGATTTTGTTTCTAATTAGTGGGGGGGGGGGGGGGGGTTATTCACCTAATAAACCTCCCACTAGCTAATTAATTAAACCTCCTTATTTCCTTTAATTGCAAAACAGTCCATAGCTTTATATATATATATATATATATATATATATATATATATATATATATATATATATATATATATATATATATATATATATATATATATATATATACATATATATATATTTCGAAAATATATACATAAATACTTATTATCATTTATAAACTTTAAATTCATAAAAGAAATAAATATAATATTTCGTTCTCGTAAATTGACACGTCGGTCCTTTCCCGAGAATCGGAATATTACAACAAGAGACTCCAATCCAGTCACATATTGATGATGATGGTCCATTGCAGACCACTTCTTAGTCAAGATTTGGTTAGGATCATGACTGATTCGAGCTTTCAGGACAAGAAGAGCTTCTTGATCACTTATAATGCTATGTTTAGCGGTCGCCATTGCTGCTGAAGCCAAAAAAACAACTTATTATAAAAGATATGCAGCAGTAACATAGAAAACTACTTCCTTCCACTTCCATGATGAGTATAAAAGTAGTAATAACTAGTACGTACTAGGAGAGGGTTTACTTGGTAAATGGCATGGCCACTATATATTTAGCGAGAAAAATTATGGTGAAACGGGTATTTTCGGGTTATACCAAGTGGAGAACAATGATTATTTTTTGATTTCCTCACACACACACTAAGAGTGTATAGATGTGAGTTGGATTAATTTGACCCTCCACTTGGTATAACACGAAAATATCTGTTGTCCCATAACTTTTCTCATATTTAACTTGTGTATGTGGAATGTTCAACATGCATTAGCCACCGGAGTTGATCTTAAGGACGGAGCAAAAATGGAGTCAATGAGCAGGAAAGTCTTTGGATATGACTTGACGACTGGACATCTTATTATACACCACATTTTTTTCCTGTTTGTTTCCTAACCTAAATCACTCCCACTGTCCTACACGGATCGTGCGTCCAGAAAATATTTAAGCGGGTCAAGACACACGGCACGACATGATGCGTCGATACGATTAATTTTAAAATTTAAGTACACAACATGTTATATATATATATATATATATATATATATATATATATATATATATATATATATATTATATATATATACACACACACACACATACTGGTTTATTAATATATGTTAGGAAAAACAAACCGAGCGATAGCACTTAACGACGGTAACGTAAAATAACAAACGGACGGGAAAAGGGCAAAACATCAAATTTATGTGGTTTCCGGCAATGTGCCGACTAGTCCATGGACGAAAGAGAAAATATTAGTATAAAAGAGGATTACAAAAGATACAACTCTCTTGAAATCTAAAAACAATAACCAAAATACCTAAGACAATAGAGAGTTTATCTTAATTGACACAAATTTTTACATCATAAAACAAAAGGCTAAACCTATTAAATAATTGCTTAAGTTGGCTACTCCCTACATGTGGGATCCAAACAATCAAAATAGTTATTGTGGGCTTTTGGCCCACTAACACTAACAAATCTCCACATTGGGACAAAATGTCCACATCCAGAAATATTAATACTACTCTATCTCCACGAGCTTCAAAGTCTTCAAACAGTCTCAAATAAGTCCAAGCATTGCTTGAACTTAACAAATGGACGACGCTTCGTAACGTCTAACTCTGAACGAGATGACATAGGGATTGCAGAATTGCCAATAACTGTGGATCCTTGCAATACATATAAACCACCAGACCTGCAAGCTTTCATAACAACAAGGGCACCTTTAATTAGCTTCAGAACTCCACCTTCAGCGGTGTACCTAAATCCAATAGATGAGATTTTTTTTTCAGATCTAGAACATGTCTGACTTTCTTAAGTGTTCTGACAACACCATCATGGTCCTGATTCTAACCGTACCAAGACCAGCAACCTTTTAAACTGCGTCGTTGCCCTGAACTGAATCATACGTGGAAATCCAGTCCCTATTGGGACACATATGATACATGCAACCAGAATCCAAGATCCATTCATCAGTAGACCTTAATTTATCATCAGCAAAGAAGATTTCTCCATCACTCTCATCTTCTACGACACTGGCCTGAGCAGGCTCTTTAACGCACTCTTTTTTCTGTTCACGCTTTTCTTTGTTCTTAAGTCGAAAGCAATCAGATTTGATATGCCCAATCTTCTTACAATAAATGCACGTCAAATCTTTATGTCTGGGATTCAAAACATAATTTTCACTTTCCACATCCTTCTTATTTGATCTGCCCCGAACCACCAGCACGTCTGCCTGACTACTACTACTACTACTTCCCCCAGTTATATCTCAATATGCTCTTTCGATTTTAAAATTGACTTAATTTATTTGTAAGAAATAGTATCCTTACCATAAAGCCTTGTTTCTGTAAAATGGTTAAACGACCGGGGAATCGAAAACAATAACAACAGGGCCTGATCCTCATCATCAATCTTAGCATCTATATTACTAAAATCCATAAGCAAGGACTCTAATTTATCTAAGTGCGATAATATAGACAACCCTTCAGACATACGAATCATATACACTCTGCTTTAAATAAAGCCTATCCTCCACGGTTTTCTTCATATCAAAGGATTTTAATTTTTCCCACAAATCCTTAGCAGTAACCTCAGTGGCTACCTCTCTTAAAAACTCATCATAAAGATACAAGATGATACATGATAAGGCCTTCTTGTCGAGACCATCAAACTCATCATCTGACATTTTCTCTGGGTTTTTCTCCGTCCCAAGCAGCGCAATATCGAAGCCCTCCTGAATCAGCATGGCCTCCATCTTCAACTGTCACATCCTGAAGTTGCGTTTCTGTCGAACTTCTTAAAATAATACTTAGTTTCCGTCATGATGGGTAATTTTCAAACGCACGAAAAATCTCGAATATCTTCGGCTCTGAAACCAGTTTGTTAGGAAAAACAAACCGAGCAATAGCCCTGAATGACGGTAATGCTTCAAAATAACAAACGGAAGGGAAAAGGGGAAAACACCAATTTACGTGGTTTCCGGCAATGTGCCGACTAATTCACGGGCGAATGAGAAAATATTACTATAGAGAAGGATTACAAAATATACAACTCTCTTGAAGCCTAAAAACAATAGTCAAAATAGCTAAGACAATTGAGAGTTTATCGTAATTGATGACACAAATTGGTACATCATAAAACAAAAAGCTAAACCTATTAAATAATTACTCAAGTCGGCTACTCCCTACTGCATAGGCGATGTGGGATGCAAACAATCAAAATAGTGATTGTGGGCTTTTGGCCAACTAACACTAACAATATACAGTCACAAAGACACTTTACCTTTTCGTGGTTTAGCAATTGAAGGCTTTACCCCCTGATGGTTTATCAATATACTTACGGTCGGTTTACCAAAAAACCTAAACTCCCGATTCCGGTTGAAAAAAATGAATATTCCACTAGAGTATTCTAATATACCATGAACTTTCAGATTTGCCCTTTTTGTTTTATTTATGTCTTTTCCATCATACTTTTTTTCTGGGGAAACGCAAGAAAACAAAAAGTCAATAGTGAAATCAAATGGATAAATGTTGTGGTTTTGCGATTTTTGGGCGATTGTGTGTCGAGTTTGTTAAATATTGCTACGGTTACCGCATCTTATTTGCTTCTCACTACCGAGTATGGCCCTGAACCGAATGCTCTTGACCCTGTAAGTACTACATTAATATTCTCCTTTGGTTTCAATTTTTTTCACGGACATCTTAAAAAAATTTGTCAAATTTTGGTAGCAATTATAATAATTGTTGTGATTCTCGATTGATTAATTGATCGCCGACTGAGGCAATGGCCAAAATGGAAAGAGGATTATGTTTAGTGTGGATAAGGGTAGAAATGGAACTATGTCTAAATTTATAAGGAAAGATAGGTTTAATAGGAAAAGTCGTACGTGTGAGGTATTCTCCAATTTTTTCAGCCGGAATTGGGAGGTTAGGGCTTTCGGCAAACCCCAATAGGCCAAACCATATATTAGTAATCCATAAGGGGGTAAAACCTTCGATTTCCAAACCATAAGGATGTAAAGTGTCTTTCCCCTAGTAAGTAGTAAATATGAAAATACAATATCCAAATCCTCAGTATGGATTAAAAAATGACACTAAAAATATATATCACAAATATTTGACAATACCAAATCCGTAATAATATTGAGTGACATTGCAAAATAAACGCTATGGTAATAATGATAATATTGTTGATATGCATAGAATAGAAAACAAAATAAAATGCGGAATTATCATTAATCAGAAAAGTAATCAAGTTAAGTACATCATGTTGATGGTAGAGTATTTATAGATGATAATACTCCAGCCCACGGTTACAATCAGTTGTAGTTTGTTAATGTTGTTACAACAGACAAAGTGTCTAGAACCAAATCCTTAGATCTGACCATCTTCTTAGCTGATTTATGAGTATATTACATATTGCCCAGTTCGTAGTTCATAATTCTATATTTAGATGATTTATCCCCAAAATTGGTATTGCTTTGCTGTATTTTGTTGTGATTTGTAGGCAATGGAAAGATGGATCAGGGTTGTTGAATTAAAGAGTTCGGGCAGGAGAAGGAGGCAAGTGACGAAGAGAAAATTGGGTAGAAGGCCGGCCTAGCCACGGCAGGAGCAACATGGGCCACGGCCTAGTCTGCAAGATGTGAACCGACTTTACAAGCACGAGTTTCAAGTCGGTTATGGTTTAGATTAAGAGTTAGGTCGGCTACAAGGTTATATAAATTATATAGCAGTCAAAAATGAGGAGGGAGTCATTGATTGAGTTGCATTACAATATACTTTCGCAATTCAATTAAGTCTCTAATGTGATTTTGTGAAGTTTTGAAGTAGTTTCTTTGTGTTCAAAAATCCCTCTCCAAATTAACCGCTAGCTTGACTCTTTCTTGCTAGCCATCATCATCAAAGGTATGAATTTTGGAACGTTTTTTTTTCCTATTCTAGGATAGATGAATGATTAACAATGAACTGACGCGTAATTAATTATTCAGTATTGTAACACAAATTTCATGTTAATCCCTGAAAATAAACAAAGAAAACACAAAATTGTATCAAATCAAATTTTTATTAATTTTGAAAGATAAAAGTTACAATCTCTTGAATCCTTTGATTCTCCCTTTTGGCAAATAACTGTCTTCCGGATATCGCAGAAGGACTTTGAATTTAGTGTTGGTTTTTTATCTCCCGGATATTGCGGAAGAGCTTTGAATTTGTGATCTTCCGGATATGGCGGAAGGGCTTTGAAGTTTGTGATCTTCCGGATATGGCGGAAGAGTTTGGGGATTTGTGGCCTTCCGGATGTAGCGGAAGGGCTTTGAGTTTATGACCTCTCGGATATGGCGGAAGAAATTTGGAATCGAAGACTCCGGATATCGCGGAAAACTTCAAAGTTGATGAAGATTTGAAAGAACTTCGTGTTACCTACGATCTCCTAGTTGAAGAAGCTTTGGCTTCGTGTTGATCTTTGAGCGTTGGAGACGCTTTTCGGTCTTCCTGTCTTCTTGAACAACTTGGAGGATTTCATGGGAGATCTCCGAGTGTTTCTTGGCTTTCTTGAAGATGCTTGAAGGGTTTCTTGGAAGATCTTCGAGGCTTCGGTGAAGGATGCAGGTTCTTAGATCTAAACGAGTTAGATCTACGCGCAGCAGATGGATCACGACTTATACATCAAAATACATAATTAAAGGACTTAAACTACTACAAGGGGGTTAAGATCATGTTACCAATAGTAGGAAGAGAAGCCAAGATCTTCCGATGTGTTCTCCAAACGGCGGTTGGTGGACACCCTTCTTGATACACGAACCTCCTTGATATGCAACACCAAGGAAAAAACTTAGAGTTTTTCTTCTTCAAAACCCAAGACAAGAAAAAACTAATTTTTCTCTCCCTTTTACTATAGTGGTCGAAATTATGCCAAATTTTCTAAGGCTTGGGAGAACTCTCTTTATAAAGGAGAGTAATCCTTGTCCTCCAAGGATTTAATAATTAAGAGATAATTATTACATAAATCCTTTATTCCAAATAAAAGATAAATAAAATGATTATCCCAAACAAATTAGGATAAATCATATTATTATCTAATATTCCATGAATTATCATTTAACAAATAAAAGATAAATCACATGTCAAATAATTATCCAAGAAAACTAATTTCTCTCTAATTAAATAACATCCATATTGGCGCCACATGCTAGGGTTACAAAGCCCACATAAAATGTCTTTTATGTGTATTATATTATTTAGCCCAACTAAATAATATCCATTCATATCAATTAATTAGCCCAGCCAATTAATTATCACTGAGGCCCTAATAACAAGATTATTAGTCCGAATTACAGAAGCCACATCGGGGACCATGGACCTATAACCAGTAGCACCAATAATTAATTATTCATCGAACAGAATAAGTACATTAATTATTAATTCCGGGATTACGCCACCATAAACCCGAACCTAAACTCTACCGATCATAGATGTATACTTATACTCAACCCATAGAGTGAATAAGCGTCTATTGACATAATCACTACATACGGATTAACCCTCCATAGACTGTCCATTCTGAGTAGGAAGTCTCCGTGAACCCGACTCAGAATATCTTATCCTTATTTACCATTAACCTCCTGATGATCAATTAGTTCACATATCTGACTAGTGATCAATTAGTCTAATATGAACACGGCCGATCGATCACTTTCTTAGGGTCAACAAACAAGGGGACTGTCTCTCTACTTCCCGCAGGAAGGAATGGATTCCATGTCTGTGAAAATCAGAACTACTCACTCATCAGGAGACAGTGCCAATGAGAAGTGGCTTGGAACACATATTTAAGTGAACTGTAACTAACACATCAAACACTACCCCGAGACAAGAAGCACCCTGTGATCACCTCAGGATTAAGGTTGATCCATATATGATCATCTAATGATTTAATAAGATTCCTCGATTACGGAATTATACCGAGAAATACAGATTAAATCGGTCCAGTCCTATGTGAATGCCATCATATATAAATGCCCCACGTAGGTGCCCTCTACCGACAGTCCGGATAAGACTATCACACCCTAAGGTGTTCTGGGCGCATTATTGGTGTTTTAATCAAGAGACCCTAAACTCTGATTAAGTTCACCATGGACTAACAGTTTAAGTATATCACCACTAACTCAATCCTCACGTGCATGCCATACACTGAGTTAAGTGGTTACATACTGATATACTTAGGGTTTGCAGCAGTGTATTACTTACAAGCACAAAGCAAGTAATAAGGTGAGATAAATTCTGTTATCAAAAACAATTACACAAATTGTCTTTCGGGCACTACATCTAACAATCTCCCACTTGCACGAAATGACAAGCAACGATTGTTTTTTAGAGCACACCCTTTCTCATCTTATTCACAACACTCTCCCACTTGCTCTAAAAGCAGATGAGACATATCCATCAATGCCGTACCCTCCAAGCACTCGACTTGGTACACTGATTAGTTAGGTTGTCGACTCGAGACGATCTTTAGGATTGAAACGTTGCCGGTCCTTCCAATCAGGCGGTACTCTCTCTCAATATGCTTTTGACTTCTTATGACTGAGAAGATCCTTCTAAGCTATCTCTTCACTGTTTTCACGATGAAGTGATATCGGCTTATCAGACCTGGAATTACTCCCAGACCAAAAAGGAAATTCTAAGCACTACGAGTAAACACTGAGCCCGAGATCAACTTAATGATCATCCTTAATCTGACTACAAGTCAGAATCAGTGTAGTCAACCAAATTCAAGTTTGCACCTGAATATACAAGCATATTATTCCTCGTTCTCTAAAGATACTTGAGGACGTACTAAAACGCTACTTATTGCTCAAATCCAAGATTCGATTGCAATTTGACTCGTGTTAAGCTGACTTGCCCTTATCCCAGAGAGACTCTATCCCATTTTCTCTTTATCCGAAGATTTAGAGAATCATTCCTAAGAGGTAGGGTAGGACTACTCTCGATGAATGTTGCATCCGTATATGCAAAATCATCTTATTCAATAAGATACGTGGGATAGCAAATGATCTAGTAGTATTTATCAGCGTAGTCACCAACAACCGATGTTGGATGTGGTCTGATTAAATCAGATAGTAACTTCCTAGAGTAACCGTAGTCCAAGGTTTAAGGTTGTTACTTATAGATTCTATCAGAAGGTTTGTGACAGTTTAACCGTCACTTTCTGACCTCAAGAATCTTATAACCAACCTTCACTCGTCTCATTAAGATATTTCACGAATAGTTATATTCTGTGCGTGTGTGTGCAAAATCTCCAGTCCTACCTTCAAGCACTAAGTGCTAAATGCCTACATTACGGAAGTGGTGTGAACCGAATTCACTCCTTATCCATAAATTCACAAGCGTCTTCTAGGTAGACTTCTCGGTTTACATAATAATGTTAACCGTTATTTTGCAACAATATCTTAACCGAGTTAAGCAGTGTATTGTAGCACATAAATAACTATGCAAGGCGAGGCTACGGTTTCTTCCTCAGTGAAAAAACACTCCACTTGAAGGCAGGCCGAGCATCAGTCCAAAGACTATGCGATAGCCTTTTTCTGAGCATGGAATACTCTATTCTCTGCTAAAATCAGAGACTCCTCCTCGTATTCTTTTGATAAACTAACCAGCATTTTGAGTAGTTATCAGACAAAATGTCACCATTCAAAATCTCCCACTAGCTTGTATCTCTCACTAGACCCCGAAGGTCACTGTGAACAAGCTATGTTACCTCTTCAAATCTATTACCCTCTCCCGATTGAAAGGAAACTTAGTCATTGTTCCTTTAAGACAGTGTTCCGAGACTGGGAGAAAGGAATCACCCTTAGCCAGTCGTCAGGTCTTATCTCTAGGATATATGCACTAATTAATAGATATTGAAGGGTCGTTTATCTTAATACGGAAACCTTTTACCTTTAATAGTTTTAGATGTGTTACGCATACCTATTCAGCTTTTCTTAGTGGTTCTGTCTTTATCAAACAAAAGTCCGAGTCTCAGATTCGTACTACAAATGTCATCTTTACTTTGTTTAAGGCAACTGAAGTATCGAGATGAAAGTGAATCCACTTGTTTCAACGAATCTGTAAACAGAAAAATAAATTTTCTGTGATATTCAAGGATAGAATCCGAAATTCATTTCCTTATATCACTCCCACTACTCTAGCTGAAACAACTGCCCGTTGTTTACTCTATTAATTGTTAATGCATAGCTTCCTTGTTCTTCAAAGAACTTAGCTCCCGAGTCGAGTCACTCGGTTAAGAAAGTTGCTAAGGATTCATTGGTTAGTGATCCGAAATCACTTTCCTTATACTATACTTTCTTTACTTAATGTTTCGGTTTAGCCTCCAAACTTTAGTTAAGATGATTAACACTTATAGACATTCTTTCCCATTCTTAACTTTCCTTAAAAGGAAATAGTCTTGAACTAGTAGTTCGTTCGTGTAGACACTACACAATTAAAATTCACTAGAAGAATTTTATCGTCCCAATCATCTTTCAAACTAACTATGGTTGTCTCTCGTTCAACACGAGTGACAACAGTGTCATACTTTTTTACGTCACTTAAGTCTTGAAGGCTCAAGAGAAATATCTCTTCCGAAAAATTAATCGCATGTAAGATCAATAAGTACAACGTTCTAGTTACTTACCACTTTTTAACGATGTCATTACTAGTCAATTTTACACTAGCAGTCTAGCACCCGAGAGAGATATGTATACAGTTGTAAATAAAATTGACAGAAAATAAATCCAAATCATACACTACTAATAAATTTTAGGAACATAAACTAAGTACTTATAGTCTATCCTACCGTTCCAAGGATTTAATCTAATGCCTCAGTGCCGCCTTAGGGTAGGTCAAAGAGGTTTCGATTAATATTGAAGATCAGATTGAGAATCAAACATCTCATTTGTGATCGTCAATCACCTTTCCTCTTGCAGCCAAGGTACTACCAAAAATACCCTTTATGAGTGTGACCTACTGACTCAGATTTTTAGGTAGACCCCGAGTATGCCGCCTTAGGGTCGGTCAGTGACCCGGCGAGTACCCAAAATCCTATCCTTTCGGAGACCAAGCCTTGAATTTTGATAGCGGTGAAGGCCTTCCTTAGGGGGCCGAAATCAAAGCCGGCACGAGGCGTCACCATTCTCTCACGTTGCTTGTGTCAACAGTAGAGGCCGTGGGGTCGGCTGTCGCCTCTCCCGCTCCCGCTCAATATTTTGAAAAAGTGGTGGGTTTACTGATCACGTTTTTGGACTTGATGTTACATTAAGGAACAATAAATCATCGGCCCGAATTGTTGTCGGTTACGTGGGCTAGCCCACCCGACCTATTCGTTGGAACATATGTGGCCGTCGGACGGGTCAAGACTAGGGGAGCTCCGTTGAGCCGTAGTGGCTCTTCGGATGGCTGAGCCTTGCCAGACCCCCGTGCAAACGCCACACTTGGAGGGTGAAGTCGATCGAGCCGTAGCTACTGTTGACCACCCAACCGTGGTTAAAGCACTTTCGAACCATGTATGCCCATGATTATCCAATCCTTAAACATCAAACTTTCACGTAGACACTACGGAACAAAAACGTAATCTCGTCTAGGTAAGGTGGAATTCACCGAGAATCCAACACCTTAACCACGAGGTTTCGGTATTTTACTCCTTATGCTTTCGCAGAGTGGGATTCACCGAGAATCCATCACCCAACCTCGACGATTGAAAAAACCCGTGTTCCTCGGTTTTTACCCTAATTAGTTTCTAATTAATATCAAACAATTAATTAAAACTAATTGCGTGTTTTATACATGCCTAACTAATTCCTCGAATTAATTTCTACATGTATGCATATGGAGTGGAATTCATGATATGATGCATGTCATGGCAATTTTCCGGTTCTACACATACAATCTAAACATGTATACTAGTGCGGAAAATAAACATCGAGATGGACCGTTGGCACCCCCGTATCTAATCTATTTAGAAAATAAAATAAAACCCTAATCTGTAGCTGTTCAAAACTTCGACGATCGGCAAACCAAACGAACTCGAATCGCGACGAAACTTTCCAGATCTGTTCTTCATTCCTCAGGCTTCAATATGCATGGTTGGATCGGAGCTTTGACTTGTCAATTTTCTCCAGTGAGACGTCCAACTTGCTGCTGAATCTGACTTTTACAGCAGCGCATCAAAGACTTCCCGAGGCCGATCGGGAATCAAGATGAATCCCGATCGACCTGAAATTTTTATTCCACGTCAAAAACTCCATGCTTATCGATCTGACCGGTTGGATTTGTGTTTCAACGGTCTGAACTCTCCCAGAAATTCGAGGAAGTCACAGGTAGGGTTTCTGTGAATCCTGTGTTTTTCTGTTACAGCAGCTTCTTTTGCAGCAACGAACGGATATCAAAACGGACTCCGATCGACGCCAAATTTTGTGGAATTGTTCATCATCTTCCAATCTTGATTCTGACCGGAGGGACGTCGTTTCAACGTCTCGATCAACGGGAAAAACGAAATAACTAAACAGCTTCTAAAAAGATCTATTTTCTGGAAATTAAAATTGCAATAAAAATAAATTACATAATTTCCTATACTCATATGAACGAATTTTCATCGTTTATATGAGTTTACAATAGATCTAACGGGTAAATAGTGCCAACCCCCAATCCATCTCTTCAACCATAGCAATCAATCAATATCAAAGCATAAAACAATAAATAAAATTTACCTACATGCAATTCCACTCCTTTAAATCGTTTAATTATGATTATGACTATATAAATCGTGGAACCTGGCTCCGATACCACATGAGGGATGCAGGTTCTTAGATCTAAACGAGTTAGATCGACGCGCAGCGGATGGATCACGACTTATACATCACAATACATAATTAAAGGACTTAAACTACTATAAGGGGGTTAAGATCATGTTACCAATAGTGGGAAGAGAAGCCAAGATCTTCCGATGTGTTCTCCAAACGGCGGTTGGTGGACACCCTTCTTGATACACAAACCTCCTTGATATGCAACACCAAAAAAAACTTAGAGTTTTTCTTCTTCAAAACCCAAGACAAGAAAAAACTAATTTTTCTCTCCCTTTTACTATAGTGGTCGAAATTATGCCAAATTTTCTAAGGCTTGGGAGAACTCTCTTTATATAGGAGAGTAATCCTTGTCATCCAAGGATTTAATAATTAAGAGATAATTATTACATAAATCCTTTTATTCCAAATAAAAGATAAATAAAATGATTATCCCAAACAAATTAGGATAAATCATATTATTATCTAATATTCCATGAATTATCATTTAACAAATAAAAGATAAATCACATGTCAAATAATTATCCAAGAAAACTAATTTCTCTCTAATTAAATAACATCCATATTGGCGCCACATGCTAGGGTTACAAAGCCCACATAAAATGTCTTTTATGTGTATTATATTATTTAGCCCAACTAAATAATATCCATGCATATCAATTAATTAGCCCAGCCAATTAATTATCACTGAGGCCCTAATAACAAGATTATTAGTCCGAATTACAGAAGCCACATCGGGGACCATGGACCTATAACCAGTAGCTCCAATAATTAATTATTCATCGAACAGAATAAGTACATTAATTATTAATTCCGGGATTACGCCACCATAAACCCGAAACTGAACTCTACCGATCATAGATGTATACTTATACTCAACCCATAGAGTGAATAAGCGTCCATTGATATAATCACTACATACGGATTAACCCTCCATAGACTGTCCATTATGAGTTGGAAGTCTCCGTGAACCCGACTCAGAATATCTTATCCTTATTTACCATTAACCCCCTGATGATCAATTAGTTCACATATCTGACTAGTGATCAATTAGTCTAATATGAACACGGCCGATCGATCACTTTCTTAGGGTCAACAAACAAGGGGACTGTCTCTCTACTTCCCGCAGGAAGGAATGGATTCCATGTCTTTGAAAATTAGAACTACTCACTCATCAGGAGACAATGCCAATGAGAAGTGGCTTGGAACACATATTTAAGTGAACCGTAACTAACACATCAAACACTACCCCGAGGCAAGAAGCACCCTGTGATCACCTCAGGATTAAGGTTGATCCATATATGATCATCTAATGATTTAATAAGATTCCTCGATTACGGAATTATACCGAGAAATACAGATTAAATCGGTCCAAATCCTATATGAATGCCATCATATATAAATGCCCCACGTAGGTACCCTCTACCGACAAACCGGATAAGACTATCACACCCTAAGGTGTTCGGGCGCATTATTGGTGTTTTAATCAAGAGACCCTAAACTCGATTAAGTTCACCACGGACTAACAGCTTTAAGTATATCACCACTAACTCAATCCTCACGTGCATGCCATACACTGAGTTAAGTGGTTACATACTGATATACTTAGGGTTTGCAGCAGTGTATTACTTACACAAGCACAAAGCAAGTAATAAGGTGAGATAAATTCTGTTATCAAAAACAATTACACAAATTGTCTTTCGGGCACTACATCTAACAGTTGATGAATGCTTGAAGCTTCTTGCTCTGGGATTTCCACCAACTCTTCAGTGTGTGTCTCTTGCAAATTACCAAGCCTCTCCTATTTATGGTGCTAGGTGATGCCTTTGCATTAATTCGCATTAAATGGGTTCACACCCTTGATTGATTTCCAAAACATTTGCATTTATTATAAATCAATAAAATCTCCTAATTAATTGATTTTAAGAGATTTTATGATTTATTAAATTTTATATTATTTCCCAATATTTAATGTAGAAAATAATACAAAATACTTAGATGTAATGATATATGTAGTATGTGACAAATATAATACGTCACATATGTATCCTGTATTTATACACAGCCATTTAATTATATATAATTAAATCTCTAAGTTTCTTTTAAGAGATTTTGATCAATCATTTATTTTTTACATTATTCCCTAACAAATTAAATAGGAAATAATATAAAATAAATTTTATTTAGGACAAATGTATTATGTGACATATTTGACATACCACATAAGTTTTCCGTTTCTACAAGTAATCAACGCACATTAATTCATAGTATAAACAGATTCGTAACATGTAAACCTAAAATATAGGACATCGTCGTGCCAACCGCAGTGACTGTCTTTACCTCCGTGGCTTGACAACCAAACACACAAATTCTGAGGGTTCGGCGCCAGCTACGCCTGATTACCGGGATTAACCTATGTGTGTCAAATCTGGCCAGTCTAGTATTCATCTCCGTAATTTAACATGAAGGAACCTTGTTGAAGTGTTAAATTGGACATAAGTAGTTAGATTGCTTAAGAAATGCCAGCCAATCTACGGTGGCTGCTTAGGTGAGGTTTGCAGATTACACCGGTGTTCCTAATTGATAAGCATGTTCTAGTTAGTGAAGTTCTAGCCCATCAAGGTAGAAATGTGACTGAGCATAGGATTCTATTGTCTTGCAAGAAAGTAGAATCAATTTAAGGAATTTCGCCCGTAGCTTTATAACTATGAAATAATTACGAATCTGATATACTTAGGGATTAATGAATACGTTAGTTATATTGTATTGATTAATACCAAGCAGGGACTTGATTGATTGGGAGGATTGGTTTTCGTATGTTTATTCTCTTTGTCTTGATTGTTGGTCGATGACCAATATTTGTTCTCTTAGCCTTACGATAGTAGCTATTCTGTATGGAAATTGGTGTGGAAATTCTGTATTCTCAGAAATTCTTCATTTTTCTCTGTTGTTCCCTGTCAGTGATAGGTGGTTGGTCCCACTGAATCTGGGTTGCACGCACCTAGATGTGGCCGAGTTTGATGACCGTACTTTTGTTTCTTTTTCTTCTAGTCAGGTTTCTAAAGAAATAACCCAGATATTGAGCAGTCAGTTTTGTCTATTTCTTCTTCAGTAACTTTCACATAACATGTTGGGAATATTGTCTTCCAGGCTAAGCCGATCTTGTTTGATCTTAGAAATGGAACATCAAGGAGTAAGTCGAAACTTGAGCGGAAATGAGAACATCGATGAAGGAAGCCCCTGATGCTGCCATGGGAGCTAGAGAAGCTGGCCTGGAATACTACCTCAAGAGCAAAAAAGGTAAGGCTGATGAGTTCTTAGACCCCGATTATATTATTGATATTTCTTCCGATTCTAAAGCCCGAATATTACTCTAAAGTCTAAATCTGAACCTTCAGAGGCTGATGAGTTCTTAGACCCCGAGGAGGTTGAGAAGTTAGAAGATCCAGGTAGTTTCCGGTTAGCAGTTTTAGTAAATGGTAAATCTTTAGGTCCAACCTTGTGTGATTTTGGGTCGAGTGTCAATACCATGCCTTTATCCTTTTGTCTAAAATATGGTTTTAAGGTTGAAATGAACCTTCTCATGGGCATGAGGTTCGCTGACCACCATGTGAACATGATCCCCGGCCAAATTGAGGATTGTACGATTAGTGTAGGAAGATTATTTTTTCCTGCCGATCTTATGGTACTGGATGTACCCGAGGACCTTAGTGCTCCAATTATTCTGGATCGTTCATTTCTAGCTACAACACGAGCTGTGATGGACATGGACCTTGGTGAACCGACCTTAAGGGTAGGTAATGATTTTCAATCGCATAAATTCTGAACTCCTTGAATAACAGGTGACGATGTTGGAAACCGTCTATGAATTAATGCGGGGTCAATCTTCTATATGACAATGATCCAAAACCCTAGAAACCCTAATTTATGAAAAAGATGGGCGTGTTGTTTGTTTAGACTGAGCTCTCTATTTATTTCTGAGAGTTCCTACGTATCCAATAGTTGAATTGGAATCAAGTCACACGTAGTTCCTTAGGGTTGCTTATATAGGTGGCCTCTCGCCCCTATTACTTGTTGATTGAGTATTATTATTAATTATTATTCCCTAAGGATATATACGCATTAATCTCTATTACTTAGAGATAATTATAGACACGTTGAATAATGCCAAGATTGGAGCCTTTATGAATTAGGATTCTTTCCTTATTTATCTTTAATTATTCTCCACGTGGAATAACATCCAGGCTGTGCAGAGCGTTCCATGTTCAGCCCCCAAGACCAGTATGGCCGAACTGGGCTATTCCTCTTCGCCAGACCTTAGCCGACCCACGGTGGCTGGAGGAGAAATTTGCGCCGATTACCGATCTGAGAATAACGATCAGCCCTTAGTTTGGTTTTTGGGGCCCTTGGCCCTAAAATTAAGGCCTAATCATTTATTATGTGTCCTCAAGAGTGACACGTGGCATAGCTCGGGTCGGGCATCATCATAAGCCCCCGAGATCTGACTTTGCTTTGTTAGTTGGTCAGATCTGTGATACTTTGGCGGTTCGGCCGATGCTTTCCGACTTCGCGTTTTGAATTGCCCCAGTGCCAACTGGCAGCCTATTAAACTAGCCATCATTGCATATGCGGTATACGAGGCGTTTCCACTCCTTTTCATAACTGATTTCGTTTGCACGTCAGGAGGGAGGTTATAAACATGTCCCTTCATACAAGACTTTCCCTCTTCTCGCCGTTACTATATCTCCGAAGATTCTCTACAGTTTCAAGTAAGCATTTTCTCTAACTTTTGCACTGTTCTTCTATGTTTCTCCTTTCTTTCTGCTTTTTCCAGTTTATGAGGGCTAGCACTGCCTCGAGCAGCTCTATTGATAGGGAGTTTGGGTGCCACTCTAAGTCAGAAAATGAAGTTGACCAACAATTTATCCAATTTGGGGGTCCAATAGACATTCCTGCCTTAAACACAGTTGCTGCTCGCAATAATATTGGGGAAGTCGCTCCGATCAGGCTCCTTCTAACCCATCCCGATACCATTCAACCTTTGGTTTTACCTTCTTACGCCAGTGTCTTAGAGCCCATATGGCTGCTAGGACGGCCATAGGTTGCTTCGGTATTAGGTCCAAACTGACCCATGACGGTATCTTGCAAATCTGTAACCGGTATGGCATAGATATGTGTTGGTCCCTTGAAAAGGATTTGGTTAATTTTAGGGGGGGTTGAATAAACTTAACACTTAAAACTTTTGGAGTTAACAAACTCAGAAACTTCAGCAGCCTGCTGATTGCTCAGTAGTCTGCTGACTATTGACTTTACTGAATTTGTTGCAGCGGAATATATTTAAATTAAGCCTTATTACTTGTTGTTAAAATATGATACCAAGTATTAGATACTCAGTAGTGTGTATGTGTGATTCAGTTGCTTGTTCAGTAGGTTGATGTGATAAATATACTAAGTGCATAAAGTAAATGCAGAAAGTAAGTAGACAATTTTTATAGTGGTTCCAGGTGGTGTAATCATGTCAGTCCACTCTTCTCCTGTGATGTTGGAGGTAATTCACTAGAGATCCTTGGGGTAGCAGTTACAAAAATCCCTAAGTTGTTTGTCCTTCACCAATAACTATGGCTTCACAAACTGAACACTTGGAACAGGTAGGATTGCTGCTCTAAAGTCTTCCACTGGTCCTTGAAGGGTAGGATTGCCTCTTCACCAGCTCCACCACAAACAACTGTCCTTGACGCCAAAAGATGCTTCACTGTCTTCAGTAGATTTCTTGTAAAAGAAAGTTTGAATCAAGTAAGTGATTCAGCCTTCAGCAACTTGATCAGGATGATATGATCAACATCTTGGATTCTTCAAGTGTGTAAACTTGATGTAGCTTGATAACAGATTACACTTGAAGAAGTTTACTGGATCAGTAGCTTTAAGCTTTGTAGGGTCAGCAGGGTGTTTAATAGATTGAAATCTGATAGCTCAAGATAGATCCTTAATTTTCATCACCTGTATCTGAATTAGGAGTCCTCTATTTATAGGTAGGAATCATTGTGGCTTATGTTTGAAATTCAAACATATCCGTTTCAGACTTGTCCTTTTCTTGACTTGCTTTCTGTCCCGGTACATAGTACTGACACTGTCAGAATGCTTTTTGACAATTTTCAGTATGTCCACCCTTTGACTTGTATCCATTGGATAAACCTCTGTTTCTTCCCAACGTCCCTTTAATCTTAACCATTGATTTGTTTGATAAAGTCAGAGGTTATTATCTGTCCTTATCCTTGTATTCTTCCAATGTAACATATGAATAATTCGAAATATATATCAGCAGGTTCCTGTGGGTATAAGTTTACTGAAATACATATCAGTCAGCTGATCTAAAGTTGCTTTGTTTATAAAACACTGCAGCTGACTTCTCTTATATCTAAATTTTTACTATGAAGTTAGATTACACCATTTTAAATATAACTAAGTTCCAATCACCACTTAACTTATGGAACTTAGACCTTGTACACAAGGTATATGTAATCAGTTTAGGTCATCACAGACTTCCCTAAATTCTGATTCCATATCCTTGACTTTAAATACTAAGTTTGATCCCTTAGCCTTCAATAACTCAGTTTGACCCCTCAACCTTCAATAACTGAGTTTGACCCCTCAACCTTCAATAACTGATCGAGTTTGACCCCTCAGCCTTCAGTCTTCAGCAGGTTCCTCTACTAGTCTACTGACACAGGTACCCTACTGATCTAGACAGGTTTGCTGATGAAATTCAGCTGACCTTTTACAGTGCTTGTTTGATCAAACCTATACAAAGATCAAACTCTAATAAGCCTATACATTTGATCTAGACATCTTTTTGCCTTTGCTCTATAACAGCTAGTCTGGCACTCATCACTAAAACTCAAAAATAAGTCCAACAATTTCCCCCTTTTTTTGTGATGATGCCAATACCCTCCTTACAGCAAAGCAAAAAGAGTAAATACAAAAACAGAACAAATTCAGTCATTTCTCATTATAATCATATTTGTTCAAAAGTATTACAGTCTAGATTCAGCAAAGAATAAAATGCAGGTGTAAGTGTGCTGATCTAGTTTCTTCACTCTCTTTCATGTCTTTCCTTCTCTTGCTGCTCATGATATTCTCTTATTTCTCTAACCATTTGTCTCATCCATTCATTTTCAATAAGAGAAAAATCAATATGGGGATTCACTTCTTTCCACCATTTCCATGCCTCAGGTAGAGTAAGATTGATCTGATGTACTCTGAACCCTAAACGCATGTATAATTCTTTGAATTCATTTAGTGAATCTTTAGCTGATGTAGTAGGTAGACTCCTTCCACCTCTACCACCTCTTCCACCTCTTCCACCTCTGTGTGTAGATCTAAGAGCTTTAACCCTTGCTTCCCAAAACTTAAGTCCCAGAAAGGAATTTAGTCCCTCATGGAAACCCTTTTCATGGTAAGGACTTCTCTTGTTGTAGTAAAGCTTCTTGTATTCCTTAAAAAGATCATCAGTAAGTGAAAGTCTGCCAGGTGCAGGTTCTCTGTATGCATTGGTGTCAGCTTCCCATCTCTTCTGTGAAAAAAAATCCTAGTAGCCTCTTTTGCTACTGTTGTTTGGCTCTCTTCCCCCTTATTGACATCTTCAACAAAACGGGACAGTAGGCCATGAACACTCTCCTGTGTGATCACTAGATTATTCAGTTGACCCTCCATTATCTCTGTTCTAGTATCAAGTACAGTGATCCTTTCTTGCATAGTCTGCTCCAGTAGATTGATCCTCTCAGTAAACTTAGGATCCAATCCAGCAGGGTTAAGTGTTCCAGCAGGCTCAGCCACAGCAGGCTTGGGTGCCTCAGCAAGTTTTCAAGTTTCTGGTGAATGGATTCAAAATGGTCTTTCAGAAACTTCTCCTTCAGTGTAGTACCTTGTCTAATTCCCTTTACATCTAGAGCAAGGTCATCAAGAGCATACTGAGTGGAGGTAATATTGGAAGCAACAGTCTCAGTGGTTCTCCCTCTATTTTCCACTAGATTCATCAAATCTTCAAATCTCTGCTCTTGCTTTTCAAGTTGAGTTCTTAACCTTGTAATGTCACTTCTGACAGCCCTCAACTCATCCAACACTTGTGCTGGTACCCCACCAGCCATTCCTCCAGCCATATATCCGGCAGCTTCATCAGTAGGTTCTTCGACATTATATTGTGCCCTCTGTCTGCTGATAACCATAGCTCTACTCATGTCCCTTCCAGTAGGGGTAGGTCCTTCTTCAACCATAGCACCAAGAATGTCTTCCATAATAGGATCTTGTGCAAGTTCTTCCAAAATTGGTACAAATGTCTGTTGTGGTTGATCATCAATAGGCTCTTCCTCAGGCATTTGAAATTCCTCATCACTGAAGTCATAGTCCAGCAGCTGCTCATCCTCATCAATAACAGCAGTCTGCTGACCATCATTCCCTTCAGTGACCTTTACTTCAACAAGTTCCACTACAGCAGCCTGTTCTTCAACAACTACAGATTCCAACCTTTGTCCAGGTGCTGCTGATCCTCAGCAACTTGTACCACCAGTTCCAACCTTTGTTCGGGTGCTGTCTGATCCTTAGCAACCTGAACCTCCTCAACAAGTAATGGTGATCCCTCAAATCCCATCACCATGTCCAATCTCTGTGCTATCACTGTTTGTTCCTCAGTGATCAACACTCTCTGTACAAGAATTGCAGGGAATTCAGCCACATTTTATTTTTGAAACCCTCTAACTGTAGCAATTTGTCGTAGAGTATTAGCCGTTTTGAATAGAGTGTCCTGAGTATCAATCCATTCTTGATATTGAGCAGAATCCTCAGAACTGATATCAGGCTCACTATGATCAGTAACCTTCTCCTCATCCAAGTCTACAGTCTGCTGATCATCAGTATGTTTAGCAGATTCTTCAACAAAGAAAGTATCTGATACACCAACCAGCCTGTTGCCTCCAAGATTTATCCTATCATTTATTAACGCTTCCAGACCATCTATGGTGAGATCTTCTAGATCCTCATCCATTTGGCCAGTCTGCTGGCCCTCAGCAGACTTGCTAGCTTCAGTGGACTGTTCTACTCTTGGTTCATTTAACAAAGCAGTCCCACTGACTTCTCCTGGACCAGAGGGATGATCATCACCAGAGTCAGATGATGATGAATCATCACTATGTGATCCATCTCTAGGATCTCTGAACTTGATACCCTCTTCTTTCTTTTGCTCATCAATGAGATTCACCAATCTCATTTCCAACACAGAGGTATCAACCAAATCAAGTAAGTTCTCCACTCCCAACTTTTCAAAAGCCCACTCCTCAAAATCAGTCATTGGCTCTGCAGCTGATTTTTGTCTTTTGTAAAAACCCAAACTTCCACTGAAAGTAATCAGCCACCATTTGGAGCTTTGATCAACATACCATTCTTTCCTCTTCTTTTCCTTCCTTACAAAGGGCATGGTTGGCTTTCTAGGAGCTATGTCCTTACTCTGCTGACCTCCAAAGGTCTCAACAAGTAGATTTAAGGTTTCTTCAACAGATGCACTTAGGTCAGTAGGTTGCTCAGATTGTACATTAGTGCCTACCACCTCCATCTGTTCCACACTGGGTTCTTCCTGACTTACATGCTCATCAGAAGGGTTAGCAACAACTTGCTCTTCCCTCTGAACTATTGCAGAACTGGCAGGGTCTTGTATTGTTGTTTTAATATCCACAGTAGGTGCAGACTCAGTAGTCTGCTGTGGTTCTTCAATAAGCTGCTCAACAACAACTTCTGTAGCTCTAGTAGGCTCAGCAGCCTTTGGAGGCGAGGATTCAACAACTTCTACAGCAGGCTCAGGTGCAGCAGTCTGCTGTGATTCTCCAGTAGGTTGCTCAACAACAACCTGTTCAATCTCAGTAGGCTTAATAATGTTAAGCGCTCAGCTTCAATAGCCTGTTCTTCTTCTTCTTGCCTTTGAGCCTCTAGAATCTTTACCTGTTTCCCCTTTCCATGCTTCTTTTTCTGTGCAATTTCCTTTATTCTCTTGGAAATTTGCTCAGATTCAACTTCAACAGCTGTTCTCTTTCTACTATCTGCCTTCTGTTGCTCTTTCAAAATATCAACAGCAGACTTCTTCTTTGTGACAGCAGGGTCAGTAACCTCAATTCCTTCGGTAGACTCAGCTGTCTCTGCTATTTGCTTCCTTGTTTTCCTAGGCTTTAACATTTCTGTGATTTTTCTAGTGTCAGTAGCCTTTCTCTTCTCAGCAACTTTCTTAGGTGCAGCAGGTTTAACAGCTTGCTTGACCTGCTCATCACCAGCATCATCATCTCCACCATCATTATCACTTTCTGTAGCCTCATCATCTACATCTTCATCATCATCTAATCGAAGTATAGGAGTAGCAACTTCTGGCTTGTATCTGGATTTGTTAATCTTCTCTGATGCAACATCAGGTATCTGAAAATGATTTAGCAAGGTCTGAATTAGTAGACCTAGGGGCTTGGTTTTGGACTTCCTTACACCATCTTTATCTTCAGTAAACACCTTCTTCATGTAATGTAAAAAGAATCCAGCCCAATCAAACTTCATACTTCTGCAAATGATGATCAGTAGGTCTATTTTAGGTCAAGACAGTGTATCTAGACTCCCAATGAATCCCAAAATGGTCTTGGCAATTAATTTGCTCAGCAGATTATACTCATATCCAATGTGCTTCACATTAATGCCTAGTGATGAAGATATCTTCTCATTTGTCTTTATTGTATCCACAAACTTCATTCTTGGCAGATTCATTGCTTCTGGATTGGTAGGAGCACCATTTCTAGGTCCAAAATGAAAAACTTCTCTCAGCAGATCTGAAGAGACTTCAATCTCTCTACCATTAACTGTTGTACTGAAGGCCTCTCTACCTTCATGTATAACTATGTTCTTCCAGAATTCCAACACGTTGACATATGAGATTCTTTCCAGCCTTCTGTTGATAACATTTTCCAACCCAGCAATTCTTCTGATTCTTCTTCGATGTTAATAGCTAACTTAGTAGAGTGACAGTCAGTAACATATCCTCTCACACTTTGACTAGTTCCAATATGAACATCATCCTTGTTTGCCATTATAAATGAGAAATATGAAGAAGAAATCTTTCAAATCTGTGTTCACACAAAGTATTTGCGGAGAATGGCAATATGAGAGTTGTAAATATCTTCTGTGTATAGGTCTGTATATATAACAGAGAGTAGTGGTTGGAAAATGTCAGAGCACATACTGTAGCATTAACCATGATTAAATTCGAGTAAATGAGATCTTGACACGTGGCCCATAACTTATCCATAAAGAGTTGTAACCGTCAGATCGTGTAACTGCGGTTATAAAGATAGAATAAATATCCCGCTATTTTGCTTTTTGACTTTTGTTAAAGTTTGACTGTAACGTATATCTCAGCAGCCTTGTCATCAGTAGTCTTGGCTCAGCAGTCTGCTGACATGATGTCTCAGCAGCCTGCTGACAATGTTGCTCTACTGATCTTCAATTCTTCTTGTTTTGTCCAACTGATAATACAAGATGAAGTTTAATACCAATGACTGATCTGTCAAGTGAGCTCACCCAACAGGACAAAGACCAATCCCCTTGGCAACTTCATTTGCTCAATTGTCCAAACATAAATAAGTACAAGGTATTGTTGATACCAATGACTAGTCTGCTAAGTGAGCTCACCCAACATAGCAATGACTAATCCTCTTGGTGAATTCTAGTACATTGCTGATCAAAGATATATCAGTCAACTTTTATAATTCCAAGTTCAGTCCTTAGTTTAGCAAATCTTTCACTATCCAATGGTTTTGTAAAAATATCAGCAAGTTGATCTTCAGTAGGGATGTAAAGAACCACCATATCTTTCTTTTCAACATGATCTCTTATAAAATGATGCCTCACATCAATATGCTTGGTTCTTGAGTGCAAAATAGGATTTTATGTGATTGCAATTGCACTTGTGTTATCACACATTATAGGAATTTCTCTTTCTTCAATTCTATAATCCCTTAATTGTTGTCTTAGTCAAAGTATTTGTGCACAGCAGCTTCCAGCAGCAATATATTCAGCTTCAGCAGTGGAAGTTGATATAGAATTCTGTTTCTTCCTGAACTAGGAAACCGGTCTATTTCCCATTAACTGACAGGTTCATGTGGTGCTTTTTCTATCAATCTAGCATCCAGCATAATCAGAATCTGAGTAGGATATAACCTTGAAGCTTCCATCTTTTGAATACCAAATTCCTACATCCAAAGTCTCTTTTAGATACTTGAGAATTCTTTTGACTGCAGCTAAGTGACTTTCCTTAGGTTTTGATTGAATTCTTGCACAAACACCTACAGCAAAGGATATATCAGGTCTGCTGGCCGTAAGGTACAGCAAACTGCCTATCATCCTTATGTATAAGGTGTTGGAAATAATATTGGTGTTTTGATGATGATTCGTCATGTAATTAACAAGATCACTTATAACCCATGATGATGAAGTCATAACTAGCTGTTATAGTGCATAATGAAAGAAGAAGCAAGAAATAGTCTAGAGAAAAGTGTATAAGTTCTATCTAGAGTCTGAACCATGTATAGGTTATTTCAGACAAGCATTGTAATAGTTAGGAACTAGGCAAACAGCTGAGTTGCTACAAGAAAACTGAGTTCATATATGAAGAACTGAGGGACACAGACTCAGTTGGCCTATCTAAAAAGACTGAAGAACTGAGGGACACAGACTCAGTTGGCCTACCTAAGAAGACTGAAGAACTGAGGGACACAGACTCAGTTGTTGAAGGCTGAAGAACTGAGGCGGCAAACTCAGTTAGTGATTAAGCCGTGACTATAATTCAGGATTCAGGCAAGTCTGTGGTGACCTGAAAACTGAATTATAGATCATGTCAAACTGAATAATCTTAAGGACAAAGACTATCAGTTACCAGGAGAAGAATGGTGTACTCCGACTTGGTCAATTAAAGTCGGATGTCAAGAATACAAGGTACTCAATTTTGAAGAAGAGCAGAAAACTGAGTTAAGGCCTTGTTGAATTTGAACTGACAAAACGACAAAAGGTCGTACATATGAACGTTGGCTAAACGACAAAAGTAATGGCTCCAAGAGCTAGTTGACCGTTACATCACCCCTATAAATACACAGGAAAATGTGTTCGAAGATCAGAGAGAAGGATCAGAGAAGTTTTGTAAAGCACATATCTAAAGATTCAGATCCAGATAATCAGAATACATATCTAGAAAAGGGGAGCCAACGAAATTGCCTTGAAGATTTAAAAGAAAGATCCAGTAACCCATTAAGTGGGAAGAAGGCATCTTGGAGCTACAACACTATATCCAGAAGAATCAGACAGCTCACTGAATTAATCCTTGATTAATTCTAAACCTAACCTTTGTGAAAAAGGGTTGGCTGTGCTTGGTTTGAGGAGAGCAACTCCACCTTTCCTCATACGGTTGCATTCTCTGTTGCCACAGCTGTTGGTTCAGTCTGCGGACTGTGTGTATGTCAGTGGTGAGCTGGTGAAGGAGTCATTCCACCTCCGAAGGATCAGTGTGCAGAATGAAGGGAGCAATCCTACCTTTCTTCATTATGCGTAGACAGTGAAACTAGGGTGTCGTGAAGGACTATCATTGTGCTAGGATTTTGTAACGGTTATCTCAAGATTCTAGTGATACCTCCTACACCACAGGAGAAGGGGAGACGTACGTGATTACACCACCCGGAACTTCCATAAACAAATCTTGTGTTGACTTACTTTACGCATTTACATTCATGCTTTGATTGATAATTGCATTATCTTGTTATCTCCACACTCAGCAAAAATCAGACACTGAGTCCAGATCTCTATCGACACATATATTGCACTAAAGGCTAGTTCTGTCCGCTGCCATTTAACTAGACTAAGAATAAGTCAGTATTGAATTATACTCAGTTGAGTTAGTTGAACTCCTATTCAAGTTTAAAGGATAGGAACAAAACTGAACTGAGCGTCAGTTTGAGTTTTGGAGAAACTCAGTTCCTGGGGTTTTTCCAGCTTAGAGAAAGTTTTTGGTGACAAGTTTATTCACCCCCCCTCTAAACTTGTGTTAGCCTTTCCAAGGGACCAACAATTGGTATCGGAGCGGTTCCTCCTTTTGGAGGTGATCCAAATCTTTTACTGCTTCGAGATTCAGTTATCCATTACTGAATTTCAGTATCAGTTTGTTTGCTTGAAGTAACTGGTCCTCAGTTATTTCCCATACCAACACTTGGTATCGGAGCGGTATCCATTTGGAAGTGATTCAAAGATATCTTACAAACCAGTTGTTGAAGACTCTTCACTGTATCAGTTGTAAAAGCACCTAGTTTGATTTCAATGGTAACATCCAGAATTAGAAGTTGGCTTATTCACCCCCTGACTAATTGTTTGCAAAATGTATCTGATTTTCAGGATCAAATATTTGAAAGGTTCAGTACGACAAATTTACATACAAATCCAGAATCTCAACTCAGTGTTGATATGGATACGAACTCCAATGTTTATATAGACAAATCCAGAGGAGTTCCATCACTAAGAAATCTCTCAGAAGAAGAAGAAAAGAAGTTGTTGCAAGTTACTGTTGACATAGAAGATTCATTAGAGCAACAAAAGAATGTGCACTCAAATCTTAAAACCGTATCAAACCATCAAGAAAAGGTACATTCTTCAACTCAGTTATCATTCGCTGAACTCAGTCATAGAAACTCTGAACTTGTCAAGTTAACCTAAAACTCACATTGGAGTTGAGACTAAAAGACAAAGAACTTGGCAAAGCAAAAGATTGGAATGAGTTTCTTGAAACTGAGGTGTCACATCTTGCTGAAAGGTTAATATTCGGTAAGTTTGACAAAAGCAATGGTGATTCCCCACCCCTACCCAGTCTTGAGATCTCAAAGAGTATAAACTCTAGACACCAAGATACTGGAAGACCTAGTGGATTACACAAAGAAATTAAAGATGAAAAATCTAAAAGAATCCTTGTGAAATCAACTAAGGTTGAGCGTAATGGTTTATCTAGAAAATAGTTGAGAAGGCTTAATTCTCTCAACCAAGAAACTGAAAGTTATACTTCAGTAACTAATCCAGCCGGACCCAAAAAGATATGGGTACCGAAGAAAACATAAAACTGTTTTGCAGGATAAGTCAGTTCTTATGTTGCTGAAACCAGAGAAATCTGACTTTACACACAAAAGCTGATGAAGGGCAAATTGGTCAAAAGAAGACAACTTTCCAGCTACCGTCTGTCGTTTGGGCTGACATGACAAATCACTAATAGCCACGTGTCAATCAAGGAGAAAAAGTAGATGTACATCCTTACAAATCTCATTGATTGCGACACGACTCTTATTTGAAAACTATTGGAAGACTAAGAAACGCAATCTTGACGAAATCCTGTTCAATCAATTTCAAAAACATTCAAAGTTCTATCAAGATTTCCTAAATTCAGAAAATCATGGAGCGATACAACATTGATGAAGGAATCACCACAAGTCTGGACAATTTCTATCAATGATTTTCAAACTCCACTCTATCAACTCAGATTGTAAGCAAAATTAAAAGAATTCGAGGACTTGAGAATCTGAATGACACAAAGGTCATTGCTCTGTGCCCAGAAACCATCAAAGATTTCTACAGAAATGCCGTAATCACAAATGATGGAAAGAGCTTCAGGACCGAAGTTCAAGATAAAAGCTTTACTGTTGATGAACAATTTCTTTCCCTAGTCTGTGGTTTAGACATAACTGGAGGATCTTCATCTCTCACCTTTGGAAATGAAGAAAAAGGGAAACTTTGGAACGTCACTGCACTCAATAAGAATGAGAAGAATTTCATTGGATCCATCTATCAACAGAAACAAGAATTTGCATTCTTGACAATTCTCCTGACCAATAATGTCATTGGTCACACATGGAATCTCTACACACTTTCGATGGAAAAGATGAACCAGATCTACGCCATTTGGTTTGAAGAAAGATTGGACTGGAACAAACTTGTTCTCAAGCAATTGATCAAGCAAATCTCTGACGAAAAAGCAAAGGCTCAAGGAAGGAAGGCTGTTGGAGAAAAATTCTTATTGAAAAAGGGGTTTACGTATCTAGTTCAAAGGATACTAAACCACTTCTCCATCTCAAAATCCACAGAAACAGAAGTAAAACAGAAATCAGTGTCCACTGGAACAAAGAAAAGGAAAATCATTGAAGAAGAACGGAGTGAAATTTCAGACTCCAGTTCAAGTGAAACTGTAAGTCTGGATGACAGAACCTTGAGGAGACAAAGAAGAATGTGGAACAAACTTCAATCAAAGAAAACTGAAACTGGATATGCTATTCTGATTGAAGATGAAACTGAAGGAAGTGAACAAGATGACACTGAAGAAAGTGAATCTTTAACTGAGATGCATGGAGAATATACTGAGGAGCAAAGAGAGGCTTTGGAAGATGCTGAATATTGCGCAGCTGAATATGAGAAAGGATTATCAAGTCATGATTTTCACTTTCATTATCATGAAGCCGGCTCCTCATCTCAAGTTCATGAAGCATCAACAAGCAAGTCTGCAACTGAAAAATCTCAGCGTCAAGAAACTGAAACTGAAGAAAAATTGGAAAAATTGAAAGAGATCATTGAAAGCCTGATGCAGACTCTACAGCAGAAGCTCTACAACCTACATGATATTATTGGAAAAGCACATTACTCAGGTTTACACAGATACTCAAACATCATCACCTTGCGCAAGTTATTTGAAGAAAGCTTTTGCATATCTTCAAACAAGGGGGAAGCTATGCCAAACTGTTGGTTGAAGAGCAAGACAGACAAGCAGATGCCGATCTGCTGACAACTCAACTAAATGGAGAAGAAGCTGATAGTCTGATCGAGGAGTTGATTGAAGAATAGACCTTCACAGAAACAAGAACTGAGAAAGATGAAGAAACCTCAGTTAAAGCTGTGCTGAATATTAGGAAGAAACTTGCAATCTGTATCAGATTGAAAGAAGGTCTAAAAGCAGCAAAAGATAGAGAGACAAGAACTGAGGGGGAAAAGACTAAAGGGAAGGAACTCAGTCTTATTTCAGAAGAAAAAGACAAGATGATGAATGAGGAGATCAAGGAGATCTTGATAAAGTTTAAAAACCAGGACAATGAAGAGGCAAATCAATTGCTCAATGAATACTTGGAAATCAAGCCTAGAGATGGTGAATCAAAAGAAGAAGGAAAGGCAAGAAGACTCCTGGAGACAAAAAGGAGTATCTTTGTTGGAGAAAAACTGATGAATTTGGAAAAAGGAAATCTGTAATCTTTTTAGTAATTCAGTTTGTTGTGGCATAATCTTTTAATGAACTCAGCTGTTTAGTTTGTTATCTTAATTTGTTTTGTTATGTTTTCTTGCATTATTCTTTTATTATTGCTTTTAGGGAGGGTTATGATACATCATCAAAAATGGGGAAATTGTTGGAAATATTTGTGTTTTGATGATGATTCGTCACGTAATTAACAAGATCACTTATAACCCATGATGATGAAGTCATAACTAGCTGTTATAGTGCATAATGAAAGAAGAAGCAAGAAACAGTCTAGAGAAAAGTGTATAAGTTCTATCTAGAGTCTGAACCTTGTATAGGTTATTTCAGACAAGTATTGTAATAGTTAGGAACTAGGCAAACAGCTGAGTCGCTACAAAAAAATTGAGTTCATATATGAAGAACTGAGGGACACAGACTCAGTTGGCCTATCTAAGAAGACTGAAGAACCGAGGGACACAGACTCAATTGGCCTATCTAAGAAGACTGAAGAACTGAGGGACACAGACTCAGTTGGCCTATCTAAGAAGACTGAAGAACTGAGGGACACAGACTCAGTTGTTGAAGACTGAAGAACTGAGGCGGCAAACTCAGTTAGTGAGTAAGCCGTGACTATAAATCAGGATTCAGGCAAGTCTGTGGTGACCTGAAAACTGAATTATAGATCATGTCAAACTGAATAATCTTAAGGACAAAGACTATCAGTTACTAGGAGAAGAAGGAAGCTGAATGGTGTACTCCGACTTAGTCAATTAAAGTCGGATGTCAAGAATACAAGGTACTCAGTTTTGAAGAAGAGTAGAAAACTGAGTTAAGGCCTTGTTGAATTTGAACTGACAAAACGACAAAAGGTCGTACATATGAACGTTGGCTAAACGACAAATGTAACGGCTACAAGAGCTAGTTGACCGTTACATCACCCCTAAAAATACACAGGAAAATGTGTTTGTAGAACAGAGAGAAGGATCGGAGAAGTTTTGTAAAGCACATATCTAAAGATCCAGATCCAGATAATCAGATTACATACCTAGAAAAGGGGAGCCAACAGAATTGCCTTGAAGATTTAAAAGAAAGATCCAGTAACCCATTAAGGGGGAAGAAGTCATCTTTGAGCTACAACACTATATCCAGAAGAATCAGACAGCTCACTGAATTAATCCTTGATTAATTCTAAACCTAACCTTTGTGATAAAGGGTTGGATGTGCTTGGTTTGAGGAGAGCAACTCCACCTTTCCTCATACGGCTGCAACTTGGTTGCCACAGCTGTTGGTGCAGTCTGCGGTGTGTATGTCAGTGGTGGGCTGGTGAAGGAGTCATTCCACCTCCGAAGGATCAGTGTGCAGAATGAAGGGAGCAATCCTACCTTTCTTCATTATGCGTAGACAGTGAAACTAGGGTGTCGTGAAGGACTGTCATTGTCCTAGGATTTTGTAACGGTTATCTCAAGATTCTAGTGATACCTCCCACACCACAGGAGAAGGGGAGACGTACGGGATTACACCACCCGGAACTTCCATAAACAAATCTTGTGTTGACTTACTTTACGCATTTACATTCATGCTTTGATTGATAATTGCATTATCTTGTTATCTCCACACTCAGCAAACATCAGACACCGAGTCAGCACAAAACTGATACATAGGAGGTCCAGATCTCTATCGACACATCTATTGCACTAAAGGCTAGTTTTATCCGCTGCCAGTTAACTAGACTAAGAATAAGTCAGTATTGACTTATACTCAGTTGAGTTAGCTGAACTCCTATGCAAGTTTAAAGGATAGGAACAAAACTGAACTGAGCGTCAGTTTGAGTTTCGGAGAAACTCAGTTCCTGGGGTTTTTCCAGCTTAGAGAAACTTTTTGGTGACAAGTTTATTCAACCCCCCCTCTAAACTTGTGTTAGCCTTTCCAAGGGCCAACATAAGTGTTGGTCCCTTGGAAAGGCTAACACAAGTTTAGAGGGGGGGGGGTGAATAAACTTGTCACCAAAAACTTATCTTAAGTTGTAAAAGCCCCGTGAACCGAGTTTCTCGAACTCAAACGATCTCCGGCTTCGGCTTTTGTTCTGTCCTTAACTTGTGCGTAATTCGCTTAGCTTAACTGAGTGAAAGTCAAAACTGACTTATATTCAGTCTTGTTAACTGGCAGCGGATAAAGTAAAAGCCTTTAGTGCAATAGATGTGTAAATAGAAATCTAGACCTTCTATGTATCAGTTTGTGAGGACTCAGTGTCTAGTGTTTGCTGAGAGATAATGCAACAAATAAAACAAACACAAATGCATAAAGTAAATCAACACAAGATTTGTTTATGGATGTTCCGGGTGGTGTAATCCCGTACATCTCCCCTTCTCCTGTGGTGTAGGAGGTATCACTAGAATAATGAGATAACCGTTACAAAATCCTAGCACTGTGACAGTCCTTCACGACACCCTGGTTTCACTGTCTACACAAAATAAAGAAAGGTGAGATTGCTCCCTTCATTCTGCACACTGATCTTTCGGAGGTGGAATTGCTCCTTCACCAGCTCACCACTAACACATACACACAGCCTGCAGACTGCACCAAATGCTGTAGCAACACCGTAAGAGAAAAGGTAGAATTGCTCTTCTCAAACTATGCACAGCCAACCCTTTTTCACAAAGGTTAGGTTTAGAATTAATCAAGGATTAATTCAGTGAGCTGTCTGGATCTGACTTTGTAGCTCCAAGTTGCCTTCTTTTCCCCTTTGTGGGTTACTGGATCTTTCTTTGATATCTTCAAGGCAATTCAGTTGGCTTCCCCTTTTTCTGGATATATCTTATCTGATTTTATGGATCTGGATTTGGATCTTTGAATATATGCTTGTAAATCTCTTTTTCTGATCCTCCTCACACTCTTTTTCAAGTGATTCTCTTGTATATTTATAGGGGTGATGTAACGATCACTAGCTCTTGTAGCCGTTACACTTGTCGTTTTGCCAACGTTCATATGTACGATCTTTTGTCGTATTCTCAGTTTGAATTCAACAAGGCCTTAACTCAGTTTTCTACTCTTCTTCAAAACTCGAGTACCTTGTATACTTACTATCCGACTTCAATTGACTAAGTCGAGTACACCAATCGCTTTTTCTTTCCCGGTAACCGATAACCTTTGTCCTTAAGATTATTCGCTTATACATGATCTATAATTCGGTTTTCGTGTCACCACGACTTGCCTGAATCCTGATTTATAGTCATGACTTGATCAGCTTCTAACTGAGTTTGCCACTTCAGTTCTTCAATCTTCAACAACTGAGTCTGTGTCCCTCAGTTCTTCAGTCTTCAAGATAAGCCAACTGAGTCTGTGTCCCTCAGCGAACTTATCTTCTTCAGTTCTTGCATCACTGAGTTTGAGCCCTCAGTTCTTTAGGTGCATATCTCTGTTTTCTTATTATGACTCAGTTTCCTTGAATTGACCCGGCTGTTCGCCTAGTTCCTATTCTATTACAGTGCTTGTCTGAAGCAACCTATACAAGGTTCAGACTCTAGATAGAACTTATACATTTATCTCTAGACCATTTCTTGCTTCTTCTTTCATTGTGCACTATAACAGTTAGTTACGACTTCATCATCATGGGTTGTAAGTGATTTGTCTAATTATGTGACGAATCATCATCAAAACATAAATAATATTTCCAACAATAAGGTCTGATCAACATCTTTGCCTTCTTTGTCTTCATCCAATCTAATATTTGTACTCATAGGAGTTGATACCTTGGTGCTGTTTTCCATACCAAACTTCTTCAGCAGATCCTTGGTATACTTGGTTTGATGAATGAAGATTCCATCTTTCATCTGTTTGACTTGCAATCCCAAAAAGTAGTTCATTTCTCCCATCATACTCATTTGAAATTACTTTTTATCAGATTAGCAAACTTCTCACATAGCAATTCATTTTCAGAACCAAAAATTATGTCATCAACATAAATCTGTACCAGCAGGGTGCTGTCTCCTTCATTGATTCTGAAAAGAGTCTTTTCAATGGTACCTTTGGTAAAACCATTGTCCACCAAGAATTGAGATAGGGTCTCATACCATGCTCTTGGTGCTTGTTTCAAACCATAAAGTGCTTTATTGAGTTTGTACACTTTATCTTCCTGATCTTTAACTTCAAAACCAGGAGGTTGCTGAACATAGACCTCCTCTTCCAGAATGCCATTCAAAAATGCACTCTTGACATTCATCTGATATACCTTGAAGTTTTTGTAAGCAGCATATGCCAAGAATAATCTTATAGCTTCCAATCTTGCAACAGGGGCATATGTTTCATCAAAATCTATTTCTTCTACTTGAGAATAGCCTTTTGCTCCTAGTCTGGCCTTATTCCTCACAATGGTACCAGATTCATCCAATTTGTTTCTGTATACCCATTTTGTACCAATTATATTTTCATGATTAGGCTTTTCCACTAGTGTCCAAACTTGATTTCTCTCAAATTCATTCAATTCTTCTTGCATAGCAATTATCCAATTTGGATATGATATTGCTTCTTCAACAACTTTAGGTTCTATTTGAGATAGGAAACAAGTGAAAATTGCTTCTAATTGTCTTCTAGTCCTCACACATTGCTGTATATGCCAATAACTTGCTTAGCAGGGTGGTCCTTTAACCATTGTGGATTTTGGTTAGATTGATTCTCAGGAACATCATCTTCAGTAGGGTCTGCTGTAACTTCAGGAGGTTCAGCAGATCTTGAACTGCTTCAGTTGTTGCATCAGTAGTGTTACCAGCAGGGCCAGAGTCAGAAACCTTTAAGTCATCAATCCTTTCCAAAACATCAACACATTCTGGATCAGTGACTTGTTGATTCTCAGTAGGTTTTGAAGCTTCATCTTCCATTCCAGTGAACGTAGGTTCATCAAACACAACATGTATTATTTCTTCATGTTTCAGTGTCCTTTTATTCAGTACCCTGAATGCCTTGCTGACAGAAGAGTATCCCAAGAAGATTCCTTCATCTGATTTGGTTGGAATGTCTTCAATTGCTCCGTATGATTTAAAATAAAACATTTGCTTCCAAATGGATGGAAATAAGATATATTAGGTTTCCTTCCATTCCAAATCTCATAAGGTGTCTTCAGTAGCTTCTTGTTCACTGAGGTCCTGTTTTGTGTATCGCATGCTGTATTGACTGCTTCAGCCCAATATCTTTCAGGTAATAATGATTCACAAATCATAGTTCTTCCTACTTCTTTTAAAGTTCTGTTTCTTCTCTCAGCAACCCCATTTTGCTGAGGTGTACCAGCAGCAGCCAGTTGATGTAGTACACCATTTTGTTCACAATATTCTCTTATAACTTTATTGAGAAATTCAGTACCCTTGTCTGATCTGATCTTCACTACTGTCACACTTTTCTCATTTTGTAATTTCTTCAAACGTTCAGGCATCTTTTGAAGTGTTTCACTTTTCTTGTTCATGAATACTACCCAAGTGTATCTTGAATAATCATCCACAACTACTAAGGTGTATTTCTTTCCTGTTACACTTGTTGGTGTTACTGGTCCAAAAAGATCCATGTGCATCAGCTCCAAAACTCTTTTTGTTGATTGTTTAGTCTTTGACTTGAAGCTTGATTTTGTCTGTTTACCTTGCTGACAAGCATCACATATAGCATCCTTCTTGAATGTTATCTCAGGTAAACCAATCACCAGCTTCTTCTTCACCAACTGATTAATATCATCAAAGTTTAGATGATTCAACTTCTTATGCCATAACCAATTAAGTTCTGACTTGGTATTCACAATCGTGGGTTTCGGAACAAAGAGTAGACCAATCCACAACATACATGTTTTGTTGTCTTTTTCCAGCCAACACAACTTGATCACCTCTTTCACTAATGAAAATACAGGTGTTTTTGTCAAAAGTGAACTTGTAACCCATGTCACAAAACCGTCCAAAGGCTCGCAGGTTGTAGTCCAAATTCCCACAAATGCAACATTCCCGATTGTTAATCCATTTCTCACAAGTGTGCCATATCCTCTTGTGTATCCTGGTGTGTTCTTGTTGCCAAAATTCACTCTTGGACCATCCTTTTCCACAAAATTTGACAAACAGTGCTTATTCTTTGTCATATGTCTGGAACATCCACTGTCAAAGTACCAGACACCCTACAAACCAAAGTTAATGCATTTTAGGTACCCAAAACTGTTTGGGTCCATGATGGTCAGTGGTAAGCATGAACCTTGGCAAATTTCCATAAGGTCTTCTCTGAAAAGTGTTATACTTTTGTTCATACATGTATTCTACACATCCATAAGATCTAACATTTGGTTGTGTAGGACTCACATATGCTTTCTGGCCTTTTGGTTTGTAATGCTGTTTAGAGTGATTTCTTTTGTTATAAGCACCAGCATAACCATAGATTTGCTGTTTGTTAGGAACAGCCCTGTAGTATGGAGTCTGCTGAGGTCTCTGCTGAGGTCTTATATAAGCCCTCTGCTGAGTCCTCTGCTGATTCCATTGCTGAGGTTTTACCCTAGCAGTATGGTTATATCTGTTGTTTCTAGTAACAAGAGAAGGAACATTCCAATCATCATCAGTAGGGAATAATCTACCTTTCCCC
The DNA here is from genome assembly GCA_036785695.1 of Gentiana straminea. NCBI lineage: Eukaryota > Viridiplantae > Streptophyta > Magnoliopsida > Gentianales > Gentianaceae > Gentiana > Gentiana straminea. Next base: position 1,695,881 of record JAVUPR010000448.1, on the reverse strand, counting down.
CTGAGATAAGTATCCCTAGAATGATTGATATTTTTAGGTTTAGGATTCTTATCCTTGGAATATTTCTGACTTTTACCTTTTTGTGGTTCAGCAGACTTGGTAGTAGGTCTGCTATCAGCAGGTCTAGAAGGTACAGCAGTCCTACCTTTAGATTTATTCTTTTTGTAAGGTGCTGTTGACCATTTTGACTTCTGATTTTGCTTCCTTGAAGTCTTCTCAGTAGGCTTCACTGCTTCAGCAACCCTTTTGGGAGTTGGATCCTGTGCAGGCCCAAACTTAGGACCAATTCTGGTACTAGGTTCGGTATCCTTCCTGGATCCACTCATGTTGGATTGTAGAGTTCCAAATCCAAGGCCTGTTCTATCACCATAAGGCTTTCTATATTTGAATGCAGTGGAGGAACAAGATTGTTCAGCAGATTCAACAGCTACTGAATGTACAGCAGACTTGTGTTGATTCTGTCCAACCTCCTTTTCCTTACCCTTGAGATTTCTTAATTCAGCTTTTAACCTTTCAACTTCTGATTGAAGAGCTTCTTTTTCAGCTTTCACAATCTCATAACCAGATTGTATTATCCTCAGTTGATTAAGGATGGCATCCAAAGTTTCTTCATTGTCAGAATTTTTAGGATTTGAACCACAAGTTGATTCACAATCATATACAGCCGGAGTGTTTATAGATACAGAATTGTATACCTCCTCTGTATCATCCATATTTGCCATTAAAGCATAATCATCCATATCAGCAACAAGTGCAGTATCATCATATTCATTTCCCTTTTCTGATTCTACTTCATATCCGGATTCATCTTCGGCAACCATAGCTTTCTTGCCAGATCTTCTTTGTTGACTTTTGCTCTTCAGTAGGTCTTGACAATCAGGTCTGAAATGTCCAGGCTTCTTGCAATTGAAGCAAAGATAATCAGGTTCCTTCTTTTGTTTTAGTTCAGGACAGTCTGGTTTGAAGTGTCCTGGTTTCTTGCAATGATAACACAAGTAATCATTATCTTTCTTGGATTCCTCCTTCTTATTTTTACTAAATTTCTTTGTGAAGTTCCTAGGAGAACCCTTTCCAATTTTCATCATTATGATTTTCTTGCTCAGTAGGGAAATTTGCTCTTGCATCTCATCCGGTAGATCATCTTGAACTCCTGATGTTTCTTCTTGATGTGTAGCAGCCAGTGCAGTGGTGTTTGGTTCTTCGTTTTCTGTCTCAGGCACAAGTTTCTTACTGAATTCATATGCATTGAGGTCTGAGAACAATTTGAAGGTGTCTTCTTCATGTAAGCTTCTCATTTCTTCTGTGGCAGTCACCTTCATCTCCCAAACTTCTTTTGCAGGTAATGCTTCCAAGATTTTTGAATTGATCTCTTCTTGTGAGTACTTCACACTCAGTAGGGTGAGTTCATCCATGATTGCATTGAATCCTGACTCCATTTGTTCAATAGTTTCATTTGGTTTCATTTTGAACTCCTGGAACTTCTTTTTTGCTACACTGATTTTGTTCTTCTTGATTGCATCAGTGCCTTCACAGATTAACTGCAACTTATCCCAAAGTTCTTTTGCAGTCTTGCAATCTTTAACCTGCATATACATATTTCTATCCAGAGTTATGTATATGATATCAATAGCAATGTTGTTGAGGTTTGCCCTTTTCCTTCAGCAGTCCATTCTCTTTTTGGCTTTGGAATGTACTGAGTTTCATTATCCACAGTTATAGCTTTTGTGATTTCCAATGGTCCATCAGTCACCACATCTATCATCTCATCATGTGTTGCAGCTAGATAAGCCTGCATACGACATTTATACTCATAAAAACGATCTAAAGAACACATCAACATTGTTCTAGCATACTGTTGTCCATGATGCAAAGCTTTGAAAATCAGAAACTTGAGAAGGGTTTCAAAGTATTTTCACAAGCACAACAAGTAGGATTTCTTCAGAATAGAAGCACTGCTCCGATACCAATTGTTGGTCCCTTGAAAAGGCTTTGGTTAAGTTTAGAGGGGGGGGTGAATAAACGTAACACTTAAAACTTTTGGAGTTAACAAACTCGGAACTTCAAGCTTTGTTGATTGCTCGCAGTCCGCCGACACTCGCAGTCCGTCGACTATTGACTTTACTGAATTTGTTGCAGCGGAATATATTTAAATTAAGCCTTATTACTTGTTGTTGAAATATGATACCAAGTATTAGATACTCAGTGTGTATGTGTGATTCAGTTGCTAGTTCAATAGGTTTATGTGATAAATATACTAGGTGCATAAAGTAAATGCAGAAAGTAAGTAGGCAATTTTTATAGTGGTTCCAGGTGGTGTAATCCTGTCAGTCCACTCTTCTCCTGTGATGTTGGAGGTAATTCACTAGAGATCCTTGAGGTAGAAGTTACAAAAATCCCTAAGTTGTTTGTCTTTCACCAATAACTATGGCTTCACAAACAGAACACTTGGAACAGGTAGGATTGCTGCTCCAAAGTCTTCCACTGGTCCTTGAAGGGTAGGATTGCCTCTTCACCAGCTCCACCACAAACAACAGTCCTTGACACCAAAAGATGCTTAACTGTCTTCAGTAGATTTCTTGTAAAAGAAAGTTTGAATCAAGTAAGTGATTCAGCCTTCAGCAGCTTGATCAGGATGATATGATCAGCAGCTTGGATTCTTCAAGTGTGTAAACTTGATGTAGCTTGATAACAGATTACACATGAAGAAGTTTACTGGATCCGTAGCTTTAAGCTCAGTAGGGTCAGCAGGGTGTTTAATAGATTGAAATCTGATAGCTCAAGATAGATCCTTAATTTTCATCACATGTATCTGAATTAGGAGTCCTCTATTTATAGGTAGGAATCCTTGTGGCTTATGTTTGAAATTCAAACATAGCCGTTTCAGACTTGTCCTTTTCTTGACTTGCATTATGTCCCTGTACATAGTACTGACACTGTCAGAATGCTTTTTGACAGTTTTCAGTCTGTCCACCCTTTGACTTGTATCCATTGGATAAACCTATGTTTCTTCCCAACGTCCCTTTAATCTTAACCATTGATTTGTTTGATAAAGTTAGAGGTTATTATCTGTCCTTATCCTTGTATTCTTCCAATGTAACCTATGAATAATTCGAAATATATATCAGCAGGTTCCTGTGGGAATAAGTCTGCTGAAATACATATCAGTCAGCTGATCTAAAGTTGATGTGTTTATAAAACACTGCAGCTGACATCTCTTATATCTAACTTTTTATTATGAAGTTAGATTACACCATTTTAAATATAACTAAGTTCCAATCACCACTTAACTTATGGAACTTAGACCTTGTACACAAGGTATATGTAATCAGTTTAGGTCATCACAGACTTCCCTAAATTCTGATTCCATGTCCTTGACTTTAAATACTAAGTTTGATCCCTTAGCCTTCAATAACTGAGTTTGACCCCTCAGCCTTCAATAACTGAGTTTGACCCCTCAGCCTCCAGTCTTCAACAGGTTCCTAAACTAGTCTACTGACACAGGTACCCTACTGATCTAGACAGGTTTGCTGATGAAAATCAGCTGACCTTTTACAGTGCTTGTTTGATCAAACTTATAAAAAGATCAAACTCTAATAAGCCTATACATTTGATCCAGACATCTTTTGGCTTTTGCTCTATAACAGCTAGTCTGGCACTCATCACTAAAACTCAAAAATAAGTCCAACAATATGGACCAATATGCTCCTCAGCTGCCAGGGGGTGCCCATCTTTATGCTCATCAGCCCTCGGAGGGGTATTGCACTGCATACACGGATCAGTTCATCTGTGGCCTTAGGGTTCCTTTCTGTCCGGCCTTTTTGGCCGTATTGAGACATTATCAACTGGGCTCGGCCTAGATTGACCCTAACGGTGTTAGGGCAATTATTGGCTCTGCGATCTTCTTCCAGATGATGGACACAGAGTTTAGTGTGGATCTTTTTAGGACTTTTTATAAGCACAAGAAGATCAGGAACCACAGTGGGTGGTACTATTTTCCAAGCAACACAGACCACCGGAGGGGGGTACCCATGCTCTCCACATGGAAATCTTCCATCCACGAGTGGAAGAACCACTTTTTCTTTATCCGTAACGACGGACACCCTGAATTGAGCAACTGGAATTATTTCCAGCTTCCTGCTGATGTGTGTCCCACCACCGTTGGTGAACGATTGCTGAATGATATCACCGATGCCAATGTTATTGATTTTGAGCACTGGCCTGATGAACAGATAGAGGCTGCTCGCTTATCTGATTCCGGTCCTGAGCCCTATCTGAGGCTTACTTAGGAGGAGTATAACCATCGCAGGATCTTTTCTTTTTCTTGTGATTTCTGTTATCTTGTGCACTTGTGCGAGTTTATTTTTCCCTTTGAATTTGCTCACATTCTCTATGTTCTTTCAGGGGCCGATGTTGCTGACATCTTTGAACTGGCGCTTGGGGAAGAAGAAGGTGAGCCCGAGCACAATGTGCCACAGCCGAACTTGGAGGCTCCTAGGGGTGAAGCTGAGCCAGTGCTTGAACTGACTAATCCTGAGGCCAACCTTGAGGTTCCCCTTACCGAGGATTTTCAACAAGGTGACCAACCAGCCGGAACCCGGCAGGCCGAACAAAGGGATGACAGCCTGATCATCCTTGATGTTTCTGATGCTGGTGAACAGGCTCGACAGCGCTCTTGATCTGGGCGAAAAAGGCCCAGGTCTGGCCAGGAAGCTTCTGAGGGGACGTCTAGCTCTTCGGCCGAATTCTTAGCAGAACTGCCAGATAAGGATCAGGCATTTATTGTAAGTTTTGCATCTTTCCATTTTCTGTTCGCTATATTTGAACCGCACTAACCTTGTTCGTATTGCCTTTGTTATTTCCAGGTTTTTAAGGCTGGGAAGGAGGTTCTTCATTGCCTCAATGATTTCTCCGTCCAAATGACTTCCTTGGAAAAGCGGATTGCTGATCTGTCCACCAGCCGCAACAAACACAAGGATGAGTCATTGTCTAAAGATGACCAGATCGCTGATCTGGAGAAGGTCATGCATGCTCAAAAAGCTGAATTGAATGAGCTGTGAACTTCCAGTGCTGCTCGAGAGAAGGTACTGGCCAAGCTTCAGGCTGATCATGAGGGGCTGGAAGCTGCTATGCCCGGGCGGATCGCTCAGGCTATTAATGAGTACAAAAGCTCACCTCACTTCACCGGAGCTCTGAAGGTCTTGCTAGGCTCAATCCTAAACCATGGGTACACCCTAGGTGTTAATCAGGCTAAGGAACAGTGCCCTCAACTTGTTATTCCTGATCTTTAGCATGTGAGGCTTTGCAAACCTGGTGGCAATGAGCTGTATCAGGCTAGGCTTAGAGAGTTCCAAGCAGGCGAGGACTTGGCCAAAAAATATGGTCGCAGACCTGCTGCTCATCAGACCAGTACTTCTTCGGCTCAGCGTTCTGGCACTCCCACAGATCAGCAACAAGATTCTACAGCCAATCCTTAAAATTATGCTTTTGCTATTTCATACAAACTTTGTTGAACAATCTTCTGTAATAATTTTCAATTTTGTGCAATGACTTTTTTTTCTTAACTATTTGTTCTTATTTTAGCACTAGTTCTGTAATTAACCTCTTCTTATTCTAGCTTTCAGCCGTTCATTGCTTTGGGTTTTTTCCCTTTTTGCTTTTGTTTTGAGCATACTACCCTTAGGGGGTCCCTTACCCCCTGAAGAACATCATTTAAGAAGCTTCATCTCTGAATGGTGATCTTCATTTTGCACGAGTTTTGAATGCTATTTGGCGCTGATCGTCTGTCCTTCAGACTTGGAGAGTTTGATTATCCAAACTGTTCAAGTGTTAATGTTTAGCGCTGATCTTATGTCCTACAGACTTGGAATGTTAGTTTCAAACCTTCCAAGTATTATCCGGCGCTGATGTATAGTTTGATCTTGGCAAGCTTTATTCTGAATCCGACCTGCGGATCAGTTCGTTGGGTCTGTCTTGCAGACTATTTTAGTTTGTCCTTTGCAAACTTTTCTGAGACCGACCTGCTGTTCAGTTCTTCTACTGAGTCCGACCTGTGGATCAGTTCGTTGGGTCTGTCCTGCAGACTTATTTTAGTTTGTCCTTTGCAAACTTTTTTCTGAGACCGACCTGCAGTTCAGTTCTTCTACTGAGTCCGACCTGCGGATTAGTTCGTCGAGTCTGTCGTCCAGACTTATTTTAGTTTGTCCTTGCAAACTTTTTTCTGAGACCGACCTGCGGTTCAGTTCTTCTACTGAGTCCGACCTGCGGATCACTTCGTTGGGTCTATCCTACAGACTTATTTTAGTTTGTCCTTTGCAAACTTTTTTCTGAGACCGACCTGCGGTTCAGTTCTTCTATTGAGTCCGACCTGCGGATCTGTTCGTCGAGTCTGTCCTGCAGACTTGCTTTAGTTTGTCCTTTGCAAACTTTTTCTGACACCGATCTGCAGCTCAGTTATGATCAAGCAATATAACAACAAAGCACATATGCAATAAAAACATTTATTTAATATCTGATGCTTGAGTACACCTTATTTATAAAACAAAATTAGCAATACATATAATAGTCTGGAACCTGTCCTAGACATAAAACTTCCTCAAGTTAGAGGCATTCCAGCTGCGTGGCACAGTTTTGCCACTGGCATCAGCCAGTTGATAGGCTCCTTTCCCATTCACCTTGACCACTTTGTACGGACCTTCCCAGTTCGGATAAAGTTTCCCCTGAGGTAGTTGTTTGCTAACCTCATTCTTTCTGAGCACTAAATCTCCTTCTCTGAAGTATGAGTGTTTAACTCGGGAGTTATAGTACTGAGAGAGTCGCTGTTTATATTTTGCCATTCTTATGAAGGCCACATTCCGAGCTTCTTCTAGGTCATCCTTGGAGTGCCTGAGCTCGGTTAACTGTTGATCTTCTGAGTAGAGCGATGTTCATGGCGATGATAGGCCGATCTCGGCCGGGATCACTGAGTCACAACCATATGCGAGGCTGAAGGGGGTCTCTCCAATGGCCGAGTTGGGTGTTGTTCTGTACGCCCATAATATGTTGGGCAAGTGGTCGGTCCAACTTTCTTTTTCTTCCTCCAGACGTTTTTCAGCCCTGTCTTGATCTGCCTGTTGGTCTATTCGACTTGGCCGTTAGCTTGGGGGTAACCGACTAACGTGAAATGTTGAGTGATGTGTAAATCACTGCACCGTTCTCTGACGACTCTATCCTCAAACTGAGTCCCATTGTGTGACACCAAAGTTTTTGGTATTCCATACCTGCACATTATGTTCTTCCAATGGAATTTTTGTATCTGCTTCTCTATTATTGTAGCCAACGGTTCAGCCTCAACCCACTTGGTGAAATAATATATTGCTACGATCAGGAATCGGACATTGCCTGGGGCTCTCGGGAGCGGCCCCACTAGATCTACCCCCCACTGATCAAATGGCCAGGGGGATACCACTGGGATCATGCCTTGGGACGGCTGATGCGATAGGTTATCATGCACCTGGCATGATCTGCACTTTTCTACCAATTCCTTGGCATCTTCTGACATGGTTGGCCAATAATAACCGAACAACCTACATTTCCTTGCTAAAGTCTGAGCTCCAGGATGATTTCCACAAATGCCCAAGTGTATTTCTCTGAGGAGGTAGTTCCCTTCCTCGTCAGTTACGCATCTAAGCCATTGAGCAATATATGACCTGTGATAAAGTACCTCCTCGAACATCGAGTATCTAGCCGTTAGGAGCCTCATCTTCCTGGCATGAATCTTGTCTTGGGGGTGAACGTTATCTCTTAGATACATCACAATCAGATCCATCCACATACTGGCTTGCCTGATTGGCTGAACCACGCCTGTTCGTAGCTCCTTTCCTTTAACAGTTCCACCAGTACCTTCTTTTCTGACAAGAAGTTTGAGGCCAATTTTGACAAAGCATCTGCCCTTCTATTCTCAGCTCGGGGTATTTGGTCGACCTGGACTCAACGAAACTTTTCCAGGAGAGTTCTAGCTGTTGCCGAGTATTTCCTCATAGGTTCCTCCTTAGCCTCGTACTCCCCGATTATATGATTAACCACGAGCTGTGAGTCGCTATATACCTATAGATCATCTGCCCCGAGCTTGTTTGCTAGTTTAAGCCCTGTGATCAAAGCTTCATATTCAGCTTCATTATTGGTGGATTGGAAATCAAACCTTAGTGCATAGGGAAACTCCTCCCCTCTTGGACTAACGAGAAAGAGACCTGCTCCGGCTCCGTCATTGCCAGCTGCACCGTCTACATACAGATTCCATTTTTCTTTCTGTTGCCTGGGCTGATCGTCTTCCAGGTGAACAGCTATCCCTTCAGCCAAAAAATCTGCTAGGGCTTGAACTTTGATGGCAGTTCGAGGTCTGAAATCAATGTCATATTCTGCCAGTTCGACAACCCATTTCGCTAACCTTCCTGAGGTTTCTGGTCGCCCTAAGATTTGCCGTAGCGGCTGATCGGTGATCACAGTATTAGGATGGGCCTGGAAATAAGGTCTCAACTTCCTTGAAGCATGCACTAATGCCAATGCCAATTTCTCCGCATTTGAGTATCTGACTTCTGGTTCGTGGAGCGCTTTACTCACAAAGAATACTGGTATCTGTTGCCCACTTTGTTCTTTAACCAGTCCTGCACTCAATGCTTCTTCACACACCGCCAAGTAGACGAACAACGGTTCTCCTACCTGAGGAGCTGTCAATATGGGCAGCTCGGCTAAGTACACCTTTAGTTCGCCGGGTGCCATCTGACTCTGATCATCCCAGTGGAAAGGACTGGCCCTTCTCAAAATTTTGAAGAAAGGTAAAGCACGCTGTGCTGATCTCGATAAAAATATGTTCAAGGCCGCTATTCGTCCGGTCAAACGTTGTACCTCTTTTATATTTTTTGGTGAAGACATAAACTTTAACGCATCGATCTTATCAGGGTTTGCTCGGATCCCGTCTCTGGATATCATGTATCCTAAGAACTTCCCTGACCTGACCCCGAATGTACACTTCTTTGGGTTGAGCTATATCTGAGTTTTCCTTAGAACTCCAAAGACTTCTCTGACATCGTTCAAGTATTGGTCAAGAGACTTGCTTTTGATCAGGAGGTCATCCACGTACACCTCCATACTCCTTCCTATCTGATCAGCAAAAATTGTGTTGACAGCCCTCTGATATGTTGCTCCCGCATTCTTTAGTCCAAACGGCATAGTGACGTAGCGGTACGTCCTAAATTCTGTTACGAAATGAGTCTTTTCTGCATCTTCTGGATCCATTACGATCTGATGGTAACCCCTGTACGCGTCTAAGAATGTAAACACTTCATATCCTACCGTTGAGTCTACTAGCCGATCAATCTTGGGCCAAGCATAACAATCCTTTGGACATGCCTTGTTTAGATCCGTGAAATCTACACACATCCTCCAGCTTCCATCTGGTTTCTTGACCAACACAGGGTTTGCTAACCATTCAGGGTATATGACTTCCTTAACTATGTTGGCCTGTAGCAGCTTGGTTACTTCCAGCCTAATTGCCTCAATACGCTCGGGGGCAAAATGTCTTCTCTTTTGCCGAACAGGCTTTCTGTTCGGATCTATGTTCAAACAATGCATAGCCAGGTCGGGAGACAGTCCTGGCATTTCTTCTGCTCTCCAAGCGAACACGTCTCTGAATTCTCTCAAGATGTCGACCAAAGATTCTTTGTGCGGAGGGGGAATCCATGCTCCTATACTCACTGTTGAGTCTTTCTGATCGTCCCATAGACGAACAGCTTGAGTCTGGTCTTCAGATGACTAGCTCTCTTCGTCTTCAGGAAGTAGTTCTTCAATACTGACCTGTTGGACCATCGTTTTCCCATTTATTGTCGCGGTGTAACAGCTTCTAGCTGTTTCCACATCTCCTCTGATCTCTATCGATCCTTCTCCCATTGGAATTTTCATGCTGACATGAGCTGGTGAGATTACAGCCCGGAGATCGATGACGGCTGGTCTTCTCATAATCACATTGTAGGCTGAAAGAGCTTTCACCACCACATAATCCACCATTAGGGTCCTGCCCCTGATTCCTTCTCCAAAAGTAGTGAGGAGTTTAATCACCCCCAGCGGATGAACTGGAGGTCCGGCGAAGCCGAACAAAGGAGCTGAAACAGGAGTTAGGTCAGCATCCTTCAATTTCATCGCTATGAAGACGTTATAATACAGGACATTCACAGCACTGCCAGTATCTACGCATATTCTCTTTGTTCTATTTTTGCTAATCACCGCATCTATTACCAATCCTTCGTTGTTAACCACCAAGGGTAGTGAATCTCTCGGACCATACACTACTTCTCCTGACATTCTTTGCCTTTTGTTCGTGGAAGTAGGGGCGGTAGACCTGCCATTGTTTTCTTCTTCAGATATTCTCGAGCTGTTCGGCCCCCCTGAGATCGTGTTGATCGTGTTCATAGGGCGGTTATCTGTGTGACCCTCGGGATCTGGAGAACGATCCATTTTCCTCTGATATTCTTCTCGTTGGTCCCTATCGTTGTTATTCTGGCGCTTAAATTCATGTCGCCCCCGTGGTTCGGCCTGACGGGTCCGATCTACGACTTCGTCCAGCTTTCCTTCCATTACTGCGGCATCAATATCTCGGATCAAATCTTTGCACTGCTTCGAGTCATGCCCAACATCTTGATGATACTTGCAATATTTGTTGGGGTTTCTGCTTTCCCTTGGTCCCTTCATTGGGGGCGGAGTCCTAGCTATGTCTTTCCTTTGCATGATCGCAAGGACTTGTTCGCGAGACCTGTTTAGTGGAATGAAATCTCTGTCTTGCAGAGCTCCTTTCTTCCCTAACCGATCAGAGATGGGCGCGGTTACCCGATCTCAAACAGATTTTCTCTTCTTATCTGACCTGTCGTCCGGCTTATTCTTCTTAACTCCACATATTTCCATTTCTCATTTCAGCCTATTGGCTTCTTCCCCTTGGCAATGTTTGTACGTGACATCAAGACATTCCTCCATCGTATGAGGGAGCTTACTGTTAAGCTTTGCATGTAGCTTCCTTCTCGCAGACCTGCTACGAAAGAGGCGACCATCAATCGATCGTCTGCGTTCTGCACCTGTGCGGATTCTTCATTAAAACGCTTTATGAAGTGTAGTACCGACTCATCATGTAACAAATGGGTTAGATTTCTTTGGAACGGATGAGCTGCAATAAAGGCATGGACGAACTTCCGGGTTAAGGTCCTAAAGTCGGAAATCGACCTGGGAGGAATCTTGTTGAACCATTCCCTAGCCCTGCCTGTTAGGAGTGCGGGGAAGGCTTTACATTTCATCTTGTCTGAGGCGTTGTACATGGTCATATGTGAGATGTACTAGTGCATGTGATCATAGGGATCCTTAGATCCGTCATATGCATTGATCTTAGGAATTTTGAATCCCGCTGGTCAGGGATAATTGTCGATGTGCGTGGTGAAAGGTGATGCATAGAGCAGCTCGTCTGATCGTCTTCCGAGCAGGGTGTCTAGTTCGGCCTTGGCTGTATCATTAGGTTGACGTGTATGCTCGTACTCCGTGTGGGCGCTCGATTCTACGATCTCCGGCTGTTTTGGAGCCTGTTGCTGGAGATCCATTTCTGGAACTTCTGGGGGATCTCTTCCTTTGAGTGTTTCATCCAAAATTGCCTTAATAGTAGCGTTGTCCAGATTTTTCAAGGAGTCAACCAATGCCTGATTGGCTGGATCCTGAAGGACGGGGTTAGGTTGATCATCCGCAGCGTTTGCCTTTTTCTGGACTTCTCCTTGGGTGGTTGAAGTTGCTCCACCTTGTTGGGCTGGATCCTTTGGATCTGCAGTCTTTTTTCCCGTGTTCTTTGGTGGTGCCATGACTGTTTGCAGGGGTTCTGGTTAGTTCGATCGATTATCAGTAGAAGGCCCTCCTTCTAGCGTCAATTGACGATGCTGGTCTGTGAATTAATGCGGGTCAATCTTCTATATGACAACGATCCAAAACCCTAGAAACCCTAATTTATGCAAATTAGGGGCGTGTTGTTTGTTTAGACTGAGCTCTCAAGTTATTTCTGAGAGTTGCCTACGTATCCAATAGTTGAATTAGAATCAAGTCACACGTAGTTCCTTAGGGTTGCTTATATAGGTGGCCTCTCGGCCCTATTACTTGTTGAGTAAGTATTATTATTAATTATTATTCCCTAAGGATATATACGCATTAATCTCTATTACTTAGAGATAATTATAGACACATAGAATAATGCCAAGATTGGAGCCTTTATGACTTAGGATTCTTTCCCTATTTATCTTTAATTATTCTCCACGTGGAATAATAGCCGGGCTGTGCAGAGCGTTCCATGCTCAGCCCCCAAGACAAGTATGGCCGAACTGGGCTATTCCTCTTCGCCAGACCTTAGCCGACCTGTGGTGGCTGGAGGAGGAATTCGCGCCGATTACCAATCTGAGAATAACGATCAGCCCTTAGTTCGGATTCTGGGTCCCTTGGCCCTAAAATTAAGGCCTAATCATTTATTATGTGTCCTCAAGGGTGACACGTGGCATAGCTCAGGTCGGGCATCATCAACAGGCATGTGACCAGTTACATGGTGAGTTCAGCTGAAGAGTGTATTCCATGTTCGAGCTGGAAAACTGTCGAAGGAATTAGGAAGAGAGTTTCTATCCCAGGAACATATGAGGAGGAGTTCCTAACCATTCTGCTTAAGAAATAGAGCCTGATCCACTCCCAAACGCAAGCGGAGGATAGTCATCCCATTCCGATGGAGATTGACGGTCCTGCCATGCATAGTCATAGGGAGAGTTTTAAGGAAAAAGTAGTGGATACTGAGTGCTTTGAAGGATAAAAAGCAGTCTAGGCAAGGAAAGTCTAGGAAGAAGTCCAGGGTTCCAGTTACTCATCTCAAACAATCGAGGTTTTCATCTTATCAAAGCAAGCAATAGAAACAGAAAATATCATCCAATACAAAACAATAAAAATGTATAAATAAAATCCTATTTGGGGGAGTGGTTTAAAAGGACAAAAAAAAAGAGGGAAAATAGGAATCAGGACAGTGGAAATGTAAATTGTGTGTTAAGGACAAATCTATTGTTCATAACCACAAATCCACTATTTCTGCAGTGAAACTGACCTCAAATCCACTGTTTGCTGCAGTGGATATATATGTCTTTTTTACCCAGAAAAATATTCCATTGTCTTCTTCACATATTTCTATGTTTAAATTGTCGTTTTTGACAATAAACCCATCCTATTTTCCCTTTTGTATTTTTAGTGACCAGAGAAGATATTTTTGTTTTTTTGATAATGTATGTAGCGCCTCATAGCTGAGCGTGATCTAGCATTTCTTTTATGATACCCCCTCTGCTTTTTATATTCGTCGTTGTTTTTTTTTTCTTTTTTTGCATGCGCACAGATTAAAAGATGATTAATAAGTATGAAATAGAATGTAAACTAATAGTGTTATCCTTTTCTTATTCTATTTAAATGTTAGACCTGCTTCGTCTCAATTTGTTTGAGACATTTTGGAACTCACTATATTAAAGAGATATCAATTAATAGGTTGTCTGGTCATTGAAAACTTGACTAATATACTTTTTGATCATTTCTATATGTAGCACTATTTTCACTTTATAAATACATTATGACAATCTAGGCAATTAAAGCAAAAACATTGAGTCTAATTAGAGTTATAAAACTTATTTTAAAACATTCATAAATGGAATAAGTCTCAAATAAATTGGACGGAGGGAGTATCATCCATTGATATTATGATTTTAAAGTATTAAAATTATTCATTTTTGCTCAACATAAAAAAAAATATTCATTTCCCAAAAATTTACACTCTATTGCTCCATGGGAGTAGTACAACAGTGCAACTAATGCCAAATGTCAACTCCATCTGTAAATTGTTCAAATTCTCCCCGTGGGTGGTTTCCTTTTATAAGTAGGGTCCATCTAAAATCTTAAAATTCCTACTGGTTGTGGTGTATCAACTAAGATTTGGTCAATAACCAATCTAAAATTTATGAAATTGGTTATATGTTATTAATATTAACTAAGGACAGCTGTTGAATCCCGTCCTTGACGCTTTCCCTCTTCGAAAGAGCTTTCCCCTCCTTGTTGATGCCATGGAGCAGTCGGATCTCCCGGCCTATATGCAATCCCTCACGTTGATAGCTACTGAATCCCGGAGATGCCAGGTCGGCCAGCTCCTTCCGCCACCAAAGGAGGCTGAGCGGACCATCGTCTGTAAGTTCTTGATGCCTCGAGAGACAGCGATTCAGAATTTGGGAGGGGGCTTGGAGAAATCATGGAAGACGAGTGCTTTTCAGGCTGAGATAGTTCACCGGAATATGATTCAGATCGTGGTTGATCGAAAGCAAGATTTTGATTTTGTTCTCACGGAGGGGCCATGGTGCTTCGACGGCTATTTAGTGATCACAAAGCCATGGCGGCGGGGCTGGTTAGAAATCCCTAATTTTTTGCTGCCGAGGAGTTTTGGGTAATTGTTTCTGGCTTGCCTAGTTCGGTCTGCACCCCAGACGTAGGTCGGCGGATGTGGTCGCTTTTAGGTGATGGGGATGAGGGGCAGATACGGGAGGATGTTAGAACAGGGGCTCGTATTTTTCGATTTTGAGTACGGGTGCCACTGGATGCACCCTTACGTCGTTGTGTATGTCTTGTTGGAGCTGATGGTGAGGAGCTGCATGGATGGGTTAAATATAAGAGGTTGCCTTTCTTGTGTTTCAACTGTGGTATGCTTGACCATACTGTGCGATTTTGTCCGGGAATTGAGAGAAAACCGACGAGAGAGCAGCTAGACCACATGCCTTATGGCACGTGGCTGAATGCGGGACGCCGGTCAGTTTTGCTATCCACCTTTGAAAGGACTGAGGGGGTGATGCAACAGCCGGTTTTATTGTTGGAGTATAATTCTGGGGAAGGATCTAGTTCGGGGGAAGTTTCGGCTACTACTACCATTGAGGGAGCTGAGCCTACTGTTTTGAGTCTTGAAACAAGTATTGGTAATGGTAAATTTGAAGGTGTGGGGGATGGTGATGTTGAAGGTGCTGTGGGAATGGATCTGGAGCTGGCTGCTATTCATGAGGGCTCAACTAGTATGGAAGGGGCAAGTGGGAGGCCACTTGGGGAGAATTCTAACTCTCAACCACCGAAGAGTCAAGCTATTGATGTTGTGTTGAAGGGGTCGGCTTGTTCTGGCTTGGTGACGAGGGATGAGGATAAGTCAGTGGGAATGAGGGTCTCAAGTTGAAAGCGGTTGGCGAGTCAAGGAGGGTGTTCGGTACTGGTGGATGGAGGTATGAAGGTGGGGAAGAAGCGGGATTTGGAGCCCGATGTTGATGGAGACACACAGGCAAAGAAATTATGTGCTGTGCAATTTCCGGCGGAGTCTGCGGTGCAGGCCCGCCAATACCGCAGAGTGAAAGCTTTGCAAACCCTTGTAAATAAATTTATGCCTTCTATTTTATTTTTGTCCGAAACTAAATTAAATAAAAATCGTTTTGAATTTGTTCGGTGTTCTCTGGGTTTTTCTAGTGCACTAGTAGTAGAGAGTGTGGGAGCGAGTGGTGGTCTAGCGTTGTTGTGGAATGATGATACTGATGTCTTGATTTCTACTTATAACGTGGGACATATTGATGCAGTTATATGTAGTGCCACGATTCCATCTTGGCGTTTTATAGGATTCTATGGCAACCAGGTAGTGAGTGAACGAGAGCACTCTTGGGCATTGTTACGTCGTTTGCATTAGCAGAGGACCCTCCTATGGCTTGTGGAAGGATTTTTTAATGAATTTTTATTGCGTACTGAGCAAGATGGCCCAAACCTTCGTCCGTATCCGCAAATTGTTGCCTTCTAGAATGCCCTTGTAGACTGTGACCTGGCCGATATAGGATATGTTGGGCCCCGTTTACTTGGTATAAGAGAGCTAACAGTTCTGCGACTCGAGTTCGTTTGGATAGAGGGGTGGCTAATATTGAGTGGTGAAATCTTTTCCCACAGCATATGGTTTACCATTTGTACAGTTCCAGATTGGATCATGTCCCTATTTTGATTACCTCGGTAAATCCTTTTGATAGGGGTTTGGTCAAGTGGACCCCGATACCGCGCTATGACCCCTTCTGGATCAGAGATCAGGAATTCACAGAATGCTTTCAGGCATTGTGGCAGTGTGGTACTGTGCACAATCCGTCATCACTTGTAGAGAAAGTGACACTAGTTCGTCGAAAGTTGAAAAGCTGGAGTTCCTATAGGCATGGAAATTTGGGGAGGAGTATTGTGGAGAAGGAAGATGACTTGCGGAAGCTGAGAGAGTCATCTTCCTACTCGATTCCGCAAGAACGAGCCATTATGCAGCAAATAGACCAGTTGCAGACTATAGAGGGAGAATATTGGCGACAGAGAGGCAGAGTGGAGTGGTTAACGCAGACGGACAGGAACACGAGTTACTTTCATCATAAGGCGGAGGCTCGAAGGAAGCGGAACACCATTCATCTGTTGCACGATGCTCAAGGGGTTGTATGTGATGAGCCTGTGGATATGAAACGTGTGGCGGTAGATTACTTTCGGACTATCAACTCGTCTAATGGGGCTGCCGTTGATCTAACGGGCTACAATTTGCTGAGATTGATGTTGGACAGCAACAGCATTTAGCTGCCGCCTTTACGAGAGACGAGGTTAGTGCTGCTTTAAAGCAGTTGCCAGGGAGGAAATCGCCGGGACCTGAAGGTATGCACGTTATCCTTTTACAAAAGTTTTGGAGTATAGTTGAGGAAGATGTCTTGAGAGTAGTGTTGGATGTTCTGAACAATGGCGCCCCTCTTGGGAAATTAAATGAAACATACATTTCGCTAATCCCAAAGGTTGCTACCCCTACAAGCATGACAGAGTTTCGGCCGATAGCTTTGTGTAACTCGATCTATAAGCTTATCTCTCGTGTGCTGATTAACCGTCTCAAATGGGTGATTGGGGATGTCATCTCCGAGAACCATAGTGCATTTGTGTCGGGCCGCCTTATTATAGACAATGCGCTTATCGCCTTTGAAGCTTTTCATTCGCTGCAGGCAGGAGAGCCAGGCTGTGATAATGATGTTGCTTTGAAACTAGATATGGCAAAGGCCTTTGACCGTGTAGAGTGGCAGTATCTTTGGGGAGTCATGGAGCCCATGAGGTTTCCTCCATCTTTTATTGAGGTGGCGGTGATGCGTGACGTCGGTCTCTTACCGTGTTCTGAGGGAAGCCCAGTAGTAGAGAAGAGCCGACGAGGGGAATCCGGCAAGGGGACCTATTATCCCCTTTCCTTTTTATCATCTGCGCCGAAGGTTTTACGGCCCTGTTAAATGATTATGTACTTGGGGGCACGTTGTGAGGTATCCGTTTTGGTAGGGAGGACGAGGTTTCCATCTCCCACTTGCTTTTTGCTGATGATTGCATGGTATTCTTTGAGCTTATAGATGGGGCGGTGGAAGCATTGGTCGAGCTGTTTGATAGGTATGGAGCACTCTCGGGCCAAGCGATTAACTTTCAGAAATCTAGTCTTTACTTTTCGGATGGGGTGTTGGAGGAGGACCGAGAGACGGTATCGGAGATGCTCCAAATCCCTTTTGGGGATGGGTCGGGTAAGTATTTGGGCCTACCATACATGATAGGGATGAATAAGCGTCAGGTGTTTGTCTTCTTGCGGGATAAAATTCGTAAAAAGGTCGCTGGGTGGAAGGACAAATTACTCTCGCCGGCGGGGAAGGAAGTATTTATTAAGTCAGCTCTTCAAGCCATTCCCACGTATATTATGCAGTGCTTCAAGATTCCCACGACATTAATCAGAGAACTTGAGAAAATGATTCGAGGCTTCTTTTGGGGAGATATGGATAATAAACGAAAGATTCATTGGAAGAGCTGGGAGGTCTGCTGTCTGCCGAAGAATCTAGGGGATCTGGGATTTCGGGACTTAGAATGTTTTAATCTAGCATTACTAGCAAAGCAGGCTTGGAGGATCTTGACTAGTCCAGGCTCACCGGCGGCACATGTATAACACGCAAAATACTTTGAGGATAGCACAATTCTTACAGCCGGGCTGGGGGCTAGACCGTCTTATTTGTGGCACATCATCTTAGAAGGACGAGACCTCCTATACAATGGACTAAGATGGCGAGAAGGGGACGGGGAGTCAGTTTATGTTTTCAATCACGCCTGGGTAAACGGACAACCTTCATTTCGCATACCTTTTTGTTGGACTTATTTTTATGTTTTAGTGATGAGTGCCAGACTAGCTGTTATAGAGCAAAGGCAAAAAGATGTCTAGATCAAATGTATAGGTTTATTAGAGTTTGATCTTTGTATAGGTTTGATCAAACAAGCATCGTAAAGGTCCGCCGACTTCGTCGCCGGACCGGTCTAGATCGCAGGGTAGTTAGGTCGCAGACTTTTCCGGAACCCGCCGAAGACCGAAGGCCGAGGGGTCCGTTGGTCCCTTGAAAAGGCTTTGGTTAAGTTTAGAGGGGGGTGAATAAACTTAACACTTAAAACTTTTGGAGTTAACAAACTCAAGAACTTCGACGCCCGCCGATACTACTTCGCAGTCTGTCGAGACTTCGCAGCCCGCCGATATACGATAGTCTACTGACAGTTGAGTTTACTGAATTTGTGCAGCGCAATATATCAAAACTTAAGCCTTATTACTTGTTGTTAAATATGATACTAAGTATTAGATACTCAGTACTGAAAGTGTGTGAGTTCAGTTGCTAGATTCAATAAGTTGATGTGTATAATAAACTAAATGCAGAATGTAAGTGCAGAAAGTAAATAGGCAGATTTTATAGTGGTTCCAGGTGGTGTAATCCTGTCAGTCCACTCTTCTCTTGTGATGTTGGAGGAAATTCACTAGTGATCTTTGAGATAGCAGTTACAAAAATCCCTAGGTTGCTTGTCCTTCACCAATGACTATGGCTTCACAAACTGAACACTTGAAACAGGTAGGATTGCTGTTCCAAAGTCTTCCACTGGTCCTTGAAGGGTAGGATTGCCTCTTCACCAGCTCCACCACAAACCAACAGTCCTTCACACCCAACAGATGCTTCACTGTCCTCAGCAGGTTCTTTATAAAATAAAGAATGAATCAAATAAATGATTCAGTTGCAGCAGCTTGATTAGGATGATATAATCGCAGCTTGCAGTCTTCAAGTGTGTAAACTTGATGTAGCTTGAATACATAATACACTTGAAGAATTTCTCTGGATCAGCAGCCTTAAGCTCAGTCAGTTCAGCAGGGTGTTTTTCAGCTCAGAAATATCTCTTGTATTTTTCTCTTAGCAATTCATCAATCACTCATCTATCTTTTTTTTTTGAGTTTGAAGTCCTCTATTTATAGGTAGGAGAGCATGTGACTTGTAATTGAACTTCAAATATAACCGTTCCTGGTTTTTGTCCCATCTGATTTGCTTTCTGTCACTATTCATAGGACTGACACTGTCAGATTCCTTTTTGACAGTGCAGTCTGTCCACCCTTTGACTTGTGTCCATCGGATAAAGTCCTGAATCATCCCAACGTTCTTTTAATCCTAACCACTGATTTGTTTGATCAATTCAGAGGTAGTTGGCTGTCCTTATCCATGTAATCTTCCAATGTAATCTTGAATTAATCGAGGTATATATCAGCAGGTTCTTCAGTCTGCTGAAATGCCTATCAGTCTGCTGAACAGCAAATTGCTGTGTTTAACATACAATGCAGCTGACTTCTTTTATCTAACTTTTATTTGTGAAGTTAGATTACACCATTTTGTGAATAACTAAGTTCCAATCACCATCCAACTTATGGAACTTAGACCTTGTACACAAGGTATATGTAATCAGTTTAGGCCATCACAGACTTACCTAAAATCTGATTCCATATCCTTGACTTTAATTACTAAGTTTGATCCCTTAGCCTTCGAATCGAGTTTGAGCCCTCGGCCTTCGCCCTCGGTCTTCAGCAGGTTCCTGATCAGTCTACTGACCTAACTACCCTACTGACCTAGACTAGTTTGCTGACATAAGTCAACTGACCATTACAGTGCTTGTTTGATCAAACCTATACAAATATCAAACTCTAATAAACCTATACATTTGATCTAGACATCTTTTTTCCTTTGCACTATAACAGCTAGTCTGGCACTCATCATTAAAACATAAAAATAGGTCCAACAATTTCCCCCTTTTTGGTGATGATGCCACTACCCTCACCTAACAGCTAAGCAAAAAGATTGAAACAAAAACAGAGCAAATTTCAGTCATTTCTCATTAAAAACATTTGTTCACAGTTATTACAGTCTAGATACAGCAAGGATAAAGTATAAGTAAGCTGATCTACTGTCTCCCTTCTCTTTCTTGTCTAGCCTTTTCAACTTGTTCTTGGTAGGCTCTGATTTCTTCTATCATATCCCTCATCCATTCATTTTCAATCAGTGTGAAATCAATGTAAGAGTTCACTTCTTTCCACCACTTCCATGCTTCAGGCAGGAGAAGATTGATTTGATTCACTCTGAATTCAAAATTCATGTACAGTTCCTTGAATTCATGAAGAGTGTCCTTTGCTTTTGTGATAGGCAAAGTCCTATCACCTCTGCCACTTCTTCCACCTCTTCCACCTCTTCCTCCTTTGTAATTTGCCCTTAAGGCTTTAACTCTTATTTCCCAAAACTTCAATCCCAAGAAAGAGTTTAAACCTTCATGAAATCCCTTGTCATGATAAGGTTTTCTTCTATCATAATATTCCTTCTTGTATTGTCTAAGGAGATCATCAGTTAGTTGAACTCTGCCAGGTGCAGGTTGCCTGTAAGCATTAGTCTCATTTTCCCATCTTTTCTTAGCAAAGATTCTGGCAGCCTCTTTTGCTTCGGCTGTTTGGCCTTCTTCCCCCTTAGTGACATCATCAACAAACCGGGACAGCAGGCCATGCACACTTTCCTGAGTCAACACTAGATTATTAAGTTGTCCTTCCATAATCTCAGTCCTAGGGTCAATTGCTGTGATCCTTCCTTGCATTGTTTGTTCCAGCAGGTTTATCCTCTCAGTAAATTTAGGATCAAGTACAGCAGATTGTTGTGCAGCAGGCTCAGCAGGTCTAGGAGTTTCAACAAGTTTGTCAAGTTTTTGATGAATAGATGTAAGTTGATCTTTCAAAAACTTTTCCTTTAGTGTATTTCCTTGCTTGATTCCCCTCACATCTAGCATCATATCAGTAACATCATTTTGAGTAGATGTGTAATTTGAAGCAACTGTGTCAGTAGATTGTCTGTTTTCATTCACCAGCTTCATCAGTTCTTCAAATCTTTGCTCTTGCCTATCCAGTTGAGTCCTTAATTGTTGCATATCATTCCTTACAGTTATCAACTCATTCAAGACCTCCTCTGGCACTCCACCAGCCATTCTACTATCAGTAGACCTATCAGCAGGCTCTTCCACATTATATTGTTGCCTCTGATTCCTGATCACCATAGCATAACTCATATCCCTTCCAGCAGGGTTAGTTCCTTGATACTCTTCCAAAATAGGATCAATAGCAGGTGCTTCATTTACTTGCTCATCGTCAGTAGATCCTTCCATTTGAAATTCCTCATCACTGTAATCATAGTCCAGCAGCTGTTCTTCCTCATTAACAACAGCAGCCTGCTGACTATCTTTCCCTACAGTGGCCTTGTCTCCAGTACGCTCTACTACAGCATCCTGCACTGAGACAACAGGGGTTTCCTCCAAACCCAAAGTTTGTTCCAACCTTTGTCTAGGTGCTGTTTGAGACACAGCAGCCTGTACCACCTGTTCCAACCTGTGTCCAGGTGCTGTTTGTAACCCAGCAGCCTATACCTCCTCTTCAACTCTTTGTGGATTAAATATAGCCTCATTATCCACTTGGAATCCCTCAGCATGACCAATCTTTGTTAAAATTATGGCAGTTTTGGATAAAGTACCCTCAATGTCAATCCAATCTTGATATTGACAGGAATCCTCTGAACTGACACTTGGCTCAATATGATCAGTGACCTTTTCTTCATCCAAATCAGCACTCTGTTGATCTTCAGTTTGTACAGTAGGTTCTATGATAGGAATCAACTTAACAGTACATTTATGTACAGTTCAGCCCACAAATATCACATTTCTGGCATGTTTCGGGTGAGTTTAGACCCTATTTTGAGTATTAAATGAGGTTTTATTGTACGGCGAGTGACTGTCGGTTTTTCGTAAACTCGACCTTATTTTAGCATTTTATACTCGTTTTTCCCGAGCACCCGTAGTTTGCGGGGTTATGCGTTTTCTTGTTGTTTTCATATGGATGCAGGACTAGGGTGTCTCGAGAGCCCGAAAGGCGAGAAGTATGAAGTTTAGACGTGCCCGAGGCGAAACACGGAGGTTGAAGGTGAAAATGTGAAGATTTTGGGTCACATGGATCCGGACGCCCGTCTGGACACCTTGGACGTGCGTTCAGTGGCTGTCCGGACGGACAAAAACCTCTCATCCGGATGGCTAACTCTCTGGTTTTTGGGAAAACTTTGATGAAGAATTCGTCCGGACGGATAGATCCAGCATCCGGACGGACAAGAGCATTTCATCCGGACGGACATCTATGCATCCGTCCGGACACCTGGAAAATCAAGAACAGTCCGGCCGGACATTAGGGATGTCCGTACAGACAGAAGACCTTCTATATGAAGCTGCCTCATTTTCTCACAGCCGCAAGCAGAAAAGAGGGGAGATAATATTAGGCGATTTTAGGCGATTTTGGGCGATTTTATTCGTCTTTTAGAGTTAGACTAAGTATTTTATATCATTAGAATCCTCATTCAATCCTCTCTT
This sequence comes from Gentiana straminea, assembly GCA_036785695.1. Lineage (NCBI taxonomy): Eukaryota > Viridiplantae > Streptophyta > Magnoliopsida > Gentianales > Gentianaceae > Gentiana > Gentiana straminea. Next base: position 1,673,039 of record JAVUPR010000448.1, on the reverse strand, counting down.
TGATCTACTAACTTTTAGCTTCGATCTGTAACATTTCAAGTGACAAGATTTGTTCTTTTGGAGCTCGAATTTGGCAGTTCTTCAAGTAATCGAAATGGGTATGTTTTCTTGTTATTTTATTGCTGTTGTGATGTTTTTCTTCCGTTTGTATTGTTTAGATTCGATTATGAGTAGCTAGATTCCTCGTATGGTTGAACTATGTGAAGGCGGGTGAAACGCCGTTAGATTGATGAACTGGGAGGTAGTGTAGTGCGTAAATAAACGTTCTAATTGATAATCCGCATCATGAAACTTGTTTTGATTGTTTTAATAGCTTTGAATGAGATTCACAACCTTGTTCATTGTTGCACACACATAGCTTATAAATGTATGTTGCGGCGACGTGTGGGAACGGGGTTTCGGGACCGTAGAAGTTTTGGGCTTGAAAGGTAGTCTGACACCTACCCGTGTACTAGATTGACGCCCTAGTCATCAAGTCCAGTTCCAATACGGGGTTTGTCCTATGAGTTATCGTTAGACGGTGAAATAAGGTAAGGCACACTCCCGGGGTAATGTTTAAGGGTAAAGTAATCCGTTGGATCATAGTTCGGCCATACTTCTTTTAATTGTTTAGAATTTCGAGTAGTGTAATCTTTCTTTTATGCAATAGTATAACTTCATATCTATCTGTATGACCTGAACTGAGTGCTAAGTCAACTGTGGTACTCAAAAACCAATCTCTGTGGGTTCGACCTCGGACTCCTCAAGCACTATCCTACAATCGACCCGGTCCACTGCCGGTTAGAAAGTAGATTTTGCTAAGGTTTTGAGTTTTTACTTGATCGACCGGACCTAGAAAATCCGCTTATCATTCTACAACAAAGAATGTACTTGGTTCATTAATAGTGCCTCCATCATTGATCAATGCCTCTAGATCATCCATGGTGTGATCCTGCAGATCCTCATCCATCTCACCAGTCTGCTGACCCTCAGCAGACCTACCAGTACCAGTGGACTGTCCTACAGGTGGATCAATTAACATTGCAGTCCCACTAGTTTCTCCAGGTCTAGAAGGATAAATACCTCTTGAGTCAGATGATGATGACGATGATTCATCATCATCCCTTGGATCTCTAAACTTGATACCCTCCTCCTTCTGTTGTTCATCAAAGATATCCATCAATCTTGATTGCAGCAAAGTGGTATCAACTAGATCCAGCAGGTTCTCCACTCCTAACCTTTCAAAAGCCCATTCTTCAAAATCTGTCATAGGTTGTGCAGCAGGCTTTTGTTTCTTGTAGAAACCAAACTTCCATTGGATATAATCAGCCACTTGCTAAAGTTTGGGATCAACAAAATCATCTGGTTTCTTCTTCTCCTTTTCAAATCTTTCAAATGGCATGAATGACTGCCAAGGAGCTTTTTCAGTACCTTGTTGACCTCTAAAGGTTCCAACAAGTAAACTTATTGCTTCTTCAACAGATGCCTCAAAGTCAGTAGGTTGATGTGGTTGTAGATTGGTACCTACTACTTCCATCTGTACAACACTTGGTTCCCCTGACTTACATGCTCATCAGCAGGGTTAGCAGCAGACTGCTCTTCCCCCTGAGTTCTTGCAACATTTGCAGGTTCTTCAACCAATTCTTCAACTACCACAGCAGGGTTAGAATCAGACACCTTTAAGTCATTGAATCTTTCCATGACTTCAACACAATCTGGATCAGTGACTTGTCCATTGTCAGCAGGTTCACAAACCTCATCTTCCATACCAGTGAACTTAGGTTCATCAAACACAACATGGATTGTTTCTTCATGTTTCAGAGACCTCTTGTTCAGTACCCTGAATGCCTTGCTGACTGAAGAATATCCCAAGAAAATACCTTCATCTGATTTTGGTTGGAATGTTTTCAGATGTACCATATGATTTAGTATAAAACATTTACTTATTTGGTTTTCTTCCATTCCATATCTCATAAGGTGTCTTCAGCAGCTTCTTGTTCACTGAGGTTCTGTTTTGTGTATAGCATGCTGTATTAACTGCTTCAGCCCAATATCTTTCAGGTAGCAATGCTTCACAAATCATAGTCCCCCCTGCTTCTTTTAGAGTCGTGTTTCTTCTTTCGGCAACCCCATTTTGCTGTGGTGTACCAGCAGCAGCAAGTTGGTGTAGCACGCCATTCTGTTCACAGTACTCTCTTATCACTTTGTTGAGAAATTCAGTACCCTGATCTGATCTTATCTTTACTACTGTCACACTTTTCTCATTTTGTAATTTCTTCAAAAGTTCAGGCATCTTTTGAAGTGTTTCACTTTTCTTGCTCATAAATATCACCCAAGTATATCTTGAATAATCATCCACAACCACCAAAGTGTATTTCTTTCCAGTAATACTTGATGGTGTAATTGGTCCAAACAGATCCATATGCATCAGATCCATATCCACTGCTTTGTTTTTGACTTGAAGCTTTACTTTATCTGTTTACCTTGCTGACATGCATCACATACTGCATCCATCTTGAATGTGATCTCAGGTAAACCAATCACCAATTTCTTCTTCACTAACTGATTGATATCATCAAAGTTTAGATGATTCAATTTCTTGTGCCATAACCAATTTAATTCTGACTTGGTGTGTACAATCAGGCAGGTTTCTGGAACTGCAGTAGACCAATCCACAACATACATGTTTTGTTGTCTTTTGCCAGCCAATACAACTTGATCACCTCTTTCACTAATGACAGTACATGTGTTCTTGTCAAAAGTGACCTTGTATCCCATGTCACAGAATTGTCCAGTGCTCAGCAAGTTGTAGTCCAGTCCCTCCACATACGCAACATTCTTGATTGTAAGTCCATTCCTCACCAATGTGCCATATCCTCTTGTATATCCAGGTGTATCCTTGTTTCCAAAATTCACCTTTGGACCATCCTTTGCCACAAAGCTTGATAAACAGTGCTTATTCTTTGTCATATGACTGGAACATCCACTGTCAAAGTACCAGACACCCTACAAAACAAATTTAATGCATTTTAGGTACCCAAATCTGTTTGGGTACATACTGGTCAGTGGTAAGCATGACCCTTGGCATCTTTCCATAAGGTCTTCTCCTAAAAGTGTCATACTTTGCTTCATATATGTATTCTACATTTCCATAAGGTCTAACAGTAGGTTGTGTAGAATTCATATATGTTCCTAACAGACAGCAACCTAATGGTTATGCTAATGCCTCTAACAACAAGAATCACTTCAAACAGCATTACAAACCAAAAGGCCAGAAAACTGTCAAAGTACCAGACACCCTACAAAACAAGTTTAATGCATTTTAGGTACCCAAATCTGTTTGGGTCCATACTGGTCAGTGGTAAGCATGACCCTTGGCATCTTTCCATAAGGTCTTCTCCTAAAAGTGTCATACTTTGCTTCATATATGTATTCTACATTTCCATAAGGTCTAACAGTAGGTTGTGTAGAATTCATATATGTTTTCTGGCCTTTTGGTTTGTAATGCTGTTTGAAGTGATTCTTGTTGTTAGAGGCATTAGCATAACCATTAGGTTGCTGTCTGTTAGGAACAGCCCTGTAATATGGAGTTTGCTGAGGTCCCTGCTGAGGTCTTACATAAGTCCTCTGCTGAATCCTTTGCTGACTCCATTGCCTAGGTTTTACCCTAGCAGCATGGTTATACTTACTGTTTCTAACAGTGGGGGCAGGAATATTACAGTCATCATCAGTAGGGAACAATCTACCTTTCCCCCTGAGATAAGTATCCCTAGAATGATTAACATTTTTGGATTTCGGATTCTTATCTTTGGAATATTTCTGGTTATTACCCTTCTGTGGTCCAGCAGACTTAGTAGTAGGTCTGCTATCAGCAGGTCTAGAAGGTCCAGCAGTCCTACTCTTGGATTTGCCCTTTTTGTTAGGTACTGCTGTTCTTTTTGACTTACTGTTTTGCTTCTTTGAAGCATTCTCAGTAGGTTTTACTGCCTCAGTAACCTTCCTGGGAGTTGGATCTTTTGCAGGTACAAACTTAGGACCAATTCTGGTACTAGGTTCAGTGACCTTGCTGGATCCACTCTTAGTGGATTGCTGAGTTTCAAATCCAAGACCTGTTCTATCACCATAAGGTCTGCCAGATTTGAATGCAGTGTTGGAACAAGATGGTTCAGCAGATTCAGGGGCTGCTGAATGTACGGCAGACTTATACTGATTCTCTCCAACCTCTTTTTCCTTGCCTTTAAGAATTCTTAATTCAGCTTTCAATCTTTCAACTTCCAATTGAAGAGCTTCTTTTTCAGCCTTCACAATCTCATAACCAGATTGTATTATCCTCAGTTGATTAAGGATGGCATCCAAAGTATCTTCATTATTGGAGTTTCTTTGATTTGAACCACAAGTTGATTCACAATCACTTCCAGCAGGAGTATTAATTGATACAGAATTGTATACCTCCTCAGTTTCATCCATATTAGCCATCAATGCATAATCTTCCATTTCAGCAACCAATGCTGTGTCATCTGATTCATTTCCTTTCTCAGATTCCACTTCATACCCTGATTCATCTTCAGCAACCATAGCCTTCTTTCCATGTCTTCTTTGTTGGCTCTTGGTCTTCAGTAGGTCTGGACAATCTGGTCTAAAATGTCCAGGTTTCTTGCAGTTAAAGCACAGATAATCAGGTTCCCTAGTTTGTTTTAATTCAGGACATTCAGGTTTGAAGTGTCCTGGCTTCTTGCAATGAAAACATAGATAATCATTGTCTTTCTTTGAATCTTCTTTCTTCTTTTCACTGGATCTTTTTGTAAAGTTCTTTGAAGAACTCTTTCCAGTCTTCATCATCCTGATCTTCTTACTTAAAAGTGCAATTTGCTCTTGCATCTCATCCAGCAAGTCATCTTGTGCTCCAGATGTCTCTTCATGATGTTTAGCAGCCAATGCAGTTGTTTTTGGTTCTTCCTTTTCAGTGGTAGGAACCAATCTCTTGCTGAATTCATATGCTTTAAGATCTGAGAATAGTTTGAAGGTATCCTCTTCATGTAGCTTTCTCATTTCTTCTATTGCAGTGACCTTCATCTCCCAAACTTCTTTATCAGGTAATGCTTCCAGGATTTTTGAATTTATTTCTTCTTTTGAATAACTTACACCCAGTAGGGTAAGTTCATCCAGGATAGCATTGAATCTTGATTCCATCTGCTCAATGGATTCATTTGGTAGCATATTGAACTTTTGAAATTTCTTTTTGGCTACTCTGACTTTATTCTTCTTTATTGCATCGGTACCTTCACATATCAACTGTATCTTATCCCAAAGTTCTTTTGCTGTTTTGCAATCTTTCACCTTCATGTACATGTTGCTATCCAAAGTTCTGTAAATTATTTCAATAGCAATGTTGTTAAGGTTTGCTCTCTTTCTGTCCTCAGCAGTCCATTCCTTCTTTGGCTTTGGAATGTACCGAGTCTCCTGTCCCTCTGTTATTGATTTGGTGATCTCCAGTGGACCATCTGTTAGTACATCCATCATCTCATCATGAGTTGCAGCTAGATAAGCCTGCAAACGACGTTTATACTCATCAAATTTATCTACAGATCACATCAACATTGTTTTAGCATACTGGTTATTGTCCATGATGCAAGACTTTGAAAATCAGTAATTTGAAAAAGTTTTCAAAGTATTTTCAGAAGCACAACAAGTAGGATTACTTCGGAACAGAAGCACTGCTCCGATACCAATTGTTGGTCCCTTGAAAAGGCTTTGGTTAAGTTTAGAGGGGGGGTGAATAAACTTAACACTTAAAACTTTTGGAGTTAACAAACTCAGCAACTTCAGCAGCCTGCTGAGACTTCAGTAGTCTGCTGAGACTTCGCAGCTCCGCGATATACGTAGTCTACTGACAGTTGAGTTTACTGAATTTGTGCAGCGGAATATATCAAAAATTAAGCCTTATTACTTGTTGTGAAATATGATACTAAGTATTAGATACTCAGTCCTGAAAGTGTGTGAGTTCAGTTGCTAGATTCAATAAGTTGATGTGAATAATAAACTAAATGCAGAATGTAAGTGCAGAAAGTAAATAGGCAGATTTTATAGTGGTTCCAGGTGGTGTAATCCTGTCAGTCCACTCTTCTCCTGTGATGTTGGAGGAAATTCACTAGTGATCTTTGAGATAGCAGTTACAAAAATCCCTAGGTTGCTTGTCCTTCACCAATGACTATGGCTTCACAAACTGAACACTTGAAACAGGTAGGATTGATGTTCCAAAGTCTTCCACTGGTCCTTGAAGGGTAGGATTGCCTCTTCACATGCTCCACCACAAACCAACAGTCCTTCACACCCAACAGATGCTTCACTGTCCTCAGCAGGTTCTTTATAAAATAAAGAATGAATCAAATAAATGATTCAGTTGCAGCAGCTTGATTAGGATGATATAATCAGCAGCTTGCAGTCTTCAAGTGTGTAAACTTGATGTAGCTTGAATACAGAATACACTTGAAGAATTTCTCTGGATCAGCAGCCTTAAGCTCAGTAAGTTCAGCAGGGTGTTTTTCAGCTCAGAAATATCTCTTGTATTTTTCTCTTAGCAATTCATCAATCTCTCATCTATCTTTTTTTTTGAGTTTGAAGTCCTCTATTTATAGGTAGGAGAGCATGTGACTTGTATTTGAAATTCAAATATAACCGTTCCTGGTTTTTGTCCCATCTGATTTGCTTTCTGTCACTATTCATAGGTGTGACACTGTCAGATTCCTTTTTGACAGTGCAGTCTGTCCACCCTTTGACTTGTGTCTATTGGATAAAGTCCTAAATCATCCCAACGTTCTTTTAATCCTAACCACTTATTTGTTTGATCAATTCATAGGTAGTTGGCTGTCCTTATCCATGTAATCTTCCAATGTAATCTTGAATTAATCGAGGTATATATCAGCAGGTTCATCAGTCTGCTGAAATGCCTATCAGTCTGCTGAACAGCAAATTGCTGTGTTTAACATACAATGCAGCTGACTTCTTTTATCTAACTTTTATTTGTGAAGTTAGATTACACCATTTTGAGAATAACTAAGTTCCAATCACCATTCAACTTATGGAACTTAGACTTTGTACACAAGGTATATGTAATCAGTTTAGGCCATCACAGACTTACCTAAAATTTGATTCCATATCCTTGACTTTAATTACTAAGTTTGATCCCTCAGCCTTCAGTAACTGAGTTTGAGCCCTCAGCCTTCAGTCTCCAGTCTTCAGTAGGTTCCTGATCAGTCTACCGACCTAACTACCCTACTGACCTAGACTAGTTTGCTGACATAAGTCAACTGACCATTACAGTGCTTGTTTGATCAAACCTATACAAAGATCAAACTCTAATAAACCTATACATTTGATCTAGACATCTTTTTGCCTTTGCACTATAACAGCTAGTCTGGCACTCATCATCAAAACATAAAAATAGTTCCAACAGGGTCAAACTCAGTTATTGAAGGCTAAGGGATCAAACTTAGTAATTAATGTCAAGGATATGGAATCAGAATTTAGGGAAGTCTGTGATGACCTAAACTGATTACATATACCTTGTGTACAAGGTCTAAGTTCCATAAGTTGGATGGTGATTGGAACTTAGTTATGATTAAAATGGTGTAATCTAACTTCACAAATAAGAGTTAGATAAAAGACAGTTAGCTGAAGTGTTTTTAAACACAGCAAAATAAGGAACGACCTGCGATGTGTGTCATCGGCGGACTTATGCTATCAGGAACCTGCTGGACACATATTTCGATTTAATTAAGGATTACATTGGAAGAAAACAATGACAAGGATAGCTAACAACCTCTGATTTGATCAAACAAATCAATGGTTAAGATTAAAGGGATGTTGGAAATATTCAGACTATTATCTAATTGATACAAGTCAAGGGTGGACAGATTGTACACTGCCAAAAAGCAATCTGACAGTGTCAGTACTATGAATAGTGACAGAAGGCAAGTCAAATGGGACAAATCTGAAACGGCTATGTTTGAATTTCAAACATAAGTCACAAGGACTCCTACCTATAAATAGAGGACTCCTAATTCAGATACAAGTAATGATTTTTGCATGAACGTTAAGAGCAATCAGATTTAAATCAAGTAAACACCCTGCTGATCCTACTGAGCTTAAGGCTACTGATCCAGAGAAAATCTTCATGTGTAATCTGCATTCAAGCTGCATCAAGTTTACACACTTGAAGTCATCAAGCTGCTGATCATATCATCCTGGTCAAGCTGCTGAAAGCTGAATCACTTACTTGATTCAAACTTTCTTTTACAAGAATCTGCTGAAGACAATGAAGCATCTTTGGGGTGTGAAAGATCGTTGTTTGTGGTGGAGCCAGTGAAGAGGCAATCCTACCCTTCAAGGACCAGTGGAAGACTTTGGAACAGCAATCCTACCTGTTCCAAGTATTCAGTTTGTGAAGCCATTGTTATTGGTGAAGGACAAGCAACCTAGGTATATTTGTAACTGCTATCTCAAGAATCTCTAGTGAATTTCCTCCAACATCACAGGAGAAGAGTGGACTGACAGGATTACACCACCTGGAACCACTATAAAATTTGCCTACTTACTTTCTGCATTTACTTTCTGCATTTAGTATAACTTGCACATCAATCTACTAAATCTAGCAACTGAATTCACACACATACACTACTGAGTATCTAATACTTGGTATCATATTTAACAAAAAGTAACAAGGCTTAATTTTTTATATATTTCCGCTGCACAAATTCAGTAAGTTTATTAGTCAGCAGACTACTGATAGTCAGCAGACTACTGAAGTATCAGCAGGCTGCTGAACTTGCTGAGTTTGTTAACTCCAAAAGTTTTAAGTGTTAAGTTTATTCACCCCCCTCTAACTTAACCAAAGCCTTTTCAACGGACCAGCAATTAGTATCGGAGCAGTGCTTCTGTTCTGAAGTAATCCTACTTGTTGTGCTTGTGAAAATACTTTGAAAACTTTTTCAAGTTACTGATTTTCAAAACTTTGCATCATGGATAACAACCAGTATGCTAGAACCATGTTGATGTGTTCTTTGGATCGTTTTGATGAATATAAACGTCGTATGCAGGCTTATCTAGCTGCAACTCATGATGAAATGATGGATGTGCTAATAGATGGGCCACTGGAGATTACCAAGGCTATTACAGTGGGAGATGAGACACGGTACATTCCAAAGCCAAAGAAGGAATGGACTGCTGATGATAGAAAGAGAGCAAACCTCAATAATATTGCTATTGATATTATATACAGAACCTTGGATAGCAATATGTATATGAAGGTGAAAGATTGCAAGACTGCAAAGGAACTTTGGGACAAGTTGCAGTTAATCTGTGAAGGCACTGATGCAATTAAAAAGAATAAGATCAGTGTGGTAAAGAAGAAATTCCAAAAGTTCAAAATGAATCCTAATGAGACCATTGAACAAATGGAGTCTAGGTTCAATGCAATCATGGATGAACTCACCCTGCTGAATGTCAAATACACAAAAGAAGAAATCAATTCAAAAATCTTGGAAGCTTTACCTCCCAAAGATGTTTGGAAGATGAAGGTGACTGCAATAGAAGAAATGATGAGCTTGCATGAAGAAGATACCTTCAAATTATTCTCAGATCTTAAAGCTTATGAATTCAGCAAGAAATTGGTTCCTACCACAGAAAAGGAAGAACCAAAAACCACTGCATTGGCTGCTGCACATCAAGAAGAGACATCAGGAGTCCAAAATGATCTGCTGGATGAGATGCAAGAGCAGATTGCTCTACTGAGTAAGAAAATCAGGATGATGAAGACTGGAAAGGAGTCTCCAAGGAATTTTACAAAGAGACCTAGTGAAAGGAAAAAGGAAGAACCAAAGAAAGACAATGACTATTTGTGCTTTCATTGCAAGAAACCAGGACACTTCAAACCTGACTGTCCTGAGTTAAAACAAAGTAAGGAACCTGATTATCTTTGCTTCAATTGCAAGAAGCCTGGACATTTTAGACCAGATTGTCCAGACCTACTGAAGACCAAAAGTCAACAAAGAAGACATGGCAAGAAGGCTATGGTTACTGAAGATGAATCAGGGTATGAAGTGGAATCAGAAAAAGGAAATGAATCTGATGACACTGCTCTTGTTGCTGACATGGATGACTATGCATTAATGGCAAACATGGATGAGACAGAGGAGGCATACAATACTGTATCTATAAACACTCCGGCTGGAAGTGATTGTGAATCAACCTGTGGTTCAAATCCCAAAAATTCTGACAATGAAGAGACTTTGGATGCCATCCTTAATCAACTGAGGATAATACAATCTGGTTATGAGATTGTGATGCCTGAAAAAGAAGCTCTTCAATTAGAAGTTGAAAGATTGAATGCTGAATTAAGAATTCTCAAGGGTAAGGAAAAAGAAGTTAGACAGAATCAGCATAAGCCTGCTGCACATTCAGTAGCCACTGAATCTGCTGAACCATCTTGCTCCTCCACTGCATTCAAATCTGGAAATCCTTATGGTGATAGATAGGGCTTGGATTTGGAACTCAGCAATCCAACAAGAGTGGATCCAGTAAGGTCACTGAACCTAGTACCAGAATTGGTCCTAAGTTTGTGCCTGCACAAAATCCAACTCCTAGCAAGGTTGCTGAGGCAGTGAAGCCTACTGAGAATGCTTCAAGAAGGCAAAATCAGAGGTCAAAAAGGATAGCAGTACCTAATAAAAAGGGTAAAGCCAAAGGTAGGACTGTTGGACCTTCCAAGCCTACTGATAGCAGACCAGCTACCAAGTCTGTTGGACCACAAAAAGGTAAAGGTCAGAAATATTCCAAGGATAAGAATCCTAAATCCAAAAATGTTGATCATTCTAGGGATACTTATCTTAGGGGGAAAGGTAGACTGTTCCCTACTGATGATGATTGGAATATTCCAACACCTGCTGCTAGAAACAGAAAGTATAACCATGCTGATAGGGTAAAACCTAAGCAATGGAATCAGTAGAGGACTTACACAAGACCTCAGCAGGGACCTCAGCAGACTCCATACTACAGAGATGTTCCTAACAGACAGCAATCCAATGGTTATGCTAATGCATATAACAACAGAAATCACTTCAAACAGCATTTCATACCAAAAGGCCAGAAGGCATATGTAAATCCTACACAACCAATTGCTAGACCTTATGGATGTGTAGAATATATGTATGAACAAAGGTATGATACCTTTCAAAGAAGACCTTATTGGAACCTACCAAGGGTCATGCTTTCCACTGACCATTATGGACCCAAACAGGTTTGGGTACCTAAAATGCATTAACTTTGTTTTTTAGGGTGTCTGGTACTTTGACAGTGGATGTTCCAGACATATGATAAAGAATAAGCACTGTTTGTCAAACTTTGTGGCGAAGGATGGTCCAAGGGTGAATTTTGGCAACAAGAACACACCAGGATATACAAGAGGATATGGCACACTGGTGAGGAATGGACTAACAATCAAAAATGTTGCATATGTGGAAGGACTGGACTACAACTTGCTGAGCACTGGACAATTCTGTGACATGGGATACAAGGTCACTTTTGACAAAGACACATGCATTGTCATTAGTGAAAGAGGTGATCAAGTTGTGCTGGCTGGTAGAAGAAAACAAAACATGTATGTTGTGGATTGGTCTACTGCAGTTCCATAGACATGCCTGATTGTGCATACCAAGTCAGAACATAATTGGTTATGGTATAAGAAGTTGAATCATCTAAATTTTGATGATATCAATCAATTGGTGAAGAAGAAACTGGTGATTGGTTTGCCTGAGATCACATTCAAAAAGGATGCTATATGTGATGCTTGTCAGCAAGGTAAACAGACAAAATCAAGCTTCAAATCAAAGACCAAACAATCAACTAAAAGAGTTTTGGAGTTGATGCACATGGATCTTTTTGGACCAGTCACACCAACAAGTGTTATAGGAAAGAGGTACACTTTGGTAGTTGTGGATGATTATTCAAGGTACACTTGGGTGATATTCATGATCAAGAAAAGTGAAGCACTTCAAAAGATGCCTGAACTTTTGAAGAGATTACAGAATGAAAAAATTTTATCAGTAGTAAAAATCAGATCAGATAAGGGTACTGAATTCCTTAACAAAATTATAAGAGAATATTGTGAACAGAATGGTGTACTACATCAACTTGTTGCTGCTGGTACACCTCAACAAAATGGGGTTGCTGAAAGAAGAAACAGGACATTAAAAGAAGCAGGAAGAACTATGATTTGTGAGGCATTGCTACCAGAAAGATATTGGGCTGAAGCAGTTAATACAGCATGCTACACACAAAACAGAACCTCAGTGAACAAGAAGCTGCTGAAGACACCTTATGAGATATTGAATGGAAGAAAACCAAATATATCCTATTTCCATCCATTTGGAAGTAAATGTTTTATCTTGAATCATAAGGAACAATTGAAGACATTCCAACCAAAGTCAGATGAAGGAATTTTCTTGGGAAATTCTTCAGTCAGCAAGGCATTCAGAGTACTGAACAAAAGGTCACTGAAACATGAAGAAACAATCCATGTTGTGTTTGATGAACCAAAGTTCACTGGTATGAAAGATGATGCATCTGAACCTGCTGATAATCTACAAGTCACTGATCCAGACTGTGTTGAAGTTTTGGAAAGGTTTAATGACTTAAAAGTTTCGATTCTGCCCCTGCTGAACACCCTGCTGGAAATACTACTGATGCAACAACTGAGGCAGTTCAAGGATCTGATGAACCCCCTTATTGAAGAAACAACAGACCCTACTGAAGATGAGGTTCCTGATAATCTATCTAACCATAATCCACAATGGTTAAGGGATCACCCTGCTGAACAAGTTATTGGCAATATTCGGCAAGGTGTGAGAACTAGAAGACAGTTGGAAGCAATGTTCAAATGTTTTCTGTCTCAAATGGAACCAAAAGTTGTTGAAGAAGCTATTTCAGATCTAGATTGGATAATTGCCATGCAAGAAGAGTTGAATGAATTTGAAAGAAATCAAGTTTGGACACTAGTAGAAAAGCCAAATCATGCAAATATAATTGGTACAAAATGGGTATACAGAAACAAATTAGATGAATCTGGTACCATTGTAAGAAAAAAGGCCAGACTAGTGGCAAAAGGCTATTCTCAAGCAGAAGGAATAGATTTTGATGAAACATATGCCCCTGTTGCAAGATTGGAAGCAATCAGATTATTTTTGACATATGCAGCTTATAAAAACTTCAAAGTATATCAAATGGATGTCAAGAGTGCATTTTTTAATGGCATTCTGGAAGAGGAGGTCTATGTTCAGCAACCTCCTGGATTTGAAGTTAAAGACCTAGAAGATAAAGTGTATAGACTCATCAAAGCACTTTATGGATTGAAACAAGCAAAAAGAGCATGGTATGAGACTTTATCTCAATTCTTGGTGGACAATGGTTTTACAAAAGGCACCATTGATAAGACTCTTTTCAGAATCAATGAAGGGGACAACACCCTGCTGGTGCAGATTTATGTTGATGACATAATCTTTGGTTCTGAAAATGAATTACTTAGTGAAAAAATTGCAAATCTAATGAAAAGCAAATTCCAAATGAGTATGATGGGAGAGATGAATTACTTTTTGGGATTGCAAGTCAAACAAATGAAAGATGGAATCTTCATTCATCAAACCAAGTATACCAATGAGCTATGGAAAAAATTTGGAATGGAAACTAGCACCAAGGTATCAACTCCTATGAGTACAAACATCAGATTTGATGAAGATAAAGAAGGCAAAGATGCTGATCAGACCTTATACAGAAGGATGATAGGCAGTCAGTTGTATCTTACTTCCAGCAGGCCTGATATATCCTTTGCTGTAGGTGTTTGTGCAACGTTTCAATCTAAACCTAAAGAAAGTCATTTAGGTACAGTCAAAAGAGTTCTTAAGTACCTAAAAGAGACTTTGGGAGTAGGGATATGGTATTCAAAAGATGGAAGCTTCAAAGTCATATCCTACTCAGATTCAGACTATGCTGGGATGCAAGATTGATAGAAAAAGCACCATAGGAACCTGTCGGTTGATGGGAAATAGACGGTTTCCTGGTTCAGCAAGAAACAAAATTCTATATCAACTTCCACTGCTGAAGCTGAATACATTGCTGCTGGAAGTTGCTGTGCACAAGTACTTTGGTTAAGACAACAATTAAGGGATTATGGAATTGAAGAAAGAGAAATTCCAATTATGTGTGACAACACAAGTGCAATTGCAATCACAAAAAATCCTGTTTTGCACTCAAGAACCAAGCACATTGATGTGAGACATCATTTTATAAGAGATCATGTTGAAAAGAAAGATGTGGTGGTTCTTTATATCCCTACTAAAGATCAACTTGCTGATATTTTCACTAAACCACTGGATAGTGAAAGATTTGCTAAGTTAAGGACTGAACTTGGAATTATAAAAGTTGACTGATATAGTTCTTTGTCAGCAGTGTACTGGAATTCACCAAGGGGATTAGTCTTTGCTATGTTGGGTGAGCTCACTTAGCAGATTAGTCATTGGTATCAACAATTCCATGTACTTATGTTTGGACAATTGAGCAAATGAAGTTGCCAAGGGGATTGGTCTTTGTCATGTTGGGTGAGCTCACTTGACAGATCAGTCATTGGTATTAAACTTCATCTTGTATTATCAGTTGGACAAATCAAAGGGAATAAGACATCAGCAGAGTAACTTTATCAGCAGGCTGTTGAGACATTTTGTCAGCAAGCTGCTGAGCCAAATCTGCTAATGACAAGGCTGCTGAAAGAAACGTTACAGTCAAACTTGTTAAAGTCAAAAAGCAAATGGCGGGATATTAATCTCATCTTTATAACTACGGTTACTTGATCGAACGGTTACAAACATTTATGGATGAGTAATGGGCCACGTGTCAAGATCCCATTTATTCCAACTTTAATCGTGGTTAATGCACAATACGTGGTCTGACAGTTTCAACCACCTTTGTCTATATATATATGCAGACCTACACACAGAGGCTACTTACAAAAATCTCAGATTGATCTTCTCTGCATACACACTGTGTGAACATAGATTTACAAGTCATCTTCTTCATCTCTTTCTTAAAAACAATGGCAGAAAATGATGATGTTCAAATCGGAACAAGCCAAAGTGTAAGAGGCTTTGTTGTTGATGCTAACCAAACAGAATTAGCCATCAATATTGGTTGAAGAATAAGAAGATATGCAGGTTTGGAGAATGTGCTCAACATAAGATTGGAAACAATATCATACACAAATGTTGTTAATTTTTGGAGAAACATTGTTATAAGGGAAGGAAGAGAAGCATTTACCACAACTGTAAATGCTCAGGAGATTGAGGTTTCCTCAAACCTGCTGAGGGAAGTTTTTGGTTTTGCTCAAGTGATAGATGCTCCAACAAATCCTGAGGAAATGGGACTATCAAAACTGGATTTTGTTGATCAAATCAAGACCAATGAAGCCATCAAATCAAATCCGGGCATCAATGTGAGACATATTGGCTATGAATACAACCTGCTGAGCAAGATTATTGCAAAGAATATCTTAGGGCTCATTGGAAGTATGGATACTCTATCAGGACCCAAAATAGAACTGCTGATTATCATTTGCAGAAGCATGAAGTTTTATTGGGCTGGATACTTTATCCATTACATGAAGAAGATAGCAAAAGAGGAAAAAGAAGGGACAAGGAAATCCAAGGCTTGGCCTTTGGAATTGATGGTTCAGGCCCTGGTGAATCATTTGGAAATTGCAGATGTTGCATCTGAAAAGATAAACAAATCCAGGTACAAGAAAGAGATTGACTACCCTATCCCTGGTCTGGATGATGAAGAAGTGGATGATGAGGCCACTGAGAGTGATGGTGATGATGGAGGAGATTGTGATGCTGGTGGTGAGCAGGTCAAGAAAACTGTTAAACCTGCTGCACCTAAAAGGCTGCAGAGAAAAGAAAGGCAGCTGACACAAGGAAGATAACAGAAATATTAAAGCCTAGAAAGATAAGGAAGCAGACGGCAGAGACTGCTGAGTCTACTGAGGGACCAGTAGAGGTTGAGGCTATTGATCCTGTTGTTGTAAAGAAGAAGACTGCTGCTGAAGCTTTGAAAGAGCAACAGAAAGAAGCAAGTAGAAAAAGGAAAGTTGTTGTAATTGAAGATGAGCCACCTTCCAAGAGAATGAAAGAAATTATCAAGAAAAAGAAACATGGGAAGGGGAAGCAACTGAAAACTTTGGAGGCTCAAAGGCAACAAGAAGAAGATGAAGTAGAAGAAGAGGCTATTGTGGCTGAACCTATAACTGTTATCAAGCCCACTGAGGATGCAGAGGTTGTTTCTGAGCAACCTGCTGGAAAATCATAGCAGACTACTGACCCTGAGCCTGCTGTAGAAAATGTTGTATCCTCACCTGCAAAGGCCCCTGAGCCTACTGAAACTGCACAAGTTGTTGTTGAGCAACTTATAAAAGAACCACAGCAGACTACTGAGTCTACACCTGCTGTGGAAGTGGAGAAATTGGTACAAGACCCTGCAATTCCTGCAATAGTTCAGGGGGAAGAGCAATATGTTGCTAACCCTGCTGATGAGCATATAAGTCAGGGGGAACCTAGTGTGGTACAGATGGAGGTAGTAGGAAAAAATATACAACCTGAGCAACCTACTGACCTACATGCATCTGTGGAAGAAACTCTGACTTTGCTAGTTGGGACCTTTGGAGGTCAGCAGAGTGTACAAACTGCTCTTAGAAAGCCAACGATGCCTTTTGAGAGGCATGAGAAAAAGAAGAAGGATGATTTTGTTGATCCTAAGCTTCAGTAGGTGGCTGATTATTTTCAATGGAAATTTGGGTTCTACAAAAGACAAAAGTCAGCTGCTGAACCTATGACAAACTTTGAAGAATGGGCTTTTGAAAGTTTGGGAGTTGAAAATTTGTTGGATCTTGTGGATACCTCCTTACTGGAAGCAAGATTGGTGGATTTGATAGATGAGCAAAAGAAGGAGGAGGGTATAAAATTTAGGGATCCAAGAGATGATCATGATGTGTTGGTCCCTTGAAAAGGCTTTGGTTAAGTTTAGAGGGGGGTGAATAAACTTAACACTTAAAACTTTTTGGAGTTAACAAACTCAGCAACTTCGGCGACTGGCGATACCTCGAGAGTCTGCGACACCTCGCAGCCTGTCGATACACGTAGTCTACTGACAGTTAAGTTTACTGAATTTGTGCAGCAGAATTGTATCAAAAATTAAGCCTTATTACTTGTTGTTAAATATGATACTAAGTATTAGATACTCCGTAGTGTATGTGTGTGAGTTCAGTTTCTAGATTCAGTAGATTGATGTGTATGATAAACTAAATGCAGAATGTAAGTGTAGAAAATAAATGGCCAGATTTTATAGTGGTTCCAGGTGGTGTAATCCTGTCAGTCCACTCTTCTCCTATGATGTTGGAGGTAATTTACTAGTGATCTTTGAGTTTGCTGTTACAAAAATCCCTAGGTTGCTTGTCCTTCACCAATGACTATGGCTTCACAAACTGAACACTTGGAACATGTAGAATTGCTGCTCCAAAGTCTTCCACTGGTCCTTGAAGGGTAGGATTGCCTCTTCACCAGCTCCACCACAAACCAACAGTCCTTCACACCTAACAGATGCTTCACTGTCCTCAGCAGGTTCTTTATAAAATAAAGAATGAATCAAGTAAATGATTCAGTTGCAGCAGCTTGATTAGGATGATATAATCGACGGCTTGCGGTCTTCAAGTGTGTAATCTTGATGTAGCTTGAATACAGAATACACTTGAAGATTTTCTCTGGATCAGTAGCCTTAAGCTCAGTAAGTTCAGCAGGGTGTTTATCTTGATAAAATGCAACTCAGAATAATCTCTTGTATTTCCTTAATTTCTCATCAACATCATTTTTCTTTTGAGTTGGAAGTCCTCTATTTATAGGTAGGAGTGCATGTGACTTGTATTTGAAATTCAAATATAGCCGTTCCTGGTTTTGTCCCATTTGACATGCTTTCTGTCACTATTCATAGGATCGACACTCGTCGAATCCTTTTGACGAAATACGACTGTCCACCCTTGACTTATTTTCATTGGATAAAGTCCTGAATCATCCCAACGTCTTTTTAATCTCAGCCATTGATTTGTTTGATCAAATCAGAGGTAGTTGGCTGTCCTTATCCATGTAATCTTCCAATGTAATCTTGATTTAACCGATGTATATATATCAGCAGGTTCATCAATCTGCTGAGTTACCTATCAGTCTGCTGAAATATTATTGTTGTGTTTAAAACACAATGCAGCTGACTTCTTTTATCTAACTTTTATTTGTGAAGTTAGATTACACCTTTTTGCAAATAACTAAGTTCCAAACACCATCCATCTTATGAAACTTAGACCTTGTACACAAGGTATATGTAATCAGTTTAGGCCATCACAGACTCACCTAAATTCTGATTCCATATCCTTGACTTTAATTACTAAGTTTGATCCCTTAGCCTTCAGAATCGAGTTTGAGCCCTCGCCCCTTCGGTCTTCGAGCGGGTTCCCGATCGCCCATCGACCTAACTACCCTACTGACCTAGACTAGTCTGCTGACATAAGTCAGCTGACCTTTACAGTGCTTGTTTGATAAAACCTATCATAAAGATCAAACTCTAATAATCCTATACATTTGATCTAGACATCTTTTTGCCTTTGCACTATAACAGCTAGTCCGGCACTCATCATCAAAACATAAAAATAAGTCCAACATTTTCCCTCTTTTTGGTGATGATGCCAATACCCTCTCCTAACAGCAAAGCAAAAAGATTAAAAACAAAAACAGAACAAATTTGATCACTTCTCATTATAAACATTTGTTCAAAATTATTACAGTCTAGCATCAGCAATGATAAAACAGATAATTATGCTGATCTACTGTCTTCTTTCTCTTTCTTGTCTTGCCTTCTCTGCTTTCTCTTGATACTCTCTGATTTCTCTTACCATTTCCCTCAACCAGTCATTTTCAATCAAAGAGAAATCAATGTGAGGATTCACTTGCTTCTACCAGTGCCATGCTTCAAGTAAAGTAAGATTAATTTGATGTACCCTGAAGCCTAACTGCATGTAAACTTCTTTAAATTCATGCACTGATTCCTTTGCCTTTGTAGTAGGTATACCTATTCTCCCTCTACCACCTCTGTGTTTGGCCCTCATGGCTCTGACTCTTGTCTCCCAAAATTTAAGTCCCAAAAATGAGTTTAGACCTTCATGAAATCCCTTGTCATGATAGGGTCGATGTCTATTATTGTATACCTTCTTGTACTGTTGGAGAAGCTCATCAGTGAGTGGAAGTCGCCAGGTGCTGGTTGTCTGAAAGCATTTGTATCAGCTTCCCATTTCTTCTTTGCAAAAATTCTGGCAGCTTCTTTTGCTTCTGATGTTTGCTCTTCCCCCTTATTGACATCATCAACAAACCGGGACAGCAGGCCATGTACACTCTCCTGTGTGACCACTAGGTTGTTCAACTGACCTTCAATTATTTCAGTCCTAGTGTCAATTGTAGTGATCCTTCCTTGCAAAGTTTGCTCCAGCAGGTTTATCCTCTCAGTAAGTTTAGGATCAAGTTCAGCAGTTTGTTGTGCAGCAGCAGGCTCAGCAGGTCTAGGTGTTTCAGCAAGTTTGTCAAGTTTTTGATGAATAGATGTAAGTTGTTCTTTCAAAAAAATTTCCTTCAGTGTATTTCCTTGCTTGATTCCCCTCACATCTAACATCATATCAGTAACAGCATTTTGAGTAGATGTGAAATTTGAAGCAACTGTGTCAGTAGATTGTCTGTTGTTATCCACTAGCCTCATCAGTTCTTCAAATCTTTGTTCCTGTCTATCCAGTTGAGTTCTTAACTGTTGCATGTCATTCCTGACAGTCCTCAACTCATTTAACACTTCTACTGGCACTCCACCAGCCATTCTTCCATCAGTAGCTCCATCAGCAGGCTCTTCAACATTATACTGGTGCCTCTGTCTACTGATAACCAATGCAAAGCTCATATCCCTTCCAGCAGGGTTAGGTCCTTGATATTCCTCTAGAATAGGACCAATAGCAGGGTCTTCATTCACTGGTTCATCATCAGGAGATCCATCAATTTGAAATTCCTCATCACTGTAATCAAAGTCCAGCATTTGTTCTTCCTCAATAGCAACATTAACCTGCTGACTATCTCTTCCTACAGTGGCCTTGTCTCCAACAGGCTCCACTCCAGCAGCCTGTTCCAATACAACAGCAGGGGTTTCCTCCAAACCCAAAGATTGTTCCAACCTGTGTCCAGGTGCTGTTTGCAACTCAGCAACCTGTACCTCCTGTTCCAACCTTTGTTCAGGTGCTGTTTGAACCTCAGCAGCCTGAACCTCCTCGGCAACCAATGGTGAATCTTCAAAACCCATTACCATATCTAGTCTTTGTGCAATCACTGTCTGATCCTCAGTGGTTAGCACTCTCTGAACAAGGATTGCAGGGAACTCAGCCCTATTTTCTTCTTGAAAACCTTCAGCAACCCCAATCCTTCCAAGAATATGGGCAGTGTTGGTTAAAGTTCCTTCAATGTCAAACTGATCTTGATATATAATTGAATCACCAGAACTAACATCTGGCTCACTAAGATCAGTAGCCCTCTCTTCATCCAAATCTACATCTTGTTGATTTTCAGATTGTTCAACAGGTTCAGCAACAAATGTAGCATCTGAATCACCAACCATCCTATTGGCACCAAAATTAATGCCAATATTGATTAAAGCTTCTAATTCATCTATGGTGAGATCTTCCATATCTTCAGCCATATCACCACCTGCTGGCCCTCAGCAGACCTACCAGTATCAGTAGACTGTTGTACATTTGGTTCAATCAACATTGCAGTCCCACTGGTTCCTCCTGGTCCTGATGGATAATCACCACCAGAATCATCCTGATCATCTCTTTGATCCCTAAACTTGATACCCTCCTCCTTATGTTGATCATCAAATATATCAATCAATCTTGATTGCAGCAGAGTGGTATCAACTAAATCCAACAAACTTTCCACTCCTAGCTTTTCAAAAGCATATTCCTCAAAGTCTGTCATAGGTTGTGCAGCAGGCTTTTGTCTCTTGTAAAATCCAAACTTCCATTGGAAATAGTCAGCTATTTGTTGGAGTTTAGGATCAACAAAATCCTCTTTCTTTTTCTTTTCTGCCCTCTCAAATGGCATGAATGATCTTCTTGCAGCACTTTCAGTACCTTGCTGACCTCCAAAGGTCTCAACAAGCAAGTTTAAAGTATCTTCCACAGATACATGTTGGTCAGTAGGTTGATTAGATTGTACATTTGTACCTACTACTTCCAACTGTACCACACTTGGTTCCCCCTGACTTATATGCTCATCAGCAGGGTTAGCAGCAGACTGCTCTTCCCCCTGAACTATTACAGGAATTGCAGGGTCTTCAACCAATTTCTCCACTTCCACAGCAGGGATAGACTCAGTTAATTGCTGTGGTTCTTCTACAAGTTGCTCAATAACAACTTGTGCAGATTCTGTAGGCTCAGTAGGCTTTGTAGGTAAGGATATACCAGTTTCCACAGCAGGCTCAGGTGCATCAGTCTGCTGTGATCCTCCAACCACTTGCTCATCTGCAACTTGAGTAGATTCTGTAGGCTCAGCAGCCTCTCCAGAAGAAGATTCCACAACCACTACAGTAGGTTTGATGATTGTTAAAGGTTCAGCCTCAATAGCTTCTTCTTCTTCTTCTTCTTCTTGTCTTTGAGCCTCCAAAGTTTTCAATTGCTTCCCATTTCCATGTTTGGTTTTCTGAATAATCTCCTTCCTTCTCTTGGAAAGTGGCTCTTCATCAATTTCAGTTACAGGAGACTTCCTCTTTCTGCTTGCTTCCTTCTGTTGCTCCTTCAAAATTTCAGCAACAGTCTTCTTCTTCTTTGCTACAACAGCAGGGTCAGTAACCTCAGTTTCAACTGGACCCTCAGCAGACTCAGCAGTCTGTGCTGTTTGCCTCCTTGTCTTTCTAGGCTGTAACATTTCTGTAATTTTCCTTGTACCAGTAGCCTTTCTTTTCTCAGTAACCTTCTTTGGTGCAGCAGGTTTAACAGCTTGCTTAACCTGTTCACCACCAGCATCACCATCATGACCATCATCATCACTATCAGCAGCCTCTGCAATACCTTCTTCATCATCATCCAGTCCGGGGGATAGGATAATCAATCTCTTTCTTGTATCTAGATTGATTGATCTTCTCAGATGCAACATCAGGAATTCCCAAATGATTCAGCAGGGCTTGAACCATCAGGCCTAAGGGTAAAGCCTTGGATTTCCTTTTTCCTTCTTTTTCTTCTTTTGCAATCTTTTTCATGTAATGAATGAAGTATCCAGCCCAATCAAATTTCATACTTCTGCAAATAATCATCATCAGCTCTATCTTGGGTCCTGATAGAGTATCCCAACTTCCAACGAGGCCTAAAATGTTCTTAGCAATGATTTTGCTCAGCAGGTTGTACTCAAAACATATGTGTCTTACATTGATGCCTGGTACTGATTTGGTGGCTTCATTGATCTTGATTCTGTCTACAAAATCCATCTTGGACAATCCCATTTCCTCAGGATTTGTTGGACCATCTGCTACTTCCTCAAAACCAAAAACTTCTCTCAGTAGGGTTGGAGAAACTTCAATTTCTTGGGCATTCACAGTCGTTTTGAATGCTTCTACTCCTTCTCTAGTTACAATGTTCCTCCAGAAGCTGGTAACATTTGTGTATGAGATTGTTTCCAATCTTATGTTGAGCACATTCTCCAAACCTGCAACTCTCCTTATTCTTCGACCAATGTTGATTGCTAGTTCAGTTTGATTAGCATCAACAACAAACCCTCTTACACTTTGGCTTGACCCAATCTGAACATCAGCCTTTTCCGCCATTGATATAAGTAAAAGATGAAGAAAATAGTTTGTAAATCTGTGTTCACACAGTGTAAAAGCGAAGAGTATCAATCTGAGATTTTGTAAAGGTCTCTGTGTAATAGCCTGTGTATATATAGGCAAATGTAGTTGAAAACTGTCAGAACGTGTATTGTTGCATTTAAACATGATTAATTTGAGTGAATGCGAACTTGACACGTGTCCCATTACTTTCCATAACGCATTGTAACCGTTAGATCGTGTAACTGCGGTTATAAAGGATAGAATAAATGTCCCGCCAATTGCTTTTTGAATTTAATAAGTTTGACTGAATAGCTTATTCTTCAGTAGGATTGTTATCAGCAGGGTTGGCTCAGCAGCCTGCTGACAAAGATGCTTCAGCAGCTTGCTGACAGAGTCACTCTGCTGATCCTTGATTCCTTCTTGTTTTGTTCAATTGATAATACAAGATGAAGTTTAATACAAATGACTGATCTGTCAAGTGAGCTCACCCAACATGACAAAGACCAATCCCCTTGGCAACCTCATTTGCTCAATTGTCCAAAATGAGTACATGGAATTGTTGATACCAATGACTAATCTGCTAAGTGAGCTCACCCAACATAGCAAAGACTAATCCCCTTGGTGAATTCCAGTACACTGCTGATTATCAGTCAACTTTAATAATTCCAAGTTCTGTCCTTAATTTAGCAAATCTTTCACTATCCAGTGGTTTAGTGAAGATATCAGCAAGTTGATCTTCAGTAGGGATATACAGAACCACCACATCTTTCTTTTCAACATGATCTCTTATAAAGTGATGTCTCACATCTACGTGCTTGGTTCTTGAGTGTAAAACAGGATTTTCTGTGAATGCAATTGCACTTGTGTTGTCACACATAATTGGAATTTCCTTTTCTTCAATTCCATAATCCCTTAACTGTTGTCTTAACCACAGTACTTGTGCACAGCAGCTTCCAGCAGCTATATATTCAGCTTCAGCAGTGGAAGTTGATATTGAATTTTGTTTCTTGCTAAACCAGGAAACCAGTCTATTTCCCATTAACTGACAGGTTCCTGTGGTGCTTTTTCTATCAATCTTGCATCCAGCATAATCAGAATCTGAGTAGGATATAACTTTGAAACTTCCATCTTTTGAATACCATATCCCTACTCCCAGAGTTTCTTTTAGGTACTTAAGAACTCTTTTAACTGCACCTAAATGACTTTCTTTAGGTTTTGATTGAAATCTTGCACAAACACCTACAGCAAAGGATATATCAGGTCTGCTGGCAGTGAGGTATAGCAGACTGCCTATCATCCTTATGTATAAGGTTTGATCAACATCCTTGCCTTCTTTATCTTCATCCAATCTGATATTTGTACTCATAGGAGTTGATACCTTGGTGCTGTTTTCCATACCAAATTTCTTCAGTAGCTCCTTGGTATACTTGGTTTGATGAATGAAGATTCCATCTTTCATCTGTTTAACTTGCAATCCCAAAAAGTAGTTCATTTCTCCCATCATACTCATTTGGAATTTGCTTTTCATTAGATTTGCAAACTTCTCACATAGCAATTCATTTTCAGAACCAAAGATTATGTCATCAACATAAATCTGTACCAGCAGGGTGTTGTCCCCTTCATTGATTCTGAAAAGAGTCTTGTCAATGGTGCCTTTTGTAAAACCATTGTCCACCAAGAATTGAGATAGAGTCTCATACCATGCTCTTGGTGCTTGTTTCAAACCATAAAGTGCTTTATTGAGTCTATACACTTTATCTTCTTGATCTTTAAATTCAAATCCAGGAGGTTGCTGAACATACACTTCCTCCTCTAGAATGCCATTCAAGAATGCACTTTTGACATCCATTTGATATACCTTGAAGTTTTTATATGCAGCATGTGCCAAGAATAATCTGATAGCTTCCAATCTTGCAACAGGGGCATATGTTTCATCAAAATCTATTCCTTCTGCTTGAGAATAGCCTTTTGCTACTAGTCTGGCCTTATTCCTCACAATGGTACCAGATTCATCCAATTTGTTTCTGTATACCCATTTTGTACCAATAATATTTGCATGAGTAGGCCTTTCTACTAGTGTCCAAACTTGATTTCTTTCAAATTCATTCAATTCTTCTTGCATAGCAATTATCCAATCTGGATCTGAAATTGCTTCTTCAACAACTTTAGGTTCCATTTGATTTAGAAAACATGTAAACATTGCTTCCAGTTGTCTTCTAGTCCTTGCTGTATATTGCCAATAACTTGTTCAGCAGGGTGATCCCTTAACCATTGTGGATTTTGGTTAGATTGATTTTCAGGAACTTCATCTTCAGTAGGGTCTGTTGTATCTTCAACAGGGGGTTCAGCAGATCCTTGAACAGCCTCAGTTGTTGCATCAGTAGTATCACCAGCAGGGTGTTCAGCAGGGGCAGAATCAGAAACCTTTAAGTCATTGAACCTTTCCAACACTTCAACACAATCTGGATCAGTGACTTGTACATTTTCAGCAGGGTCACAAGCTTCATCTTCCATACCAGTGAACTTAGGTTCATCAAACACAACATGGATTGTTTCTTCATGTTTCAATGAACTTTTGTTCAGCACCCTGAAAGCCTTGCTGACTGAAGAATATCCTAAGAAAATTCCTTCATCTGATTTTGGTTGGAATGTCTTCAGATGTACCTTGTGATTTAGGATAAAGCATTTACTTCCAAATGGATGGAAATAGGATATATTTGGTATTCTTCCATTCCATATCTCATAAGGTGTCTTCAGCAGCTTCTTGTTCACTGATGTTTTGTTTTGTGTATAGCATGTTGTATTAACTGCTTCAGCCCAATATCTTTCAGATAGCAATGCTTCACAAATCATTGTCCTTCCTGCTTCCTTTAAAGTCCTGTTTCTTCTTTCAGCAACCCCATTTTGCTAAGGTGTACCAGCAGCAGCAAGTTGATGTAGTACACCATTTTCTTTCACAATATTCTCTTATCACTTTGTTGAGAAATTCAGTACCCTGATCTGATCTTATCTTTACTACTGTCACACTTTTCTCATTTTGTAGTCTCTTCAAAAGTTCAGGCATCTTTTGAAGTGTTTCACTTTTCTTGCTCATAAATATCACCCAAGTATATCTTGAATAATCATCCACAACCACCAAAGTATATTTCTTTCCAGTAACACTTGATGGTGTAATTGGTCCAAATAAGTCCATATGCATCAGCTCCAAAACTCTGTTAGTTGATTGCTTAGTTTTTGACTTGAAGCTTGATTTTGTCTGTTTACCTTGCTGACAAGCATCACAAACTGCATCCTTCTTGAATGTGATCTCAGGTAAACCAATCACCAATTTCTTCTTCACCAATTGATTAATATCATCAAACTTAAGATGATTCAACTTCTTATGCCATAACCAATTGAGTTCTGACTTGGTGTGCACTATCAGGCATGTTTCTGGAACAGCAGTAGACCAGTCCACAATATACATGTTTTGTTGTCTTCTTCCAGCTAGCACAACTTGATCTCCTCTTTCACTTATGACAATACATGTGTTTTTGTCAAAAGTGACCTTGTATCCCATGTCACAGAATTGTCCAGTGCTCAGCAGGTTGTAGTCCAGTCCCTCCACATATGCAACATTCCTGATTGTTAGTCCATTCCTCATTAGTGTGCCATATCCTCTTGTATATCCAGGTGTATTCTTGTTTCCAAAATTCACCCTAGGTCCATCCTTTGCCACAAAATTTGACAAACAGTGCTTATTCTTTGTCATATGTCTGGAACATCCACTGTCAAAGTACCAGACACCCTACAAAACAAAGTTAATGCATTTTAGGTAACCAAACCTGTTTGGGTCCATAATGGTCAGTGGTAAGCATGACCCTTGGCAAATTTCCATAAGGTCTTCTCCTAAAAGTGTCATACTTTGCATCATATATGTAATCTACATTTCCATAAGGTCTAACAGTTGGTTGTGTAGAATTCATATATGTCTTCTGGCCTTTTGGTACATAATGCTGTTTGGAGTGATTTCTGTTGTTAGAATCATTAGCATAACCATTGGATTGCTGTCTGTTAGGAACAGCCCTGCTGAGGTTTTGTATAATTCCTCTGATGAGTCCTCTGCTGATTCCATTGCTTAGGCTTTACCCCAGCACCATGGTTATACTTGTTGTTTCTAGCATTGGGGTCAGGAATATTCCAGTCATCATCAGTAGGGAACAGTCTACCTTTCCCCCGGAGATAAGTATCCCTCAAATGATTGACATTTTTGGATTTAGGATTCTTATCCTTGGAATATTTCTAGTTTTTCCCTTTTTGTGGTTCAGCAGACTTGGTAGCAGGTCTGCTATCAGTAGGTCTGGAAGGTCCAGTAGTCCTACCCTTGGATTTACCCTTTTTGTTAGGTACTGCTGTCCTTTTAGACTTCTGATTTTGCTTCTTTGAAGCATTCTCAGTAGGCTTCACTGCCTCAGCAGCCTTACTAGGAGTTGAATCTTTAGCAGGCACAAACTTAGGACCAATTCTGGTACTAGGTTCAGTAACCTTACTGGATCCACTCTTATTGGTTTGCTGAGTTCCAAATCCAAGGCATGTTTTATCACCATAAGGCTTTCCAGATTTGAATGCAATGGTGGAACAAGATGGTTCAGCAGACTCAGCAGCTACTGAATGTTCAGCAGGCTTATGCTGATTCTATCCAACTTCTTTTTCCTTACCCTTGAGAATTCTTAATTCAGCCTTTAATCTTTCAACCTCTTTTTGAAGAGCCTCTTTTTCAGCCTTCACAATCTCATAACCAGATTGTATTTTCCTCAGTTGATTGAGGATGGTATCCAAAGTGTCTTCATTATTGGAGTTTCTAGGATTTGAACCACAAGTTGATGCACAATCACTTCCAGCAGGAGTGTTTATAGATACAGAGTTGTATACCTCCTCTGTTTCATCCATGTTAGCCATCAATGCATAATCTTCCATTTCAGCAACCAATGCTGTGTCATCTGATTCATTTCCCTTTTCAGATTCCACTTCATACCCTGATTCATCTTCGGCAACCATAGCCTTCTTGCCATGTCTTCTTTGTTGACTTTTGGTCTTCAGTAGGTCTGGACAATCTGGTCTAAAATGTCCAGGCTTCTTGCAATGGAAGCAAAGATAATCAGGCTCCTTAGTTTGCTTTAACTCAGGACAGTCAGGTTTGAATTGTCCTGGTTTCTTGCAATGAAAGCATAGATAATCATTATCTTTCTTTGATTCTTCTTTCTTTCAGTAGACCTCTTTGTGAAATTTCTTGAAAGGGCCTTTCCAGTCTTCATCATCCTGATTTTCTTGCTCAGTAGGGCAATCTGCTCTTGCATTTCATCCAGCAGATCATCTTGAGCTCCTGATGTCTCTTCTTGATGTGCAGCAGCCAGTGCAGTGGTTTTTGGTTCTTCCTTTTCAGTGGTAGGAACCAATTTCTTGCTAAATTCATAGGCTTTGAGATCTGAGAATAATTTGAAGGTATCTTCTTCATGCAAACTCCTCATTTCTTCTATTGCAGTCACTTTCATCTTCCAAACATCTTTGTCTGGTAATGCTTCCAAGATTTTTGAGTTTATTTCTTCTTTTGAATAACTTACACTCAGTAGGGTAAGTTCATCCAGGATAGCACTGAATATAGACTCCATTTGCTCAATGGTTTCATTTGGTAACATTTTGAACTTTTGAAATCTCCTTTTGGCCACACTGATTTTATTCTTCTTTATTGCATCAGTGCCCTCACAGATCAACTGTAACTTTTCCCACAGTTCTTTTGCTGTCTTGCAATCTTTCACCTTCATGTACATGTTGCTATCCAAAGTTCTGTAAATGATATCAATAGCAATGTTGTTAAGGTTTGCTCTCTTTCTATCCTCAGCAGTCCATTCCTTCTTTGGCTTTGGAATGTACTGTGTCTCTTCTCCCACAGATATTGACTTGGTAATCTCCAGTGGTCCATCTGTCGGCACATCCATCATTTCATCATGAGTTGCAGCTAGAAAAGCCTGCAAACGACGTTTATACTCATCAAATTTATCTACAGAGCACATCAACATTGTTCTAGCATACTGGTTGTTATCCATGATGCAAATCTTTGAAAATCAGTAATTTGAAAAAGTTTTCAAAGTATTTTCACAAGTACAACAAGTAGGATTACTTCAGAACAGAAGTCTGCTCTGATACCAATTGTTGGTCCCTTGAAAAGGCTTTGTTTAAGTTTAGAGGGGGGGGTGAATAAACTTAACACTTAAAACTTTTTGGAGTTAACAAACTCAGCAACTTCGACGACTGCGATACCTCGAGAGTCTCGAAACCTCGCAGCTGGCGATACACGTAGTCTCACGACGGTTAAGTTTACTGAATTTGTGTAGCGGAATTGTATCAAAAATTAAGCCTTATTACTTGTTGTTAAATATGATACTAAGTATTAGATACTCAGTAGAGTATATGTGTGAGTTCAGTTTCTAGATTCAGTAGATTGATGTGTATGATAAACTAAATGCAGAATGTAAGTGCAGAAAATAAATGGCCAGATTT
Organism: Gentiana straminea; assembly: GCA_036785695.1. Taxonomy (NCBI): domain Eukaryota; kingdom Viridiplantae; phylum Streptophyta; class Magnoliopsida; order Gentianales; family Gentianaceae; genus Gentiana; species Gentiana straminea. The sequence continues at coordinate 1,643,537 of JAVUPR010000448.1, read as the reverse complement.
TATAGTGGTTCCAGGTGGTGTAATCCTGTCAGTCCACTCTTCTCCTGTGATGTTGGAGGTAATTCACTAGTGATCTTTGAGTTTGTTGTTACAAAAATCCCTAGGTTGCTTGTCCTTCACCAATGACTATGGCTTCACAAACTGAACACTTGGAACAGATAGAATTGCTGCTCCAAAGTCTTCCACTGGTCCTTGAAGGGTAGGATTGCCTCTTCACCAGCTCCACCACAAACCAACAGTCCTTCACACCTAACGTATGCTTCATCGTCCACGACGAGTTCTTTATAAAATAAAGAATGAATCAAGTAAATGATTCGGTTGCGAGCGCTTGATTAGGATGATATAATCGACGACTTGCGCCTTCAAGTGTGTAATCTTGATGTAGCTTGAATACAGAATACAGTTGAAGATTTTCTCTGGATCAGTAGCCTTAAGCTCAGTCAGTTCAGCAGGGAGTTTATCTTGATAAAATGCAACTCAGAATAATCTCTTGTATTTCCTTAATTTCTCATCAACATCATTTTTCTTCTGAGATGGAAGTCCTCTATTTATAGGTAGGAGTGCATGTGACTTGTATTTGAAATTCAAATATAGCCGTTCCTGGTTTTGTCCCATTTGACATGCTTTCTGTCACTATTCATAGGACTGACACTGTCAGAATCCTTTTTGACAGAATACAGTCTGTCCACCCTTGACTTATTTTCATTGGATAAAGTCCTGAATCATCCCAACGTCTTTTTAATCTCAGCCATTGATTTGTTTGATCAAATCAGAGGTAGTTGGCTGTCCTTATCCATGTAATCTTCCAATGTAATCTTGATTTAACCGATGTATATATATCAGCAGGTTCATCAATCAGCTGAGTTACCTATCAGTCTGCTGAAATATTATTGCTGTGTTTAAAACACAATGCAGCTGACTTCTTTTATCTAAATTTTATTTGTGAAGTTAGATTACACCTTTTTGCAAATAACTAAGTTCCAAACACCATCCAACTTTTGAAACTTAGACCTTGTACACAAGGTATATGTAATCAGTTTAGGCCATCACAGACTTACCTAAATTCTGATTCCATATCCTTGACTTTAATTACTAAGTTTGATCCCTTAGCCTTCTGTAACTGAGTTTGAGCCCTCAGCCTTCAGTCTTCAGCAGGTTCCTGATCAGTCTACTGACCTAACTACCCTACCCTACTGACCTAGACTAGTCTGCTGACATAAGTCAGCTGACCTTTACAGTGCTTGTTTGATCAAACCTATCATAAAGATCAAACTCTAATAAGCCTATACATTTGATCTAGACATCTTTTTGCCTTTGCACTATAACAGCTAGTCTGGCACTCATCATCAAAACATAAAAATAAGTCCAACATGATGAATGATCATCATCATCTGACTCAGGAGGTAATTATCCCTCTGGACCAGGAGGAATCAGTGGGACTGCAATGTTAATTGAACCAACTGTACAACAGTCCACTGATACTGGTAAGTCTGCTGAGGGACAGCAGACTGGAGAGATGAGGATCTGCGGAATCTCACCATGGATGATCTGGAGGCACTGATCAATGATGGAATAAATATTGGTGCAAATAGGTTGGTTGGTGAATTCCAAGGACCTAACCCTGCTGGAAGGGATATGAGCTTTGCCTTGGTTGTCAGCAGTCAGAGGCAACAATACAATGTAGAAGAGCCTGCTGAAGGAACTACTGGAGGAATGACTGGTGGAGTACCAGAACATGTTGTGGAAGAGTTGAGGTCTGTTAGAAATGATATAGCAAGATTGAGGACTCAACTTGACAGGCAAGAGCAGAGATTTGAGGACTTAATGAATTTGGTGGAGAATAGAGGAAGAACCACTGAAACTGTTGCTTCCAATATTACATCCACTCAATATGCACTTGCAGATCTTGCTCAAGATATGAGAGGAATCAGGCAAGGAAATTCACTGAAGGAAAAGTTTTTTAAAGACCAACTTGCATCTATTCATCAAAAACTTGATAAACTTGCTGATTCACCTAAGCCTGCTGAGGCTGCTGGTACATCTCAACCTGCTGTACCTGATCCTAAGCTTACTGAGAGGATAACCCTGCTGGAGCAAACAATGCAAGAAAGGATCACATCTGTGGACACTAGGACTGAAATCATGGAGGGTCAGTTGAACAACCTAGTGCTCACACAAGAGAGTGTACATGGCCTGCTGTCCCGGTTTGTTGATGATGTCAATAAGGGGGAAGAGCAAACAACAGAAGCAAAAGAAGCTGCTAGGATTTTTGCAAAGAAAAGATGGGAAGCTGATACCAATGCTTTCAGAGAACCAGCAACTGGCATACTTCCACTTACTGATGATCTTCTCCAACAATACAAGAAGGTCTACAACAACAAAAGGAGACCCTATCATGACAAGGGATTTCATGAAGGTCTTAACTCCTTTTTGGGCTTAAAATTTTGGGAGGCCAGAGTTAAATCATTGAGAGCCACAAGAAAAGGTGGAAGAGGTGGAAGAGGTGGTAGAGGTGAAAGGAGTTTACCTACCACAAATGCAAAGGATTCATTGAATGAGTTCAAGGAGGTTTACATAAGGTTAGGCTTCAGGGTACATCAGATAAATCTTACTCTACCTGAAGCATGGCATTGGTGGAAACAAGTTAACCCTCATATTGATTTCACTCTGATTGAAAATGACTGGATGAGAGATATGATCAAAGAAATCAGAATGTATCAAGAACAAGCAGAAAAAGCAAGAGAAGAAAGGGAAAGAAGACAGTAGATCAGCATACCTTATCTATTTTATCTTTGCTGATGCTAGACTGTAATAATTTTAGACAACTGATTATAATGTGAAGTACTGCATTTGCTCTATTTTTGTTTTTAATCTTTTTGCTTTGCTGTTAGGAGAGGGTATTGGCATCATCACCAAAAAGTGGGAAATTGTTGGACTTATTTTTATGTTTTAGTGATGAGTGCCAGACTAGCTGTTATAGAGGCAAAAAGATGTCTAGATCAAATGTATAGGTTTATTAGAGTTTGATCTTTGTATAGGTTTGATCAAACAAGCACCGTAAAGGTCTGCTGACTTCTGTCAGCAGACTGGTCTAGATCAGTAGGGTAGTTAGGTCAGTAGACTTTTCTGGAACCTGCTGAAGACTGAAGGCTGAGGGGTCAAACTCAGTTATTGAAGGCTAAGGGATCAAACTTAGTAATTAAAGTCAAGGATATGGAATCAGAATTTAGGGAAGTCTGTGATGACCTAAACTGATTACATATACCTTGTGTACAAGGTCTAAGTTCCATAAGTTGGATGGTGATTGGAACTTAGTTATGATTAAAATGGTGTAATCTAACTTCACAAATAAGAGTTAGATAAAAGACAGTTGGCTGAAGTGTTTTTAAACACAGCAAAATAAGGAACAGCCTACTGATGTGTCTGTCGGTAGACTTATGCTATCAGGAACCTGCTGGACACATATTTCGATTTAATTAAGGATTACATTGGAAGAAAACAATGATAAGGACAGCTAACAACCTCTGATTTGATCATACAAATCAATGGTTAAGATTAAAGGGACGTTGGAAATATTCAGACTATTATCCAATGGATACAAGTCAAGGGTGGACAGACTGTACACTGCCAAAAAGCAATCTGACAGTGTCAGTACTATGAATAGTGACAGTAGGCAAGTCAAATGGGACAAATCTGAAACGGCTATGTTTGAATTTCAAACATAAGTCACAAGGACTCCTGCCTATAAATAGAGGACTCCTAATTCAGATACAAGTGATGATTTTTGCATGAACGTTAAGAGCAATCAAATTTAAATCAAGTAAACACCCTGCTGATCCTACTGAGCTTAAGGCTACTGATCCAGAGAAAATCTTCAAGTGTAATCTGCATTCAAGCTGCATCAAGTTTACACACTTGAAGTCATCAAGCTGCTGATCATATCATCCTGATCAAGCTGCTGAAACCTGAATCACTTACTTGATTCAAACTTTCTTTTACAAGAATCTGCTGAAGACAGTGAAGCATCTTTGGGGTGTGAAAGACTGTTGTTTGTGGTGGAGCTGGTGAAGAGGCAATCCTACCCTTCAAGGACCAGTGGAAGACTTTGGAACAGCAATCCTACCTATTCTAAGTGTTCAGTTTGTGAAGCCATAGTTATTGGTGAAGGACAAGCAACCTAGGGATCTTTGTAACTGCTATCTCAAGAATCTCTAGTGAATTTCCTCCAACATCACAGGAGAAGAGTGGACTGACAGGATTACACCACCTGGAACCAGTATAAAATTTGCCTACTTACTTTCTGCATTTAGTATAACTTGAACATCAATCTACTGAATCTAGCAACTGAATTCACACACATACACTACTGAGTATCTAATACTTGGTATCATATTTAACAACAAGTAACAAGGCTTAATTTTTTATATATTTCCGCTGCACAAATTCAGTAAGTTCATTAGTCAGCAGACTACGACGGTCGACGGACTCGAAGTATCGAAGGTCGTCGAACTTGCTTTGAGTTTGTTAACTCCAAAAGTTTTAAGTGTTAAGTTTATTCACCCCCCCCCCTCTAAACTTAACCAAAGCCTTTTCAAGGGACCAACACTTTTGCAGGGCATGAGCTTCCGGTTGATTCCACTATTTCAGACCTTTTTATACCTGGATCCAGAATATGTGATACGCAGACAGTGCGGCACTTTTTTAGACCTTGGGAGGCAGAGGCCATCTTGGAGACTACTGTGGCCCCTGGTGAACATCCGGACAGACGAATTTGGCACTATGATCGTAGGGGAGTCTATACTGTTAGGTCAGGATATATTCTGGCCTTATCGCTGCGTAGGCCATCGTTAATGGCAGGACCATCGACCTCGATGGGGCAAAACGATATTTGGAGGAGCTGCTGGAGGCTTCCGGTCCAACCGCGCGTTCAACATTTTCTATGGCGTTGTTTGCATGACTGTCTTGCTCTTGGTCAGGTCTTGTAGCGGCGGAATGTGGGGGATGGTATATGCTTAGCATGTGGGGAGACTTTGGAAACAAAGAGACATGTACTCTTTGAGTGTGAAATGGCGGCTAGAGTTTGGAGGGCGTCGCCATTCGGTGGGGCCTTACAGCATCTCTGCTCTGCCTCTTTTTTGGAGTTTTTTATTCGGTTGCTTGAAGATCTGGGTGCTCTTGATAAGGCTAGATTTTTGTAGCTTATGTGGGGAATCTGAAAAGCACGTTGCTCATCTGTGTTCGATAATCAGGCAGTTTATGTCTCTGTGATTTGCAGACAATCTATGGCAGCTGTGGATGAATATATGCAGGCAATGGACACTTACCAGACTCAAGCTTCGGTGCACAATTTACCGGATAAATGGATGAAGCCCCCGCATGGCGTAGTTAGGAGTAATATGGATGCATCAGTTACAAAGGCGGGAGTAGGCATTGGGGTCATTTTTCGAGATTCACATGGACAGATACTGCACTCCGTTGCGTATCACTTTGATCCAGACGACCCAATTGAATACATGGAGCTCAAGGCAATTTCTCTGGCCTTGACAGAGGCGGAGCACCTAGGGATCTCGAGGCTTGAAGTGGAGAGTGACTGCCTGCCGTGCATTTCGCGCATTCGCCGTCCAGTAGCAGATTTGACAGCTTATGGTTGCTTAGTTCAGGACTGTTTGGCCCTTTTGCCCAAATTTACTTTAGTTTCCTTTACGTTTATTAGGCGGATAGGAAATGTCCCAGCGCATCTTTTAGCTAGATACGGATTATCTGTTTCTATTCGAACACTTTGGGGTTCGTCGCCCCTGGGAGATGTTCTGACCGCTTGTTTGGCGGACCTTACTTAAATAAAATTTCTTTTTTCCTAAAAAAAAACCAAAAAAAAATTAACTTAAAAAGTCTGAAAGATCATTTGGATGTTTTTAATGAAATAATTTTAAACTAGTGAAAAATATGTGAATATATAATAAATGAGTGGTAAAAAGAGAAAAAAAAATGTAATCAATGATTGTTAAATGTTCTGAATTGATTTATATTATAAGACACAACCCAAAAACTAATCGGATTTATATTTTGGAACAAAGCTAATATTTTCTTAATTACATTTTTTGTGCACAACTTGATTTAAATAAAATATGTGTAAAACTGGAAAAGAAAATTAGATTTTGTATTGTTTTCATAAAATGACAAATAAATTTACATAAAAATATTCTAGATATTTTTTAGTATCCTCATTGGATAAGTCCATATCCTTAATGAATATTTTCACCATTTATTTCATCATATTAAATAACTTGTACGGTTAAATAATTAATTTCTCTTTTAACACAACAATATGTCAAACATCTAATGTGCGAAATGAAATAAGACTATTGTTTTCTACTTTTATCACTAGTATACTAAATAAATTAAAAAACATTATCCATTTGATTAATTATTTCAAAACATTTTTATTTATCTTATAAGTTACAAATGACATAAATCATTAAATAGAAATCATATTTTTCTTCCCAAAATAGATGATTAGAGACATTACCCTTCGACCAATGGCGATTGTCTATTTCAAATCGTTTAGATTGCTTTGATTCTGCAAATCGGAGCAGCAAAAAGATTGAAAAAGTAAAATAGAACGATTCATCTGGAACGATTCATAAGGAAGAAACTTCTCTATTATTGGAAAAATAGGGTAGTTCTTGTAACGCACCGTTCCCGGATACCGAGTCCTTATCCGGAACGGAACGTTCGGCACGTATAACATTAAATAAATCTAACCTTATACGCAAGTCTCTACGTCGTCGTATCAAAATAAAGCAAAGAAGCTCAAAAAACTCGGGTAAAAACCATAAATGCTGCTAGACTAGATTACAAACCATACTAATTAAAGATAAAAAAAAGAATAATTTACAACAACGAGATGTCTTACAAAAGTACAAAGCCTTAAAAGAAAAGTACAACACTCGTCTTACAAAAAGTCTGGTAGCAGAAGAAGTACAACCTATATACTATACAGAAGAAAAGAAGCATCATTAACGCGTCATCGTCAAGATCCTCGTGATCCTCAACAAACTCATGGTAAACATGTTCACATTCTCACCCCACAATGCATACAAAACAAACATGCAAAGAAGGTAAGTATAAAATACTTAGCAAGAGTGAGAAGCTAATGAATAATTAAGTTTTACAATAAAAAAGTTATTATCATTAATTATGTTGTCTTTATGTGACCGACTCGATCTAGCGTTGACTCAATGTCCATCAACATGTCATGACTATACGTTTCTAAATTAACTTATTTTTGTTACATCAGCACTCAAATGCACTACGCATAGTGTGTATCCACATGAAGATATACTTGCCGACTACGGTGGGTTACACCGATAGCCTCGGGATCGCCCCGGTATGCGTACACGTTCGGTGAAATTCGTTCACTGCCATTTAGCCGTCTAGAGGCCAAGCAGTGTTGTTCACCTTTAGAACGTGTCACATCGCCGATATAAATCGGTGCTTTACCAAGAATGGCATGACGTTTAATCTTTTTACTACACAAGTATGTATTTAAGTTACTAACTACCTATGTATTTTCAAGTAAGCTCCCTCACTCCAGCCACTCTCTCACCTAGAACAATCTAGACACGGCCAAGCACATACACATACATTGATGAATTCTAATTCATCAAAGCACAAGTCTATCATGCTCTTCGACAGTCCTGAACTTCAACACTTATGAAGCATTCATTCGGTGCCGGAACTAAACACATCAGAAACTCAATCAAGGTTTATTCATGTTCATTTAGTGTTATCATATCAAGAAAACATATTTAAAACTAGACTTGGGACTTAAAACACAACTATTCACACAAAAAAACAGGAGCCAATGCGCACGCATAGAGCTTAAGGCGCACGCGTTGAGCTCTCCGCAACATTCTGAGTGGTTTGCCAGGGCAATGCGCACGCATTCAGTCAGAAACTGTCCTAACTTCAGTTTTCTGCACTAAATCGATTTCTACCCAATTCCAAACATAATCAACAACAGAAATACTCAGAAAACAGCAACAAAACATGTTTTAAACATCTTATAGCATATCATAGCATAGCAACAATGTATAAACACGAATCCTTCCTACAAAACACTAACACTCAACCTAAACATTGCAAAACGTAATTACTCATTAGGAAGAGCCTCTTACATGGTGACTCCGAGCAAACAAGCAATCTTCAAAGCAAAACGCCAAGCAACTGCTACAACTCTTGATCCTCAAACCCAAAACCTGGATTATTTTCAGTAAAACTATTTTTAGAACAATGTACACTCCAAGACGATCGTTTTGACTACTCATGGGAAATAGGGAGATGTTGCTTTCAAAAGATTCGTCTCGTTGCGGTGATCACTTTTATCTAGTGCGGCGTCTTGAAACGTTGAACGGATTGACTGCATGGCTGAAATTACGTTCTCCCTTTTTCCAGGCAACTCCTCCGTTGCTCTCTTCTGTTTGCCGTCGTTCCTCTCCTTTTTTTCTTTTCTTTTTCTTCAGAATTGCGTATCAAATATTATGAGAAGACTTTGGGGATTATTTTCCTTAAATACTAATTATTAAATCTTTATAATAATTAATCCATTTATTTCCAATTTTATCGGATGTCCCCGAAGGGACAATCCATTTATTTCTTATAATATATTTCCAAGACATTTAATTAAATCCTTTTTAATTAAATAAAATGCTAATAATAACTAGGTCGTAGTAAATATATCCAATTACTACTTTACCCTTTTCTGAAAATCCGAGATGTTACAGTTCTTCTCTAGTTATTCCATTTACACAGTAGACCCACGTGGATAAATCTGGAACACACAGTTTCAAATTCAAATTGTCTGGTATTGATTCATCCACATGGCTCTACAGTACAAATAGAGCAACTAAGAAAGAATTTCCTAAAAAAATAAGGTCGTAAATGATAGGATTTCGTCATATGCATACAAATGCATAAAATCATAAATCTTTTGAGATGCTTTCCAAGCTTTATATTCCATATCATCCAACTTCATTTAATATACTTTTTCAAAATTAAAGGTTGGTGTTTGCTTTTTTGAGCTTTATGCTTATTGTCTCTACGAGCCTATTGTGCAACAAACATGTCATTATTATTTTTTTTTTTAATAATAATATTTTCAGGTTTCAAATGTGACACAAATTAGCTCCAAGGCCTGCTTAGACCGTCGTCATCGTTGTTATAAATAGGCTAACCCGAATCGACAAGACTTTTTATGTCTCACACTTATATGGATGTACATTCTATTACTGTAGAGATGCGGGACTTTACATCCTCCCACTTATAAGGGACTGATGTGACGTCCTCGCCAGGACTTGTACCAATCTCGTACATACCATGGGTGGACATTCTATTACTTTAGAGATGCGAGACTTTACATCCTCCCCACTTGTAAGGGACTGGCGTCATCGCGAGGACTTGTCCCAATCTCGTCCATATCAAAGGATTTCTAGAGGTGACCCTCACCGTCTCACAACTTGGGTCTGACGGCGCTAAATAAGTCATAAATGCTCCGGTCAACTACTTATAGCGTCGTTCTAGCTTGATCTAAAAGGGCTAACCCGAGTTGACAAGATATTTATGTCTCACATTTATACGGGGGTGAGCATTCTATTAATTTCTAGATGTGTGACTTTACATTAGCAATGACATGTTGTATATCATCATATTGCGTCAATGTTGTGTCGTCTCTAAGAACCAGTGTCGTTTAAGCTTTGTTTAACAACCAAAGAATTCTCAACAACATATAAATATATATATATATATATATATATATATATATATATATATATATATATATATATATATATTTTTTTTTTTTTTTTTTTTTTTTTTTTGAGGGTAAACATATATTTTGGAGTGATATTTGGGTAGTAGATGTCGCGTAAAAGAAGAAATTTCCTAGATTCTTTCGGTTAGAATAGGGAAATGAGTGTCATGGGAAGGAGACTAGGAGAGGGGAGAGTGGAAAGAAGGCGCATGTGAGTGGGCGTGGGACCGGAGGGAGAGGAGAAACTTCCGCTTTAACATCACTCACATATATTTGCTCTCTTGTTGCACTAGATCGACTTTTATGGCCAGGGGTGGCTGCACCCTATAAGAATTGGTTCAGTCGACCCGTTAAAATAAATATTACAATGGTAAAAAAAAATATAGATACACATATATATGTAAAACTGAGCCGCTTATTCTTATTGACCCGTATTGAAATATATAATATATAAGACTATGTTTTGTGTATAAAATATGACAAATTTCTAACCCTTATCACCAACTTCCTGGAGCCGCCCCTGTTTATGGTTGCTTACTTTGAAACACTTGTTTTCTGTGGTAGCCTTAAAAAAAAACTCATCATTGACATCTTGCCTAATCAAAACAACTTAATTCCTTTGAAGACCAGCTGGAATAAATTTCTTCAACCAAAGATTATCATTCTCATTTGGAAAGTTTACCTCAATCGAATTCTGATGGGAGTAAATGTAAGTCTACGTGGAGTACCTTCCCTTGGATTCCTTACTTTGCCTGTATTTCAACAAAGAAGAGGAATAAGTAGCGCATATGTTTCTATATTGTGACTTTGCAGTTTCGTCTTTGGAAAATGATATTCAAGTGGAAAAATAACAGATAGATCAACAGATTAGCCACGCGGTCAAAGATTACCCATTAATTAAATCCTTTAACTAATATTTAAATCCTTTTTAATTATTAGCTTTTAGGTTAACATAAAACAGAATATATATTATATTAATTTCCCTTCTACGCTTTTACCTTTCTGGAAATTTCGGGGTGTTACATCCTCCCCCCCCCCCCCCCACTTAAAACAAGTTTCGTTCTCGAACTGAACATACCTTGGAGGTGCTTGAACTCTAGAAACTTGCAAACCATGTCGTCCTCTAACTTTCATGTTGCCTCTTCCGGTGTGTGATTACTCCACTGCACCAAGACTAGCTGTTGTACATCTTCCCCTTGACTTTCTTCGCCTTCAATTCTAAGACGCAATCCGGTTCAGCCTTGTAAGTTAAGTTCTCTCCAACCATTTCAAGGTCAATGCTTGCTTCCACATCAATGTCAGTTAAGCATTTCATTAACATTGACACATGAAAGACGTTATGTACTCTTGACAATGATTCTTGCTACTCCAACCGATAAACTAAAGGTCCTACTTTAGCTAAGATCACAAAAAGACCTACATGTTTGGGGATTAGCTTGCCTTTCTGCCCAAATCGTCTCACTCTTCTCATTGGAGACGCCTTGAGGTACACTCTATTACCAACCTCAAACTTCAACGATCTTCTTCTTACGTCTGCCCAACTTTTCTTCCTGTCTTGAGTCCTTTTAAGATTAGGATGTACTACTTCAATCTTCTCTTTAGCTTGCTGAATCAACTCTGACCCTGTAATCTGTCTCTGTCATGACTAAAGAACCAAATGAGATATACCTAATTCAACGAAAGATGATTAAAACCATTGACACAAGGATTCCTCCCGTTAATCCAATTGAAGCGAATGCCCTAGATACATGGATCATCCTCTTATGCCATGTTATCCAATACATGGATCATCTTAATTTTTCCCATTGAATGATGTCATTCCTCTTATGCCATATTATCCAAAGAATAGTTCGCCTAGGAGCTTCCGAATCCATTTGTTCTTTTTGACTATAAAATAAATATTTAATTGTCAATTATGACACATTTAGAAAGATGTCATGATTTTAGAACTACTAGTAAAAGATACGTGCGTTGCACGTGATGTGCATTTAACGTATGATATTGTACACCAAACACACGAGCAGTAAAATAAAACAAATCAAATCAATTCAAATGGAAAAAAGAAACAAATCAAATGAAATCTAAATAAAATAAAACAAATCTAACGCACTTAGCCCTTTACTTGTTTGATTTTTTTAATCTAATTTTTTTCTTAATAGTTCCAATTGGCTCATCATCATGGATATAAATTAGGCTTGTGTGTTCGTCTTTTGTTGTTGTAAGTTGACTTTTGTCATTTCTTGCATTAAGTTGGCTTTTTTTCATTTTCTTCTTTGATTGTACCACTGATGTGTGTGTAATTTTTTGTACCTCCTCTGCTATTAGCTTTGGTGTACCATTGATACCATAAGTACATTCCAGTTTTCCATTTAATTTTAAGGTGAATTTGTATTCTTTTGATCTATCTGGCATACTCAATTTGTCACAGTATTCAGAATTGTCGTTTTCTTGTGTATGTATGTTCATCATATTATAAATTATAGGTTTTTGGTACGGAAGGACACATCTACTAATTAATCAAGCTTAAGGACACTGAAATTTAATCAGGACAAAAACAATATAAACTTCCAACACTCCCCTTTATTTATTTTTATAAACAAATCTGAATTTCCCCCTTTTTTTTTCCCTTTCTTCTTCCGTCCATTCACACTCACAGCAGCAACACCATTCAAAATTGCAGCAACACCGATCAAAGTTGCAGCAAAACCGATCAACAGTAGCAACTCCTACCAGAAATTGCGGTTGCTGCTTGATATCCGATCAAAATCCTACCAGAAGATGGGCGGACTCGACAGAAATTTCTCGTCGATTGGTGGAGACGATTCCCGGCGGTCGGAATCGTCCATGGGAAGGGAGGGAGTTGCAATTTCCGGTGGTTTCTAATTCTGTGAATGGACGGCGGAGGAAGCTGCGATTTCCGTCGGAGGAAGCTGTGATTTCCAGCGGAAGGGAGCAGCCCGTCGGATCTGTTTATCACCCGATTTCAATGCTCCAACCAATTCCAATTTCCGGCCAAGAAGATCGGATTTGTATCACCCGAAACAGATTGAACAATTTGGACAAAAAGGATTTGGGGAGGAGAAAAAGGGGATTAGGATTTGAACGCCGGAGCCGGACGGATTTTTTTTGTTGAAAAAGTTTAGGATTTAGGGTTGTTACTATTAATTTTGTAACGTTACTACATTTTTTTATGTAACTTTATTTATTTTATGGGCTGTAACTACTTGTTTATTAGCCGTTACTACATTTTATGGGCTATTATTTCTTCTTTTTAGGATGTTACTACTTGTTTTTAGGCTGTTACTACTTGTTTATTGGCTGTTACTATTTTTTCATCGGATGTTATAACATTTTATGAAATTTATTACTACTTGTTGTTCTTGATCGTTACTATTTTTTTTTTTCTTTGCTATTACTACACTTTATCTAGCGTTACTACGTGTTTAATGTATAAAAGGGTATTTTTGTCGTTATTATGAATTTGTCCTTTTTAATCACCGAAAATGTAGTAACGTCCTTCTGGACCCAATTATGATTTTTTATATTTTATATTTTATATTTGTAATGAAGATGCACGTTTGATTATTTTTTTTAATTTTGGTTTTTATAAATTAATTAATTCAAGGATTTTTTTTTTTATATTTTAATTATTCAAATCATGTTTGATTTTGTTTAGATTGTTTTTTATATTTTATATGTGGAATGAAGAGCACGTTTATAATGTTTTTAATTTCGCTTTTTATAATTTAATTTAATCAAGGATATTTTTATATTTTAATTATTTTAATTATTTTAATTTTAATTATTTAGATTGTTTTTTATATTTTATATGTGGAATGAAGAGCACGTTTATAATATTTTTAATTTTGGTTTTTATAAATTAATTTAATCAAGGATATTTTTATATTTTAATTATTTTAATTATTTTAATTTTAATTATTTAAAATAAGGGGAGAAACACTTTTTGAGGGAAATACACTCACACTTTTAGAATAGTAGAGATAGAGATAAGAAAAGATTTTGTCAAAAAGGACATTTCATCGGTGAAAGTGAAAATGAAAGTGAATTACGTAGAGCTGGGCGGTTCCGGGTCCAAATCCGGGTCGGACCCGGCGGTTCCCGGTTCCGAACCGGCGGTTCAACGGGTCCGGCGGTCCACGGGTCCAACCCGGTTCTAGGTTCCACCGTACCCGGCCCGGCCCGGAACCGGCGGTTCAAGGAACCGGCCGGAAAACCGGCGGTCGAACCGGCCCGGAGGACCCGAACCGGCGGTTCTATGTTTTTTTTTTTTTTTCCTCCTGTTTTTCCTGTTTTTTTTTTCCTTTTCTTTTCTCCAAGTTGGACAACCTTGACTCCAACGTATATTATTTCGAATATTTTGAATAATTTATTTTTTATCAATGTAACAGTGTTGTTATTTAATGTATAAAATATACCATAAAATGTTGAAAAGTCTATCTTTGATTAAAAATATATTGTGACACTAGTGTCACAACATACTTATATATTGCTTTTTACTATTACTTTTTGGCTGAAATATATTGTGACACTTTGACTAATCAAATACTACTACTATTTAAATTATTATGACAAGGAAGAGCACATGCTAGTGATTAGCAACCAATATTTTTTTTTTTGTAACACTTATTCAATACACAACATACTAGTGTTTAGATTTATGAAATTATATAAAACACGTAAAACTTGAATGACAAATTTTTTTTTAAATGTTACAAATATTAATAAACTACACCCTACTTTTTATTCTTATAAAATAAGTTCATTGGGTCCAGAAAGGTTGTCCGTATCATATTACTTACATATTATCTAGAATATAAGTTATGAAATTAAATATTATATATAGATTGGTTGAAATTAAATATTATACAAGCCGTGTGTTTTTTTTTTAAAACATACTTATGAAATTAAATATTATATATAGTTTAATAACCAATTAGAATTTATTAATAATTTTAACGTAAGTTATACAAATTTTGTAAAAAAAAATTGATTTTTTTGGAACCGGGATTGGAACCGTGATTGGAACCGTGATCGGAACCGTAATCGGAACCGTGATCTGAATCGTCTGACCCGGGAACCGCCGAGACCCGGACCCGGACCGGGGAACCGCCAAACCCGCCAGTTCCCGGGAACCGGCGGAACCGGCTAGAAATTGGAACCGGCGGTTCCGGTTCCATTTCGGACCCGGAACCGGAGGGTCGTGCCATGGACCCGGAACCGGCCCGGAACTGGTCACGTCTAGAATTACGTTGGTTTTGTGCTGAAAATCAACATAATTCACTTTCAAATTCCCTTACACTTTCACTTTTACTGATGAAATGTCTTTTTTGACAAAAATATTTTCTTATAGGTTTTTTTGTCGGACAACTTCCATATTGTGTCCTTTAGGACCCTTGTCCCTAAAATAAAATGAATAAAGGCACAAAAAAACCTCCACGACAATGTTGAAAATGTAGGTATATGACACCACATGAATATTTTTTCCCACACACGACGTGTGAAAGAACAAGTAAAAAAAAAATTGATCTTCCTCATCATCCCATGCATTAAAAATTGAACATCAAGTATAATTTATCAACATTCAATGTTCGCAGAGATTAACTTTGGTCAGTACTCTTTGATATGATGCTTTGCACAAAAAAATGATTAATTCGAGGGCAAGAACTACCAAAATGTCAGTTGTGTGGTTACCACCAAAAGAACTCTTGAGTTGTGTTCTTTTTTGTTTTCGCTTAGTGTCTCTTCCTTTAGTCACTAGTTAGTTTGTTGGTGGTGTCTTTGCAAAGTGGTTGTGTTAAACTTTTGTAATAGACTTCTTTGTAATCTTTTTTTCAAGCATTTTGCTACAGAACTTTTTTAATGAAATAACATCTTTGCCATTAAAAAAAATATAAGTCTTCAACGTAGTAGTAAACCAATAGAGAATATATGTTTTTACGCAAGGACCAACAAAAAGTGTCACGGACTGCTTCCTACATAAAAACACCTGATATAATTGAGCAAAAAGCTGTAATGTCCGACTTCTCCCTTCCCCAAAACTCCATATTCCAAACTACCTTCCACACCCATCCTTCTATTTCAACAATCCCCGAGTCACGCACATTAATCTTATTGTGAGACACTATTCTAAAGAGCCTAGGATAAGCACAAGCTAAGATTTCCTTTCCAACTCAAGCATCGAACCAAAAATTCGTAAGCAACCTATCCCTTACCTTCTTAATAAGGGAAGAGGATCAATGAATTCCTGCCTTTTGAATAGATGAAATTTTGAAACGATACCTTGCGAAATCCTCCCCTTATTCTTAAGAGCTATGCCTTCCTCATAACCACCATTATCACTATATAATGTACTCACCGTAAAGCCCCTCTTCCACAATGAATATCCACCAAAACTGCCCAATCAACAACACATTTTTCGCCCAATACCCAACTCCCAAGACATTTTCCTTTCGGCCCCCAACCCCTAAAACATTTCCCTCTCATACCCTCAAAACACTCAATTATAGCCTTTGATGAACAAAAAATAGAAAAATAGAATGTTACAAAACTCCTAAGGGAAACCTTTAAATGTGCAAGTCTTCCCCCACCGGATAAAAGTTTAGCTTTCCACCCTTGCATCTTAAGCTTTATTTTATCAGCAAATGGTTTCCGTGAAGATATTATGTTCATATTCAACCCAACCTGTAGCCCAAGATAGATAAAAGGAATTACACCCGGATTACATTATTTGGTCCTCTTAGCAACTCAACCATCTTCACATTAATTCCAAACAACTTGCATTTTCCTACTTTAATGTTTAGGTCAGAAGCATTATCTAAATTCCACCGACCAAAGAGGATCGCATCGTCCGTAAATTAAAGATGAGTTAACGCTAGGTAGTATATTACTACATTAAAGCCATTAAAAAGACCTTTCTTAACCACACTATTTATCATCGGGAAATATTATGGTGGTCAATGCATGACCAACAAACTCGATCTTCAATTCAATGGTTGAGAATTAATACAAATTATCACAATCACCCATGTAATGACATGTGTCCATTGAGTTTGGTGGTAATTGAACAACATAAAATTTGCCTCATCATAATGTTAAGAACTTCACCAATGAGAAGAAAGAGGAAATGGGAAAGAGGATCCTCTTGCCTCAACCCTGCCTCCATCAAATTTACTGGTTGGGCTACCGTTACGAGGGTAAAGATTCTGGTATACATTAGGCATCCGGGTGTCTAATTTCTGATCCAATTCCTCCAAGTATCTCCAAATTAAGTTCATTTTCATTATAATGGAATCAATGAATGCCCAATTTCCATAGTTGAAGGCCATAACTTTTTTTCCTTTTTGAGAAGTCAATTTTCTCATTAGTTATCACAACCTTATCAAGAATTTGGCTTCCTTTTTATTTAAGTTGATTGGCTATCCCCAATAATGGTAAGATTTTTGAATGAATCTTGTACACTGACCCGATAAGGGTTATGGGCCTGTAGTTTTTGACGGAAGCATGATTGGATTTCTTGGGTGTTAAAGTGAAAAAGAGGACATAATCCTTTGTTTAACTATCCAGGTTTTCCAAAATATTTCATACAATTCTAAATAATATCTTCCTTTACCAACAACCATTGGGATTTGAAGAACTGCTAAGTAAAACCATGCATCAAGTGTATTATTTTTCATTCCCTGATTATTTATCTTACTTGAATGTTTTCTTAATTATTTCCGAGAAAAACACACACACACACATATTCCCAACTCGCCGCCCCCCTAATTCGCCCTATTTCCAATCCCCTCGAAAGAAAACATCCAACCTGACTAAAATCAGAAACAAATTTTCAAGACAATGTTGAATCGGTTCGTGTAACACGATTTTTACGTTCAATTTGACGGCTAGTTAAAGAAACGGTAATAATTGCAATGATTCAGATAACATAAGTGATAAACTTGCAAAAAGAAAACATGAGTGGCATATCACAACCTTAATTAAAAGATAGGGGTGTTTTATGTAATTCAGTCGTGTTAAAAAGATACCTGTGCTTATGTATAAATTATTCATTTTATTTACTCCATTTTTTAATTTTTGAAAAGAAGAATTTTATTAATCAAGATCCGTCAAACGAGCGTTCAAAACGTCATCCGGAGGCAAGGGGCCTCAAGATGTACGGGCGTACACAAATAAACCATGTCTATTAAACATTTTTTTTTATTAAATTACAATATTCTTATCTCCTACTTTTTCATTTAAGACTCGATTTGGGTCTCCTTATCAAGAGTGACACACCGCAACCGCCAATTATCGGATCGGGAAATGAGACCGCCGGGAACACCTAGAAAGCACCCTTTATTGTTTGGAGGGTGCAAACGTTAAAGTTGTCCCAAATTGAGCATTTGTTATTGTATCACCCAACACATTAAGAGATGGATTTCCCTCAACTTACGACCTATGTTTTGGGGATGAAGCCCTTCTTCTTATATGGGCTTCGGCCTCTCTGTTGGCTTTATAGTGCCCTTTATATGCCTTATATGCCATGTGGCCCAGGCTATTTATAGACCCGCACTTAAGGGGCGTGTTAAAGTTGTCACACATTGGGCACTTGCTATTGTATCGCCCACCATTGTATAGACCCACACTTGAGGGGGCGTGTTAAAGTTGTCACACATTGTGCACTTGCTATTGTATCACCCACCATATTAAGAGACGAACTTCCCTAACCTCAGAACGTAGGTTTTGGGGATGAGATCTCTCTTATATGAGTTTGGGCCTAGATTTTCTATACAAACATGTTGTTTTTATCTTTATTTTTATCATGGATTGCTTAGTGGTTGAAGGCCACATAGGCCGGACATGTCTATTGGTTGCGTATTCATATCTAGAGGAGTAACCTCGGCGATTTGGCTCATAGCTTGGTCAAGCAGCAGGGATACAGATCCACAGACTCTCAAAGAAGGTGTTCAAGCATTTTTGGAAGGCAAACCATGTTTTGGATCATGCGTTTGCTTTAGTTTTAGATCTGTGTTTTTTTCTGGTACTTTTTTTGGGTACTAGTTTTAGATGTGTTTTCTCCTTTTTTTTCTTTTGTAATTAAAGTAGGGTTTGTTTTCCTGTATTTGAACATTCAGGTTTTTTTTTCAATACATGGGGTGCCGTTGTAACGCCCCGCTCCCAGATACCGAGCTCTTATCCGGAAGAGA
Organism: Gentiana straminea; assembly: GCA_036785695.1. Taxonomy (NCBI): domain Eukaryota; kingdom Viridiplantae; phylum Streptophyta; class Magnoliopsida; order Gentianales; family Gentianaceae; genus Gentiana; species Gentiana straminea. Next base: position 1,624,523 of record JAVUPR010000448.1, on the reverse strand, counting down.
AACGTTCGACGCGTATAGCATTAAATAAATCTAATATTATACGCAAGCCTCTTACGTCGTCGTATCAAATAAGAGCAAACGGAAGCTAGAAAGACTCAGGTAAAATCATAAGTGCTACTAAGAATGGAAATTAACCATACTAAAGATGGATAGTTAAATTACAACGACGAAGAGCCCAAAGATTTACACAATACGAGCTCTTAAAAGTACAAACATAACTTACAAAAGTCTAGGAGTAAAAGAACAACAAGTCTAGTACAACTGTGGAAATATTGTATTATATTGTTGTAACACGTTACTTGTGTAACATGACATATTAAGTGTATTGTATAAACAACTAATATGTCATAAAGTAACTTTTTGTCCTATTATGTAATAGCCGACTCTAGCAATTAATACTAGCCGACTCTAGCAATTAATACTCTACTCCTAGCACTTATTACTCTACTAGGACCTTTCTCATTCATGCTTGTATCTATTTATACTCATTCTTTTATCATGAATAAAACAAGTTGAGTTTACTCTAGTATTATTACTTTCTCAAACTCTCTTCATGGTATCAGAGACATTTCCCCTTTAATCCGCTACAAATTCTCCTATCATTTCAAGAATGTCTTCATTATCCGAAGCATCTTCACCCTCAGTAGAGCCCCAACAGCCTCAGTAGACTGGGGTCACTGAAAACTCTTCGTTTACAAATCACAGACTTGATGGCAACAACTACCAGCTTTGGTCAAGATCTATGAAAATGTACATCTCAAGGCAGAGCAAGATGGGATACTTGTCTGGATCCAAACCTGCCCCTGCTGAAACTGACTCCAAGTTTGAAGCATGGGATACAGAAAATAACCAAGTCATGACCATCCTCACGAGGTCAATGACAAAAGAGATCAGTGAGAACTTCATGATGTATGACACTGCTAAGGAAATCTGGGATAATGCCAGAGACCTTTACTCAAAAAAGGACAATACATCTGGGGTCTATGATCTTGAAGCCCAAATCCAAAATTGCAGGCAAGGTGATCTGTCTGTAACTCAGTACTTCAACCAACTATCTAAGGCATGGAAACACCTAGATATGTTGGAAACTCACCTATGGAAGGATGTAGGGGATGCTGCTTTATACAAGGATATCATTGAGAAGAAAAGGGTATTCAAGTTCCTTACTGGACTAAACCCATCTCTTGATGATGTCAGAGGTCGAGTCCTTGCTACTAAACCTATTCCCAACCTCAAATTTGTGTTTGCTAAAGTCAAACATGAAGAAAGCAGGAGAAAAGTGATGCTGCAAAGCAACCCTGCTGATCACTCTACTGAAAGCTCAGCACTGATGGTGGTCAGGAAGCCTGCTGAGGCCACTGAGACCTACAATAGACCTACTGAGAAGACAGGAAAGCTGTTATGTGACCACTGAAAATGCACAAACCACACCAAGGACACTTGCTGGAAACTACATGGTAAGCCTAACCCTCCTAAACACTCCAAACCAACCAGGGAGAGTCAGGGCAGACATGCCAGTGAAGAAGGTAACAAAGACACTATCTTGGATGCTCAGTTTGCTGCCTTCAAATCCTTCCTTGCTCAACAAAAGGAAGGTAGATCTATCACTGACACAGCTACTCATGCAAAAACAGGTATATTCCACTCACCTCTCAGTAGTGATACTTGGATTGTTGATTACGGGGCATCCTCCCATATGATTTGGTAACAAAAGGCTCATATCTCACCTTAAGCCCCGTCATCGGACCCACAATATTAAGATTGCTTTGATGGATCTATTTCTTGTGCACAAGGTTTTGGAAATGTTAAACTTACTGATAAGATCTACCTATAGGATGTCCTGTTTGTTCCAAAATTGGATTGTAACCTTATATCTGTCAGTAGACTCACTAAAGACTTAAATTGGACAGTCATGTTTAATAACAATCAGTGTATATTACAGGATCTTTCTTCCCATGAAGTGATTGGGAGAGCTAAAGCCTGCTCAGGATTGTTTATGGTCAACCCTGCTGAAGATAGAAGATTAAAGACTGAAACTGCCTCAGCAGCCTGCAACCAAACCTTAGACAATATCATGCTATGGCATTATAGACTAGGTCATCCAAGTTTTGGTTATTTAAAGTCTTTAATTCCTGAATTGTTTAAAGGATGTAACCTCAGTAACCTTCAATGTGATATTTGTCAGTTTGCCAAACTTACTAAATCTGTGTATACTAAAATATCTTACTTACCATCCACACCTTTCACTTTAATTCATAGTGATGTATGGGGCCCCTCAAGAGTTAAAAGTATAACAGGAAAGAGGTGGTTTGTCACCTTCATAGATGACCACACCAGGATCACATGGCTGTTTTTGATGAAAGATAAATCCTAAGTTGGAACCATCTTCCAAGAATTCTATAACATAGTAGCCACTTAATTTGACATTAAGATTAAAATCTTAAAAACAGATAATGCACTGGAATACTATGAGTCCAACCTCAGCACCTTCATGAATGATAAGGGAATAGTTCACATCAGTAGTTGTGTATAGACACCTCAACAGAATGGGGTTGCTGAGAGGAAGAACATGCACTTACTGGAGATGGCTAGATCGGTCATGTTCACCACTCATGTGCCAAAATACATGTGGGGTGAAGCTATATTAACTTACACATATCTGATCAACAGGTTACCCAGCAGAGTGTTAGGTTTCAGGACTCACATCCAAACCCTTCTGACAACTCATCCCTGTCCTCATCTCATTGCTGACTTGCCTTCAAAAATCTTTGGATGTACTGTGTTTGTCTATATTCATGCCCAACACAGAAGCAAACTTGACCCCAAAACTCATAAGTGTATTTTCCAAGGTTATGCCAAAGACAGAAAGGGCTACAAGTGTTATTCTCCCACTGACAAAAGGTTCTACAACTCTATGGATGTAAAATTCTTTGAAAAAACCCCTTACTACAACACACGTACTAAGACAGTCACAGATGGAAACCTTATAGAAATTGAGCCCATTCCAATCCCTCAAACAAATCCTCAGCAGATTCCTGATCTTCAGCAGCCTACTAATACTCATCAGCCTCCTGTCACCAAACCTACTGAATCTGCTGAACCTACTGAACCTCAGCAGCCTCCTGAACTTACTGAACCCACTGAACCTACTGAACCTCAGCAGCCTGCTGATCCTCCTCAAACTCCTGAACTTATGAACACGTTCACTAATATTGATGACAGACCCATTGTTGTCAGAAAAGGAAATAGATCATGCACTGATCACTCTATTCATAATTATGTGTCATATGATCACTTGTCACCTGGTTTTGCTATGTTTACACAGGACTTGGATACTCACTCCATTCCTAAGAATATACAGGAAGCTCTTCAACATGACAGGTGGAAGGCTGCTGTCAAAACTGAAATGACTGCTCTTCTTGACAACCATACTTGGGATCTCACCTCTCTCCCACAAGGAAAGAAGACAGTCAGCTGTAAATGGCTGTTCACCATCAAGTACAATGCTGATGGTTCTATTGACAAGTACCAAGCTAGGCGGTTGCAAGGGGCTTCACTCAAACATATGGACTTGACTACAAAGAGACATTTGCACCTATGGCAAAACTAAACACGATCGAGTCTTGATCTCCCTAGCAGTCCAACTTGACCGCCACTCCACCAATTAGACATCAAAAATGCTTTCCTAAATGGTGACCTCACCGAGGAAGTCTATATGATGTACCTCCAGGTTTCACCAACAATCACACTAAAGGGAAAGTTTACAAGCGAGGAAATCCCTATATAGCCCAAGCGGTCCCAAAGAGCATGGTTTGGTAAACTTACTACTTGTGGTTAAAGCCGCTGCGGTTATCATCGGTGCAACTCGAGATCACACTATGTTTATCAAAAAACAACCAATAAGAGAAGATCCATCCTTATTGTCTATGTGGATGATATCATCCTTACTGGTGATGACCCTGCTGAGATCCAACAATTGAAGACCCTACTAGCAAAAGTGTTTCAAGTTAAAGATTTGGGCTACCTCAAGTACTTCAAAAAAACAATCAGGGTATCTCAGTCTCACAGAGGAAGTATGTGCTGGACCTGCTGAAGGACACTGGCATGCTAGGGTGCAAACCAGCTATCTCTCCAGTAGACCCCAGTAATCCACTAGTGCACGGTAATATAGCTGTAAGAAAGGAACAATATCAGAGACTTGTAGGAAAACTCATTTACCTCTCCCATACAAGACCTGATATTGCATATGAAGTTAGCCTTGTCAGCCAGTTCATGCATTGCCCTACTGAGCACCATTGGGATGCGTCGTCTACGAATACTCGGATACTTAAAGTCAACTCCTGGCCAAGGCTTACACTTCACTAAGTCTCTTGAAAGATCGGTGAAGGTCTATCGATCTTGCCGACGGGCTGGTTGCCATATAGACAGAAGATCTACCACAGGCTATTGTTCATATGTCTTGTCACTTGAAGAAGCAAGAAACAACCTATTGTCTCCAGAAGCAGTGCTGGAGCTGAACTCAGGGCACTTGTTTTGGGCATTTGTGAAGCACTGTGGCTGAAAAGAGTCCTTACTGACCTTCAACAACCCCTTCAACAACCTATCATCCTCTGTTGTGACAATAATTCAGCATTATGCATGGCAGAGGATCCTGTTCATCATAATAAGACAAAACATATGGACATTGACAGACATTTCCTTAAAGAGAAGATTGATGCCCAGATCATTCAACTTCAATATGTTCCCTCAGCAGACCAGAATGTTGATATTCTCACCAAGGCCATTCCACCACTTATGTTCAGCAGACTGAGTAGCAAACTTGGCTGTATTGACATATACAACCCAGCTTAAGGGGGTGTGGAAATATTATATTATATTTTTGTAACACGTTATTTGTGTAACATGACATATTACGTGTATTGTATAAACAACTAATATGTCATAAAGTAACTTTTTTTGTCCAATTATATAATAGCCGACTCTAGCAATTAATACTAGCTGACTCTAGCAATTAATACTCTACTCCTAGCACTTATTACTCTACTAGGACCTTTCTTATTCATGCTTGTATCTATTTATACTCATTCTTTTATCATGAATAAAACAAGTTGAGTTTACTCTAGTATTATTACTTTCTCAAACTCTCTTCAACAACCTTTACGAAACAAGAAAAATAAATAAAAGCATCTTCAAGGCAACAACGTCATCAAGCCGTCAACTACTCTTGGTCAACCTATTCGTCTTCTCACACCGCAATGCATACAAAAGAAAATGCAAAAGAGGTAAGTACAAAATACTTAGTAAAAGTGAGAAGCTAATTAATAACGAAGTTCTACAACAAAAGGTTCTTTTTATTATTATTATGTTATCTTTATGAGAGATCGACTCAATCTAGGATTCACTCCATGGCCATCAACATGTCATGACTATACGTTTCTAGCTTAACTTATCTTGGTTACGTCATCACTCAAGGGCACAATGCATGATGTGTATCCATCACGAGATATCCTTGCCAACTACGGTGAATAGCACCGATAGTCCCGAGATTTCCCTGGTATGCATTTACGCTCGATGAATTTCCTCTACTACCCTACAGCATTTTGAGCCAGTAGCGTTGTTCACCTTTTTATGAACGTATCACATCGCCGATATGACTTGGTGCCTAACCGAGAATACGTGAAGTTTTATCTTTTACTACCACGTATGTAACTTTATTGTGTATTAACTAGCCACCTAAGTGTTTTCAAGTAAGCTCCCTCACATACACTACTCTCTTTCCTAGACCACTAGACACGGAAAAGGCCTAACAATTACACAGACATTGATGAACTCTAGTTCATCAAAGCACAAGCCCTTTCATGCACTTCCGACAGATCCGAACTTCAACTCCCTTTAAGAGTACATTCGGTGCCGAAACTAAATGAATCGGAAGCTCAATCGAAGATTGTTAAGGTTTAATTAATGTTATAAGACCAAAGGATGACAAATAGAACGTATTACATAGCTTAAAACGCAATTATCACAAAACTGGGGGCCAATGCAGGCGCATTCCTTGATCAACAACTTGCTGAAACTTTCTGCTCAACCAATGTGTGTGCATTCCGGGGAATGCGTGCGCATTGCACTTACTGAGAGCAGTCTGAACCATCCTGCGCATTGCTAGTTAATGCTTGCGCATTCAGTGTAGAAAAACCCTAAAACATGATTTCCTACACTTAATCGATTCCCAACCCAAACCAAACACGTGTAGAACTCAACTCAAATATACCAAAAATATCTCATCTCATTAATTACAACTTAGCATGAATTCTATCACCAAACAACACCAAAACTCACAGGAACTCAACCTATCATTATAAAACGTAATTACTCATTAGAAAGAGCCTCTTACCTTAAACCAATCCAAAACCTTCAAGAAAATGCTGAACTTCTAAGCCTTCAACTTGTAACCTAATTAAACAAGAAGTAAACCTAAAAATCCTATCTTTCTTGAAAATCCCGAAATGAAAAAGTGTGTAAAACTGAAGATTACCTGAATTACTTGCTATCAAAATAATTTTAGAATAATCTACGCTCCAAGACGATCGTTTCAACTACTCATGGCTGCGAAACAGAGCTACGGATTGAGAGATATGAATTTTTGAAGAATCGAACTCGACGAAAACAAAAAAACTAGGGCTAAACTGAAAACTTACGAAATTAAGAGATGTTGTTTTCCAAAGTTGCGTCTCTTCGCGGTGATCACTTTTCTCTACTGCGGCATCTTGAAACGATGAACGGATTGGCCTTGCAATTGGAGTTTACGTTCTCCCTTTTTCAGGCATCTTCTGCGTCTGTTTCTTCTTCTGAGCGCCGTTCCTCTCTTTTATTTCCAGAAGTTGCGTATGAAATAAAATGAGTGATTTTGGGTATTATTTATTTTTATAGATATCAATTAATTTCCCTTAATTAAATAACTATATCCCTTTAATTAAATTTTTTTTAATTAAATAAATAGGATAAATAATAATAGGTCATAGCGGGTATGCCCAGTTACTATTTTACCCTTTATGAAAAGTCGGGATGTTACAGTCGTACTCTTTCCTTAGCATCCGATTTTCTCACATTGGGTTTTCTGGACAATTTTAAGGAGGCGGGGCCAAATATTGATGACGCTAGATTCGGTGTGAGGGCTAGTTAAAGGCTTGTAAAACTCTGTATTGCTTTTTTTTTGAGTGGAAAAAACATTTTTATTCGGCACTATCCAAAGTGCAAGCATGAAGTACATCCAATGGGGGAGAGGAGCCTCACAACATTACCAACAGCCAAAAAAGACCCAAGTCTAGCTAAAAAGTGCGCAGGGGCATTCCCCGTGCGTTTGATAAAAGAGAAAAGAACTGAGTTCAAAATGTGCAATAAGTCCCTACAACTCGTTACCAGTTGTCGAACATTAGATAAGTCTTCTTCGTTAGATTGAAGTTTTTGAATTGTTGCTAGAGAGTCCGCCTCCAAAATAAGTCGATAGTAGCCATAGGATATCGCAATGGACAACCCATGAAAGACTCCAAGCGCTTTTGCTTCCAACACCGAAATATTTGTGCCTATGTGAAAAGAGAAAGCATTAAGAATTTCCCCATTTTCATTTCTGAAAATGCCGCCAACTGAGAGTGAGTCATTTTTTTAGACAAGCATCAACATTACATTTGATATATGATGTTGGGGGGGCTTCCACTTCACTGGCCAATTACGAGAGGATTGATTATCACTTTGGGGGGTATTAACAGTTGATAAAAATTCAAGACAACCAAATTCAGCCTCTTTAAAAAAGGGAGGGCACATACACCGCTTTCTTTTCGAAAATCCATGAGCACCGGGCCTTCCAAATATGCCATAAGAGATAAAGAATCTTACCCCGAGTGAAGTCATCGTCCATGTGCAAGATTAAATCGAGTACATCAGGAAAAGAGTGCAGCCTGCTTTTCCCCCACAGCTTGCTAAAAGGTTCTAAGCTCCACACCTTACGTGCTATTGAACAATCAAGTAGGCAATGGCCAATAGTTTCTATTCCCGCCCCGCACACACTGCAAATGCCATTGGAACAACCCCGTTTTTGCAAATTATCACTGGTAGGCAAACAGTTATGTGCTGCGCGCCAGAGAAATTGTTGTACCCGAGGTGCAACATTTTGTTTCCATAAATTTTTCCAGAAAGGAGAGGGGGTCGAAGGTGATGCCTTCGGGAACTCATTATTGCTAAATTCTTGATAATCTAAAGCAATGGTATATCCTGATTTTACCGAATAGAGACCATTTGTAGTGTGATGCCATATTAATCGATCTTCCCGATGCCCTGGAGCAAGATTTATTTTCATGATGTAATTCGCAACATGTGGCATGAAAGAGGCTGTAATGAGATTTTTGTTCCATTTGCGTTCTCCAGGCAGCATTAAGTTCTTAACCGTACAGTCATTCGGGAGTGCAGAAAGTGTATTGCAAGTCCTGAAATTGTGGGCCATAGAGATCCAAGGGTCGTCAAACACTCGAATATTTTCCCCAGAGCCAATGCTCCATCGCAAACCTTTCGTTAGAAGCACTCTTTCATGAAGAATACTATGCCATACATATGAACCATTGTGGCAATAACTCGCATCGAGAAAGCATGAATTTCGGAATTATTTCGCTTTTAAGAGCCGGCCAATAATGAATCCGGTTGATGAAGAATTCTCCATGCTTGCTTACCCAACATAGCGAGTTGGAAGCTCTCAAGTCTTTAAATCCTAGGCCACCCTTTGCTTTAGGCATGCATAATCCGGTCTAGGACTTCCAATGTATTTTCCTCGAGCCTTCGTTCGCACCCCAAAAGAAACGTCGAATAGCAGCTTCAATTTTCTTAATCGTATCAATAGGTAAAAGGAAGCAACTCATAGCAAATGTGAGAATTGCTTGGATCACCGCTTTGATAATAATTTCTTTCCTGGCAGCCGATAAATTTTTTTCTTTCCAACCTCCAAGCTTCTTCCAAATTTTATCAATTAAGAAAGTGAAAATCTCTTTTTTTGTTCTCCCAATGAGGTATGGTAAGCCTAGATACAAGCCACTCTCAGAACTTTGATTTATCTCCAATTGGCCGCAGATGTCATTTGCAAGTGAGGGTGCCTCTTTTTTGCCAAAGAAAATGGTTGATTTTCCATAATTAACTGCTTGGCCGGAAAGCCGCTCATACTCTTCAAGTAACAACTTTATATTTGTGCAGGATTCATAATTTGCCTCCAAGAACATAATACTATCATCGGCGAACAAAAGGTGATTAATGAACACTTCACCATTGCCAAAAGAGACACCATTCACTTTACCTTCCTCTTGAGGGTTACGCAACATAGCAGAGAATCCTTCCACGCAAATGATGAAAATAAAAGGGGACAAAGGATCGCCCTGACGAATCCCTCTAGTGGGCCGGAATGTGGATGATGGTGAGCCATTAATCAGAACTTGGAATGATGTAGTGGTAATGCACCCCATAATTAAATCCACCAGATGTTGTGGAAAGTCCATAGAAAGCATGATTTTTTCGACAAAAGGCCATTCCCCTGTCAAAAGCTTTGGCCATGTCAAGTTTGAGGGCCATATGATCACTGCAACCTTTTTTTTTTTATACCTGTTTTCATAGAATGAAAGACTTCGAAAGTAGTGATAATGTTATCCGTTATAAGACGACCCTTAATAAAAGCCGACTGAGCCCCATATATAATATCATTGACAACAGACTTCAGACGATTTACAATAGTACGAGATAAGATTTTATAGATAGAATTGGTAAGACTTATGGGACAAAAATCTTTCATCGTACCTGGCTCTTTCACTTTTGGGATGAGTGGAATATAAGTGTGATTTATACCCTGCAAACTTGCACCATCGTTAAGCATATTGCTCAGAATCTGAATCACACTCGGCCCGAAAATGTCCCAATGTTTCTGCATAAAAGCCATGTGCATACCATCAGGTCCTGGCAATTTTTTGGGTGGCATTTGATGTAGTGCTTTTGTAATCGCCTCTGGTGTAAACGGAAGTGAGAGCTTTGATATAGCCTGATCAGAAAGTTTATTTAAGTTCAACCCATCAACAATGCTGAGATTGGATCCCTGAGCTGTGAACAGAGTTTGGAAATAACCATTAGCTATTCTTTGAATATCCTGCTCATTTGTAAAAAAAGTGTCATGGCAATCTTTAAGCGGCGTAATGGTATTTCTCCGTCGATGCGAATTGGCTTTGTGATGAAAGTATTTGGTGTTGCGATCCATGTTATTTACCCAATCAGCTCGGCTACGAATTTTCCAATATTCCTCTTCTATGCTACGAAGGTGTTCCAACTCTTTTATGATCTCCTTCTCTCTTAGAACCGAAAATTCAACGCTTTCCCGCAAAGCTTGTAGATTGCCCAGCAAATCTTTGATCTTTCTTTTTTATGTTACCATATTTCGATATGACCATTGCTTCAAAGATTGCCTCACACTTCTTGTCGCACTATTAAACCTTCCAAATTTGAATAAATAAAGGAGCCGGGCCATATATCTTGCAAAATATCGGGTAAATCTGCGTCCATAAGCCGAAAGTATCGAAACGTTGAACGACTTTCCACGTTTCGGACCGGTGCTACAAGATTGTTGTCTCTGTACAATAAGAATAGGCTGATGGTCTGAATAATGAGTTGATCCAGAAAAAGGTCTTTCCAGGTTGCGGAAGCTAGTCCTCGGTCTAGCCTTACCCTCACTTCTCCCGGGGTCCCTCCCATTACACCGGTATAATCAGCACCAGTATTACCCCAAATCAAACAAATGACAATCATCAATTGCTTCTCTAAAAGCTAAAATACCTGCCAAGGGCCGATTTGGGGTACTTTGCTCATAACTTTGCATAACTTCATTGAAGTCTCCTGCCACCAACCAAGGGAGACTATTAATGGAACTTAGACGGCGAAGAAGATCCCAAGAGAGTTTTCTTTCACTAGCCTCCGGAGTGCCGTAAAACCCAGTAAAACGATACGTAGTTCCACCAGGTTGTTTCTAATCTGTTATATATCTGCTTTCTTTTACACTCTCATCATTCTCTTTATCGGCACAAGGTTTTCTCTAGCACAGGTTGTCGCATCATACTCTGCATAGGGCCTTGGCATGCAACCCAACATCTCCTACTGCTTCTTGGAATGTGGTTTAAATCTTGGCGAGGATCTCTGGACGCACCCTTCAATTTCAACATTTTGAAGGGTGCAATACAGGTGTCACGCTCCTTTATAACTTCTCTTTATATATGTACTCTCGGTGGTTATACTTACTACTTCTTCTTGCATGTGACCGTGTCTCAAGTCGGGCAACCCGCAAACTGTTCGAAGGCCGTTTCAACCATTTACGACTCCAAGGACTCTCAAGCTGCGGTTTTAGTTTTTTATTCCACGCATCCTATTGTAATCTTAATTTTTATGGGGGAGTTTTTAACTTTTGGAAACATGGGGTGCTGTACTCTTTCCTATGACATGGATTTTCCCACACTGGGTTTGACATCCATAGGTTTTAAGGAGGCAGGGCCATGTTTCGTCAACGTCTTTTGGTATAAGGGGAGGGCCAGGATACGGCATGTACGAACCTTCTTTTAACTCTTAATAAAAAGGTTTCGTGTTAAAAAAAAAAAAAAAACCACCTTCGTATCAATGTGACCCTGTGATTTTGAAATTGAAACTCTGTATTGCTGTTTCCATAAATTGAAGTGATTCAGTTTTACTTTAAAAAAAATCTCTTGCCTTTTCATTTACAACTATTTGATACGACAACTATTTGATACGACGTGGATACCTTATACAATCCAAACAACATCTTAACAAAAAGGGTATGGCCTTCTATGTTCTTTATTATCTTTACATCAAATTAATTGTTGTTATAACTACATTGTTGTCATAATTTTTCTTTTCAAAAAATGCAAGTTGATTTCTTGAAATTCTAAGTTTTCTAACAACATACAATTAGTCTTTTGTTTAAAGGAGAAACCTTTAAAAAAAAATACTACATCCGTTCCATAAAAAGTGTCCACATTATTCACGCAGATTAAGAAACTCAATCAATGTGTTGTGTTGTCTTTTAGTAGTAATAGACATATATACACTTATCTTATAATTAATGTTTGTTTTGGAATATAAAATGATCATACAACAATAAATGTTAGGCTAGGGGTATGTTTGAAAAAAAAGCATTAAATGATGTATTGATTTTCTGAATGGACACTTTTTATTGGACAAAACTTTTTCAAATATAGACACTTTTTATGGGACGGAGGTAGTACAAAAGGCAGTTTTATACAATTCTATTATCCCAACCCTCCCTTATACACTAATAGTAGGAAATGTAGAGAAACTAAATTGATTTCATTAATGTATCATTGTACGATATATATACATTTGAAATGCATGTTTTAGGTCATATATGAGTGTATAAGGAAATATAGTAGCATATTTACTACAACCAATTGGTTTTAGTAGAACAGTAAGCGCTTGATTCTTAACACGCTTGATCTTAACATGGTAGCAGAGTGGAAGGTCTTGGGTTCAAACGCCGCTGCAAACATTTATTTTCCTCCATTTATAATGTGCAAGTGTTAAGCTGGCCTAGTTGGCTCAGCCTTGTTGTGTGCCTAAATAGTTGACATAGCCTTGATATGGGCTCACACTTGAGGTTCCCCTATTTATAATGTGCAAGTGTTGGGCTGGCCTAGTTGGCCTTTGTAAGCCTAGTTGGGTCAGGCTTGTTGTGTGCCAAGTTGACATAGCCTTGATATGGGCCCACAATTGAGGGGGCGTGTTAAAGTGTACAAGGAAATATAGTAGCACATTTACTAACACCAATTGGTTTTAGTACAACGGTAAGCGCTTGATCCTAACATGGTAGCAGAGCAGAAGGTTTTGGGTTCAAACCCCGCTGCAAACATTTATTTTCCCCCATTTATAATGTACAAGTGTTGAGTTTGTCCTAGGTTGCTCATGCTTGTTGTGTGCCTAGTTGACATAGCTTTGATATGGGATAACACTTGAGGTTCCCCGATTTATAATGTGCAAGTGTTGGGCTGGCCCAGTTGGCCTTTGTGAGCCTAGTTGGCTCAAGCTTATTGTGTGCCGAGTTGGCATAGCCTTAATATGGGTCCACACTTGAGGGGGCGTGTAGGCTTGTTGTGTGCCGAGTTGGCATAGCCTTGATATGAGTCCACACTTGAGGGGGCGTGTTAGGGGCGTGTTAAAGTGTATAAGAAAATATAGTAGCACATTTACTTAACCAATTGGTTTTAGTAAAACGGTAAGCGCTTGATATTAACAATATAATGAACCGAGAGATCGAAGTAAATACAACAATTATCATTCAGAGATTAAAATGGACATAGAAATTAAAAGCATACGATCGAGTGAGTTCGCCTGTCTAAGCAATAATCTTCGGGAAAAACGGCTATCGGCAAAACCACATCAACTCCTCATGCACTGTATTACCACATACATGTTAGGAAATCTACGCGGGAACGCAGCGAAATTTAAAATTTTATTTCCTTTTAACCAGGATCGACTTCGTTTAAGCAATAAACAAATAAGCTAAAGACGGTGGTTCTTGGTTGATCTATAAGATCGACGCTTTGACCGTCTAAGGAGAGTAGTTCGCATAGAGCCGCCCAAGTGTTCGGCCTCTACCGCTAGTCCACACGAACACCCGCCGGAATCCCATCATGGATTGCTATTGGAAAACTCCGGTTGCTAGACCGGCTTTTTTCCCTCTCTCCAACTCTCTACATAGGATGCTCTCTATTTTACACAAGAACTATTAGTTCTTGGAATTGTGATGTACAAAAAAGCTTGACACCCACCTCTTATTTATAGTGAGAGGGACGCCCCAACTAGAGTGTAGGAGAAGAAAACATTTTCCCAATAAAATAAGGAAAATATAATTGATTGATTTATCTCATTTATTATAATATCTTATATCAAATAAATCTAGGATATTGTCAATATCTTATATTGAATATTTTCAAGATATTGTCAATATCATATATTGACTATCTTTATTTTATTATCATAAATCAATTTACACATGTGTATATATCACATATATATATAACACATATAAATCTATTAATATCCAAATATTGAAACAAGTCAATCTTGGCATTCACGTGTGACATGCACACAAATTTCAGCCGCATGCATTTTGGATATATATATATACATATATATTAATATCTTATATTAATATTTGGTAATACTATTAATTAAATTGCACAATCCAAGTGTATCTTATACACTTCAATGTGGCGCCCCATATAGCCAAATATTGGTTTCCGGAATATTCTTTAATTAATATAATATTATTAATATCTTGTATTTAATTTATTCATAATAAATAAATACCACCATATTAATTTACCACTATAACCTTTATAGTCGTGAGATAAACTTTCCTTATTTGGTTATCAACTATAACCACATTTTAATCCGGCTAGATGTTCTTATGTGTGTGACCCGATAGGCTTCCGAATATGTTGGCCGTAGACACAAAGTACAAATTACGAAAATGCCCTTCATGCCTAACGATCACGGGATAGCGTCTAGCAACACACCGTGACCCCCAATCATCGGAAGAGTCAAATGCAATGACTACTACCTTTCATGCGAAACAGTTACCGTGTAACTTACAATCCTATCGCTGTAATAATATCCATACGGTCGTTAGTCGAGTGTCAAAACATCAACGACCGTATCTTATAATCTGGATATCAAGCTCTCTCGAAGTAACTCGTTTACTCCCACTTTGCAAAGATTCACGAGAGTAAGACATTCCTTATAAGAAGGCCATTTCGGATATTCAATCTCAATCATAGGATACGCGATTCCCGGACGACCAATCATGTATACTCCGCATGCTTCAGTATCATACCCAATCACTACCGCATGATCGCCCCGTGGCTAGGGGAAACCTCAATAGTGTCAAAGCATGACAATCCACACCGTGATGCCATGAAGACTCCGGTCAAAAGGATAATTACACAACCGTCACATAGTGTGACACTTAACATGTGTAAGTGGGTCAGTCTAACGTACGCATTCTCTAATACACGTCCACGTACAGTCCAAGTGTCTCTACACTTCGATAGACGAGATCTATCCCTGCCCTAAAGACAGAAGACATCTAATACGTGCTAGTCTGTTTATACTATCAATGCCCTGTTTAATAGTACATCAGCCTAGAGACTAAGTATCAAACTTATTAAAGTGATAAGAGATCTCATCAACCATAATCGCCTATCATGGTTTCTCTATCACAGTTTAATACTAAGGACGTTATCATATAACAATTCATAATTGGTTCTTTAAAAGAACATATATATGACAACAGAAAAGCCATTTAATATATATATAAACATAAAGAAATAGTATAAATGATCCGACCCGGTCGGATCCGGTCCAACCCGATTGGGTTTAGGACACTATTTCAACAATCTCCCACTTGGCCTAAAACCAATCACTAGCACACACAAGACCAAGTTGAAACACAAGAATCTCATGCAATACTCGCAACTAGCCCTAGCCATAAACGGATCGCTATCCATGGGGACTCAGACTATCTTCATATCATGTTCCAAATGACCAAGTCAAAAAGGAACCGCCTCAACACACACATGAATCTCTGACGAGACCCTGGTCCTTGCTTCAAGCAATGAATCCACTTACTATATCAGCTATATAGAAAAGGTGGAAGAACCGTACAAGGTTCAAGAATGAACCTCATAGTCTCATGTACTGCTCCCGCTGCGCCTCTAAGGCACTACTGTGTTTTGGCCTGCTTGTAGAATTTACAGTGACCCATATGCTAGAACATTTCCAGCTCACTGTATCACTTAATCAAAGTGATTGCAAACCCAGACAGTAGCTTCCACTCGCCTTCATAAGACTCAGGATATACGTCTGTATAACTATATTTATCTAATTCCAAGTTTCGATAAACTAGGAAATTCCTTAACTTGTTTAAGGATATTCTCGACATTCACCGTTTACTTTCATACTTGCTCATGACTATTCATGGACTATGAACATCCGGCATTACCTTTATGATGGTTCCTATCGCGATAGTAAGGAAACCTTCATAATTATCATCATCTTTCACCTTATCTTTAGGAATAACGTCCTAACATAGATAGATCTTGAGAACACCGGCTAGCAGTATCTCCTTACGCGATCTATGCTAAACTCTTTTAGCATCACATCTATATAGGTAAACTATAATCTAACAGCAGTTAAATCTATCGCTATAGATTCTTATTTCCAAAAATAAGAACTGCCAATCCAAGTGCTTTCGTAAAGACCTTGAACTACCAAACATTAATTGACCGTGACATGGGGTGATGATTCTGAGAGATATCTAACACCTTACTCAAAAATCGTAACACACTCCCACTATCCATCTTGCACATTGGGCATATCCTTCTTTTGACTAAATCAAACATCTTTGATTATCAAACAAAGAAATGTCGAGAGAAACTTGTTTAAGTCCATAAATGGATCTCATAAGCTTACATATCATGTTATCGTCTATGAACATTGGGTTGTTTGCCCAACGTCTTCAACACTATCATATAGTCATGATACGAAGTTATAACAAGCATAGTCCGAATAGAACGGGCTCGGCCTTACGGGGACATTCCCTCTGGTAAGACGGACTAGGTTCATTACCTGGTTGTCACTGATGGAACCTAATTCAGATATTATGGCTCCTGTCCATATCTCTCAATCTTGCCTCTCAAACATTCTTTCATAAGTCGTGAGATATTCATTCTTCAAGATGAACATACCAGCAGCCTTTTCAGGCTTGAGGTTATCCACAGACTTACAGAACTTTTGTGTGCACTGAGCAGTGTTCTACACCTCATCGATATGTGGCGTCTGCTCACGTTCCTATGGTTGAATATATATTTGCGGTTCTCAAACTCTTTTGAGATCTTATTTAATCCCACTGTCTCTCTTGGAAGAAACACTTCCTTTAGAAGACAGCATGTTTGGAGACAAACATTTTGCTCCGCGGACAAGTAAATAACATCCAGCGTACTAGCTAAGATATTCCACAAAGTTGCATATGTCGTACTAGGCTCCAAGCCTTTCTGACTTTGCCTATGACAACTTCAAATCATCGGTTAAGATAGATTCGACATTATCCCCTTCCATATCTAATATGGAATTTATTCAACCTTTATTCTTTGGAACTCGGTTAAGTATAAGGGCACTATCCCGAAACGGGTAAGGGATACTTCGCATGGCTTGCATCACACATTTATCATATAAAGTGTTGTTCCCATTTTGAGAACACAATCTAATTGCGTATCCCAAAGATGGTATCCTTCAAGGGAGAATCTTATTCCTTTCAGACGACTTCTGAAACACCCTTCAGGTATTAATTACTTCAATCCAATTGGAGATTAATTCCTAAATAGCTCATCAATCTCATATTCGTACTAGCTCGAACTTTTCGGGCTTTTCGAATTATGCACTTCACTGAGTACACTTTGACTATTTCTAAAAATAGTCATAGAGACTAATAAACAATTATTTGTGGCATTAATTGTCACAAGCCAACAAACATCGGTATGTTTAGGCTTTAGACAATTTTTCTAGATTTTACAACCTTTTCGAAAAATGGTATTTTAGTCCTCTTTGGATAAGATACGTATAACCCACATGATTCATAATCATATGGTTCAACATCATCAGAATGACGTTTAATTACACGCTTCCCTTCCAGAGAGACTATGTCTAGAACAACTACAAATATTAAGGATAACAGCCATATAAATATTTAGTCGAGATCTCATCACATATATCAACTATATAGTGACATCAATCTAGTATGTTAGATTCAGTGACCTTCCAACTTTATCGGAATAAGATTTATTCTTTACAATTGAATATGTCTACTAAATCCTAACAAATAACTGAAAGTATGTTCTTCATAAGAACCGGAACATAATAACATTTATTTAGTTCCCTTATCAGTTTACTAGATCCAGAATGTGGTAAGTGTTACAACGTTTGCTTCACCTTCCATATCTGCATTCAATCTTTCTAATTTAATCACACTCGTAAGGTATCATATATCTTAGAGTTGACTTTGAACTTAGATAGATTTATCTCAACTCACTTGCCTAGAATAGAAACTTCAATAAGTTCTCTATTTAAGCACATGCCCTAACTTTCCTTTTTAATCCTTCAAGCACTTGTAAATATTTCTTAGTGTAGTCTTCATAAGACTTAAAAAAGATCACAAGAGCCATGTCTTCAATTTCCTTTCATAAAGAAAATCTAAAGTTTATTAAATAGTTTATTAAATAGTTTATTTAACCTTTTGAATCGTATTCAAAACATTGACTATTTAATTAACCTTTAAGCAATGGTAGAGTTAAGTCGATACTTAAATCTTACAATTTTGAAAACAACCTTTCCAAAATTTGATGTGGTCATTCTTATCCAACGTTTGAATTAATTGTCATCGTATGACGAATGATCATCTTGGATCGTATCCAATATATGACTAATTCGTTGAAACTTATTTCAAATGATTTAATCATATCAAGAGCTTCCGCGTTCGTTAATAATTAAAGCCTTGAGTACTTGCATCATATATGTAGTCTCCTTGTCTCTAACTACTATAACGGGATTGCTCATGTCATTGCTTATTTTAAAAGGATTAAAATTTACTTAACCTTATTTGAGAACGTTTCTCAAAATTAACAGTCATAATTTGGTTTTACTAATCGAGAATAAAACATAAATATAAAGTTTGCTAAAACTACAACATAAAAATGAAAATAAAAGAGTGTTGTTGTTTATACACGCAAAATCAAAAATGGTCTTTTGATTTATGATTTTGCTCCCACTAGTCAACTACTCCCAATTGACTTTCAAGAATCTTTCAAAATTCTTTAGTGGCCAAGATCCTATCTGGTTACCCCGATTCCCGACGAGGGCCGATCAACCGGAATAATTCGAAAGGTATGTAACACTTACCAATCACATCTCTATGTGACTCTTGGTGGTTGACTAGTCAACTCTTTGACAATTCACATCTTTATGTGGTAGTCAACCCCTTGCCTCTAGAATAAGACGGTCCTGACGAGGGTCAATCACCGCAATACTCTAGTCAAGTCATAACCCAATATTCGCGAGATATCATACGATCATATCTCAATAACGACGATATACCCGTGGTAGGCCAACTCCCGACGAAGGCCGATCAGTTGGATCCGAACAAAGGCTCTTCACCGTCGCTATAATATTGGGAGATAATATTTCGACTTGATTTTTGTCGTGGAAGTATTTACGTAAATTAATTCACTTAATTAATTTTAATTACGGTCTCATCAAATATATCTATCTCTATAGACATACATCCTACACATTTATCTAGATCGTGCCTAATCATGCATCTATCGTATCACATAAAATAAATACAAGCATAAAATAAATAAATGCGTAAAGTAACCGGTATGATCATGGACTTTTCCTAGGTGCGGTTTCGAATACAAACTGACGAAACCGCGGGTCACAATCTAAGGTAGCTGCAACCGCCAATAGGATCTTTAATGCGCCATTCTCCAATGGGATCTTTATTCTTCTTTCTTTGGTCTCCATCTTCTGCTCCATTCTTGTTACATTTAATTCTATCTAATAAAATAAATACACCCGCCGCACACGTGGGGGAGCTAACGGGAATGGGATAAATGCAGAAAATAAACTAGGTCACGTTCTTCATAACGGCCTAGGACAATTTTTAAACCAACAGAAAAATTAAATCATTCACATCTATCCTATCGGTCGAGTCCATGATCAATCGGGGTCCATATAATCATATTATATCTACTATATCTAATCCATACAATAACATCTTATGAAAAAGATAAAATTAAAATTTAACTACTTGCGTCTTAATTAATCAATTAACATTTAATCTATTAAATAATTTTATCCAATCAATTAACTAATTAACATTTAATTAATTAAATGATTTTAATCGAAATAAAATTAACGATTAATTTTAAACGATTTTAATTTTAATTTTAACTAATTAGAACTATTCTAAAAATAAATCAAAATTAAAATTAAGTCTCTTTTGTTTCTTTCCTTTTGATTCTTAATCAAAAGGGATGCCTTTGGTTTCCTAAACCAAAAGGCATCTTCCTAAACCAAATTTGGCTTAGGCCTGGCCACTTTCCAAAATCAAAATTTTGGAAGTGGCCTAGGCCTAGGCCTTTTACAAATCAAATATTTGAAAAGGGCCTAGGCCTATTCCAAATGAAATATTTGGAAAGGCCAAATAATTTTGGTTTAGGCACAGCCACTTTCCAAAATCAAAATTTTGGAAGTGGCTAGCTGGCCTTTTACAAATCAAATATTTGAAAAGGGCTAGCCTATTCCAAATCAAATATTTGGAAAGACCAATATTATTTTAATGCCATGTGGCATCCCAATGCCAAACTATTTGAACCATTTGTTAGCCACGACACAACTAAACAAAGGAGATATTAATCACAACTATAAACAATATTGAATCACAAATACACAAAACAAAATTTAGGATCCGGCAAAAAGATGCACCGGCCGACGTCGACCGCCCCGAGGGGGAGCCGCCGCCGCCGGTGCAATTTCCGGTGGGGGTGCCGCCGCCGATCGGCCGAGCACCCCAAAAGCCGCCCCTTCCTTTTTTTTTTCTTTCTTTTCGTGTATCAATTTTGCAAATCAAAATCTTTCATCTTTTAATTACGTGATTTAAACGATAAAATTAACTACGTAAATTAACATGCTTATTGCTTAAGCTCGAAGCTCTCTCTGATACCACTGTTAGGAAATCTACGCGGGAACGCAGCGGAATTTAAAATTTTATTTCCTTTTAACCAGGATCGACTTCGTTTAAGCAATAAACAAATAAGCTAAAGACAAGTGGTTACCTTGGTTGATCTATAAGATCGACGCTTTGACCGTCTAAGGAGAGTAGTTCCGCATAGAGCCGCCCAAGTGTTCGGCCTCTACCGCTAGTCCACACGAACGACCCGCCGGAATCCCATCATGGATTGCTATTGGAAAACTCCGGTTGCTAGACCGGCCTTTTTCCCTCTCTCCAACTCTCTATGGGATGCTCTCTATTTTACACAAGAACTATTAGTTCTTGGAATTGTGATGTACAAAAAAGCTTGACACCCACCTCTTATTTATAGTGAGAGGGACGCCCCAACTAGAGTGTAGGAGAAGAAAACATTTTCCCAATAAAATAAGGAAAATATAATTGATTGATTTATCTCATTTATTATAATATCTTATATCAAATAAATCTAGGATATTGTCAATATCTTATATTGAATATTTTCAAGATATTGTCAATATCATATATTGACTATCTTTATTTTATTATCATAAATCAATTTACACATGTGTATATATCACATATATATATAACACATATAAATCTATTAATATCCAAATATTGAAACAAGTCAATCTTGGCATTCACGTGTGACATGCACACAAATTTCAGCCGCATGCATTTTGGATATATATATATACATATATATTAATATCTTATATTAATATTTGGTAATACTATTAATTAAATTGCACAATCCAAGTGTATCTTATACACTTCAATGTGGCGCCCCATATAGCCAAATATTGGTTTCCGGAATATTCTTTAATTAATATAATATTATTAATATCTTGTATTTAATTTATTCATAATAAATAAATACCACCATATTAATTTACCACTATAACCTTTATAGTCGTGAGATAAACTTTCCTTATTTGGTTATCAACTATAACCACATTTTAATCCGGCTAGATGTTCTTATGTGTGTGACCCGATAGGCTTCCGAATATGTTGGCCGTAGACACAAAGTACAAATTACGAAAATGCCCTTCATGCCTAACGATCACGGGATAGCGTCTAGCAACACACCGTGACCCCCAATCATCGGAAGAGTCAAATGCAATGACTACTACCTTTCATGTGAAACAGTTACCGTGTAACTTACAATCCTATCGCTTTAATAATATCCATACGGTCGTTAGTCGAGTGTCAAAACATCAACGACCGTATCTTATAATCTGGATATCAAGCTCTCTCGAAGTAACTCGTTTACTCCCACTTTGCAAAGATTCACGAGAGTAAGACATTCCTTATAAGAAGGCCATTTCGGATATTCAATCCCAATCATAGGATACGCGATTCCCGGACGACCAATCATGTATACTCCGCATGCTTCAGTATCGTACCCAATCACTACCGCATGATCGCCCCGTGGCTAGGGGAAACCTCATTAGTATCAAAGCATGACAATCCACACCGTGATGCCATGAAGACTCCGGTCAAAAGGATAATTACACAACCGTCACATAGTGTGACACTTAACATGTGTAAGTGGGTCAGTCTAACGTACGCATTCTCTAATACACGTCCACGTACAGTCCAAGTGTCTCTACACTTCGATAGACGAGATCTATCCCTGCCCTAAAGACAGAAGACATCTATTACGTGCTAGTCTGTTTATACTATCAATGCCCTGTTTAATAGTACATCAGCCTAGAGACATTTAAGTATCAAACTTATTAAAGTGATAAGAGATCTCATCAACCATAATCGCCTATCATGGTTTCTCTATCACAGTTTAATACTAAGGACGTTATCATATAACAATTCATAATTGGTTCTTTAAAAGAACATATATATGACAACAGAAAAGCCATTTAATATATATATAAACATAAAGAAATAGTATAAATGATCCGACCCGGTCGGATCCGGTCCAACCCGATTGGGTTTAGGACACTATTTCAACAATACAGGCTTTCGGTTCTTTAGAATGGAGTAAAATGGGATCCTTCAGCCCTAGTTGAGGTCTTCAACAAGAGATCCTATAGTACTATAATTATTCATCCTATGCAAGGACGTCGTCATCAGTGCTATAATAAGTACAACAATAAATCAAGGAAGGTCGATATCAGTTAAACTTTCAAGAAGAGGTCCTCCAATGTCACATATCTTCTTTCGAGCCGACCTATTACTCTTTGGAGAGGCAACTGAGCATCCATGCAAAGTCATGAAAGAAATTTTACTTGATTTCTCCAATTGTTCGGGCCAAAACATCAGCGCAACAAAGTCAAGGTTTCACACATTCGGCAATGTGGAAAATAGTATCATTACAGCTATTGCACAAGGCTTGAAGATGACTTATACAGATGACCTGGGTAAATATTTGCGTGTTCCTCTTCTATATGGTAGAATGTGTATTTCTCATTTTACATACTAAGAAGACAAGATGAAGAAAAAATTGGGCCCGGGAAATCCAAATCCCTTTCAAAAACAGGAAACCGCATACGTATTCAAATCTCTACTGCTACACAACCATATCATGTAGACCGTTGTGCTCCCGATTTCTACAATTAACAACATGGAGATAAGATGTCAGAACTTCTTTTGGGGAGATGATGAAAATGGGCTAAAATTACTCACTGTTTCTTGGCCCATGTTGTGCAAACCAAAACAGACAGGTGGCATGGGCTTTCAGAGATTTCATGAAACGGATATCTCCTTATTTGGGAAGCTAGTTTGGACCTATTCAAGGAGAAGGACAAGCTATGGGTACATGTACTATCTAGAAAAATATAAAGAATTGTCAGCTACTACAAAACCAGGTAACTCACCGACCTGGAGAAGAATTTGCAAATCATGTGTTAACTTGTGAAGTGGCCTTGAGCAAAGAAAATTATGTTTGGAATGGAGACTCCAAAGGGAAATACATAGTTGCCTCTAGATACGCAATGCAAACCCACCCTCAAACCCAAGGAGAAACCGATGATATTTGTAGAAAGATATGGCAGCTGAAAGGTCCAACATGAAATAACTTCCTACTGTGGACTATTGCCCATGGTGCACATGTTGTGGATGAATTCTTGTATACCAGTGATGTTGCGCGTGTAAGTCGCTTATACTAGCAAGAGTACTAGGTCAATCGTAGTATAGCAAAGGCGAATCAAGTTCGATCCCACAGAGACAATGCAACTTAAGTATAAACAATTCTAACCTACTCAAGAAGACATATATGGTCTTTGACCAACAATAAACATAAAAGAACATGGCGTTCCTCCCCTCATCCCACTTATCTACTAACTTGGTTTATTTAATCCTTATGTTTACTTCCCCACATAATTTCCTCTAACTAATCGAGCATTCTAATTCAGTTTTAGCTACGGGTGCATCTCTTAACCCTATCTACTTCCACTGTAAGGACAACAGAAAATCTATACGCAACTAACCTCCTTCGTTCGTTGTATTAGCCCATACGCTATAAGTTCTAGAGAATAGTTTTCGATCTGGACACATATGGTGAGAACATCCAGAATCCAGAATCCATCTTTCAGATGAATTAGCAAAAGAAGATGCAGTGAATGCCGTGTCTTCATCTTCTATTTTTTCTGCAACATTTGCAGTAGACTTTTCCTTATTTGGAAAATCCTTCTTTCAGTGCCCCTTTTGATGACAATACACGCATTCATCCTTTTCAGGTCGTCTTCGAGAGCCTCCTTTAGACTTTGAGCGAGCATTTCCAAAAGATTTTGCTGATTTGTTGTTTGACCGACCTCTCGATGCCGTCAGAGCTTCTGATGTAGTATCTGCATGATCATGTTGATCCTTCTTCCGATACTCATTATTCACCAAAGCATTTGAAACATCAATGAATTTAACCTCGCTTTTACCGTATAACAGAGTTGTGTTTAAATTTTCATAAGTTTCTGGCAGAGAATTCAACAACAACAGTGCCATGTCTTCACCCGTAATCTCCACATCTAGGTTTTGCAAATATGAAAGAATCTTGTTGAAATTATCCAAATGCTCAATCATGGGCGTACCTCTTTTGTACTGAAAACGAAAAAGCTTATTTTTCAAGTAAAGACGATTCTCTACGCTTTTCGTCATATACTTGTCCTCCAGTTTCTTCCAAAGAATTTTCGCCATCGTCTCCTTCATGACTAAATACTTTTGCTCCTTTGCTAAGCACAATCGGATTGTGCCACAAGCTTGCCGGTTGATGAAATCCTAATCTTCATTTGACATGTCTGTAGGTTTAGAACCTAAGGCCACATCGGTTCCTTACCGGAGACGTCGAATAGAAAAACAGAGCTCGTAAATGAACTCATAACGGTCCAATTAGCTAGGAACCGACCAAACTTTAAAAAATATTGAGCCAAATCAGCTAGATTTTCAATTTGGTTCAATCGGTTTAATTTCTGGTTTAATTTCGGTCAAAGAAAATAAAGTTAACTGGGTCTGATCAAAGGGCTGATTGGGTCAACTCTTTCTTCTTCACCCGTATTCTGCAAATTTGACGGGAGATGCTTTAACGCCGGGAAAAAAAGGGAACTTCCGAGATTGATATCTTGCAATCCGGAGGTCCGTTTTTCACATCGTTTAAAGCGGCAGACTTCTTGGAATGAGGGCTATCAGATGAAATCAACAGAAAACGATTTCGTGAAACTTTTTGCTCCCGGGTTCTTTAACAAACCATGGCTCCAATACCAATTTGTTGTGCGGAAACACTCGAAACGAAAAGTAAAGCGCATTGGAATGTAAATGGAAGAACAAGAACACAGATTTAACGTGGTTCGGCAATTTGCCTACATCCACCGGAAACAGCAATTTTCAGATTAGAGAAACATTTACACACACAAATTTATCTCTCAGGATTCTCACTTTTTACTGAAGCTAATACTTAGCTGAAAAGGGGATGCTTCTACAATTGAGCAAGGGATAGTTTATATAGGTGAACATGGTGTCATTTTTTT
This sequence comes from Gentiana straminea, assembly GCA_036785695.1. Lineage (NCBI taxonomy): Eukaryota > Viridiplantae > Streptophyta > Magnoliopsida > Gentianales > Gentianaceae > Gentiana > Gentiana straminea. Next base: position 1,598,648 of record JAVUPR010000448.1, on the reverse strand, counting down.
CCTCCGTAGGCTACTAGTATCCAAGACTTTTGATGATATCTTTGACTTTCAATACTTGTTGCAACCATTGAAGACTTGTAACTTGAGCCACCATTTCTACATGTAACAACACATGCTGGAAATGAGCCACAAATATCAACAAATATATCAATGGAGGGAAATCGACGCATTATACAAAAATACATCACTTAGTATAATGTGTGATACACATTACATCATACGATTATAATGCACATTAAATTTATGAGGCCTTTATTTTTACCACACATGATCTACCGTGTACCACAATACATGTGTACCACAGTAAAATCGACCCTATGAAAATCGAATGTATAGACAACATTCAACCTTTCCGGTGTCGATTCTAATTCGATAGTGCGGGAGGTCGAATGCTGCCTATACGTTCAACTTTCACAAGATCGATTCTGTCAAAATGGTGTGGTGCAATGACATGTCAAACAACACTTACTTTAGGTGTGGCGTGAATAAATGCCCTCTATTTATTGGTATTTTCCACATAGTAGTGATAATGCCACAATACAATTGCCACAACATTATGCACAACACACTTTAGAATCATTTATTATGACATGGACCTATTGGTTCAAATACGTTCCATAAAAATCAATGGTTTTTGTTTTTTTTGAAGGAATCAATGGTTTATTTGTTGTGTATATTTTGCTGTGGGACGAACATTTCTCTTTTCCACGGGAAATTATAAGATGGAGACTTCTATATGGGGAGACACATAGGTTCCGTTTGTTTTGGCCGGAGTTTTTTTGGGAGTTTTTTTTACATCACATCACCAATCATTTCTTACAATTCTCCCACCAATCAAATCTTCAACTACAAATAAAAAAATATTAAATCATCTCTCATCATTTCACTTTATCAACTTTATTACCTTTTTTACCATTATTTTATTCATTATTCTACTTTACTTCACCAATCATTTCATAATCTACACCAATCATTATTCTACTTTATTTTTCCCCATCAACTTTCTAATCATTACTTCAATCACTTTATCTAAAAAAACTCCAAAAAAAACTCCAAAAAAAACTCCCAAAAAAACTCCAACCCAAAACAAACGCAACCTATGTGTCTTCATCTGAACCATAAAAGTTTTATTCTACAATGAAAATGAAACTGTGTGGTGTAGATGAAACCACATAAGTGACTCAGAGTCTCCAGATCAGAATTTCCCATTTTCCACACCTTTCCTGGCTGGAGCAAATCGCAACTACAATTGCATAATGAACATGGTGCAATAGAATTACACCGAAGTAAAAGGTCACATCTTGCTACTATGCTAAGAAAAACCCTATGTTTGAAGAGGAAAAGGGGGGTGAGAGAAGATGACTACAAATTTCTTCAAGTAATCGACGCAATTGCTTCGATTAATCAGAATGTTAATCTGATTGGTATTGTCTTGGAAACTGGCATTCCTAAGCGTTCCAAAGGCACATGTATTCACTTTATGTTAGGAAATGGGAGGGTTGAGAGCGGTTATTCTATAGTATGTTAGTTATAGAGCTGTTAGTGAGATGTTAGTGAGCTGTTGGTGAGTCATATAGCATTGTGAGTTGTAATTCGGTGTATAAAAGGAAACACGAGAACAATTGTAAACGGCATGCAAGTTTATACTTGAATAAAATTCCTATTTCCTCTACAATTTCTTCCTTCTTCCCTTTCCCTTTTATCTTCTCGCATCTTTTATTACTCAGTCCCTTACAAGTGGTATCAGAGAAGTCCGATCCTCTGCCATGGCTGACACTCGTTTGAAATCCGTGGATGAGCAAACCAAGAAGAACGCAAAAGACATCGAAGAATTAGGCAAATCTGTACAGGACCTCAAACAGAGTGCAGATGAACATCTGGCCTATATGAAGGAACAATTCTCCGCCATTTTTGCAATGTTCACCAATAAATCAGTGGCAACATCTGGTGAAGTTCCCTCTGCAACAATTGAAGCTCCTCCCACCAGTCATGGAATCTTAGGACCTCATCCAACAGAAGCGAGGTATGATAATTCCCTTAAGCGCCCTAAGATGGATTTCCCTGTGTTTAAAGGTGAAAAACCGAGAGCATGGTTAAGAAAGTGTGAGAGATATTTTCAGTTCCATCTAGTAAAAGAGGATGAGAAAGTAGCTCTGGCAGAAATGCATTTAGATGATCAAGCAGAACTATGGTATAGTAGTTGGAAGGCAAACAAACGATTCATTACTTGGACTATTTTCTGCAATGAGGTGTGTAGGAGGTTTGCAAATCAGAATTATGATGATGTGGTGGATGAATTTCATAAACTGAAGCAAACAGGTACTGTGGATGCTTATCAAGCTAAATTTGAAGAGATTAAAACCCTAGTATCATTGAAAAATCCTGGTTTAGATGAAGCTTATTTTGTGGCCAGTTTCATAGGAGGTTTGAAGCAAGGAATCAGATCAACTGTGAGGGTTAACAAACCCTTGGATTTAGCTACAACCCTAGAATATGCTAGAGCACATGAAGACGTCATAGAGGCCTTAAATACCAATGATGCATCTACTGTTAGATCTGGACCATACCAAAAGAGTATTCCCATTAAAATGCCAGAAAAGATGAAGGACAACAGTAGATTCATCACCCCTACAGAAGTACAAGACAGAAGGGCAAAGGGCATGTGCTTTAAATGCAATGAGAAATACCTCCCTGGACACCAATGTAAGTCTAGGCAGCTCAATTTTATCTTGGTTGATGAAAATGAGCAGGAATCCAATGAAGAACCAGAGGAAACAGAGCAAGATGCCCTCACACCCCCAGAGGTGTCCCAGTTGTCCTTGAGCACCATGACCGGTCAGACTAGTTCCAACACCATCAGAATACGAGGGTTTTTGAAGAAAAGACCAGTCAATATCCTAATAGACAGTGGCAGCTCTCATACCTTTTTAGATCAGAAGTTGGCAAGAGAGCTTCAGTGTGTCACAGAAGCTACACATCCATTAGGAGTCACTGTAGCAGATGGTAACAAAATGTTGAGCAATAGCATGTGTCCAAATCTGCCTTGGACCATGCAGGGCATTAGATTCACACATGATATTAGACTCTTGAAGTTAGGGGGTTGTGACATGGTCCTTGGGGTCGATTGGATGAAGAAATTCAGCCCCATGGTGTTTGATTTCAATAAAATGGAGCTGTCATTTCAGAAAGAGGACCAACACATTGTGCTTAAGAGTTTTGATGATTCTCGTCCAACTCAAAACCATAAGTCGCAAGAATTTAATCAATAGCTTCAAAGAGGGCAAGACGGTGTATTAGCATGCATCAACTTCATAAGGGCAACACCGAATTGAATGAAATCACTCACATAGATCGGGGGATACAAACTTTCTTGAATCGGTTTGCGGATGTATTTGCGGCACTGAATCTCTGCCACCATATAGTGATTTGGTCCATGATGTCATCCTGAAGGAAGGGACTGGTCCTTTCAAATTAAGGCCCTACAAATATGGGCATCATCAGAAACAAGAGATAGAAAATCAGATTGAACAAATGCTAGAGCAGGGGTTAATTCAGCCAAGTCACAACCCCTATGCATCACCAATCTTACTAGTCAAGAAGAAGGATGGCACATGGAGACTATGTGTAGACTACAAGAAATTAAATGAGCTAACAATCAAGGATAGGTACCCCATACTTATCATAGATGAACTCTAGATGAGCTAAGGCATGCCAAGTTTTTTAGCAAAATTGATTTGAGGGCGGGGTTCCATCGATTAGAATGAAACAGCGACCATTCCCAAGACGGCCTTTGTCACTCATCATGGTCACTTTGAATACACTTGTCATGCCCTTCGGCCTAACAAATTCCCCTGCCACTTTTCAGAAGGCTATGAATGAGCTCCTCAAACCCTACCTAAGGAAATTTGTCCTAGTGTTTTTTGATGACATACTGGTGTATAGTTCTGATCTCCATTCCCATTTACAGCACCTACAGGCAGTCCTGACCCTACTAAGGGAAAAGAAATTTTATGCTAAGATGAGTAAATGCAGCTTTGCACAGACAAGGGTTGAGTACCTAGGTCACATTATACAACAGGGACAAGTAATGCCAGATCCTAGCAAGATTGATAGCATGACCAAATGGCCAACTCCACAGAACATCACAGAATTTAGGGGTTTCTTAGGCCTTACTGGCTTCTATAGAAGATTTATCAGGAACTATGGGATTCTAGCAAAACCTTTGACAGATTTGTTAAAAAGGGACAGTTTTGTATGGTCTGATGCAGCCACAGAAGCCTTCAGCACCTTAAAACAGGCTATGTGTGAGGCCCCACTTTTTGGCACTTCCTGATCTTTCAATCCCTTTTATAGTAGAAACAGATGCCTGCATCAATGGTTTAGGGGCAGTGTTACAACAGCATGGCAAACCAATTTCATACCTCAGTGGAGCCTTAAACTCCAAGGAGATGGGTCTCTCCATCTATGAGAAAGAACTGTTAGCAGTTATCATGGCTGTTAATAAATGGAAGCACTATTTACAAGGATCTCGGTTCATTATTAGACCGATCGGCGATCATTGAAGTATTTGTTGGAACAGAAGGTCACCACAGCCCTGCAACAAAAGGGAATTACAAAACTACTAGGACTGGATTTCAAAATTGAATATAGAAAGGGGAAGGAAAACATTGTGGCAAATGCACTCTCCAGGCAACCAATGGAGCAGGGTACTACTATGGCACTCACAGTTGTTATTCCTAGTTGGATGCAAAGGATTATTGATAGCTATGAGGGTGACAATCATGCCCAGTTCAAAATCAGTTCTGTCCTCTTGGATCCCCAAAATGAACCAGATTTCACACTTCAACAAGGCCAATTAAAGTTCAAAGGCAGACTGTATGTTGGTTCCTCTGGAAATTTGAGGCAGGAAATCTTATCTCGGTACATGACGACCTCAGGGGACACTCAGGCATCAGGGCTTGCCTTAGCAGGATTTCTGCAATTTTCTACTGGCCTAATATGAGGGAGGATGTCAAGCACCTCATCCAAAACTGCATTGTTTGTCAACAGTGCAAAAACATGCATGAGCACCCCCAAGGCTTGCTGCAACCTCTACCCGTGCCTGACAAAGCATGGACTCATATCAGTATGGACTTCATTGAGGGTCTACCTAATTCTGAGGGGTTGGAAGTCATCATGGTAGTGGTGGATAGATTTACAAAATGGGGACATTTTGTGGCTTTGAGGAGGGGGCATTCGGCTGAAACAATAGCAGAAGCTTTCTTCCACCATGTCTACAGACTTCATGGACTGCCTGCAACCATTGTTAGTGACAGGGATAGCATTTTTACCAGTGAATTCTGGCAGCACTTATTTCAACTAGCAGGGGTTAAATTCGCACTTAGCTCATCATATCACCCCCAAACGGATGGCCAGACTGAAAGGGTGAATCAATGCCTAGAGATATACCTAAGGTGCATGTGTTTCCAAAGACCAAAGCATTGGGCAAAATGACTTCCTTTAGCTGAGTTTTGGTATAACACTAGTTTCCACACAGCCCTTCAAACATCTCCATTTGAAGCCCTTTATGGCTACAAACCTACATCCATACCTATTTGTAGCTACAATAGTGGGACTACATCATCAGTTGAGCAATTCTTGCAATAGAGACAAACTTACATCAAAGAGCTCAAGGAACAATTGGAGTTTGCACAAGCCAGGATGAAGTATTATGCAGATAAGGGAAGGACTGAAAGGGAGTTCCAAGTTGGGGATCTGGTTTTTCTTAAATTGCAGCCCTACGGACAAACTACACTGGCACTGAGGAGGAACCTAAAATTGGCCGCAAGATATTTTGGTCCCTACAGAGTGCTTGAGAAGATAAATCCGGTAGCATATAAGCTCCAGCTACCAGAAGAATCAAGGTTGCACCCTGTGTTTCATATTTCCCAACTCAAGAAATACAAGGGTGTACACATACCAGCCTCACCTCATCCTCCCATCACTTCATTTGATGGGCAAATGGTGTTATATCCAGACAAAATTATGGATATCAGAACTGTGAAAAGAAGAAATGCACCAGTGGTGCAATGGCTCATGAAATGGATCAACCTGGATGAATTATCTGCTACTTGGGAGGATGCTAGATACATAATGCAGAAGTTCCCTCAGTTTTCCCCACCATGAGGACATGGTTGTGCTTAAGGAGGAGGGGATGTTAGGAACTGGGAGGGTTGAGAGCGGTTATTCTATGGTATGTTAGTTACAGAGCTGTTAGTGAGCTGTTGGTGAGCTGTTATAGCACTTGTGAGTTGTAATTCAGTGTATAAAAGGAAACACAGAACAATTGTAAAAGGCATGCAAGTTTATACTGAATAAAATTCCTATTTCCTCTACAATTTCTTCCTTCTTCCCTTTCCCCTTTTATCTGCTGCATCTTTTGTTACTCAGTCCCTTACACTTTATCACGCCCATTTTGCGTATTTTGTTCTTTTCTTTCTCTCTTGGTTGTTTATGAAGATCTCATTTTGCTGCATTTCTGATAACCTTGACAGATTTTTTTGTTATATTCAAAATTATTGATCAATCGAAGCCGAGCCCTGGAATTTCTGTTCATTTCTTCGCTGAAGCAATGGATACACTTCCCAATGTTTTGTGCTGTGGGGATATTATTCAACTATCTCGTGTTTCGGTAATTCGAAGTTCGTACACTTCATAAAGTTAGTATTGCGTTGATGTCACTTTAGTTCTCTGTTTTATTTCGAGAGGATTTTGTAGTTTTCCACGATTGAATTTTTTGGTGTATGGGAGCTAGTTTGAGTGGGCTGCTTACAGTTGGAGCGTCTGTTTCTGCAGATGAAATCTCATCAATCCGAAGTTTTCGCTCAATACAACAAGAAAAACTCGTCTTTTGCTTTATTCAAAGGGAAAAGTGGGACAACGTATTCTCCTTATCAGTGTTCTTCTAAGTATCAGGCTAGAGAACAGGACAGGAAATTTATAGATGATTTGAGGAAGTGGTTGATTGATCACCCACGAGAAATGGGTATATATTTTCTTCTCTGACCCCTGCTTTTCTCTTTCACCCTAGGAATTTTTTTTTGGGTTTCCATACTAGGTTGTTGCTTCCATTTGGTTCTTTAGTAATGTTCATCTTGCATTAATCAGAGTTTAGTCTCCTTAGGAGAATGGGATTCTAATCACTTAGAAAAACCTTGGACCTCGAGTTTTGATATAGTTTTCACCTTTTAGTTTCAACTTTCAAGAAGGTCTAATATTCACTGTTTTTGTGTTACAATTCTAAGTCGTACCTTCAATTTTATGTTCTTGAATGACTATAGAAGAATGTGATGTGTAAATGTTTATATTCAGTATCTTGTCAGTTATCTGTATGCATAGTTGTTCTCCAAGTACTCGTGTTAAATTGGGGAGTCATTCCATTCAGAGGTCTAGAAACTCAGTTAGCAAGTTCGTTAAAAGAAAATGATTTATACCACCTGAACTATCACACAATCTTACCACTGCGTATTTTGGTCCACATGTTCATTCGTTTCTGAATTTCCACAAATTTAGGAGTTAACCACCAGTCATCTTGAGTTGGTGAATTTTGTGATCGTTTTGAAGGGATATGCCAGTACTCGTTTTAAAACTAACAATAACTGTAACTAGCTCCAAGTTGTGTTTTCTTCGTGTTTCAGTCTACGTTGGTGCTGATGCATTTGCTTTGTAGGGTCTGGTGATTTACTTCAGCTGAAGGATATCAAAGTAGGAGAAGGCTATAATTTGGTTTGCAAGGTATGCTCTGAATTCAGGTATTTTTACTACATTATAGTATTATACCAAAATATTTGTCGTCGTAGGACCAACTTGCTTAGGCAACCGACCACCATTTCCATTTAACTTCTGAGAATGGATGCTGGTAATTGTACAGTATCTTTAGCATTTTGAACAGTATCTTTAGCATTTTGTACTTACTTACATTGGGATGTTGGTCACCTGCTTAACGTATATATTTCTCTACAAGATTCTTCATCTCTCTGAAGTCCAGAATGGTAATTGGATTGTCTACGTTTGGGATGGAACAGATACTCCAGCACAGCCCATTGAGACAAGGTGTGTTGTTTTTTTCTCAATTATCTTATGCCAGGTTATTTTACTTTAAAAAAAATGCATTTTGGTTGTTGAACAACAAATTTTGTCTTTCGTTTTTGACTGTTCTAAGTTTTGTATTTCATCAAGGTCAAATATTCTTGGTTATTACAAATTACAAAGTTGTTGGGTTTCTTAATAATCTGTTTGTCTGTATATATAGAATCTCACTTGCAAGAGAATGTTCTGAAACCACCAGCCGAGGACTTAAAAAGAATTTCTACGCTTTTTGTGATCTTTTTTTTTACTTGATAATGAATTGAAATGTTATTACAGCTAATTAATTCCTCATTCTTTGTGTGTTCCTACACCTGTTCTTTGCTTGTTTCCTTTCCTTCAATGAATTATAGAATTGCAAAATGATGGCAGGCTAGAAGATGAGTTGGAAAAGCCGCTTCCATTAAGTTTGGAACCCATTCCTTTGCCAAGGGACACATTGTGCAGCTTTCCTACTGTTGGTACCGTCTTAAGGATAAAAATCAAGCAAGGAAATGGAAGTCTAGGTTTCAGTACTGTCCTGAAAACTGGAAAATGGATGAAATTTCTCAATTTGAAGTGTAAAGTTCGTACCGGAATATGGGTTGCTTCCGTGAAGCCCTATACAAGGATTTGTCATTTGTCTGATGATGATGACCTTGTGTTACAACAACAAAGGTCTGTTGATTTAATTCTGTTGTTATCTGATTGATTATATAGTAACAAATTTTTTTTTTCTATTACTGATTATGCTGCAATCTCATTGTTAGTGAACTCTTTATTTTTTGATGGATTTCTGTGAAACATAGGACGTATGATGAGCGTTTCCCTTCAAAATATGGTAGAATGCCTCTGCAATGTTTTCCCTGCCCTTCTAATCTAACAGGTTTGATTGGCGATGACATTGGTTTTGCTGTATTCATCCATTTATGATTGCAGGAAATGGTTATTAACATCTTTTTTTCCATTCCAGAAACGGATTATCCACGTGTGCCCTTTGTCACTTTGATGGATATTCTCTGCTATCCGGAGGTACTTGTTGTATTCTTCTTTATTCTTTCATATTTCTGCAAAAAAAGAGTTGAGATATATGTTTGTTTTATATTTATAGGTTACATATAAATACACGTGCGTAGTTAGGGTTGTAGCTTTACTTCCATGGAGAGCAGAGGACTTCCGTTCTCCTAAAGGAATTTATAGGGTGCGTTTGACACTAGAGGACCCGACTGCTCGCATACACGCTTTTCTTTACGATGAAGATGCGGTATGACTCATGCTTCTCAAAATGATTTGCATCACTACACATTTATAGGCCATTTATCATGGTAGGACCGATTTATTCATGATTATTCACTCCCATGGCACTCGGCTTTTAGGTGGAGTTTTTTTTGTGGATATCACGCGGTGGATGTAATGACAAGGAAAAGAAATATGGTGCTTGGAATTGGAGAAAGCAGTAATAAGGATGGAAGAGATACAAGTGTTGTTGTTAATGCAGCTAGGAATCCTCCATGGATACAGGTTTGCCTGAAATCTTACTCTATTGATGAGAATGATCGTTGGGGTAGTAGAAATTACCGCGTTTTTGCAACAAGATTCAAGGATTAATTAATTATGTAGCTTAATCTTCTAATCTAAATTAGATTAAATTAAGGATCTGCTAGTATCCATTAATTGTATTCGTGTTCGGTGATCGGTGATCGGTGATCGGTGATCGGTGATCGGTGATCGGTGATCGGTGATCGGTAACAAGTTGTTAGTTATATGTAATTTCATTGTGTCATTCTATTCTGTCTTGCATATAAGTCTGCAAGAATTTTATCTGGACATTAAACTCCATTCAAGAAGCTATTGAATTATAATGAGAAATTAAAAAAAACAAAAAACAAATGAATGACCTAGAAACAGTTCTTTTATATACAGTTCTGGAAAACAACCCCCCACCCCCAAAAAAAATTATAATTAAAAGATTTCAAGAAAAAAAGATGAAAATGTTTAAATTTTTTTTTGGGGAGTTGGAGAGAGGGACACAAATATTTCATCAATTAAAGGGAATGACGGTTTTTTTAAAACTTTTGCATAAAGGATTTTTTTTGGGAGATTGAGGGAAAATGACAAAAATATTTACAAAATGAATAAATATGACACACTCATTTTTTTAATTGTAAAAAGGACAAGAAAAAATCAGACGGACAAAAATACCCCTTCTAATAAAAGGGACGCGCATATGCATACGCTTGATGTTTCAGCTTCAGTTCGTCGTTGCTAACTGCTTCAGCTTTGGGGTTTTTTATTTTATTTTATTTTTTTTATTTTTTATTTTTTAACACTCGTAACTTTTGATTTATAACTCCGATCATCGAAATTTTTTCACCAAAATTCATATTTCTTTTTGGTCTTTAATTTGAGCCCAAACACGATACCCTTCCGATGTATATTTTGAAAGCCGAAAAGATTTGTATTAACCGGAGCGTGTTTTTCTTATAAACGACAATAACTTTTGATTTAGAACACCGATCATAAAGATTGTTTCACCAAAATTCATATTTTTTTAATCTTCATTTTGAGACCACGTTTGATACATCTTCGACGTAGTATTTGAAAGCCGAATTTTATCGCAAATTTTCACAAGAATACGATGACACAATAACACAGTGACACAACAACAAAGTGACACAAAGAATAAAGGTGACACGTTTTATTAACATCCAAAATATCATCATTAGCATTGCATAATACAACAAAATCTATCAAAAAAATGCTTCATATCCTAATGAAACAATCTATGAAAACATTATGGAGATGCAACTCTAGGGGAATCAAAAGAATAAAAACCTAATACTATTGGATGTAATCAAAAAGCATATTAATGAAACTAAAAAATTCTTCAAGTTCTTGAAGACAAAAGCAGTCTGTTTTACCATATATGGACCTTCATCTTTCAAATCCGCACCACATCAAACTCTATGAAAGATGTATAAAGCAGAAAATACATCAAATAGCATCGGCTCGGCTTTATCAATAGAGAATCTAGGCTCCTCCAATTTTCTAAAGACAAAAAAACACAAACATAACCATTTGAATCAACAAAGTAACACACCAACAAAGTAAAACACTAGTCTATTTTTGTTCTCAACAAAGTAACACACCAACAAAGTAACACCAACAAAGTAACACACCAACAAAGTAACACACTAGTCTATTTTTGTTCTCACAACAAAATAACACACCAACAAAGTAACACAATAGTCTAGTTTTGTTCTCAACAAAGTAACACACCAACAAAGTAACACACTAGTCTATTTTTGTTCTTAACAAAGTAACACACCAACAAAGTAACACACCAACCAACACACCAACAAAGTAACATACCAACAAAGTAACAAACCAACAAAGTAACACACTAGTCTATTTTTGTTCTCAACAAAGTAACACACTAGTCTATTTTTGTTCTCAACAAAGCAACACACCAACAAAGTAACACAATCACACAGTCACACAGTCACACAGTAACAGAGTAACACACCAACAAAGTAACACACTAGTCTATTTTTGTTCTCAACAAAGTAACACACCAAAAAAGTAATACACCAACAAAGTAACACACTAGTCTATTTTTGTTCTCAACAAAATAACACACCAACAAAGTAACACACTCGTCTATTTTTGTTCTCAACAAAGTAACATACCAACAAAGTAACACACTAGTCTATTTTTGTTCTCAACAAAGTAACACACCAACAAATTAACACACTAGTCTATTTTTCTTCTCAACAATGTTACACAACAACAAAGTAACACACTAGTGTATTTTTGTTCTGAACAAAGTAACACACCAACAAAGTAACACACTAGTGTCGGGCATCGACTGCTGCTACCCTCTTCAATATTTCCTTCTAGTTCTGATCCCCAATATCACCAAAAAAAATTACAAACCGAAGCCGAAAAGGCATGTTCAGATCTCTATGAAATGTTCTACATGTAAATATTTAGAGGTTCAATAAGAAAATAAGAAAATTTGCAGAATTGGTATTTTAAATGGATCAGAAGGGTACCATCATTTAAAGACATTTGAATGCAAGGGTTTTTATATAAATCACAAAAACCTTGAAGCTTTGTCAGAAATGGATGCAAGTTACACAAAAACACCAATCTACATACATATTTACAGGCACATAGCCTAATTTTTTTTAATCCAATGAACACACCAAAAAAAAAAAACCTGGAAGCTGAATGTGAATCATACATACATACATTAGGATTTGCAATTGCAAGCACACGAATTGCTCGACCATTTGTTCTTCGGTATACCCATACGGAATCTCGGTCTATCTTCAATCTCCGTCTAGATTGACATCAAAATGAAACAGAACAATAAACCAATAAAAGTAAAAAAAAAACAAACCAATAATATTTGCAGCAGCCCATTTTCAAACTGAAATTCATTGTCTGTTCTTTACTAATTCTTCAATTGATAGAGAACTTTAAACTCATGTCCTCAGTCCCCCAACCCAATAGCAGAAAGACGGTAGAAAGATAAAAAACAGAACCATATACCTTAGTAAATAAATGAACTATAAAGAGCTTAGATTCGTTTAAGATGAACTAAAACAAAATGAAAATGGGGATTTTCAAGAAATTACCTGAAAATGACAGAGGTATGAAAATCGGAGAGGGGAATTTGTTGTTCTGAAGGAAGCAAGAGGTTGGGATGTTCGGCTTGAAAATCCAGGATTCACCTCAGGGGTTCTCGGAGCTCCTTCCAGACCAAAATCTTCGTCGTCGGCGAGCAGCTCATCGGATTAACGCTCTGATCAGATGAATTCCGCCGGTGATTTTCCGTCATCTTCTCCCTTCGATGATTCTGCCATTGAAGTCAATTAAATTTTTTTTTGAATTTCTGAAAGGAAACGGGATTAGGGAGGAAAACTGAACGCTCGCAATACAGGCAGAGAGAGTTGCTTTGATTTGTTAGGGGTAATTTAGTCCGAAGGAAAATGTTTTGTCCTTAAATCAACAAAAAAAAAGAGTGTGGATTAAAATTTATTTACAGGGTGTGAAGTGGATTAAAACCTAATATTCCCCTTTTTTTTTATGGGAAATTAGGGATAAGGACAAAATCCTAATATTTTTAAGAATACGACATCTACATATTTTTTATAGGGAGAAGGACAACCGCATAATTTTTATAATGCGAGAAAAGACAAACAAATGAATCCCGAAAATCGGTGAATCCCGAAATCGGTGATTTCGACAAATTGAATCCCGAAAATCGGTGAATTTCGACAATGAATTTTGAAAATTAGTGAATTTCGACAAATGAATTTCGGCGAGTGAATTTAAACAGTGAATTTCGAACACAAGTGAATTTCGACAGTGGATAAATAGTTTTGTCCTTTATGCAAAAGTTTCAAAAAACTGACCTTCTACTCAATTGATGAAATATTTCTGTCATTCTCCCTCATTCTCCCTTTTTTTTAATAATTTCTGGCATCTTGTAAAAAAAAAACCAACACACTTTCTCTCTGATCCATATTTTTTATACACTCGTATCTCTCAATTTCAAATTTGAAAAATCTTTCATCAAATTTTTTATTTATTCGTACTCTTTATTTCGAGATCACATTCATCGTATTCCGGCGTGATTTTCAAAAATCTACTGTTGAAATTCACTATTGTTCGTAATTCATTGTTTTTCGTGATTAACTGGGAAGATTCGTGAGTGAATTTCGACAGTTAATCTCACAAAAAACACGATGTAATTATATCGAACCAAGTTTCAAAACGAAGAGCATGAAAAAAAATAAAAAATTCAATAAATGCTTCATCGCATTTGGAGATTTAGATCAAAAGATATGATTGTTTGAAAACGGAGGAGGAAAGAGAAAAAAAAACAAAAAAAACAAAAACCATTACAGGTACATGCGCGATTTTTTTTATTTTTATTTTAATAATTTTTTTGTCCTTCCTATTAGACGATAGTTTTATATTATTTATATTTTACGTTTATAGCCTTGTTGGCTCCCTATATAAATCTATTGTACACACATTATTTCCTCAATGACAATCAGTTTGTTGTTCACAATAATCTATCATGGTATCAGAGATTCTGATCCCTAAAAATTTCTTTCTGCTCTTTTAGCCGCCGCTAGGGCTTTCTCGCCGCCGGCCACCAAACAGCCGCTATGGCCACCTTCTCTGCTTCCACCACCCAATCGTCCTCTTCCGCAACCTCGCGCCTGCCGCGCGGTCGCTCCTCCTTCAGCCCCTACCGCTGTTGTTTCTCTCAATCCTGCCGTTAATGCCCCTACCAAACTCGATGGCAAAAATTTTACGGCTTGGAAGCTTCAATTGACCACCTTGCTCATAGGTCATGGTCTTATTGGTTATGTGACAGGTGATACACCCAAGCCGCCACCAACACTTACATCTGCGGCCGGTGATGTAGCAACAAATCCGGCTCACTTGCACTGGATACAACAAGATGCATTGATACACAATTTGCTTTTGGGTTCGGTTGACAAGGAATTTATGGCTACGATTCAACACACGACCAATTCGAAACAAGCTTGGGACACTCTTCTTGATACGTATGGGAAACATAGTAAGGGTCGTATTAGACATCTCAGACTGCGCTTACACTCTATTGCTAAAGGTACAATGTCAATCTCTCAATATTTCACTGCCATTAAAAATGTTGCGGATGATCTAGCGTCTCTAGATGCTAAAGTGCCTGAAGATGAATTAGTTGAGATAATTTTAAAAAATCTTGGTAGTGAATATAAGGATCTTGTGAGTGCCATTCAGACTCGTGATGATACTATCTCTATGCCATTGTTACATGAAAAATTGCTAATGCATGAAGCGTCGCTTGTACAAAGTCAGTCTGTTGCACCCCCTGCGTACACTGCTTTCCCTGCCTACCATCAACCCCGTCCTATGCATGTTTCTCCCAATACATCTTATTACCCCTATCCCCAAACACCTCGGCCTCCACCACCCATCATGCCGCAAGCCCCACCCCCTACCCGAGACCCCAACAGCCCTCCCCTTCCCCCAACCACTCATCCAAGAATACCACTGCTCGTAATTCCAAAGGCTATCAGGGCTTCTGCCAACTCTGTGGTGTCCAAGGTCATGTTGCTACTCGTTGCACCACTTATCCACTCTACAACAATCTTCCCCGTCCACCCCGCAACCAAGGCAGCTCTCGGCCTCCACAGCCTCCCCACGCTCATGTTGCTCAGAATGCCTCTTCCACTTATCCTGTGCAGTACTTGATAGCAAAATAACTAACTGCTAACTTTAACCGACAGAGTATCGAATCAACAGTAGTATAGTGATAACAAGGTCGAATCCACAGGGAACAACGTTTAAGTACCAAAGTCGACGTAGAACTTGGTTTAAGTCAAGATTGCGGTGGAGAATTTTTACACTAGTGCGAAAGTAAAAATTAGCAGACGGTTGTAGTTCTAGTTATTAAAAGGTATAGCCGAATTATGATCCAACGAGTATTTTTACCCCTAAGGGAAGACTTGACAAGGAGTGTGTTTTAACCAACCTACCTTTCCACAGTATTTTAACGACATCCACGGGTGCCAACTCCTAATTCTGGTGTTAAGATCTGAACAACTCTCACTCAACACCCTATGTGAAGTTAATTAATTTTCCCTTTAGAAAACTAATTAACCTAACATGATTACGCTCTTTGAGTCGCTCGAACAACGATGACAAACCTCTGTATTGGAAACAGTCCTAACAACTAGGCCGAATCTACGCAACGATCCCAAAACCCCTTTTCCCACATCTCACCGCAAAATACATTTATAGGTTTGATATGTGTGACGATGTGAACTAAATGATCGCTTAATTCAAAGACGTTTAGAATAAGTTTTAGGACGTGGATTACTCATTAAAACATTATTTTACGCGCTACACAACTCCCGTTTAATCCCCCTTAGGGCGTTTTTACTCGTTTTTACATAATTCGACTACACGTACGTTTAGCTATTCATTTTGGCGATAATAACGGAATGATTTACGGAAATTATATTAACGACAAAAAGTAAAAACGAATTCATTTTTTTTATAAGTACATATATATATTTATATATATAGATATATAGTTATATAGCTAATAATATATATAAGTGCATAAAAGTAAATATACTATATATATATATATGCGTAAATAAAATGCGTAAGTAAATTGCGTAAAAGTAAATATATATATATATATATATATATAAGTGCGTAAAAGTAAATACGTAAGTAAATGCGTAAAAGTAAAAATATATATATATATAATTATAAATACTACTACTTATACTTATATATATATATACATATAGATATATATAATATACATATATATATATATATTTATACTAATTGCATAAAAATAAAAGAAAGCAATAAAAGACGGAAACGAAATTATATTAAAACGATAACTAGTCGGGTTATTACATCGATATTATAATTACATATATATCTAATTTATAGGCCCCTAACAACATAAAATAAAGAAGGGAAAAGATGGAGAAAGGAGGGGAAGAAGGGGGCCTCTCATCATGTCGTATCCGCTTTCATATATATAGACAAATTGATTAAGGCCGGACCGGTCCTGAAAGGGAGCCGGATCGGTCCTGAATCATCATTTGCAATGATTACTTCTAACTGAATGCATGTGCACGTATGTATATATTTTTATATAATTATATATTAAACTTCTAAAATTCATATCTCGAGTTGTAGACCTCCAAATGACGTGATCCAAATGTCATAATTAAGCACCCGGAAAACTCTACAACTTTCATGAAGGACTCTTCTTCAGAAAATGTCGTTTTGATGAGCCATTCCCATTACGTGTCGTTTTGCGACATTTTCCTTAATACAAGTCAATTAGCCACTTGACCACCATTTGAGTTGTAGAAGTCCGATTGACTTGATTCAAAGTGCGTTGGAAAGCTTATGTGAAGATCTACAACTTTCATTAAGAAGTCATCCCCTGAAAATGCCTCTAAGCTGGGTCAAATCTTCGTCGAAAATATGTAACGATTAAGTACTTAAGAAAAATTTGATCCATTTGAACTCGTAAGCTTGTGGCACCTTCTTCTAACCCTCTAAACACCTCTTTTAGGGCTCAAAACATGTCTTTACGTAGGATTTTGGTCTACTTATAATCCTGCAATAAACCACCAAAATACCAAACGTAAATCTGACACGACACTCCGGTTACTAAACCGGTACAAAACTAATAAAAACTTATAAAAACACGATATTTTATAAAATAGTCACTACTAACATATTTAGATGAAACATTGGAATTAATGACTCGAACTGATATAAAAATACTCGAAATGATATCAGAAACGGGTTGAAAAGTTATAAAAATAACAGTGAATTTTTCCGTTATCACAACCCCCCACTTAGCTTTTGGTCGTCCTCGAACAAAATAAGCGGTAAAATAAAATGAATGAGGAAAAATTCATGAAAATAAGATATGAATGACAATCAGATGATGCAACCATTCGAATCATAATTACACGTTAACCTTAATATAAATGTATAACAGAGTGAGTGTGTGACAAGCCTTTTCAATTTCCACTATCCTCTCTTGAATAATTCAAGCAAACGCACAAATAACCATTCAGACAATCCTAATGACTTTCCTAGGCATAGGTAGTAACAATTCCACACAACGTCCTCCCGTGTACTTATTAGGATAATCCCTAATGCATATCATTTAGTTTATACTGGGGATAGTCAGAAGTTAACTAGGTTGTTATTATTATTATTATTATTATTATTATTATTATTATTATTTTTTTAATTTTTTTTTTTTTTTTATACCCTCATTCCCAGCAATAGGATGTTTCGTGATAACACCCTAGCTGGACTACTATCATCAGGCAGTCGGGAGCTTTTAAGCCTCATAGTGGTATAGGACGTTTCGTGATAACGCCCTACCGCACTCAAATCATTGGTAGCTACAACCGACATATAAAGTTTATCTTATTTTGACATTCTTTCTATCACATTCAAACCTTCAGATATTCATAGTACATGTTCAGAAGTTAGGTACTAAGTTACTGCTATTTTTAGGATAAATCACTAGAATGCTGAATGGGTACAGTTTAAAATTTTCGCTTCAATATCAAAGGCTTACGTAAAGGAATTCATGTTACACAAATAAATTTAGGGTTAAAATGCACTTACGGTTCACATTGGTTATACATATCCAAATTGATCATTACATCTTTAAATCCATGAAATATATACCTTATACAGATTATTTTAATCAACTAAATAATGCTCGAAAAAGATCAAAAACCAAGGGTTTAAACACTTACTGCCATTTCTAACCGACCATACTCTACCCCCCACTTACGATTTTGCATTATTCCCAGAGATAGAGAGAAAAACTTAGCTTATAAACCTGGCAGAAATGTGCTATCGAATCCCGTAACAGCCATAAGAAAGCACGTCCCGAATCCCTGTACCAAAACAACCAAAACAAAGCCAACACGGGACATGGTCCTCGTGCCAAAGTATCGAATAGGGATATGGGAATAATAAGATAATGGCCCTGTCATGTCAGAAAATTCGATAGGCAATATAATAGCTTTAGATGGAAAAATAACCCACACGGGTAAAGCACAGAACATTTAAGCATATACCTATCATATGAGCATATATCATAGTCAAGTCAGCTATTCCTAGATTCATTTTTATTACACACAGTTTTATTAAAGCGGGAATACTCACCACTATACTACAACGACTAGAAATTTGAAACAGACTAGATCATGAAATGTAATGTAGTGAGTCTTTTATACCCAGATCCTCAAGGGTTCTACAACCTAAGTCCAAGAAATGATGTATTTGAATGTTTTCTTTAAATTCCCTCGGGATTTTCGGATAACCACCTAATCATTCCCTCTTAATGACATTCAAACATTCATCCTGAGACTTGGTTGTGCTTTGTGTTCATCTTTCATACAAATTCTACATTTCATTCGACTAGTCTTATCCAAATTATTATTATCGGGCGCCTCCCGGTAGCGCTTTTGTTTAACGTCGTTCGCTCGACAGAGACTCAGAAGCGATTTATTGAGGCTCGGGATCAGTCAAATGCACAATTTCAAGAGCCTCATCGAATGGTAACTTCTTATACTTTTTTAGACGAAGGCCGTTCGTGATGAACGTTCCTTGCTTCGGATGCGTTACCTCGATAGCTCCTGAGTCGAAAACTCTCAATACCGTATATGGTCCTGACCACCTTGACTTAAGTTTGCCTTGAAATAAGTGGAGGCGAGTATTATAGAAAAGGACCTCATCACCTACGCTGAAAATACGAGGTTTGATCAACTTATCATGAAGCAATTTGGTCTTTTCCTTATATTTCGCCGAACAATCGTAAGCTTGAAAGCGAAACTCATCTAACTCGTTCAACTGAGCCATCCTTCTTTCACCAATTAATGCGTCATCCATATTTAAATTCTTAATCGCCCAATAGGCCTTATGTTCTAACTCTACGGGGAGATGGCAGGCTTTGCCAAAAACAAGCATGTAGGGTGACATACCTATTGGTGTCTTGAACGCAGCTTCGGTGTGCCCAAAGCGCATCATCTAACTTCTTTGACCAATCCTTAAGGTTAGAATTTACTGTCTTCTCCAAGATTCTTTTAATTCCTCGATTGGACACCTCTACTTGGCCACTAGTCTGGGGATGGTAGGCAGTACCTAACTTATGAGTGACCCCATACTTCATTAAAAGCTTATTGAAATCTCTATTAGCAAAGTCATTATCACTGATTATTGCTCGAGGTATTCCATACCGGGATATAATATGTTTCTTAAGAAATTTTATGACTACATGTTTGTCGTTAGTAGGTGAAGCAATTGCCTCAACCCACTTTGAAACGTAATCACAAGCGACAAGAATGTACTGATTCCCAAAAGAAGACGGATATGGTCCCATGAAGTCTAATCCCCATATATCAAATACTTCACACACTAATATCGGTTTCGGGGCATCTCATTTCTCCCGGAAATCCTTCCCGAGCGTTGACAAAGGCGTCACACATCTTAACATAAGCATATGCATCCTTGAAAATAGTGGGCCGGTAGAACCCACTTTGTAACACCTTTAATGTTTGTTCTCTCGCCCGAGAAGTGGCCACCGGCCTCTTTATCATGGCGAACGAGAGAATACTCACTATCTCACCGTCATCAACACATCTTCTCGGGATTCCATCAAGACATAGCCTAAAAAGTAAGGGATCTTCCCACACATATCGGTTCACCTCACTATAAAACTTCTTTTTACTCGGTTTTCATCAAACTCGGATCTACGAATCCACACTCGTAATAATTAACAAAAGGTGCATACCAAGGGTTCCCATTCTTTCCTCTCTCAGAAATTTCCTCGCTTAACCGGGAGCATCGTATCTACTACGAACAACTCGCTCATCCCGAAAATGATCATCAATTTCAACCTTAATGGAGTGTTTCTTGTCTCCTGTTCCATCCTACGAGGTGGTCACTACTACGTTCTCACACCCCTTTCGATTCTTAATTTCTACGTCGAACTCTTGAAGAAGCAAGATCCACCTCAACAAGCGTGGTTTTGCATCCTTCTTGGCAAATAGATATCTTAACGCAGCATGGTCAGTGTGAACTATCACTTTCGATCCAACCAAGTATGACCGGAACTTGTCGAAAGCAAAAACAACAGCTAAAAGTTCTTTTTCAGTTGTGGCATACTTTTGTTGAGCCGAGTTCATGGTATGACTCGCATAGTAGATAGGGCGAAACAACTTGTCAATCTTCTGACCTGGACAGCTCCTACGGCATAATCACTTGCATCACACATCACTTCGAACCCCTTAGACCAATCAGGTGCTACTAAGATAGGAGCCGAAGTAAGAAGTTTCTTAAGGGTTCGAAAAGCATCTAGGCATGCCGCATCAAAAACACAGGGGGCTCCCTTCATCAATTGAAGAGTAAGAGGTCTAGCAATGTGGGAAAAACCTGGAATGAATCTACGATAAAAACCTGCATGTCCCAAGAACGAACGTAGAGTCTTCAGATTTGTAGGCATAGGAAGCTTAGAAATTACCTCTATTTTTGCTCTATCGACCTCTATTCCTTTCCCCGATACCTTATGTCCTAAAACAATTCCCTCAGTTACCATGAAATGACACTTTTCCCAATTTAAAACCAAGTTTGTCTCTTCACAACGTGCAAGCACCTTATCAATGTTCGACAAACACTCATCAAAAGTATCACCAAAAACGCTAAAGTCATCCATAAAAACTTCCATGAAATGTTCTATCATATCGGCAAAAAATTGCCATCATGCATCGCCGGAATGTCGCGGGTGCATTACACAACCCAAACGGCATTCTTCTAAATGCAAAAGTGCCATATGGACATGTGAAAGTAGTTTTATCCTGGTCATGTATATCGATGTGAATTTGATAATAGCCACTAAAACCATCCAAAAAGCGAGAAAATGTATGACCACTTAGACGCTCTAGCATTTGATCAATAAAGGGTAGGGGAAAATGATCTTTCCTAGTCTTATCATTTAGCATGCGAAAATCAATACAAACCCTATGACCAGTAACTAAACGAGTAGGAATAGGCACACCTTTTTCATTAAGCTCAACTGTGATGCCTCCTTTCTTAGGCACGACTTGCGTAGGGCTCACCCATTCACTGTCGGAGATTGTGTAGATTATCCCTAACTCAAGCATCTTTACCACGTCTTTCCTTACCACCTCTTGCATATGTGGGTTTAGTCGTCTCTGAAACTGCCTGACCGGTTTGGCATCTTCTTCCAGAATGATCTTGTGCTTGCAGATATCGACCGATCCCTTTTATGTCAACCATCTTCCATCCGAAGGCCTTTTTGTGTTTTTTCGAACGTGGATCAACTTAGCTTCCCGCAAAACGGTTAGTGCGGATGAAACAATAAGAGGAAGTAATTCATCGGGTTCTAAAAACACATACTTTAAATGCTTAGGAAGTGGCTTCGGCTCCGGATCGGTAGGTGGTTCCTCGATTGACGGCTTTGGCGGCTTGCCGATCAAACCGAGCTCTAGCTTCTTATTCCAAACTTGCGTCAACAAAAGGAGTTGCCTCCAAATGATATACCCGAACTCTCATTTGTGGATCATCATCCTCTGCGGTGCTTGACTTTATCAAGCATTCTTCCATTGGTTCTTGGTATCCCCGCGGTTAGTGTGCTCCACAATACAAGGATATATAGCATCAATAGAAAAACAATCACTCTTTTCATCATTAGGATGCTTCATCGCCTTATACACATTTATGGCTACACTCTCTTTCCCGACTCGTAGTATAATCTCTCCCCTCTTTACGTCTATCAAGGTCTCTCCCGTGTTCAAGAAAGGCCGACCTAACAAAAGTGGGGTTTTAGTATCCATATCCATATCTAAAACTACGAAGTCAACGGGGAAAACAAACTTGTCTACCCGCACCAACACATCTTCGCTACCCCTAGAGGTTTCCTAACGTACCTATCTCGCCATCCGTAAGGTCATTCCCGTTGGCTCTAACACTCCCAATCCCAATTTCTCATAAACTCCTCTGTGCATCGGGCTCACGAAGCCCCTAGATCACATAGCACATTTTTAAACACAGTTTCTCCAATGGTAATTGGGATGGTAAAGCTACCTCTATCCTGTAACTTGGGGGGTATCTTATTCTCAAAGATTGCAGAACATTCCTCACTCAAATGCACCATCTGTTGCATCTTCTCCTTACTCGACAACATTCCTTTTAGAAACTTAAAGTATGGGGGAATGCTTGAAATTGCCTCTAATAGGGGAATATTCACCTCTATCTTCCTTAAAAGATTCAGAAATTTTGCACGACCCAGGGTCGGGATGTCCTTTCGGTTCCCTTGTGAGGATAGGGTAAAGTATTAACATCAAAATCGGGGGAGGAGGAGGAATTCGTTTTTCTTACCTCTTTCTTTAGGTGGTGAGGCTTCTTCTTCTTTGATATCCAAGACCACATAGTCTTTCTTCGGTGTTGCCCCTTCCAATGATTTCTTATTTGCCTCAGCCAAAGCCTTTTTCGTGGCTTCCAATTCTTTCCTCATTGCTTCCATTCTCTGCTTGATATTGCCAGTCTGTAAATCTTCGATCTCGACTTCACCATACATAGCTCCTTCACGATCAATCGCTTTCTCTTTCTCAGCTTTCTCAGTTTCTGCCTCTTCAGCCCACAATTCTTTCTTTTTGTCACTCAGCCCGACCTCTTTACCACTTCGTGTGAACACAACATTCACATCCTTTGGGTTCCTCTCAGTGTTACTCGGGAGTCCACCACTTAGATTTGTCTTTAGAGTGTCGGTTATTTGACCTACTTGGGTCTCCAAGTTCCGAATGGCAGAATGTGTGACCACTTTTTGCTCTATAGCATTCTTATTTAACTCAGAAACATTCCTGTCTAATTTCTCCAGGAGTATCTCAGTGGTCATCTTCTGGACACCAGCATTGTTTGGTTGTTGATTGCTTTGATTGTTCTGGTGCAGATGAGCGTTTGGATGTTGATAGGTGCCAGAATTATTACTTCTCAACGCTGGCTGGCTCACTTGCTGATTCTGATTGTTTTGCTGACCTTGATTCTGATTCCAACCTTGATTCTGGTTCCAGTTCTGCTTCTGCTGTTGGCCTTGTGACTAAAACTGTGGATTCTGACTATTCTGATAGTATCCTTGGTTTTGATTCTGGTGTGAACTCGATTCGGAAATTCGATTCCAAGGTCGGTTGTATGAGCTTTGGTTTTGCCTAAAACCTTGGTTCGATTATTGTTCGATTCCAATTCGATTCTCGCCCCGATTCCAACCTTGTCCAACATAATTCACATCATATTGTTGTGAACCATCATTCATACCATAATCCAATTGTGGCCCTTGCGATTATTAAAGTTTTGGTTCCACCGTTGCTTGGCCAAACTCTTGCCGATTCATATCCATCCGTCCCATCGCATAGACATTCATTCGCCGTTGGTCATTCGATTGCCGACCGTTGTTGTACCGGAGTAGGTGTCAACCGTTGTGGATAAGTGGATTTTTTCAATGATGCACATTCTATGGCGAGAATGTCCACCTCCACGAGTTGGCACCGATGTGTCTTCTTTCTTTCGACTCCATTCGGTCCATCTTTAGTACCATTTCTTGCATCTTGTCATGCATGGCGGATTCTCGATCGAGTTCCTCTTTCGGCGACTTTACACTTTCCATTGGGGCTTTCTTCTTCTTTTCGCTCGATCCCCATTGTCCTTCTCCATCCGCCGCATTTTCTATCTCGTCTCATTGCTTGTTCGGTGGTAGATTCATAATATCTCCGCCGCTTGCGCATTCGGCTTGTTTTGGTCCATCGGCTCTAAGGCCCCGAATAATATAATGACTTGCTCCACCGTAGAGAAACCGTGTGGAGGGCATCTCTTCGAACCCCCCGAATCTCTCATAAGTCTCTTTTAGTGTCTCTCCTCGAGACCATCAAACGAAGAGATTTCTTCTTTCGGATCTAAAATCTTTGCCGGAGGAAAGTACTTTTTCGGGAACACTCTCGTTACGTCAGCCCACGTAAGTAACGAATCATTTGGTAATGAGTCGTACCAATCCTTAGTCGCTCCTCTTAAAGCAAACGGAAAAACTATTAATTTTACCGCCTCATCACTTACCCCGTTATACTTCATTGTTCCACGGATCCGGAGAAAGTGATCCGTAAAGCGTTCGGGTTCTCGGTCGACTTCCCGTGGAACAAGGCATGTTCCCCCACATGTTCAAAATATTTTGCTTAATATCCATGTTAGTCGCATTAATTGGGGGTACCCTAATTGGGTTGTGCCCTATAACTTCCTGTGGGGTAGTGACGTAATCTCGACAAACCCTCAGTCCCTGTGCTTGCTGAGCCATCTGTTGCTGATAAACCGGCTGCTGAGGAGGTGGATCATACGGGTTATTCGGGTTTTGGAACCCCTGTTGATTTCCTTGCATCTCCAACATCCGCGGTACTCGATTTACCGTTTCTTGGTCTAATTCGGTCCGAAGTTTTGCGTATCCCGAGCATCTTGTCCTCCTCTCGTACTTGTCCAATCCCCGGCCTCTCGATTAAACCGTGTAGATCCCACCGACGTAGCCCTGTGTTTTCTTCTCTCAATGGTTCATGACGAGGGGTCCTCGGTGGAGTTTGCAAAGGTACTGTTGCATTACCACCAGTAATGGTTGAGGTTTGCCCCTGTAGAGTCTGTTCATCACTGGGATCCTTACCGTTTTTTCTAGTTATTATATCGTCCATTTATGCAGAGGAATTAGAAAGTGATCTTTCTAATGTCTCTCTTTCTTCAAACAAAGGGTTCGGACTAGCGACTAGGATTTCTCCTCGGCGCTGACTGTTTCTATGACGTGCGTAAGCTTCGATTTCTTGGATGGGTTCGATGAGAGGTTCTTTAGAGCTTCGAGTCATTCACTGACAAACAAGAAACAACACGAAAACAAAATAAAAACGACCTAAGCCCAGGCTTTCGGTCAATTTACAAGATATCAAACGTAGTATCCCCGGCAACGGCGCCAAAAAATTCTTGATAGCAAAATAACTAACTGCTAACTTTAACCGACAGAGTATCGAATCAACAGTAGTATAGTGATAACAAGGTCGAATCCACAGGGAACAACGTTTAAGTACCAAAGTCGACGTAGAACTTGGTTTAGGTCAAGATTGCGGTGGAGAATTTTTACACTAGTGCGAAAGTAAAAATTAGCAGACGGTTGTAGTTCTAGTTATTAAAAGGTATAGCCGAATTATGATCCAACGAGTATTTTTACCCCTAAGGGAAGACTTGACAAGGAGTGTGTTTTAACCAACCTACCTTTCCACAGTATTTTAACGACATCCACGGGTGCCAACTCCTAATTCTGGTGTTAAGATCTGAACAACTCTCACTCAACACCCTATGTGAAGTTAATTAATTTTCCCTTTAGAAAACTAATTAACCTAACATGATTACGCTCTTTGAGTCGCTCGAACAACGATGACAAACCTCTGGTATTGGAAACATTCTAACAACTAGGCCGAATCTACGCAACGATCCCAAAACCCCTTTTCCCACATCTCACCGCAAAATACATTTATAGGTTTGATATGTGTGACAGTGAACTAAATGATCAGTTTAATTCAAAGACGTTTAGAATAAGTTTTAGGACGTGGATTACTCATTAAAACATTATTTTACGCGCTACACAACTCCCGTTTAATCCCCCTTAGGGCGTTTTTACTCGTTTTTACATAATTCGACTACACGTACGTTTAGCTATTCATTTTGGCGATAATAACGGAATGATTTACGGAAATTATATTAACGAAAAAAAGTAAAAACGAATTCATTTTTTTTATAAGTACATATATATATTTATATATATAGATATATAGTTATATAGCTAATAATATATATAAGTGCATAAAAGTAAATATACTATATATATATATATGCGTAAATAAAATGCGTAAGTAAATTGCGTAAAAGTAAATATATATATATATATATATATAAGTGCGTAAAAGTAAATACGTAAGTAAATGCGTAAAAGTAAAAATATATATATATATAATTATAAATACTACTACTTATACTTATATATATATATATACATATAGATATATATAATATACATATATATATATTTATACTAATTGCATAAAAATAAAAGAAAGCAATAAAAGACGGAAACGAAATTATATTAAAACGATAACTAGTCGGGTTATTACATCGATATTATAATTACATATATATCTAATTTATAGGCCCCTAACAACATAAAATAAAGAAGGGAAAAGATGGAGAAAGGAGGGGAAGAAGGGGGGCCTCTCATCTGTTGCATCTGCTTTCATATATATAGACAAATTGATTAAGGCCGGACCGGTCCTGAAAGGGAGCCGGATCGGTCCTGAATCATCATTTGCAATGATTACTTCTAACTGAATGCATGTGCACGTATGTATATATTTTTATATAATTATATATTAAACTTCTAAAATTCATATCTCGAGTTGTAGACCTCCAAATGACGTGATCCAAATGTCATAATTAAGCACCCGGAAAACTCTACAACTTTCATGAAGGACTCTTCTTCGAAAATGTCGTTTTGATGAGCCATTCCCATTACGTGTCGTTTTGCGACATTTTCCTTAATACAAGTCAATTAGCCACTTGACCACCATTTGAGTTGTAGAAGTCCGATTGACTTGATTCAAAGTGCGTTGGAAAGCTTATGTGAAGATCTACAACTTTCATTAAGAAGTCATCCCCTGAAAATGCCTCTAAGCTGGGTCAAATCTTCGTCGAAAATATGTAACGATTAAGTACTTAAGAAAAATTTGATCCATTTGAACTCGTAAGCTTGTGGCACCTTCTTCTAACCCTCTAAACACCTCTTTTAGGGCTCAAAACATGTCTTTACGTAGGATTTTGGTCTACTTATAATCCTGCAATAAACCACCAAAATACCAAACGTAAATCTGACACGACACTCCGGTTACTAAACCGGTACAAAACTAATAAAAACTTATAAAAACACGATATTTTATAAAATAGTCACTACTAAAATATTTAGATGAAACATTGGAATTAATGACTCGAACTGATATAAAAATACTCGAAATGATATCAGAAACGGGTTGAAAAGTTATAAAAATAACAGTGAATTTTTCCGTTATCAGTACTCTGATCCTTCTGCTCCATGGATGCTTGATAGTGGTGCCTCTCACCACATGACACAGGAACTCAACTTGCTCTCTCTTCACTCCCCTTACCAAGGTACGGATCGTATAGTCATTGGTGATGGTAGCTCTTTGGCTATCACACATATTGGCTCTACCTCTCTTTCCTCTTTCAAATTAAATCAAGTGCTTTGTGTACCTTCTCTCGTCTCGTAATTTACTTGTCCGTCCAAAAATTTTGCCAGGACAATTCTGTATCTATTGAATTCTTACCTGATTCGTTTTTGGTGAAGGACTTGAAGACGAGCAAATGCCTCCACCAAGGACAAGTCAGTGATGGAGCCTATCTGTGGTCTTCCAAAGCTCTCTTTGCCTTCTCTGCATCCAAAGCTTCTGCAGCTACTTGGCATCTTCGCTGCGGCCATCCTGCTTTTCCAGTTATCCAAAATCTTGCAAAAAATAATTTTTTAGAATTATCTACTGTTTCACATTCTTATTGTGATTCTTGTCTTTGTAATAAGAGCCATAGGCTCCCCTTTTCGGATTCCACCTTATGTACTTCTCAACCCTTGGAGGTTATTTATTCCGACGTTTGGTCGTCACCCGTTTATTCAGTTGACAATTTTAAATATTATGTTCTGTTTGTCGATCATTTTACTCGATACATGTGGATATACCCGCTTGCATGTAAATCTGATGTATATAATATTTTCATAAAATTCAAGCAATATGTTGAAAAGCTGTTAGATGCCTCTATCAAAACTCTCTATTCTGATAATGGCACCGAGTACATCAAGTTACGTCCTTTTCTCTCTGATCATGGCATCTCTCATTTCACTTCTCCCACTTACACGCCGCAGCACAACGGCATCTCTGAACGCCGGCACTTGCATATAGCTGAAACAACCCTAACTCTTCTTGCACATGCCAAAATACCAGTTACCTATTGGTCTTATGCCGTTAGTGCCGCGGTTTACCTCATTAATTGAATGCCCACAAAAAATCTTGATATGCTTTCACCACATCTCAAACTTTTCTCTAAGCCCCCTAACTATTCTAAGCTTCGAGTCTTTGGTTGCCTTTGCTATCCGTGGCTTAAACCCTATACACCGCACAAGCTTGCGCCCACATCCAAGCCTTGTGTCTTCCTTGGTTACGCCCTCACACAAAGTGCTTACCTCTGTTATGACATCTCCGAGTCTCGAATGCATATTTCGCGTGATGTTCGGTTTGTGGAGGATATTTTTCCCTTTGCTAGCATCTCCTCTGATTCTTCCTTACCTCCGTTAACTGCTCTTCTACCCTCTGCTTCCTATGAACCCACGGCTGTTCCTATTCCCCACCCACCCTCCTCGGCCCACACCCCACCCGTGGGCATTTATGAGCCAACCGAGAGCTCCCGCTCCTCTCCTTCTCCTGTTTCTCCCAACTCTCGCTCGAGCAGTGATTCTAATTCTTCCCCCACTTCCATCTCATCTCCTTCCACCTCGTCCCCACCTCCTCCACCGCCACCCCCTCCTCCACCGCCATCTCAACATCCCATGACCACTCACTCTCAAAACCAAATCTACAAACCTCGTCAACTCTTTAACCTTCAAGCTCAACTTCACAATCGCTACCTTGACACAGAACCCTCGACCCTTGCGGGCCTTGCAAAGGTGCTCGTAGTGGTGTGTTGCAATGTCTGATGAGTATAGTGCGCTTCTTTGCAATGACACGTGGTCCTTAGTTCCCCCTGCTGATGGTTTGAATATAGTTGGTTGTAAGTGGGTGTTCCGAATCAAGAGGAAACCGGACGGCTCGATTGATAAATACAAAGCTCGGTTGGTTGCAAAAGGGTTTACACAACGCCCTGGTTTGGATTACTTCGAAACTTTTAGTCCTGTTGTTAAACCTGCTACGATCCGTCTTGTTCTCAGTATTGCGGTTTCCTTTGGTTGGTCTCTTCGTCAACTCGATGTCAATAACGCCTTTCTGCAAGGAACACTAGCTGAAGACGTATATATGTCTCAACCACCCGGGTTTGAGGATGCAACAAAACCTACATTTGTGTGTAAACTTCGCAAGGCGATTTATGGCCTAAAGCAGGCACCTCGGGCCTGGTACCATGAGCTTAAGTCCTTTGTTCTTACTATGGGTTTTTTTTAACTCTGTGGCTGATCCGTCTCTATTTGTTTGTCGCACATCTATCAGCATTACTATTATCTTGGTATATGTCGATGACATAATTGTTACAGGTAGCTCCAGTGAGCAGGTTCAGAGTATTATTGATCAGTTGGGCTCTCGGTTCTCTATTAAGGACCTTGGTCCACTGTCGTATTTTTTGGGAGTTGAGGTCACTCATTCTACCATGGGTATGTTACTTACGCGGACCGGTACACACGTGAGCTACTTTCTCGGTTCACATGGAGGAATCTAAGGCGGTTTCCACGCCTATGCCACCGATGCTTTTTCGGTGATCCCATTGTTTCTCCCCGCCTATTCGCATCCGACTCGCATCGTCGGACTTTGGGTGCCCTACGGTATTTATGCTTTACGAGAGTTGATATTTAGTTTGCGGTTAATAAGCTCTCGCAGTTTATGCATGCACCGACAGAGTATCATTGGATGGTTGTCAAACGCCTTTTGCGTTATTTGTCTGGCACTCCTACTATGGGTTTGCAGTTATATCGGGATTCTCCTCTGGCCTTACATGCTTTTTCAGATTCTGATTGGGCGGGTAACAAGGAAGATGGCTACCGTGATCCAGTTCCTCTGAGTATGTGCCTGGCTACACTTCTACTTCTGCTTACATTGTCTTCTTGGGCAGAAATGCTATTTCTTGGAGTTCCAAGAAGCAGCACTCAGTTTCTCGTTCTTCCACCGAAGCTGAATACAGGTGCGTTGCAGATACGGCAGCAGAGGTTGCCTGGCTGACCTATCTACTTGCTGATCTCAGTTTTTCGGTTCGCTCCACACCAGTGATTTTCTGTGACAATTTGGGTGCGCTTCGTCCCAGTGCCAACCCGGTTTTCCACTCACGCATGAAGCACGTGGCTATTGACTATCACTTTATTCGTGAGCATGTTGAGCGAGGTCTTGTTCGTGTTGCTCGTGTAGCTGCTGCAGACCAGTTAGCTGATGTTCTTACCAAGCCCTTGCCGCGGTTATCATTTTCTACTCTCGTTTCCAAGCTTGGCCTTCGCTCAGCTCCGTCAGCTTGAGGGAGCGCATTAGACGATAGTTTTATATTATTTATATTTTACATTTATAGCCTTGTTGGCTCCCTATATAAATCTATTGTACACACATTATTTCCTCAATGACAATCAGTTTGTTGTTCACAATAATCTATCACTTCCAATAAAAAAAAATGTCGTTATCCTGTTACTCAAAATATTTCAATGTGTCATTATTCCTAATTCTCTTCTGGGACATATAGTAGTTTCCATAATTTTTTTCCTTCTACCTATTAAACTACTTTAAATGCGTTTTCGCTGCTGTTATTTCCTATTCAAAGATTAAACTTTTTATTTGCAAAAAAAAAAAAAAAAAAAAAAAAAAAAAATCCTTTTACGTGTCTCACAAGCTTCATGGTCTGTTTCCCGAATTATATATTCCTGTGATCACTTAGAAAGCCGTGACCGTGATAGGGTATTGCTTATAGGGGAAAGTGGTTTAAAAGGACAAAAAATAGGTGGGGAATGAGAATCAGAACAGTGGAAATATAAATTGGGTGATAAGAACAAATCCATTGTTCATAACTCCAAATCCAATGTTTCTTTGCGGTGGAACCGACCCCAAATATAATGTTTCATTATCACTTTTACCCGAAAAATATTCCACTCGTCATCTTTGCGTATTTCTACGTTCAAATCGTCCTTTTTGACAATAAACCTTTACTTATAATATCACTTTTTCTACTTATCCGCTTTATTTCTTTCTGTGCTATAACAATTCCTCCGGACGTTATTGTTGTGACATATACCAATGGATCAACCACCATCATCAATCAAAATCATCGAGCAAACAGAAAAAGAATTGAAAGAAAAAGCAATCATTGAGCAAATATAGAAAGCGATTTGAGAGAAAAAGCAAAGGCTTTTTGGAAAGAAAATGAATCGGATTTGTTGGAATCGTCACCAAAAAGGAAAAAATACAAATCAGAGAATTTTAGATTCTCTCCAGGACCAGGAAGCCTTCCGATTGCCAATGACGGTATGTCGATGAAATCTACTCACTGGCGGCACGCCTATTTTTCTCCTGGTCCTAAGCCAATGGAGTATTATCACAGATTTAACAGAGCCTATGATGCCCGTGGTTTCCTAGTCGGCTACAAGTTTGTACAGGGTGAAAATTTTTGCAATACCTCCAAGAGTAGTTGTTCCTGTCTGTCGGACAAGTGCCTCGATTCAACATGGGTTGTTTGCACGGGATGGGGTCAATATGCATGGTAACCAGGCGTCAAGACGTGGACATGACACGTATGGACCCTTTCTATCAGCGTTATTGCACAAATCAGCAAACTATGTGCAGTTATGCTACAACTGTAATCTCTGAAGTCGAATGCCTTCCATATGATGACAATTACAATTACCATGACGACGCCTTACGTCGATGCTTTGGCCATATCATCGAGAAGCCTTTCGGTGTTGTTTCTGTGGTTCTAGACACTAAAAAGGTTCATGAAGAAAGTGGCCATGAGGCCTCAAGTGATGAGTATGATGTAAGCAAAGTCACCATGTTTTTGGCGGAGAAAATGACCAACTGTTTGGTGTTTACTTTCGATGAAACCATACATACGGCAATAAGTGCTTTTCAGCATATGTGCCTCTAGGAGTTGAAAGCTGAAGATATTTGGGTTACTACTATGCGTTTTTCACGTGGTACTGCAGATCACTTGCACCTCGATCAGAGAAAGGAGCATTTAGCCGTCATTAGCGGTGGCTCCTCCTCTAGTTGCCGTGGCTCCCAAAAACCGTCATAGAGCATTTTCAGTCTTTCTATAAGGGCCTAAATTTTGGATAAGGTTCCGTGATCTAGTTAATTTGTGCATTCTTTAGCCTCAATTCACCAAGATTTTACTCCCTTTCTATATAGGGAATTCCTTTTAACACCGTATAAATGTTTCGGGCACTACAATTATAACATCACTTAATAAAAATGTTTCAAACAACATATATTTTTGAGATTTCTTTTGTAGAACTAAATTCATTGGTGATTATAGGTTTCTCATGTGCTAGTGGCACGGTTATGTTAATTTCTACCCAACATTATTTTAATATTTCTTGAATAAGAGTAATATTGTATGCCCGAAGTACTCTTATTTGTATCCAGCAATTTTTGTTGAATATGTTACGCGGTTAATATTCGTGTTAGAGATAAATGTTATATAATTAAAGAGCTAGGTTAACTTTATGATTCTAATTGATCAACAATTTTTGTTGAATATGTTACGCCGTTATATAATATTCGTGTTAGAGGTAAAGGTTATATAATTAAAGAGCAAGGTTAACTTTATGATTCTAATTGATTTAAAATTTCACACTTAATTTGATGACATTAATTATTTAATTCATGAATTTCGAGTTGATGTTTTATCGAGAAAAATTGGATCGATCTGTAGAAATTTTTGGAAGCCGGAACCACCTATTCAACGACACTGCTGCCGCTGAAAATTTGAATAAAGGCTATGCGACATTTACTATTTATTAAAAATGGTATAAATATTCTATAATTTATAAAAAGGGTGCAAGGAGATTTAAAAATTATTATAAAGGGTACACATCCTTTATAATAATTTTTAGACTTCCTTACACCCTTTTTACAAATTTTATAAGATATGTAAATAGAAAATAAAATAAATATTCAAAATAAAACTATTATGATTAAAAAATCCATAAAAAAATAAAATAAAAATAAAAAATACATTATTATTCAAAAAAGATAACATAAAATAAAGAAATACAAATACAAAAACAACCCTCGCCTACGTCACATCCCATCTCGCCTCCTGATTATTTTTTCTCCTGATTAAAATAATCTCACACCCTTTATCTAGAATTTTCCTAGAGTCAAAAGGATAGATGGTATTGTAATGAACCCCAAAAAAAAAAAAAAAAAAAAAAAAAACCTTAAAGGAAATGATTCACAAGAAAAATAATTATTTTGGGGGGGGGGGGGGGGGGGGGGTGTAGGGTAGGGCGGGGAAAATGTTAACGGATGGGGTGGGTGAGTGGAGAAAAAGAAAAATTTCATAGGAGAAAAAATATTCACGAGGGGTGGGGGCGGTGATGTGAGCACGCTTTTTCTTTCTTTGAATTTATTTTGTGCGTTTTCAAGTTTTAATGTCTTTTATTTTATTTTCTTATTTTGTAGATTTTTATTTATTATAATAATTTTTATTTTGAATATATTTTTCCATTTGTAAAATATTTCAAAATTTGTAAAAGGGGTGTAAGGAAGCTTAAAAATTATTATGAAGGGAGTTATGCCCTTTATAATAATTTTTAAATTTCCTTGAACATTTTTTACTAATTTCAAAATATTAGCACCCTTTTTTTTATAAATGTAAATGTTACATACCTTTTATACAAATTTTCCCTAAATTGAACTTTATTTTAAATTTTTTTCCACAAAGGACGAAAATTTTATTACCACCAAAAGATAACTAATTTACAACAAAACTAGCCAAAGCTAGACTAAAGACGTGGCCATACGCCGCACTAAAATGCAGCTTAACGCCGCACTACAACCCGGCTTAACGCCGGACTAATAAACCGACACAAACCGAGAATACAACAACACAAAGCCAAGTAATAAATTGGAAATAGGGTGCTGAAC
The DNA here is from genome assembly GCA_036785695.1 of Gentiana straminea. Classification (NCBI taxonomy): domain Eukaryota; kingdom Viridiplantae; phylum Streptophyta; class Magnoliopsida; order Gentianales; family Gentianaceae; genus Gentiana; species Gentiana straminea. The sequence goes on along the minus strand of JAVUPR010000448.1, from coordinate 1,563,963 downwards.
AAAACAAAAAAACTTCTCGAAGGTTAGGGCGTTCATGCACATGGATCCTCTAAAACAATCTATTACCCGACCAACACAAACTACAAGCTAAGCAACTAGACACAAACTAATAAAACAAAACAAAAGAAATAATATCCGAAACAGTCGCCCGCTAGCTCCGCCACACTCCATCTCCAACTAAGAAGATATCCCGCAAGCCTGACAGCTCTTTCCGATAAGCGAAGGCAAACCACAAGCAACACCAAAAGCCACCAGCAATCCGGATCCGACACCTACTACCCGAACAAGAGAAAGACGCCTTTTTATAAGGGCCCAAATTTTGGATAAGGTTCCGTAATCTAAAAAATTTGTGCATTCTTTAAATTTGTACTCCCTTTCTAAAAAAAATTGTGCATTATGTTGAAACCAAAGAGACATGAGAAGAAACGTTGGAAGATACTATTATGCCTCTTAGTTATCTTGTTCTTGGAGTTCCTTATTTTCAATTAATACATTGTACCCTTTTTATTTCTTGGGTGCGCACCTGCAATTTTGTTGACATTTATGTCTTTTAAGTTTATTTCATTCGAGACAATAGTTAGTTAATTAGTTGCATTTCTTTAATTATATTAGTGGAATTTAAGTATGCAGTATTTTGGGAAATTTTATGACGCTTTTGGATTATACTTTTGTTGGTTGGAGTAGTAGATATATATGTTATAGAAAATAGAAATATCTTATTTTGACTTTACCGACAATGCGGCCTTGCCACCACATTAGCGACAGTGTTGGACACTGGTTTCCAAATATTGTTCCATCTATTCTGTTCCGAATCTGATCGATTCTATCATTGAGTGCATGTTTCGAATTCTCTGCATTTTGATATGTTAATTTCTTCTTTTTATCTTCTCCTTTTTTATATGATGCGATTGTTTGTAAGACTTACGTGTGTATTTGATCACGAGTATTTACGTGTCGAGTGACCTATAACCATTTAGCCTTGCCTATGATTTGAGCTGTTACAATTCTAAAGAACCAACATGAATGAAACACTGGTTTGAAGCCAGGGGCGGCTTTAGTAAGGAGGGTTTGGGTCAACTGGCCCCGAAACCAAAAAAAAAATTCTACGTTTTTTTTTTTATCATCTTTTGAAAATTATATCACTAATATGTACTAACAGACCCGCTAATTTTTTGAAAATATTGACCCTTGACCCGTATTTATACTTGAATATATAAAGTTAATGTATTAAAAACTTGTAATATGATGTGTTATTCTCAAAACTTGACCCGTATGAAAAAAATCCTCCAGCCGCCCCTGTTTTATTAGGATCAAGCGCTTACCGTTGTACTAAAACCAATTGGTACTAGTAATGGTGCAACTTTATTCCCTTATCATTTAAGAGTGTGGGTAATCCGTCCAACACGTATTACCCACACTCTTAAATGATAAGGGAATAAAGTTGCACCTTTACTACTACCAATTGGTTTTAGTACAACGGTAAGCGCTTGATCCTAACATGGTATCGGAGCCGGGTTGAATAAAAAAAATCGGCGCTCTTTTAACCGCGGGCAAATTGAAACTTTCAGGCGACGATTGGATAGTGAAACGGACTCCGATCGTGACGAAATTTGGAGAGGTTGCGAAATTATGTCTTATGCAATCTGAACGGTGGAATTTCCGATTTAATGGTTCAATTCTTCTGAAATTGCCCGCGACCAAACTACTGTTAATTGTTGCAGCAGAAGTTTTCCGGCGACGATCGGACATTGAACGGAGTCCGATCGTGACGAAATTTGGAGGGGTTGTTCGGAATTTCGTCTTCTGCAATCTGAACGGTGGAATTTCAGATTGAAAAGTTCAATTTCTCTGAAATTGCCTGCGACCGAATTGTTGTTAATTGTTGTAGCAGAAGTTTTCCGGCGACGATCGGACATTGAAACGGACTCCGATCGTGACGAAATTTTGAGGGTGTGTTCGTCTATTTATTTGGTACAATATGAATGGTTGAAATTGTTTTTGGACGGTTCAATACCTCAGAATAAACCCGAGACCAAACTGCTGCGTTTTGGTGTTGTTTTTTTTTGTTTGTGAAATCGACGTCTAGGGTTTCTATATTGGTAAAAAGATGTCTGTTTCAGTGCCCGATTGGGTTACCCGATGGGAGTTCATCGGTGGCGACTCATGAAGGGAGTGTTATTTTGCCCGGAAATTTATGCTTAAATAATGTCTTATACGTGCCGAAATTGAATTGCAACTTGCTTTCGGTTACCCAATTACAGGATGATAATGATTGTGTATTGCAACTTACGGGGAAATTATGTGTTATGCAGGATCGAGTGACGAGGATGCTGATTGGACTGGTAGAGCATGTGGATGGACTTTTTTTGTTCTTGGGTGTTCCGGAGGTTCAGGCTTTGGCTATTGATGACGGGAAATCTGCAGATTTGTGGCACCGGCGTTTGGGACACCCTTCAGAAAAGGTACTTCGGCAGGTTCTAATATTCTATTTCCAAAAATTTACATAAAGATGGATGTGATATCTGCTTTCGAGCTAAGCAGCCTCGTGAACCTTTTCCCATTAGTGAGAATAAAGCTAGTCGTGTTTTTGAGTTGATACATTGTGATTTATGGGGGCCCTATAGTGTACCCTCGACATGTGGTGTGACGTATTTTTTTACTATTGTTGATGACTATTCTCGTTCGGTTTGGATTTATTTATTATTGAATAAGATGGAAGTCAAATTTGCTTTCTGGATTTCATTGCTTTAGTTTCTCGTCAGTTCGATGTTACCAATAAACGGGTTCGTAGTGATAATGGAACAAAATTTAGACCTTTGCTTCCTTATTTTCGTAAAGAAGGTTTCATCTTTGTCTTGTGTTAGTACTCCTCAACAGAACGGTCGGGTAGAACGGAAACATCAACACATTCTTAATGTTGCACGTGCATTACGGTTTGATGGACATTTGCCGCTTAAGTTTTGGGGGGAATGTGTTATGGCTGTGGCTTATATAATTAACCGAACACCGTCTAGTGTTTTGAATTTTAATACGCCTTATGAGACTCTTTTTGGGATAAAACCGGACCTCTCAATGCTTCGAATTTTAGGATGTTTATGTTACGCCCACGACCATCGTCACACTCATAAATTTGCTATCCGGAGTCGTAAGTGTGTTTTCCTTGGTTACCCGTTCGTGAAGAAGGAATGGACCTTGTATGACCTAGATACGAAGAAGATCTTTGTTTCTAGGGATGTTAAATTTTTTGAACATGTGTTTCCTTTTTCCCAACCGATGGATAGTGAAGACTCTGTAGTTCCTTACCCTTTATTTGACGATGTTGGCATAATAGATCAGGGGTTCGATGCCTCTTCTACCGGGGATCCACCCTTGCCGGATCCTCCGGTTGAGGGGGGAAGGACTTGACAGTTGACACGGGTGATACTAGGGGTAATATAGTGCCTTCACCACAACCGCGACATCTAGGTGATGGTACTGAAGAGTTGGGTAGGGGTAGACGATAGAAGATTCCGAATTCACGCTTCCAAGATTTTGTGACGCATACGTTGATTGATCAGAAAAGTCTCATTCCATGCTCTTCGAGTCCGTTTCCTCAGGTACTCCGTATCCTCTTATGCATTATATTAATTTTGATAAGTTTTCTGATAAACATCGCAAGTATCTTGCAGCTATTACAATGGGTAATCCTCCTAAATCTTTTAAGGAGGCTATGAAACATAAGGGGTGGCGTAAGGCCATGTCAGAAGAAATTCAGGCACTTGAAGATCAGGGTACTTGGGTTTTGCAACCCTTTACCCCGGGAAAAGGTATTGGGGAGTAAGTGGGTGTATACAGAGAAATATGACGAGCACGGCGCCCTACAACGTCTTAAAGCCCGGTTAGTGACTTCTGGGCATCATCAAGAGGAAGGTATTGATTATACATAGACGTTCGCCCCTGTGACGAAGATGGTTACTGTTCGCACATTCCTTAGCGTTGTACCGGTTAAACAATGGGAGACTCACCAGATGGATGTCCATAACGCGTTTCTGCATGGTGATTTACATGAGGCAATCTACATGAAAATACCTCCCGGTTTTGCGAAGAAGGATCCGAACTTGGCGTGCAGGATGGGCAAATCGTTGTATGGATTGAAACAGGCACCGAGATGTTGGTTTGCAAAGCTTGCTTCCTCTTTGCGTGAGTATGGTTTACGTCAATCATATTCGGATTACTCATTGTTTACCTTACATCGGGGGTGGTATTCAGCTCAGTGTTCTAGTGTATGTCGATGATATGCCCTTGACATTATTTATGAAACCGGTTTACTTAAGAGCAAGCCGGCTGATTTCCCGATAGAGCAGAATCACATGTTGGCTCTTGCTTCTGGCGCGTTGTTGAGTGATCCAGGGCCTTATCATCGGTTGATTGGATGTCTTATATATCTTGGAGTTACCCGACCCGATCTGGCATATTCTCTTCATGTGTTGTCTCAATTTATGCAGGCACCTTGGGTTTATCATTGGGAGGCAGCCTTGTGTCTGGTTCATTATTTGAAGAAACATCCCGGACAAGGTATCTTGCTACAGTCTGACGGTTCTCTTACTCTCGAGGGTTGGTGCGTTTCTGATTGGGCAAGTTGCCCTCTTACCCGACATTGGTTTCTTTTTCTTGGTCTTTCGCCTATATCCTGGAAATCCAAGAAACAAACCCCGGTTTCTCGGTCCTCGGCCGAAACGGAATATCGATCTATGACGGAGATTACGTGTGAATTGAAGTGGTTGAAACAGTTACTGGCTGAGCTCGGGGTCCGCTACCCCCTGGGATACGACTCTTTTGTGATAGCCAATCGGCACTTCATATTGCGTAGAATCCGGTGTTTCACGAACGCACGAAGCATATCGAGGCAGACTGTCACTTTGTGCGTGATGTTATCACGGATGGCTTGATTCTTCCTTCGTATGTTCCTACGAAGCATCATTTGGTAGATATCTTTACGAATGCGCTAGGTCGGCAACAGTTCGAGTTTTTGTTACGCAAGTTGGGCGTTCGAGATCTTAACGCTCCCACTTAAGGGGGGTATTACGATATGAAAAATATTATGTGTTATGGAAAATATTGTTATTAGTGTATTAAATTAGTAAGGGTAGTTTGAATATTTTGTTTAGATGTAGAAGCCCTGACAGTGGCTATAAATATTGTACTACGTGATTGATAATGATATAGGAAATACATTGACCGAAACTTGTCATGTTTGAAGCTCAAGCTTTATAACTTCATCCCCCATTTCTCTATTTCTTCAAGAGAAAAGCAACATTCAGAACAACAACATAGTGAAGAGAAATTCATAAGGATCAAGAGCTACGAGAGATTACAAGAGATTCGTGCTATAGGATCAATAGCTACGAGAGATTACTCGATATTCATGCTTGATAATGTGTTATAAAAACCTGGTATGAAAACATTATCACATAATTAAAATATCTAAATTAAGACGGAATGAACTTTTTTGTTGTTGTTAACTTCTTCAACTCACGTCATCTAACCACCAAGGGTAGGGTATTTATAATCTACACGGAGTAGATCAACCAACTACTAACTTATACTATTATAATGTATACAATTGAATAATAATAAGTTCATAATACCATAAAAAGTGTTATGCTTAAAATTTTGGTTGATGAAAGTTATAATCTTATTTTTTTATAAAAAGGTACATGCACAAATCATATTTTTTTTAGAAAAGGTTGTATGCGAGATTACATCTTATTTGTGTAAAAAGTAAAAGAAATGCAGAAAAGTAATGTGAATCCAAAAATACCCTTAAAGTTTTATTTTATAATAAATGGCATTTTTTTATTTTCATAAAAGAATTCAATCCTTTTTAAGTAACTGCAAATCAGATTGTGTCCTATTTTCATGCCAATATCAACTCCACATATTCCCATCCCCACTAACCCCCTTTCTCTTCCGGCAATTCAATTTACCGATCATCTGTCCTTCAGAATTCTCATGGCAATTGAAGGTGGCTTCTCAAGTCTGTACAAAACGCCTAGCAACCCACAAATAAATGCTTTTCCGTTTCTGATTCAATAACATAATGATCGATGAAAATTAATGTCATAATCAAAGGGCAAAAAGAGATGATATTCTCAGCTATATTTAAAGCAGATTTGCAAATAGTGTATCCGAATTCATAGGCATCTGAACCCAGATTTGCAAGGTATCCTTCAATTTTTTTATATTTTTGTTGTAAATATATATTGCAAGTAAGAAAATTTATTTTTTTTCTCTTTGGCTCTACATTTTGTTGCATCCGTGTTAGATACGTTAAGGTATTGTGTGCCTTCTTGGGTTGTCCACATATTGGAATTTAAGAAGAAAAAAAGGGAAGATCAGATTCCCCAAATTCAGTGCCAATATCCCTTATCATTCGAGTAAAACCCAAAAAATATGAATTGTGAATTGTTAGACTTTTATTTTTGTCTGTTTCATCAGATTGTGTCCTATTTACTGTTGGAAAAAAAAATCATGACAGCAATTGGTATTGTATTTTACTAAATGGAAGCCAAAATATTTTTGGTAGGATTCGTTTTTGGGTCTTTTTCGAATTATTGTATTCATTTTTTACATTGTTACTAATGAATTTGGTAATCTTGTTTATAGGCGTTTTGGTTGCAGCGATGTTGATGCTTATGTGCTCATTCGTATATGGACGAGAATATTGAAGATGGGATGGAAGTGTTGCCTTCAATCCCGAAATACGTGTTACTTCATTTTTGGACATGTACCACTGAAAATATATGTAGTTACACCCAAGAATATGTAGTAATACCTGTGAAACATGTTGTACCACTGAAAATATATTGTAGTAAAACATGTGTACCTGTGAAACATGTGTACATTATGTGTTCCTATATTTGAGGGTGTTTGCATCATGGTATTACTACGTCTAAGTGTGTTCATTAAACCATTGTCAATTACACGTTAGCGTGTCACTTCATTATGTGTTCCTACACTAAAAGGATATGGCATTTTGTTGACAATATCATTCTGCCTTACTACCTCGTTCTTACGAACTCAAAATGGGTTATTGCGTAATTGTACTTGCTCCTTCAAAGCCTGGAATAAAGCACTAAACGGTGTTCTTCGCATGACATTGTGATGCTTTTCTGTTATTGACTTTGAGATGGACTTATATAAGTTATTTACTGACATCAACGTGCATCGGTATTGATCTCTACTCCTATTTCATATTTCTCAAACGTTAACAAGTGATTATGTTGAGTGACATTCAATAGAACGTGAACACAAATAAACGGAAATGCTATGTAAACAAATTGTACTAACATCCACCACATGATTTCATTTATTCACTCAAATGTTATATGCACGTGGACTCTCTGAACGAAGTCAATGTAGTAACACCCACGAATATGTAGTAACAGTGCAAAACAACTCAGTGACAATTCAAAGAGTGTAGTACCAATGCAACAAAGTGTAGTAAAAGTTCAAAAAAACGTAGAGAACATTCAGAAACATGTAGTGACAGTGCAAAAAATGTACTAGGCCACTCAAGAAAATGAAACATTTCTAAAAAATGTAGTAACTATTCTTTCCTAACATGATCCTAACCTTGTATACAAACGTCATTTTCATCAAGTACATGCAGAGCTTTTCATTAGGTGTCAGAAGCCAGTTTTCAACGCAGTAACAGTTCAAAACAACGTAGTAACAATGCTAAAAATTGTAGTAACGGTCCAAAAAAACGTAGTTAACATTCAAAAAACTGTACCGAGTCCACATATAAAATAACACGTATTTCATGTTGGTTCCGTGAACACCATCCGACGTAGTAACACCATTATGCAAACACACTCAAACATAATAACACATAATGTACACCCTAAACCCTGAACATTATACTTTAAACACAAACCCTAAGCCTGAACCCTAAACCCTAACCCTAACCCTAAACCCTAAGCCCTAAACCTGAACCCTAAACCCTAAACTTGAACCCTAAACCCTAACCCTAACCCTAAACCCTAAACCCTAAACTTGAACCCTAAGGTTTAGGTTTTAGGATTCAGGTTTAGGGTTTAGGTTAACCTAGCATTTAAGGTTTAGGTTTTAGGATTCAGGTTTAGGGTTCATGTTTATGGTTTAGCATTTAGATTTAGGGTTTTGGGTTTAGGGTTCAGGGCTTAGTGTTTAGGGTTCAGGGTTTAAGGTTCAGGTTTAGGGTTCAGATTTAGGGTTCAGGGTTTAGGGTTCAGGTTAGGGTCTAGGTTTAGGGTTTAGGGTTTAAGGTTTAGGTTTAGGGTTCGAGTTTGGGGTTCAGGGTTCAGGGTGTAGGGTTCAGGTTTAGGGTTTAGGGTTTGGGGTTTAAGTTTAGGGTTCAAGATTTAGAATTTAGGGTTTAGGGTTTAGGGTTCAGGTTTAGGGTTCAGGGTTTAGGGTTCAGGTTTTGGGTATAGGGTTTAGGGTTTAGTGTTTAGGGTTTAGGGTTTAGGGTTGAGGGTTATGGTTCGAGTTTAGGGTTCAGGTTTAGGGTTCATGGTTTAGGGTTTAGGGTTTAAGGTTTGGGGTTTAAGTTTAGGGTTCAAGGTTCAGGATTTGGGGTTTAGGGTTTAAGGTTTAGGCTTTAGGGTTCAGGATTTTAGGGTTCAGGGTTTACAGTGGACAATATGTGTTCCTACGTTTGAGGGTGTTTGCATCGTGGTAGTACTACGTCTAAGTGTGTTCATGAAACCACTGTGAAATACGTGTTACTTCATTTGTGGACATGTTGTACCACTGAAAATATATGCAGTTACACCCAATAATATGTAGTAATACATGTGAAACATATTGTACCACTGAAAATATATTGTAGTAACAACTAATAATTTAGGTGTAGTTTTAGCAAAACAAAATGTGTAGAAACACATACAAATAATATAGTCACAACAAAAAAACATGTAGTAACAGACATTAGATTAGATTAGTATTAAACAGTCTATAATAAACGTAGTAACAGCCATTAGTTTATGTATGCAACACCAGCACAATATGTCTTCAAAATGTGCCAACACATTTACGGATTTAAACCACATGTAGTAACAATTGTAGTACACGCAGTAACACATTCATACACTGAATACCTTGAGACGTAGTTACACACAATACACCTACAATGAGATGTAGTTACACAATCATACATGTAATAACACATTCATACAATTTCAAGCATTATCGATTTGGGCTAATACACAATAACACATTCATACACGTAATAACACCGAATGCAGTTACACCATCGTGGAATCAAACATATTACCAAGAGACACAATCAATTTCTTACTATTGGGATTCAAAAGCCAATGTGTAGGTGATTATCCGATAATCGCAACCGTTTCTTTGTGATTATTGGTTGTTATTTCATTCACGCTGTCTCACCATGTCGCTACATTATGTGTGACTAATTTGGTGTTGCTTTTGCGAAATTTTATTCTAATGGTGCAGAACCCTAAATCGTCCCGTCTGGAGCATATATTTTCACATACATAGAACGCCATATATTCTGATTTCTGATCAAATAAGACTCACAAAATGATGACTAATCATGCGACTTAAGAACTAAGAAAAAATTGTTACTAACTTGCAGGGAAAGGAAGTGAGAGCTAGAGTTATTTCTTTTCCAGTGATATTGTTACTTATAACTTGCACGTTATTTCTTTTCCAGTTATTTCTTCTTCTTTTTTTTTTTTTTTTTTTTTCCTAAATTCTTGATCGACTGTTTTAGAAGGAAAGGCAGTTACACAGTCCATTCCAATCATCCCCTTGATTTAAGTGGCGTGATTTTAGGGGAAAGATATTTACCTTTCGGTTACGATTTGTTTTGCCCGATTTTTTGGAGAGAAAAAATAAAAAAAATTGTTTTAAATTCATTAAGGGTGTTTCTGTACATCTACCTATTTTTTGTCCTTTTCAACCATATACTTTCAAAACTGTCCTATTCTATCATTTTCAATCTTATATTGTCCTTCTAGCCCACCGCCCGTTATTGCCCGGTTTGGACTTTGGATGTAACATCTCGAGTTTTTAGAAAGGGCAAAATATTAATCGGAGTTTTTTTTAAACCTAGTTATTATTTACCCCATATAAATATGAGACATAAATATTTTGTCAACTCGGGTTAACCCAAGCTTAGACCAAACGAGGACGGCGGTATAAGAAGTTGACCGGATCATTTTGTGACTCATTTAGTGCCGCCGCACCCAAGTTCCGAGGCGTTACGAATGGCATTCGAGAGACGACTATCAGACAGACCTAAGTGCCACATCGTGAGAGACGGTGAGGGCCACCTCTAGACTCCTCTGGTAGGGACGAAGCTGGGACAAGACTTGGCCAACTCTTGACGAGGACGCTAGTTCCTTATGAGGGAGAGAGAATGTAAAGTCCCATGTCCGCTCACCCTCATACAAGTGTAAGACATAAATGTCTAGTCAACTCGGGTCAGCCCTTTTAGACCAAACGAAGACGACGGTGTGAGCAAATATTGACCGGATTATTTATGGCTTATTTAACGTTACAAGACCCGGGGTCTTGGGGCGTTACGATGAGACTTTCATATTCTATTGCTACAATTAAAATAATAGGATTAGAAGTTGGCCTACGTACCTGGAGCGATGTAGCCGAATGTTGCTAGTGTATTAGTGTGTGTAATGTCGTTTTCCCCCAACATTTTGGCGATGCCAAAGTCGATACATGAGCAACCTTATCTTCATCAAGCAAGACATTGTTAGGCTTCAAATCGGCGTGTACGACCGGTTTCGGGACACCCGAATGTAGATATCTTGCAGAAGCGTACGCAACGTCAATCATAATGTTCACTCTTTCTATGAAGCTTAGGAAATGATTTTCGAATGCAACCAATTTTCAAGACTCCCATTAGGCATGAACTCGAGTAATATCGCCTTGAAGTCAAGATTAGAACAACTCGAGATGACTTTAGTAAGATTACGATGACGAAGATTGTGCAAAGATCTCGCACTCCACGTCAAAACTTCTATGGGCTCCTTCTATTATTATATCAAACACTTTAACAAAGAACAACCATCCCATCTCTAAGAGTACCCGTGTATACAGATCCGAAGCTCCCTTTCCCGAGCAAATTTCTTTCATTATATCCATCCGTAGCATGTTGAAGTTCATAAACCGAAATTCGATCTTTCTTCACTAATTCTTCACCTCTTCGCAACCGATTCTTTCTTCCAAGTATTAAATATACAACAATTATTGTAATGACGAAACGGTGGCTATTAAACCAAAACACGAAATTAACACATGCGGACGCGTCCACAATTTTTTTGGGGATGCATGATCATCATGACATGGAGAAACATGAAATCTTTTCGCTCCACAAAGACCTTTATTGAATATGAAAGATTCCCATGTGAATTTTGTAAAAGGGCCTCTATCTCTGGATTGGGCCATCTAAATTGTTGTAAGAAGCATTAAATCTTTCTAGGTACCGAATCTCTTCAAGTGTTACCGGAATGGAGCCGGACAAATTATTTGCCGATAAATCCAAGTACAAAGAAACTTACAAGACTTCCAATTGATTTTGGGATCAGTCCTTCCAATAGATTGTAATCTAGATAAAGCTCTTCCAAGTTCGGTAAGCTAGTTCCGATTGCATCCGGAATATTACCCGAGAGGTTATTCATCGACAAGTCCAAGTAATATTATGTTCTTTATGTTCCCCACTTGGTTTGGAAGTGAACCGCTTAAGGAATTATTAGAGATATCAAGAAACAAAAGTCCGTTCGTGTTCCATAAAGTCATCGGTATACTAGAACCGAGCCCGTTGGAACCTAGGTAGAGCTTTCTCAAGGAAGAAGTATTCCATATGCATTCGGGTATGGGCCCAAAAAATGTATTGTAAAATAGATACAACTCGCTTAAACGTTGCAAACCGAACAAATCGCATGGAAGCCATCCGCTTATTCCGTTGAATCCCGCATCAAGAAATTGAAGGTTCCGTAAAAATGCAATAGATTTTGGGAATGGACTGATAAATTGATTGTGACTAAGATCCGGTTGCAAAAGATTACTCAAGTTTCTTATGCTAACAGGGAATTTCACCGACAATCCACACGCTCCTATCTTGAGTAATGTAAGAGAGTTAGAAAGATTTCCTAGAGATTTTGGAAGGATTCCATTCAAAGGATTCAAAGATAACTCGTAGATATTTTAGATATACGCGGCTTGGCCGGTGGTGTGAGAAATTCTAGTTCCAAAGACGAAGAATCCTTTGTCAACTTATTCCCAACCAAACTTAAAGTCCGAAGAGACCTTAGATTCCCAAGGAAGTGAGGAATAGTGCCCGTGAAATTGTTATATGAGAGATTAAGTTCGGATAGTTGAGAACAATTTGAGATGAAGATAGGCACAACTCCACCGAGCATATTCGATATATGTCAAAAAATTGTAAATTTGGTAGCCCAATACCCGTAGGCGAGGGTAGACTCCCGGTGAAATGATTTCTACTTAGATGCAAGATATTTAGACTCGAGATGTTGAAGATTCCTTCGGTATTGTACCAATCATTTCATTATCATACACACCGAGCGCTTCCGCATTTAGGAGGTTTCCAAGCTCTTCCGGTATGATGCCCGTATCAATGGGTAAACACCGTGATTACTAAAACTTATCATTCTAAAGGTTGCGAGTTCACCACAAGTAGTAATCGAACCAAATAGCATCGGTGATTAAGCAAAGGAATGAAGAATGAACAAGTTGCAGTTAGGTTTCCGATGAGGACTTCATCAAACACCTACATTAATGACTAAGTTAGCTAGTGGCGGTTATTCTGTTTTAAGTGTTTTAACATCAATGGTATCTTCTTGTAACATTATATAAGTGATCACACTTCGTTATTCTCAAGTCTCTATTGTGCGGAAAAACCCGAAACGAAAGTAAAGCACAACAGAATGTAAATGGAAGTGTTATGACGGATCGATCAAGAAGTGATGGTGATTGTGAGTAAAGATATAAGATAAACAAGTAAACAAACACAGAAACAAGAAGAACACAGATTTAACGTGGTTTCTAGCAATGTGCCGACTACTCCACGGACAAAACGAGGGTATTTTATTATCAATAGAAAGTTACATCAAGTTACAATTAATACAGACGGTATTTATAGCCTTGGGAATCCAACCCTAACCGACTAAACAGCCAACCCAGTAAATGACTGAAATACCCCAGAAGTAACTTAGATAAACCCCGAATAAACATGCAACAGACGTGTTCCAAGTCTACTGAGGCTCAGCAGACTTGCCATCAACAGGCTGATCAACCCTACTGAACTTGCCCCCAGCTGAACACCAGACTTCAGCAGATGCTTTATACATTGCTGACCAAAACGTGTTTCCAAAACCAAACTCAGTAGCATAGTTTAAGTCACCATTAAATCTCCACCTTGACTTCAACTTTATGCAAACTAACCAGATGAACAACCAAGTGCCAGAAATCCTCTTTGTCTTCAGATTTGAATACCTCAGCAGACCACCAACATCAGCTGAGTATTCCCAGATTCAGGTTAACAACTTTGGATATTCGGGAAGTCCGTACACAACCGAAACTTGCCCCTTGGAACTAGTTTAGTGAACATATCAGCAGGATTGACATCAGTGCTGATCTTCTCCACTTTAACTCTCCTTTCATTTCTTAGAAAGTGATACCTAACATCAATGTGCTTGGTTCTCTCATGATGAACCTGATCCTTAGCCAAACATATTGCGCTAAGACTATCACAATTCGCCTTGGCTTGATCTTGATGTAGACTCATATCATTGACTAGCCCCTTTAACCAAATTGCCTCCTTTGCTGCTTCTGTCAGTGCCATATACTCTGCTTCAGTAGTAGATAATGTCACTGTACCATGTAAAGTTGCCTTCCAACCCAGTCATAGACCTCCTGCTGTCCACATCAGTAGCATAATCAGAATCACAGTACCCTGTGACAAAACATTGATTACCACCTCCATAAATGAGTCCAATATCTGATATACCCCTAAGGTACCTGAATATCCTCTTTATCGCTTTCCGGTGTTCCTTTCCGGTTGAGCCATGAACCTCGCCGACAACACCGACCGCCCGAGCCAAATCGGGCCTAGTGCAAACCATGGCATACATTAAGCTACCCACCGCACTAGACATGTATTCTTCCTCTTCACCGACCGTCAGAGAGCAAACACAACAGACAGATGTAGATTTGGTGCCATTGGAGTATCTATAGGTTTGGCTGCTGACATGCCAAACTTGGATAATACCTTTTCAATATACCCCTGCTGAGACAAGAATAGCTTCCCCTGCTTTCTATCTCTATAGATCTCCATCCCCAGAATTTTCTTTGCATTCCCCAAATCCTTCATCTCAAATTTAGCCTTGAGCAGATTCTTCAGATCTTGAATGTCAGACTTGTTGGTAGTAGCTATCAGCATATCATCTACATACAGCACCAGATAGATGATTAATCCATCCTTCAATTTTTTGTGATAAACACAGCAATCATATGGACTCCTGCTATAACCCTCCTGAATCATATAGCTGTTAAACTTCTTATACCACTGCCTTCGAGCCTGCTTAAGTCCATATAAGGACTTCTTCAACTTGCACACATATCCTTTCTTTGCCAGGAACTTGGAAACCTCTGGCTGAGTCATATAAATCTCCTTATCTACATCTCCATGTAGAAAGGCTGTCTTCACATCCAGTTGTTCAAGTTCAAGATTCTGATGTGCCACTATTGGTAACAGCGCCCAGATGGAAGTATGTCTGACCACTGGAGAAAATATTTCTTCATAGTCTACCCACTCTTTCTGACTGAACCCCCTACCAACCAAACGTGCCTTATATCTAAAACCCTCAGCAGATGTCATTCCTTCCTTTTTCTTGAATATCCATTTCCAAGTTACCACCCTCCTGTCTTGTGGTTGTTTGACCAGATCCCAAGTCTAATTCTTCTGAAGTGACTCCATTTCTTCTCCCATAGCAACAAGCCATTGGGATGCCTCAGAACATATCACAGCTTCCCTATAAGTGTTAGGTTCAAAACCATCCACTTCTTCAGCTACCTGTAGTGCATATCCAACCATATCCTCCTCAAACCCATATCTTCTTGGAGGTCTGATATTGGTCCACCTAGCTCTGCTGAGAGCTATACCCTGCTGACCAACATCAGCAGTTTGAGTCTCTGCTGACCCTTGTTCAGCAGACTGGCTTGGATCCTGTTCTGGATATGCCGACTGTTGACTGTCCCCTACTGACTCCTTTAATCCAAGGGCTCGCTTGAAGCTTCACCGTTTGTCAATCTTCTCGGTCTCGCATCCAATTTCGTATTCGATGTGTGGCTCTCGGAGATGAGTTAAGCATAGAGTTTTCATCAAAAACTACACTCCCGCCGAGTATAACCCTATTTTCGCTTGATGACCGGATTCTATACCCCTTAACTCCATCTCCATATCCAACAAACACACCCTTCTTGGCCCTATGCTCCAATTTGCCCTCACTGACATGATAGTAGACAGTGCTTCCAAAAGCCCTAAGTCCAGAGTAGTCTACTGACTTTTCTGACCAAACTTCAAGTGGTGTTTTAAGTTTGATCCCAGTGTGAGGCCCCTTATTGATTAAGTAGCAGGCTGTACTAACAGCCTCCCCCCAAAATCTCCTTGCTAGACCAGAATTAGAGAGCATACACCTTGCCCTCTCTAAAAGAGTTTGATTCATCCTTTTTGCAACACCATTCTACTGTGGAGTGTCTCTTACAGTATGGTGCCTAGAAATGCCTTCATTCTTGCAAAATTCATCAAACTCAGACCAACATAATTCTAGTCCATTATTTGTTCTAAGTCTTTTGATCTTCCTTCCTGTCTGATTTTTAACCAAAGCCTTCCACTGCCTGAAGTCCTTGAATGCTTCACTCTTGTGCTTCATCATAATTACCCAAACCATCATTGAATAATCTATAAAAGACACAAAATACCTATGACCACCCAATGACTCCACCGTTGAAGGTCCCCAACAATCAGAATGGACATAATCAAGTGTCCCTTTTGTGATGTGGATTGCTTTTGGGAACTTGCTCCTATGTAGCTTCCCAAACACACAGTGTTCACAAAATTCCAGTTCCTTGACCTTATGTCCCCCAAGTAGATCAGACTTAGACAGAATTTGCATCCCTCTTTCACCCATATGACCTAATCTCACATGCCACAACTTAGTCAACTGTGACTGGTGAACCTCTAATGATGCAACAGCAGCAGAACCTGATACAGTAGATCCTTGTAGTATGTACAATGTCCCCTGCCTGATACCCTTTAGAATCACACTTGAACCCTTATAGACATTCACCACTCCACCTTCACCCCTGAACTTGAACCCTTTGCTGTCCAGTAGACTAAGTGATATCAACTTCTTGGTCATTTGTGGAACATGCCTAACCTCATTCAATGTGCAAAATTTACCATCGTGTGTCCTAAGTTGGATTGATCCTATCCCAACTATTTTGCAAACCTTGATGTTGGCCATAGCAATATGACGTCCATCCACCTGCTGATAAGTTGAAAACCACTCCCTGTTTGGACACACATGATAAGATGCCCTAGTGTCTAGAATCCACACATCTTTGTGCCCTACTGACTCTGAAACTTCTAAGGCCAGATCTTCTTCAGAGTTGGTGTGTTGTTATTCCAAAGCAACTGTACCATGCTGAGTACCCTGCTTCTTCTTCCTCTTTGGACATTTATTTTTCCAATGTCCCTGCTCCTTGCAGTAATTACAGATATCCTTAGCTTTAGGACCCTTGGAATTCTTTTTGAATTTCTTCTTTCCAGAATTTCCAGGCCCCCTGCTGACTCCACGGGCCACCAACACAAGACTGACTATCTGTTCCAGATCCAGATGCCTTATGGCATAACTCTCGAGTAAGGAGTGATGACCTTACATCCTCCAATGATACTGAGTCCTTCCAACAATAAAGGACTGCACAAAGTTCTCATATGATGCTGGCAGTGACACAAGTAGAATCAATGCAGCATCCTCATCTTCAATCTTCACATCAATATTTCTTAAATCAAGCAATATTGTGTTCAGCTGATCTAGATGATCCCTCAGCTGAGTACCCTCATGCATCCTTAAACTAAACGTACGTTGTTTCAACAACTTGTTGGTTAGGGTCTTAGTCATATACGTACTCTCAAGTTTGGCCCACAACTTCTCGGCAGTGTCCTCCTCAAAGAACCTCTCGTGATAATAGCATCCGACAAGCACAACATAATTGTTGAATGTGATTTCTCCTCCGGACTAGCTCTCTCGGTAGAACTTCCTTCGTTGATTTAGACAAGGGACCCCATAATCCCCGCTCGCTTCAACAAAGCACGCATTTTGATCTGCCACAGACTAAAAGTGTTCATTTCTTTAAACTTGTCAATATTAACATTTAAAGCAGACATATTTCTCACCAGAAAAGCTTGTGTAGATCCCAAATCCTAGCGTCAATTATGACCTTGGTGCCAATCTACCTTGCTTAAAACAGATAAACAGATTTCTTGATGAACCTCGCTCTGATACCAGTTTGTTATGACGGATCGATCAAGAAGTGATGGTGGTTGTGAGTAAAGGTATAAGATAAACAAGTAAACAAACACAGAAACAAGAAGAACACAGATTTAACGTGGTTTCCGGCAATGTGCCGACTACTCCACGGACAAAACGAGGATATTTTATTATCAACAGAAAGTTACATCACGTTACAATTAATACAACAGTATTTATAGCCTTGGGAATCCAACCCTAACCGACTAGACAAACAACCCAAGAAATGACCGAAATACCCCGAAGTAACTTAGACAAACCCCGAATAAACATGCAAATAGAGACGTGTTCCCCAAGTCTACGAGGCTCACGACTTGTCTTCGCAGACTTCCCATCGCCAGGTGATCAACCCCGTTGAACTTGCCCCCACCGAAAACCGTACTTCGATAGATGCTTTATACAATGCTTTGAAAAAAACATGTTTCCAAAACCAGACTCAGTAGCATAGTTTAAGTCACCATTACAGGAAGAATAAAAACACAGATTTAACGTGGTGCATGTCACTCGGTAAGTATTGACCAAGTCCAAGCAGTGTTGGAACTTGATCTTCGTAACCACATTTGTCAACATGTCTGGAAGATTGTCTGCAGTCCCGATATTTTGTAGTAAAACGTCCCCTTCTTCTACTATTTCCCGAACAAAGTGGTATCGAACATCGATGTGCTTGGTGCGACCATGATGGAATTGATTCTTTGCCAGACATATGACACTTTGATTGTCAAAGAAAAATTCAATATTCTCTTGACGAATCCCTAAGTCCTTCACCAAATTATGAAGCCAAATGCCTTCCTTAAATGCTTCTGTGATTGCCATATACTCTGCCTCTGTGGTAGACAAAGCAACTTTTGAATGTAGTGTTGATCTCCGGACACTTGGGTCCTCCCGCCATGGTAAACACGTAAACGGTCGTTGATCGACACTTGTCTAAATCACCAGCATAATCTGAATCGACGTATCCGACTAGACGATTGACATTCGTCCTGTCTTTCTAGAATTTCAAGCAAATATCCACAGTTCCATGAATGTATTGTAAAATCCATTTTACTGCTTGCCAATGTCCTTTACCAGGGTTGTGCATATATCGGCTTACAATGCTGACATCATGAGAGATGTCTAGCCTTGTACACACCATTGCATACACTAGAGCTCCAACTGCATTTGCATATGGAATAGAATTCATTCGCCTCTACTCTGCTTCTATTTTTGGAGACATGGATGCACTCAAGTTGAAATGTGAGGCCATTAGAGCACTTACAGGTTTCGTCTTGTTATCAATACCAAACCTCTAAAGTATGTTTTTCAGATATTGAGTCTGTGTTAAATAGACTATGCCATTCAACTTGTCTCTACGGATTTCTATTCCAAGAACCTTTTTAGCTTCTCCAAGATCGTTCATTTTAAACTCTGAACTTAGTCGAGCCTTTAATTTGTCAATCTCCACATTGCTCTTAGATGAAATTATCATATCATCAACATATAAGAGCAAATAGACAAATGTATTATCTTGGAGCTTCTTCAGGTAGACACAGTAATCAAACTGATTGCGTTTGTACTCCTGTTTCTTCATAAAGCTATCAAAACTCTTGTACCACTGTCTAGGAGACTGCTTTAGACCATAGACTTTCTCAACATGCAAGCCCAATTTTCACGGACCGCAACTCTAAATCCTTCAGGCTGTGCCATATAGATCTCCTCATCCAAAGTTCCATGAAGGAATACTATTTTGACATCAAGTTGAGCAAGCTCAAGGTCAAATTGTGCAACCAAAGCTAGAAGCATTCGTATAGATGAATGCTTAGCAATAGGTGAAATTATCTCATTGTAGTCGATACCCTCGTTTTGAGCATAGCCTTTTGCTACCGCCTAGCTTTGTATCTAATATTGTCGTTGCCGGAGCACTATCCTCCTTGGCATAGACCTATTTGCAACCAATCGCCTTCTTGCCTTTAGGAAGTGGAACAAGCTCCCCAAGTCAAATTCTAATGAAGAGATTGCATCTCTCCTCCATTGCCATATTCAAATTTTCATTATCCACACTTTTCTCAGCTTCAATAAAGCTGTATGGAATATTATCTCTGGTAATTGGAAGAGCATATGCTACCATGTCAGAGTAGTGAGCAGGTTTCTGAATATTTCTCTTCGCCCACGGTGGCAATAGATTCTGGTCGTCTAACTTTAGGTGTAAGTTTTGGAACCTCCACCTCAACAGAGCTTTCATTTTGATCTTCCAATTCATCTTCAGGCGAATTAGCTGCATTCTCGTGATTCATCTGAATCTAAAAATCCACTTGCTTATAAGAATTCAGATTATCATTCTCTTTGTCTTGTGCTGTTTGTTTGACATCACAGACTCGTCAAAATTGACATCTCGAATTAAGACAATCTTCTTTGACTCGGGATCCCAGCGGCGGAATGCCTTAACTCTTTCACTAAATCCCATAAAAAGAGATTTCTTGGCTTGAGGATCCAGTTTTGAATTTGTTACATGATAATATGTAGGACAACCAAATATGCGCAAAGAATCGTAGTCAGAAACGGTTCTTCCAAACCATACCTCCTTTGGAATATTTCCTTCCAGTGTTGAAGATGGTAGACTGTTTATGATATAAGAGGCATAAGATAACGCCTATCCCCAAAATGCCTTGCTTAATCCAGATTGAGATAGCACGCATCGAACTTTATCAACAAGAGTTCGATTCATCCGTTCGGCAACACCATTTTGTTGTGGTGTTCTTGGTAAAGTGAAATGTACGTCTGAATATCCCTTCTTCTGAGCATACCTTCTTGAATGGATCTTACTTTTATTCTCTGCCATTATCAGAATGGAGCCGTTTGATTTTTCTTCCTGTCTGAGTCTCGGTCGATTTCTTCCAATTAAGAAAGATGTCCAGAACTTCATGCTTGTGTTTCATGGTATACACCCCAGACATATCTTGAAAAATCATCAATAAATGTAACAAACCGATGTTTACCTCCCAGTGAAGCATTCTTTGAAGGTCCCAAATCATCAGTGTGCACATTGTCGAATGCTTCCTTGGTTTGGTGGATGGCAGTGCAAAACTTGACTCTTGTTTGTTTGTGAAAGACACGGTGTTCACATAAGTCAAATTTTCCACCCTTGGCACCCATTAGTAAACCTTTACTCACAAGGTTTTGGAAATCTTTTTCACCAACATGCTCTAAGCACATGTGCTAGAGCCTTGACATATCAAAATATTATTTCTTTCTCGATTACCTTTTATGGCTAATGATGCACCTCTTACTACCTTCAAAACTCCACCTTCCACGGTTATTTTGTAACCCTTGGATTCTAGAGTCCCCAATGATATAATATTTTTCTTCAAATCAGGCACATAACTTACATTTGTAAGTCTTATGATTGTACCATTGTGCATCTTCTTGATCCAATGCCTTTTGTTTGACAAGCATTGTAATTTCCCGTATGAACAACTCCTCTGTCTATCTCCTCGAAGCTTGAGAACAATTGTCGATCTGGACACATGTGGTGGGAACATCCAAAATCCAGAATCCATCTTTCAGATGCATTAGCAGAAAAAGATCCAGTGAATGCCGTGTCTCCGTCTTCTGTCCCTTCTGCAACATTTGCAGTAGACTTATCCTTATTTGGACAATTCTTCTTCGAGTGCCCCTTTTGACGAAAATACGCATTCCTTTGCAGGTCGTCTTCAAGAATATCTCTCTCGACTTTGAGCGAGCACGTCCAAAATATATTTCTGCTTTGTTGTTTGCTCGACCTCTCGATATCGTTAGAGCTTCTGATGTAGTATATGCGTGATCATGTTGATCATTCTTCCGATACTCATTATTCACCATAGCATTTGAAACATCGATAAATTTAACCTCGCTTTCACCGTATAACAGAGTTGTGGTTAAATTTTCATAAGTTTCTGGCAAAGAATTCAACAACAAAAGTGCCATGTCTTCATCCGTAATCTCCACATCTAGTTTCTGCAAATCCGCAAGAATCTTGTCGAAATTATCAAGATGCTCAATCACGGGAGTACCTCTTTTGTACTGAAACCGAAAAAGCTTCTTTTTCAGGTATAAACGATTCTCTATGCTTTTCGTCATGTACTTGTCCTCCAGTTTCTTCCTAAGAATTTTCGCCATGGTCTCCTTCATGACAAAATACATTTTTCTTCTCATTGAACCGTTGATGATTTTCTCCACTGCAATCTTTGAAATTAATTAATTGTCAGCCATTTAAAATAATCACAATATGTGTTTCTCCACTTTTGAGACCTCGAATGGAAAAACAGAGCTCGTAAATAAACTCATAACGGTCCAATTATCTAGGAACCGACCAAACTTTACAAAGAAAAATGTTCAAAATTGACCAACATTTTAATTCGTTTAAATTTTAGTTTAGCCACCGATTCAATTTTGGTCGAAGAATTTAAAAAAAAAAAAGGTCTGACCGGGTAAGATCAAAGAGGCTGACCGGGTCAACTCTTACTTCTCCACCCGACTTACTACAAGTTTGACGAGAATGCAGTTTAAAAACGCAGAAAAAAGGGGAAACTTCCGAGATTGATATCTTGTGATCCGGAGGTCAGTTTTTCACACCGTTTGAAGCAGTGGACTCTTGGAAACGAGAGCTATTTAATGGGATGAATAGAAATCAATTTTGAGTAGATTTCTATTCCGGGTTTCTTCAACAAACCATGTTACCAATTTGTTGTGTGGAAACACCCGAAACGAATTGAAAGTAAAGCACAATGGAATGTAAATGGAAGAATAAGAACATAGATTTAACGTGGTTCGGCAATTCGCCTACATCCACCGGAAACAACAATTTTCAGATCAGAGAAAAATTTACACACACAAGTTTATCTCTGAGGATCCTTACTTTGTACTGAAGCTAATACTTAGCTGAAATTGGGATGGAATTACAACTGAAGACGAGGTACTTTATATAGGAGATGGTGTCGTATTTTCTTCTGTAGGCTATCAAGTATCCGAGACTTTTTGATCATATCTTGGACTTTTCATACTCGTAGCCATTGAAGACTTTTTATGCAGCCATCATTTGAACATTAACAACACATGTAGAAATGAGCCACTATTCCAACAGTCTCAATAAAAGAATTTAGTTCATTTCAGTTTTTGCTGATCATCTCAATCTGTTTCCTTTTGTGTCTTAAATCTTAGAGGTCGCTTTAGTTTAAATCTTGAATCGGATTCAAGATTTTTTACACTAAATGCAAGAAGACATGGCTGAAAGTCATTGGATGTATTAAATAAAGAAAGAAATAGAAAAGTACAGAGATTCTTTCAAACATGTTTAAGTAACCTAATGTTATGTACCTGTGAGATGGTTACTACCAAGATTTAAATATTGAAGATTAGTTAGATTGTTCAACTCCTTCGGCACTGTCCCTGCGCAAGACAAAGCATATAAGACTTAAGAGTAAAGTTCTTGACATCGATTATATTTAAAAGGTATATTCATGATGTAGGGCATTTATATTAGATATTAAGTAGCTTTTTTTCTATAATATATTATTTTTTATGTATAAAAGAACTGTTGACTATTCATAGAGAAACCACACCGTACAATCATTTCACAGAGCATTCTCATTGCACTAACATTACTCCAGAGAAATCTCACCATACTAAGAATACTCTTGAGATTTCTTTATCCAATGAGATTACCCTGTAAGCTTTTCTGTGAAATGTGATTTCTTTATGGGCTGGCCCGGAGAAATCTTTGTGGGTTTTCTGTTTGCAGTTGCAACAACTGTTTCTCTATTGGGTTATTGCCAAGAAAAAATAATTTTCCTTCTGGCCAAAAAAAGTTTAAAATTGAAGGTTTTTTTTCTTATTAAGGTAATTTGTACCTGCAGATGACAAAGCGCGCATAAGATCAGGGCGGCTCCAGGAAGTTGGTGATACGGGTAGAAAATTTGTCATATTTTATAAACTAAACTTAGTATTCTATATTATATAGTTCAATACGGGTCAATACGGATCATATATAAGAATAAATGGTCAGTTTCATATATATATATATGTTTACCTAAATTTTTTTCGGAAAATATTTTTTTAGCGGGTTGGCCGCCCCTGCATAAGACAGTGAAGTTCTTGACATCACATGGATGATGTCCTGAAAGGATCCAAATTAATTATCATAAAGTACTTAGTCATTTTATTGTGCAGCTTAAATTGCTTAAGTTTCCAATTGACAAAAGATGGATACAACACTTACCTACTAAATTGTTGGACTCGAAAAAGGCCCTCTCCAGATTTTCCATGTTCCAAAATGTTTTTGGTATTTGCCCACTGAAGTTGTTGTAAGACAAGTCGAGATATGTAAGCCATGAACATTGATGCAGATCTGACGGTAATGGACCGCTTAACATGTTAGACCACAGTGAAATGAAAGATAGTTTCTGAAGATTAGGACACATGGTAGTTGGTAGATTGCCATAAAGCTGATTAAAACCCAAGGCCAATTGTTCCAAGGAGGAAACATTAAAGATTTGAAAAGGAATTGAAGACAACTCATTTTGAGAACATATCAAATTCTTCAAGTTGGTCAAGTTAGTGATGGAAGAGGGTATAGAGCCGGTAAACGAGTTGTTGTTTAAATACAAGTACTTTAATTGATTGAGTGAACCGACCCAAGACGGGAATTCTCCTGAAAGTGCATTTTGGGATAAACGAAGCACTTTCAATCTTCTCAACTGAGCTAGTTCACTTGGCAAATCTCCTTGGAAGTTGTTTCCACTAAGATCCATCGACGATAAGAAGGAAAGATTACCCAATTGCGGTACTATGGTACCGGTTAGACCCATGTTTGATATATTTAAAAATTTCACCCGATAATGACGTACGGCACAAGAGACTCCAATCCAGTCACAGACTGATGATGATGATCCATTACCACTAGACCAGTTCTTAGTCAAGATTTGGTTAGGATCATGACTGATTCGAGCTTTCAGGAAAAGAAGAGCATCTTGATCGCTTATAATATTGCTATGTTTAGCGGTGGCCATTGCTGCTGAAGCCAAAAAGCAACTTATTATTATAAAAGATATAGTGTAGTAGTAACATAGAAAACTACTTCCTTCCAATTCCATGATGAGTAAGTACAAAGTAGTAATAACTAGTAAATAGCATGGCCACTATATATTTAGCTTGTGTATGTGGAATGTTCATCATGCATTAGCCACCAGAGTTTGATCTTAAGGACGTAGCATTAATGGGGTCAATGAGAAGGAAAGTCTTTGAATATGACTTGACCACTGGACATCTTATTCCACGCTAGCCATCAATGGGAGGTTTTTAGGTGGTGTCTCCACACGGTGTAGAGACAACGTGTGGAGATTGGAGACACATGGACCATCTGTTTCCAAACTGGATTCAAATTGTGTGGTCCAGATCATTCCTCCCGTCACTTCGGTGCATATGAAGATACTAGGCAAAAACTTCCCGCCATCAATACTAACGATTCTACACCACATCTTTTTCTTGTTTGTTTCCTAAGTCCAACCCATGGGTATCAAAATCAAATTTTGGTACCTTTGGACACTATTTACTTGGATATCAAATATTTATCTCTAATGGGAGAGTTTAAATCATAGTGTCAATATTTCTTTTTGTTTTTATTAAATATTTTGATGATCTTAATAATTTTTATGCGTGTGTGTTTTTTTCGTATCCGTAAATTTTTTTATGTAATTATTTTTGAAAAGTTATATACAATGTCTATCGTATATAAAATCCATATTATGATACGCGGAAATGGATATTAATTTGCAGCAAGTTGTAGCTAATTTTTAAAAAATTATACACTTTCCAAGTTTCGACCATCGGATCTGTGTTTCGTGCCATTTGTCGAAAAAAATATACTAGAAACTTTTAACAGACAAAATGAGAATTAGATTTAAGAGAAAAATAGATGTGAAAAAAAAAAAAAGATATATGTATGAGGTATTTATACTATGTTGTAAAAATATATAACCGTTGCGTTATATTTCCGTTTTTGTATCAATTTATTTAATTTTTAAATCAACCAATCAAAAAAAAAAAAGAACAAAGCATGAGACAAGGGGGAAATTTTTGGGTGGTGTGTCCGCACGGTGCGGACACACTATTTTTTTGCCTGTAAAACACCCGTGTTTCACAGTGTTTTGCATTTTTTGACTATTTACACTTAAAACACCCGTGTTTTACAGGCAAAAATTCTGAAATTCTGAAATGTGTTTTACAACTTGTTTGTTGGCCGTTACTACATTTTAAAGGCTGTTACTACTTGTTTTTTGGCTGTTACTACTTATTTTTGGCTGTTACTACTTTTTCATTGAACGTTACTACATTTTATGGGCTGTTACTACTAGTTTTTTGGCTGTTACTTTTTGTTTTTCTGGCTGTTACTACACTTTATCTAGCGTTACTACGTGTAAAAGGGTATTTTTGTCCATATAAAATATTATTAATTTGTCCTTTTTTTTTTGTCTTCTGGCCCCTTCCCCAACAAAGTATTTACATTCCAATAAAAAAAAATACATTTTCAATACTATATTTTAGACATATTAATTAATTTCTTAATTTGTGTAATTCTTCTCTCTACGACATATATATAAAAACGGAGGGAGTATTACTACTACCTCCGTCCCATGAAAAAGTGTCCATATTTTACTATTCACCCAGATTAAGAAACCCAATTAATGTTGTGTTTTAGCAGTAATAGACATATATACCCCTATCTTAAAATTAATGTTCGTATTGGAATATAAAATGAACATACAACAATAAATGTTAGGTTAGGAATATGTTTGAAAAATTAGCATTAAATGATGTATTGGTTTTTTAAATGGACACTTTTTATGTGACAATTTTTTTTTTCAATTGTGGACATTTTTTATGGGACGGAGGTACTATTATTTTAACCAATTTACCAAAATACCCTTAAAAGAAATACAGGTCATTACAGCTAATGTGTTATTAAAAATTGGTAAGAAAACATTATTACATAATTAAAATATATAAAGTAAGACGGAATGAACCTTTTTTTTTGTGTTGTTGTTGTTAACTTCTTCACCTCACGTCATCTTAGAGCACTCGCAGTAGTGTCTCTTAACAGATTCTCTATTTTACAGACTCAAACACCACTTTTTCTAGTTTTACAGAATCTCTATAAAGGGTCCACTGCATCAGCATCTCAACTTACAGATTCTCTATCCGGGACACAATACACCAGAATCTCTATTTACAGATTCTCTATTAATTTTCTCAACTATTATCATAAAATTGGTGAAATAATTACTTATACTATTAATCTTTTGTGAAACTAGTAATCGTAGTTAAACTTGAAGAAATTGAAAGAAGAATTTGATGTGAAGACACTATAACAAGTTTATTTAATTGATCAAAACAAGCTCGGTAAAATGATATGACAAGAAAGCATGTTGCAATATTCAAACAAGATAGAAGCAAAGGTAACAGGGAATATACTATGGGATGTGATACCAAAACAAAAGGATTAACTAAGACAAAGTGAAATAGAACTGAACAAAGGTTAACACAAAGAGTGTGAATTACAGAGAGGTTCAAGTTCATATTAAAAAAAATATACTAAGTGCAGTCCAAAGCTGGCAATATAATATAGCAGAAAAATACCGAATTAGCAAACTGAAACGAATACAACCACAGGGCTGATCAGAAGCTAAGCCGACAACTCAGCTGATTCTCAGTGATGATAGTCAAGGCCAAGGACTGAGACTATCACTGCTGTTAATCAAGAGCAGATCAGCAATATACTAATTGCAATCCTATTACAGAATATGCACATGCTGTAAAACATCAGATTAAGATAAAAACAAGCTTATCAAATCAGCAAGTTCAAGGGTGCAGCAGAGTGTACATCAGCAAGTTCATGGAGGTTCAAGTGCAATCTCCAAAGTATTTGCAGGGGTGAAAACAAAAAATGTCAATTTTACACTTATTACATTGCACTCTGATTCCAAAGTGGGAAGAGCTGAAAATTCCCAAAAGAATTATTTGCCTAACAAAGATTTGATATTTAATGCTACCCATGAAAACCAAACACACCTTCAATTGTAGAATAGCTCACACACAAAAGGGTAGTGTGTAAACTATGTAACTTCTAACAAAACATGAGATATGTCCAATATAAATAAACAAACAGAACAAGGCATGAAGAAAAAAGATAGAAGATGAATCAAAAATATCATTTCATTGATTACCAAACCATCAGTACAGATATTCTATCAAGATCCTAAACAGAACAACCAGCATTAGGAGGTTTCATAACCATCAGAATAATATAATCCTTAGCAGAAGAAACATCAAAGCAACAAAATTACGTATACGATGTCTACCGCCACACCAATGCCATTTGATGTCTACCGCCAAGCCATCGCACAGCTATTACAGCTCCTTTTTCGATCGTTTTAGACAACTATGTCCTAGCATTCCCTCTAATTCACTAATTATATTCATCTACATATTTTTTGTTTGTACAAAATTGTCAAAATCAAACAGCTGATATTTTTTTCACAAATAAGGCCATAGTTGATTTGGTTAATATTTGGGAAGTTCATAGTATTTAGCATACTTGAGTACGCTTCAATGTTCAATTCAAGTTCTTATTGATTTCTAGTCCCTAATGTTTATTTTGATTACTTTCTAGGAACGAAACACACAGCAACAACATTTGCAGCAAAAATCATTCACACTCCAAGAGAATTCATAAACATGTCCAAAATTAATTAAGCGGGTTAAAAAAAATCAGATTTTGCCCTAAATTGAAAATATATGGAATTAGTTTAGCAAGTTACCTGAAAGTAGAAATTTCAACTATCTAATTTGCATCCCACATGAATCGGCAAAGAGTGAACCACCGGAACATGCTTCATCTGCATAATTCTTCAATATAAAGCTTTTTTTTTACAAAGAAAAAAAACGTGAATCTTCATCGAACTCTTGAAAATAGATTTTGGTATTCTACATCCTGCAATTTTTTGTCCACAGGAAGCTTTGAGAATGATTGAATAGGAAGTTAGCAAAAATCATTCACACTACAAAAAAAGATGAAAAAGATTTCGAGGGAAATAGAAGTGGGAGAAAGGATAGGAGGATCCGGAGTTTTGTTCACTTTTGCGGTAGATTTAGAGTCTTGGGGTATAAATCGATCTTTACTGATTCGAGGACGGAATCTTTCTTTGGAGGGATATTTTATATGGATCTGAAGCGTTCGGATCTGTAAAATACAGATTTAACATCATTTACAGATTCTACTGCGAGTGCTCTTACCACCAACACCCAACAACCAACAACCAACAACCAACAACCAACTACTAACTTATACTCCCCTAAAAAAAAAACTACTAACTTATACTATTTTTTTTTGTTCTTTTTGAAGGGGACTAACTTGTACTATTATAATGTATACAATGAATAATAAAGAGTTCATAATATCTCTTGGAATTTCTAACTTTAAGCTCAAAAAAAAAAACAAAAAACTTTAGAATACAAAATGAATGTTAGTGAATGCACTTGGTATTGTTAATAAATAAATGTAAATCCACTATGTACTTAGTACATCGGCCTAGCGGTTATCTAGGCTATACGACCTGGGTACGAGCCCTGCTAGAAGCATAATCAGTGTGTTAAACCTCTCGTATCCAGAAAAAAAACATTTTTGGTATGTTTGTATAAAAAAAAGTGTTATGCTTAAAATTTTGGTTGATGCAAGTAATATATAAATTTTAAGATTTTTTCAATTTTATTATTATTATAAAAAATGTACATCTACAAATCATATTTTTTTTCATAGAAATGTTGCAGTATTTTTACATTTATTGTGGATTAAGATCCAGATATAGAGTTCTAAGAACATAGATTGAGATATGTAGTTAAAGTTTAAGCTTGATTTTGTTTAAGGTAGAAACAATTTCTTCCATGCCATTTCTTTCCTTTGGAAACTTGTTGGTGCAATTCAATGCTACATTCATTATCTTCATCACATAATCCATCATTTCATCAAAATGTTGTTCTTCAATTGTGTTTAGCAGACTATCATCGATAATATCAATCAGTGCACTCTCGGTGGAATTATTAATCGATATCCAACTGGGTAGAGTCAAGCTCTCGTTGAATATTTCATCGTCGGGTCTTTTTCCTGTAAAGACTTCCATTAATAGTAGGGGGAATGAGGGAGAAGGACATAAATATTTCATCAATTGAGTAGAAGGACAGTCTTTTGAAACTTTTGCATAACGGACAAAACTATTTATTCACTGGCGAAATTCACTTGTGTTCGAAATTCACTGCCGAAATTCACTGTCAAAATTCACTAATTTTCAAAATTCATTGTCGAAATTCGTTGATTTTTGGGATTCACTGTCGAAATTCACTGATTTCGGGATTCACTGGGGAGATTCACCGATTTTCGGGATTCACTTTCGTCCTTATCGCTATAAAAATTATGCGGTTGTCCTTCTTCCTATAAAAAATATGTAGGCGTCCCGTTACTTAAAAATATTCCGGATTGTGTCCTTATCCCTAATTTCCCATTAATAGTATTCCGAAGCTATAAACATCACACTTTGTGGACACCAATCCTTCCGAGCCATACTCTGAAATACCATAATAGCACACAAATCACTTTCTTGAGAAAGAGTAATATATATTGCCCAGGTTTGGACTTTGGATGTAACACCCCGAGTTTCCGGGAGAAAAGGGCAAAATATTAATCGGGTTATTTTTTTAAACCTAGTTATTATTTACCACATATAAATATGAGATATAAATGTTTTGTCAACTCGGCTTAACCTATTTAGACCAAACGATGACGACGGTATAAGTAGTTGACCGGATCATTTTGTGACTCATTTAGCACCGCAAGACCCAAGTTTTGAGGCGTACAGAATGGTATTCATAAACGACTATCAGACGGACCTAAGTGCCACACCGTGAGAGACAGTGAGTGCCACCTCTAGACTCCTCTGGTAGGGACGAAACTGGGACAAGTCCTGACGATGACGCCAATTCCTTATGAGGGAGAGAGAATGTAAAGTCCCACATCTGCTCAACCCCATAAATGTCTAGTCAACTCGGGTTAGCTCTTTTAGACCAAACGAAGATGACGGTCTGAGCAGTTGACTGGATTATTTATGACTTATTTAATGCTACCAGACCCGGGGTCTGAGGGCGTTACCGTGAAACTTTCATATTCTATTGCTACAAAAAAAAGGATTAGAAGTTGGCCTACGTACCTGGAGCGATGTAGCCGAATGTTGCTAGCGTATTAGTGTGTGTAATGCTGTTTCCCCCCAACAATTTGGCGATGCCAAAGTCGCATACATGAGCAACCTTACCTTCATCAAGCAAGACATTGCTAGGCTTGAAATCAGCGTGTACGACTGGTTTCGGGACACCCAAATGTAGATATTGCAGAGCAGACGCATCGTCAATCATAATGTTCACTCTTTCTGTGAAGCTAAAGAAATGATTGCCAGAATGCAACCAATTTTCAAGACTCCCATTAGGCATGAACTTGAGTACTATCGCCTTGAAGTCAAGATTAGAACAACTCGAGATGACTTTAGTAAGATTACGATGACGAAGATTGCGCAAGATCTCGCACTCCACGTCAAAACTTCTATGGGCTCCTTCGTTATTATATCAAACACTTTAACAAAGAACAACCATCCCATCTCTAAGCATACCTTTGTATACAGATCCGAAGCTCCCTTTTCCGAGCAAATTTCTTTCATTATATTCATCCGTAGCATGTTGAAGTTCATAAACTGAAATTCGATTTGTCATCACTAATTCTTCACCTCTTCGCAACCGATTCTTTCTTCTAAGTATTAAATATAACAATTATTGTAATGGTAGAAACAGTGGCTATTAAACCAAAACACAGAATTAACACATGCGGACGCGTCCACAAATTTTTTGGTGATGCATTATCATCATGACATGGAGAAACATGATGTCTTTTCTCTCCACAAAGTCGATCTTTATTGGATATGAAAGATTCCCATGTGAATTTTGTAAAAGGGCCTCTATCTGGGATTGGGCCATCTAAATTGTTGTAAGAAGCATTAAATCTTTCTAGGTACCGAAGCTCGCAAGTGTTACTTGTTACCGGAATAGAGCCAGACAAATTATTTGCTGATAAATCTAAGTACTGCAAACTTACAGCACTTCCAATTGATTTTTGGATCAGACCTTCCAATAGATTGTAATCTAGATAAAGCGTTTCCAAGCTCAGTAAGCTAGTTCCGATTGCATCCGGAATATTACCCGAGAGGTTATTCATCGACAAGTCCAGTACTATTATGTTCTTTATGTTCCCCACTTGGTTTGGAAGTGAACCTCTTAAGGAATTATTAGAGATATCAAGAAACAAAAGACCGTTCAGTTTGTTGGAACCTAGGTAGAGCTTTTTCAAGGGCTAAATTACAATTTTGGTCCTCTAACTAGACACTTTTTCAATTTTGGTCCTGGTTTTTCTCCGGCGACAATTGTAGTCCTGTAAGTATTCTTTTTTTTGCAAAAATAGTCTCGAACGCCGGAAAGACCACTTATAGGACTAAAATTGGTCTTTTCCGGCGACAATTTTAGTCCTATAAGTGGTCTTTCCGGCGACAATTTTAGTCCTGTAAGTGGTCTTTCCGGCGTTCAGGACTATTTTTCCAAAAAAGACCACTTACAGGACTAAAATTGTCGCCGGAGAAAAAAACCGAACCAAAATCGAAAAACGTGTCTAGTTAGAGGATCAAAATTGTAATTTAGCCCTTTTTCAAGGAAGTAGTATTCCCTATGCATTCAGGTATGGGCCCAAAAAATGTTTTGTAAAATAAATATAACTCACTTAAACGTTGCAAACTGAACAAATCGCATGGAAGCCATCCGCTTATTCCGTTGAATCCCAGATCAAGAATTTTAAGGTTCTGTAAAAATGCAATAGATTTTGGGAATGGACTGATGAATTGATTTTGACCAAGATCCGGCCCCAAAAGATTACTCAACTTTCTTATGCTAGCAGGACTTTCACCGGACAATCCACACGCTCGTATCGTGAGTAATGTAAGAGAGTTAGAAAGATTTCCTAGAGATTTTGGAAGGATTCCATTAAAGGATTCCATTTAGATATATGCAGTTGGCCAGTGGCGTGAGAAATTGTAGCTCTAAAGATGAAGAAGAATCCTTTTGTCAACTTATTCCCACCCAAACCTAAAGTCTGAAGAGACCTTAGATTCCCAAGGAATAGTGCCCTTGAAATTGTTTTGTGAGAGATCAAGTTCAGATAGTTGAGAACAATTTGAGATGAAGATAGGCACAACTCCACCGAGCATATTCAGATTAAAGAAAAAAATAAAAAAAGAATAAAGAGCGTGAATCAGTATATTTTCCCACATTCATTATTTGAGCTCATTTGCTCAATATATATATATATACAAAAGATTACTATTACGATATTGACTATTGTATTATTTATGTAATTAGAAAAGGGTGGATTGGTAATTACGACTAGCACTAGAAGCCCTGAATTTGGCTATAATATTGTACCTATGTATTGTGAATGATACACGAAATATAATTGACCGAAATTTAACATGGTAGCAGAGACAAAGTTAAACCCTAAACCTATCAAAAATAACACGAAATCACGAACCGAGAAAATCACAATACGAGTGCCGCGTCCCCGCTCTTTTGATCATGGCCGCAACAAATAAAACCTCGGGGAGAAAAAGCTTGATGCTTTCTTCCTCAGCACTAACGATCATCCGGGACAATTGATCACCACGGTGCAATTGAAGGGCCCTAACTATGATGAGTGGGCACGCTCAATTCGGACTGCTCTTCGAGCAAAACGAAAATTTGGCTTTCTTGAAGGGAAAATCAAAAAGCCAACGGACGACGCAAAATTGGAAGATTGGTACACCGTTCATTCCATGTTGTTATCATGGATTATGAACACGATCGAACCGTCTATCCGGGCAACACTATCCTATTTTGAAGATGCCGAGCGGCTACGGAAATCGTTGAAAGGACGATTTTCGGTCGTTAACGGAACAAAAATTTGTCAATTGAAATCTTCATTGGCTGACTGTAAGCAAGGAAAGGGGGAGACAATTGCATCCTATTTTGGGCGGATGAGCCGAATCTGGGACGAATTGAGTGAATTGGTGTTAGTAAAGGCGCAACTTTATTTCTTATACATTTAAGAGTGTGGGCAATCTGTCCCAACACCCCCCCTCAAGTGTTGGAAATCAGTCCAACACTTGCACAATTTTCATTCAAGAGTGTGGGCAATCTGTCCCAATGGTGGTGTGACTCTGATTGGGCAAGTTGCCCTATTACTCGACGATCTTTGAGTGGGTGGTTTGTGTTTCTTGGTCTTTCTCCTATCTCCTGGAAGTCCAAGAAACAGACCACGGTGTCCCGCTCCTCTGCTGAAGCCGAATATCGGTCGATGGCTTCTTTGACTTGTGAACTGAAGTGGCTAAAGCAATTACTTGCTGATCTTGGTGTTCGACATCCTCCTGGGATTCGACTTTTCTGTGACAGTCAGTCTGCGTTATACATAGCTCGAAACCCTATTTTTCACGAACGTACGAAGCATATTGAGGCTGACTGCCATTTTGTGCGAGATGCTGTAACGGACGGTTTGATCCTTCCCTCTTATGTTCCTATGAAGCACCAGTTGGCGGATATTTTAACCAAGGCATTGGGACGACATCAATTCGAGTTTTTATTGCACAAGTTGGGCGTTCGGGATCTTCACGCTCCCACTTGAGGGGGGGTATTACGATATTGACTATTGTATTATTTATGTAATTAGAAAATGGTGGATTGGTAATTACGACTAGCACTATAAGCCCTGAATTTGGCTATATATATTGTACCTATGTTTTGTGAATGATACACGAAATATAATTGACCGAAATTTAACAATTACAAAGGAGTCTTGTTGCCTTAGGATACGGGAAATATGCAAACAACTTAACAGACTATACTACTTCAAATTACAAGTGGACTCTAAGATCTCTTATCTCTCATAATCTAAACAGCTCATCATGTTTCAAATTTGTGGAGTATAACCTTATCTCTCCAAAGCCTCCTTATCACTCCATTAACAACCTTATCACTCCATTATCTCCACAATTGTTGATTTGTTTTGGTCTGAACATGTTTCGTTATTAGCCTCCCTCAAACTTGGTCGGGGCTGGAGGCCAAGTTTGGGGGAAAAATTAGGATTTTTGTCCTCTAACTTGGCCTACTTTGGATTTTAGTCCTGCTCCTGCTCCGGCGAGGAAAATGGTCCTCTAACTTGTTTATTTTTTTGAAAAATAGTCCTATTTGCCGGAAATAGCTGATTGGGCACCGGAATTTTAAGAAAATTCTTACGTGGCAGCCACTAGACTGCCACACTAAATCCTACGTGGCTATGGACCCCATTTTACTTCGAAAAAAGGATTTCTCTTTCCAATTTCCCCCAATTTCTTTCTCCTTCCAAGTTCCCCCAATTTCATCCCTAAAAAACAAAATACAGAGAATTTAATATATAAATAAAAGATGAAGATGAAAAATTGACGGTAGTAAATGGAGGAAGAAGATGGAAGAGGATTAGACGGGAGATGCAAGTAGTAAATTAGGAATTAGATTTGGAGGGATGAAATTGGGGGAAATTGGAAGGAGGAATCATTTTTTTAAAGTAAAATTGGATCCACAACCACATAGGATTCAATGTTGCAGCCTAGTGGCTTCCACGTAAGCATTTTTTTAAAGATTTCGGTGCCCAGTCAGCTATTTCCGGCGTATAGGACTATTTTTCGAAAAAAAAATACAAGTTAGAGGACCATTTTCCTCACTGGAGCAGGAGCAGGACTAAAATCCAAAATAGGCCAAGGTACAGGACTAAAATACTAATTTTGCCCAATAACTTAGCAATTCATGCCTATAGCTTCGAAACAGGCAAACCTGCACCAAAAAACATATATTATAAGGAGATTCAGACAGATTATTGGAAATAAGATACCAGTTTAGACTTCTTGCCTAATACTTTGGAGTTGACAATACTTGGACAATTAAGCAGCAAGAGGTGTGGAATTTCTCATTTAGGAAAGGTTCTACGCGGTTTGGATCAGACCAAATAGGGTATCCTTTGATTTTTCCCTACAGAATTTAATCACATTTCGGATTAATTAATAATCATAATATCTCAATCTGAAGGAAGAAGTTTAGCCAAAATGATTGAAAAAACATACAGAACATTTAAAGCAGCCAATGTCGCCATCCCTTCACGAGTCGACTGCAAAAACCATGTGCAAACTGTGGCTTTAAATAGTGTTCCTCCGCGATAAATTCAAAAAAGAAAAATGGAACAAGAACCACCCTACTTAGATGCGAAGCAATGTGAGGCACCACAACAAATGCGTTCTTCAAATCCGCGAGCCCGGGTTTCATGTTAGGTTCATCCTAACACGCACAAGAATAACACCATAATATGTAGTGTGTATCTAATGGTCAAGTGCATTGGAGGGGATCAAGATCCGGTTAGAACCACCCACATTCAACCCAAAACAATTAATCTTCATCAAATTTTCAGAAATGTCTGTCGATCCACAAATGTGAGTTTGCTTAACAATTTGTTGGGAACTATGATCCGTAGTATATAAACGTGTTATACCATTTTTTTGTAACCAATTTGTTGTGTATTTAGCATTTTTGGTAATAAAAACTACCAAGGACACCATTTATATGGGCAAAATTAGGATTTTAGTCCTGTAACTTGGCCTATTTTGGATTTTAGTCCTACTCCTGCTCCGGTGAGGAAAATGATCCTCTAACTTGTATTTTTTTTTGAAAAATAGTCCTATCTGCCGGAAATAGCTGATTGGGCACCGAATCTTTAAAAAACACTTACGTGGCAGCCACGAGGTTGCCACATTGAATCCTATGTGGCTGTAGATCCCATTTTACTTTAAAAAATGATTTCTCCTTCCAATTTCCCCCAATTTCATCCCTCCAAATCTAATTCCTAATTTACTACTTTGCATCTCCCGTCTAATCCTCTTCCATCTTCTTCCTCCATTTACTACCTTCAATTTTTCATCTTCATCTTTTATTTTTTTTTATTTATATATTAAATTCTATGTAATTTGTTTTTAGGCTTCTCCTCCTCAATTGAAAACATCATCGCCAGAAACAGAAGAGATTAAGGTAGTGGTGCCGCAAGTGAGCACAATCCATTGTTTGAACTTGCTTCTGATGTTGATGCTGTGAGTTTTGGTGGTCTTGCCTTTGATCATTTGATTTTATTCGATCCCATCGGAAACGTGTTGGATTTAATTTGAGTTGATTTGTTTGAGGATTTTCAGCAGGAAATGAAATATAAAATTGCAAAGGAAGATGAGAATTGAGGAAGAAGATGAAAACCTTCAAACTTAGCTATAGCATTTAAACTCCACTTCTACCCATCTTCTTTATCTGCATCCATTGAAACAAGGGCTAAATCTGCTAAGAGACAATTAGAGATATTATGAACTTTGGTGCTATTTCTTTGCGAGAACTTCCAATTCCAAATTGCAAATGATTCATCGCCTATCTCAGCAATTTCAAATTGCAAATTGCAAATTAATTAGGGATTAGATTTTGAGGGATGAATTTGGGGGAAATTGGAAGGAGAAATCCTTTTTTAAAGTAAAATGGGGTCCATAGCCACGTAGGATTCAATGTGGCAGCCTAGTGGCTGCCACGTAAGCGTTTTTTTAAAAATTCCGGTGCCTAATCAGCTATTTCCGGCAGATAGGACAATTTTTCAAAAAAATAATAAAGTTAGAGGACCATTTTCCTCACCGGAGTAGGAGCAGGACTAAAATCCAAAGTAGGCCAAGTTAGAGGACCAAAATCGTAATTTTGCCCAAGTTTGGGTGCAAACCAAGTAAGAGTAGCTTTAGTGGCTGGTTTGGTGAAGACGTCAGCCGTTTGGTGAGGAGCCGAAACATGTTGAGTGACGAGAGACCCTCGAGCCACCTGTTCTCGGACATAGTGATAGTCAAGTTCAATGTGTTTGCTGCGAGCATGAAATACGTGGTTGACAAATCATATAAAGAGCGCCGAGATTATCACAAAATAATATAGGTGTTTTGCTCAATGGAATTGATAACTCGTGAAGTAGATGTGTAAGCCATGTAAGACGGTGGGTTGTTTTTTCGCACACCTTGAAATAAGATTTGAGCCAAGATACGTGCAATATCCTGTAGTAGACCTTCGAGTAGTCGGACAACCTGCCCAATTGGCGTCGGAATAGGCAATTAAGTCAAGAGTAGTATTAGCAGTGAGAAGCATGCCTAATTGAATGGTGCCTTTGACGAAACGGAGAATCCGACGAACTAGTTTAAGGTGCTGATTCGTGGGATTCTGCATGAATTGGGACACAAAATTATCACTGTACGAGATGCCTGGGCGAGTAAAAATGAGGTACTGGAGTGCGCCAACCAAACTTCGGAAGACACTTGGATCTTCTAGAGGAGGAGAATTGTGAAGCGGCTTGTACTTGCTGTCCAAAGGTGTAGAAATAGGTTTGCAGTCCAACATGGCAGCACGTTCTAGGATAGTATGAGCATAATGGGACTGATTAAGGTGTAGACCAGTAGACAACCTGTTGACTTCAACGCCAAGGAAATGATGTATATCTCCCAAATCCTTCATTGCGAATTCATTACTGAGGACCTGTATAAAAGTATATACAATTGCTGGACTTGTCCCGGTTAAAAGCATGTCATCCACATATAATAAAAGAATTAAAGTTCCACGGGAAGTGTGACAATAAAAAAACGATGGGTCGGCTAAGCTACGTACAAAGCCATATTGAATAAGAAAGCTACTAAAGCGATCAAACCAAGCTCTTGGAGCTTGCTTTAAGCCATAAAGCACTTTATGGAGTCTACAAACATAGTCAGGACGCAACTGATCATGCCAACCAGGGGGTTGTTCCATAAATATTTCCTCAGTGACATTTCCGTGTAGAAAGGAGTTTTTAACATCAAGTTGAAGGATGGTCCAATTTGAAATGAGGGCTAGACTTAGAACTAGGTTTATCGTTCCAGGTTTGACAACAGGAGAAAAAGTTTTGAGATAATCAAGACCATCGATTTGATGATAACCCTTGGCTACGAGTCGCGCTTTAAGACGTTCTAAAGAACCATCCGGCTTTAGTTTAACTTTATAAACCCATTTTGACCCGATAACATGCATTTGTGGTGTGCGAGGGACTAAGTCCACGTTTTGTTATGATCAAGAGCTTCGAGTTCTTCAACCTTTGCAGCTCGCCAGCCTAAATGGTTAAGGGCTGACTTGATCGTTTTTGGCTCTTT
Source organism: Gentiana straminea (assembly GCA_036785695.1). Lineage (NCBI taxonomy): Eukaryota > Viridiplantae > Streptophyta > Magnoliopsida > Gentianales > Gentianaceae > Gentiana > Gentiana straminea. Next base: position 1,524,959 of record JAVUPR010000448.1, on the reverse strand, counting down.
CGGAATAGAAGGGTGAGGGCAAGCTGTGAGTGCATATTTAGGATTTGGTTTTATGATCCCAACCTTGGAGCGTGTGGTTATATGATGCATGGGAGCAGGAGGTGGAATGGATGAGGGCATAATAGGATTGGTGGTGGTGTTATGAGGTGACATGGACTCAGACGAAGTCATGGGAGAACTATGAGTAGGGCTGTTTGGTTGACTAATGTTTGTGACGGGGGCTTCTGACGCAAGTTCAGGTTGAGTATCTAGACTGCAATCGATTCATTAAATATACTGCCGTTTGAAAAGCTTCTACCCAAAGATAAATGGGAGTTCTACTGTGAAACATCATAGTGAGGCCCAATTCGCGGATAGTCTGTGTCTACGCTCAACTATACCGCATTGTTCGTGTGTGTGTGGACACGAAATATGATGCAATATGCCATTATTTACAAAATGAGTTTGAAGCTTTGCGTTAATAAACTCACCACCTCCGTCAGAATGGAACACTTTAATATCTTTATTAAATTGTCTATTAACATATTTTTCAAAGGTTAAATAAGTAGTAAAAAAAACACATATTTATAGCGCAATGGAATCAACCAACAATACTTGGAAAAATCATCCACAAAACAAGCATAATGACGAAATTGACCAATAGATTTAACAGGGGCAGGACCCCACAAATCACAATGTATGATCTCAAAAGGACTACTACTAACATGTTCAGCTTGTGTGAAAGGTAGCTTACTAAGTTTCCCTAGTTGACAACTTTCACACAAGTGGTCCGTTTTTATTTTACCTATTACATTGATCAATCCTTTGTTTTTAAGCAACTGAACTGAGGTCAACTGAGAATGCCCTAGTCGTTGGTGCCAAATCTCAGTTGTACCAGATTTATTCCTACAAGAAAAAAATGCTTGTGGCTTGTTGGAGTAGACATAAAGATCACCCGTGAGACTCCCTGTCATTAGCAGCTGACCTGTGTTTCTTTCCTTAACAAAAAAATTATTATCAGTGTAATCACATGTAACTTGATGTTGTTTTGTTAGTTGACTTACTGAAAGTAAATTTTTCTTAAGATTTGGAACAAGTAAAACATCTTTAATGCGTAGAGACGGGTTGTTTTGTTTGTGATTGAGATCTCCTATACCCGTAGTAGGTAAGGTTGATACATCACCAATGATTACGGAATCACATTTAGGATAATATCTCAAATTCTCTAGCATACCTGCATCACTTGTCATGCGGTTTGAAGCTCCGGTATCCATTGTCGATTCGGTGTCTGCAATTGAGGTATCAAGTGTAAACTTAGCAAGGGCATGAGGTAACTCAGTAGCTTCTTGTGTTGGTTTGGGGAACCACCAACATATCTTTGCAATGTGACCTTGTACTCCGCAGATTTGGCATTTCTCATTGGGGTACAACTCCCTTTCTTCCGTAGTCATCCGTCTTTGTCCAAGTGGTGGTGGTTTCCTTTGTTTTAGGGTGGTACTGTTTGCATTTTTGCCTTGTTGAGAATTGAATCCTCGTCCATATGAAGCAAATTTGGCGTCTGAACCAACTGTACCTGCGGCAAATTGCTGTGATCTTCCTTGTCTCTGCCCAACAAAGGCAAGGTGTGTTCCTCCGGAAAGAGCAGGCGTTCCTGCATTTGTAGAAAACCGACTCCTAAATTGGTCGAGATTTTGTAGATGAGAAACAAGTTCAACATATATGGGTCTTGGTGGTTTTAACATGGTTGTAGTGAAGGTCTCATATTGTGGACCTAGACTAGTCAAAAGACAGTAAACTTTTTCAGAATCTGTGATAGGCTTCCCTATAGCTGCTAGACTGTCACACAATTCCTTAAAGTTTCGAATGTGCTCCGTGACGGTTGTGGTATCATCTTTACGAAGATAAGTGATTTGTTGCTTCAAAGTTATTGTTGACGAGGCTCATGTAATGGAGTCACACGATGACACCGAGTTGTGGCATAAGAGGTTATGTCATATAAGCTTGAAAGGAATGGATGTCTTACCGAAGAAAAATTTATTGTCTTGTTCTAACAAAGCTTTGCAAGTGGAAAATTGTGCTCATTGTCTTGCAGGGGAAGCAAACTAGAGTTTCTTTTAAATCAAATCCACCTTCATGATAGTCAGAAGTACTTGAGCATGTTCATTCTAATAATTGTTGTCCCATGAAGACAAGGACGCTTGGTGGTTCCTGCTATGTTGTGACTTTTATCGATGATCACTCAAGAAAAATTTGGGTCTACACTTTGAAGACAAAAGATCAAGTGTTAGACATGTTCAAGCATTTTCAAGTTTCAATTGAGAGGGAAACTGGAATGAAGTTGAAGTGTATTCGGGCTGACAATTGAGGTGAATACAAAGGTCCATTTTATTATTACTGTAAGCAACATGGTGTTAGACATGAGAGAACTCCGCCAAAGACTCCGCAGTTGAATGGCTTGGCAGAGAGGATGAACAGAACATTATTGGAGATAGTCAGATGTTTTCTTTCACAAGCCGAATTGCCCAAATCCTTTTGGGGTGAAGCTTTGAGTACTATGGTTCATGTACTAAATTTGCCTCCATGTGTTCCTTTGCACAATGATGTTCTTCAAAAGGTATGGTCAAGTGCGATTTTTTTGGTTGTAAAGCTTATGTACATTTCTAAAGAAGAGAGGTTTAAGCTTGATGCTAAGACTAAACAATGTATTTTTCTGGGTTATGGTCAAGATGAGTTTGGGTACAAACTTTATGATCCTATTGACAATAAAATGATTAGAAGCTGAAATGTTGTGTTTGCAGAGAATGAGACTTTACAGAATGTTGATAAAAATAAGTGTTCAACACCTCATGCTAGTGATGTTTACCTGACTTGGGCCATGCAAAGCATATTTTAAGGATGCAGATTACTCATGACAGAGAGGCCGGGAAAACTCATTTGTCACAAGAGAAGTACATAAATAAAGTGCTTCAGAGATGTAGCATGAGTGATGTTAAATTAGTGTCGTCCGGTCCCACTTGCATTTTAAGGTGTCTCCCGTATCGATGTCTCTATAGCCAAAATGTCCAAACAAGACACTTTAAAACGATCTAATATGTGCACATTGCATACTTTTAAAAGCGCCTTAACAGATGCCCAGTGGATGCATTAGAAAGCGCCTCAGCATGTTACAGTAAATACATTTTTAACAAGCGTTATTATGTTCACACTTGAGACATCCAAAAGCGCCTTATCATGTACATTGGATACATTCAAAAGCGCCTCAACAGGTTTTGGGTTGTCACATTTCAAAGCGCCTCAACGGGTCTTGGGTTGTCACATTTCAAAGCGCCCCAATAGCCTCTTCATCCCACATTGCGAAGTGACCCTACAGCCTCATGATGCCACACTGAAAATCACGCAAACAAGCCCCTGAAATCAAAAGACAGCCCCAATGGTTTAATCACTCACAAAGAAATCAAATACAAAAATATCACTTACTCAGCAAAACAAGTTCAACCACAGATGCGAAAATTCATATCATTTACATAATGCAAGGCTTCAAATTTGCTTGATTTACTCTAACATAAGGCAACAAATATGACACAAATAGGAACTGCACAAACAGGTTAAATTTTCACTTTTCTATCATTATCTACAAGAATTAAAAGCCTCCCATTTTCTAAATATCCAAATGAATCAAGCTAACATAACAGAATATCTAAAAATATATTCAACTCAAAATACTCTAACTATACCACTACTTGACAAAACATTTCCCAGCCATTTCATTCCAAAATACAATCAAAATAGAAGCTTTGCAGAAGAATCTTTAGTCTATTTTCAATATTAAAAAAATAGAAACATACCCAATTAGAAGGAATTGCAGTAACAACATCCATGTGCATGCCAATCATTTTCGACGGTAGTAACAGACTCGCCTTGATTCTTACTCACTTTTAAGTACATCCCAACACCGCCACCACCTGATGTCTGATTTTCTAAAGCCCATGTTCCAGGATTGCTATACCATGACCCAAATTTATCCTGCAACGCGAGACAAGACCGTTAGGGGAAAGAATGCCCAGAAAAGAAATGGCTTAAGCAGTTAAGTAAAGCAAAGAACATCTAAAGATGTGGGGAAACTAACGATGTCAGGCACCTTCTTTAGTGCATAGCTGAGACGACGTAGATAATGAGGTACAGCTTTCCAATGTGACTGCTCAACGACATGCAAACCTTACAATGCCAAGTGATTATTGTTAAGACATAATGCGAGGTGGGACATTATAGCATTAAGATAGGAATGAAGAAATCAGAAAGCAGGTGTGTTTATTTTTTTTGATGTGAATCATATTTACCAGCTCTTGCTTCATCAACTGGAGTAGATTTGTGCGGCCTCAGTTCATCCGTTTGCCAGATGGAAGTAGCCTCTCTCCTCTAAAACAATAAGAATTACGGATTTACAAACCATGAATATATATGTGTATGTACAACTGTTTTTCCAAGTGTAAGCACAGTACCAGATCTTCTAATCCCATTTCTTTATCTTCTCGTCCAAGATCTGGCCTGTCTTTGTATTCCAAGAGATGCTGCAAGATTGAATCATATTAGATGCACTCTTACATTACACAAAATATTGGTGTTAATATCCTTGCCCCCACAAACACAAGCTATAGGTTGTGCTATTTATTACATAAAACAATCACCATTTTTCTACCACAAGTCAGAAAAAAGAAATATAAAAAAGAACATTCAAAGCAAAACAAAGCCAATATTCAACGAAATTTCGCCCCAGCTAGCTAATTTCCCTAAGATGAAACAATTAATGAGTTCAGGGGAAACCGACCACAGACACTCCATGAAACCGACCGAGTCCGACGTTCAGTACGCCACTCTGTTGAAAAATAAAGTAAAAAACACGGAGACGAATAATAAAAATAAAAAGGAAATAAAAACCACTTGAGCAAGGGCTCGAGTCCTTTCAACTTTAACCATGAATATAGGACCGACTTCTCTATGAAGAACCTCATCCAAAAGGCTCTGTAACATTCTGAAATCGTCTTCATGGCCTTGAAACGACAACTCCTCTGCTATACAGTCTGTTATATGCATCATTTTCCTGCTCTATGTGAAAATGCAGATACAGATTGTGAGATTTTGATCGTGAAAAATGGCTGACGAGCTCCAGAAGGGCACTGTCGTGCAACTGGTTCTTATCGTCGGGTGGTGTGTGTGACTGTGAAAATGGTGACAATGGAAAAAAAAATTTTGAAATGACATTGGGATTTTATACGAAAGACGACATTTTGTGGCTGATAAGAAATAACATACACCATTAAACATGTAAAGAACACATTAGATTTAACTTTGAAATCACAGATGAACTTTTGAGTGAATGCTGCAACAAGCAGAACGGATAATCGGATATAGAATATCACCATAGAAAAGTACTTTCCAGGATTCTGGGAACAACGCAAGATTGTCAGTAGGCCAAACTCAAAGAGCCCAGATGTCTCTCTTTTCACAACCTAGAAGATATTGAAAATCATGCTCTTATTTACTTGTTTCTTTATATAAATTAATAATTAGAGTAGGACACAGATTTTAGAAAGGAAACCTTTTTCAGAGATTTTCCATACATGCTATGATATGCAGAACCAACAACAGCCAAATGTGCCCTGCTTCTTTCACTGAATATTCGGATGAAAGTGTTCTCATCAGTTCCCATTTTCTTCTCTCCAGCATTATAAAGAGCTTTAGCATCAAGATTCAAGAAACAGATGGTCACATCCCGTGGTCGAAAACCAAATGAACCAATTGCATATTTTATACCTGTGGTGCATAAAAGGAACCTAAAGCACCAACAATTATTTCTCCCGGTACGAACCCACCAACAAAAACACTGGGACTTCCAGATCTTAATTGAGAGCACACAAGGCAACATCACAGATGCATAAGACAAGTAGTAAGAAAGTAAGCAAACAGATCATCAATCTCATATAGTTCATAACATTAGGACAAAGGGACTTTTCATAGCACATATGAGGCAAGATGACATACGCATAGTAATAGCTCACTTAAGGCATACTCTACGAGCTTTGTCACTTGAACATATCATTTCACAGAAAGATGGCAGTAAGCAGGGCACTCAGCATTAAACAAGTGCAAGCAGGCAAGTTTTAAAGCATGTCCTGGTATCTACAGTAATTAAGGCAATTGTTCAAAGGTGATACACGTACACATAACACTTCCCCTTGAAGAGCTCAGCCATGGACCGAAAGTGGGTTTTGCAGCTTGGTTTCAACATTATTTTTCAAATGTATTCCCCTCCTAGTGGAGCAAACACTTGTGAAGTTTTCGCCTCCTTGCATTAACAGGTTTTACTACGTCCAAGAACGAGGCTTCACAAACTTCTTAGCTTCCTGTCCATCAACAAAATAAAGTCAAAAGACCCCACCTAATCAATTAACAGACCACAACAGCGACAACTTTTATAGTTTCACCAGTCATTCGCTAAGTATACTGGTAATAAAACATGGCAGGCCAAAAACCACTGCATACATGACTCAAAAAGTTCTGTAAAAAGCATATGCCATGCCATCCTGCATAATCAACGGATTATACATCGCGACATCCATGATGAAAAGGACTGTTAACCTGGAGTCAACATAAAATTCAGACAAACCTTGAGTCAGTGGCATGCTCAAAGAATTAGAATCCAAAATTGCATGTTCAAGAGCGTTATAGAAGTCATCTGAATCTAAAACACATAATATGAAAAAGACATACCAAAAGTACTTGCGTGAATCTTTGCAGAAGTCCTGGCATCCAACAGTTTCCTAGCAGTATGCCAAACCCACTTCTGAAAGTTAGTTGTGGCTTAATGAGCAACTGATCGAGTATCTACGGATAATTGAAGATCACATTTTATTTGACCTAGACAAGCAAGTGAAGTTATAAGACAATAAGCTCGATTTAAAATGGAATAGTACCCACTTCAAACGCATCGGTGAATGCTCGATTATCCAATGCATAGGGGGCCAGCAGTACAAATCTTATCTTCCTCTGATTCCAATCCCCCATTACTCATCTTTAAACTACTATACACAGAAAAAGACAAAAAGCTTAAAATTCAAGATAGTGTGAAACTGTGAATATCAGGAACATGAATGTATAATTCCTAGCTAAAAGACCTATTTCTATAAAGTTTAATCCTAGTATGATAGGATATACTTAACTAGATAGGTTGGGAAATCAGAAATACTTCCTCCGCAACACTAATAATATGGAAAATTTAAAGCAATATGTAAACAAACATACCTACAATTGCAACACCAATCTGGACTTTCCTATAATTACTGCTACTCTCCATGCCATTGTACGAGAATACAGACATCTGCATTCATAGAACATCTTATGTTCATTGAACATGTTCTGCTCCTCCAAACCTCTAAACCATAAGACAAAGCGAAATCAACATTTTTTTTACACAATCAACATTTTACCTTCAAGATATTTTCCTGCATCAGACTCGAGAGGAGAACGTGAAGCTGGGGATCTCAAAGATTTTTCAGTTTTTTAGCAGTACGGACATATTTGACGAATTAGCTTCTGAACACGAAAATTTTGGTCCACTACACCATGAAACCCTTGAAATCACAAGATGTCCTTGAGAAAGAGAGGGAATTCAGGCAATCGGTGAGAGATTTTGAGTGCTAAGGGAATCAGGGCGATGATTTTGAGCGACAGCGAGACAGCGGAAACGGGAACAAAATTAGGGCTCTATGTGTGTTTAGTCTGTGTGATGTGAACGATCACCTCAATCCTAGTGGTGTGGGAATGCATTTGAGTGTAAGAAATGAGAGCTTATCAACTTACAATGGTGACAAGAAGAGAAACAGAGCAGTCACATCTCCTGCAGTAAAAAAACCAAGTGCATTATTACATAAATTAGAGCAAGAAATCACAAGCTAATTCATCCAGAAACTGAAAACCCAGAAAAATTCAAGCAAAATACCAAAACTTGTTAATGACTGATGATTGATATTATTTGTTTTTCCATTTTATGCATGTTAACGACTAAGGAAACAAATTCAAATCCTAATGGAGAAGTTAAAAAGGATTAGTATGACCAACCTTTTGATACTGAAAAGAACATTTCCATCTAACAACTGCAAGCAGTGAACCTACACATCTTGTCTTTAAGCTTTGTCCTAGAGAAGCAAAAAGGGAAATTTGAACAATCTTATTTGATTAAATATCTGGGCATTTCGCACAATCAAGTAAATGATGATCAGAGATGTTCATACAACTGTAGGAAACATGATAGAAAATTCCAGGACAATCTGGATTTTTCACCTTTACTTTGTTTACGAAATTGATTGCTTCATGAAAATCGATGGGCTTCTTTCCATAAATGTAAGATAGCTTAACTTCTACCAGGAAATTTCCACAAGGCTTTGGGGTACAGTAAGCAGCAGAAAGAATGTTGGCCTTCACAAAAACAAAAGTTGTTCAGATGATAATGCATGAACAAGAAAAATGTAATTGACCTTGGCAATGAGGTCCATCCATGATAGCCACCAGGCTGTCAAATAACTAGTGCCTATGAGTATTTCAACCTGTTATAGAATTAACATCAAACGAGATTTTTTAAGTAGAGCTCGTACATGATTACAAAGTAGACAGCTCCACACTTATATCCTACCTGAGTTGATGGATCCTTCTTGAACCACCAAATGCGAAGTCCCCTTCCTTGAGTTTATACGAGAACATCGCTGGACCCCTATCAGCAAACAAATAGTAATGAATCTTTAAGGATTATGTATGGCATACATCATCAGAACAATAAAAAGCAATAGCCAGAAAGAGCAGCGAGTTCTTTACAGAACTCTTTAAGCCTTTTAGGTTCAACAAGCTTCGAGCTCAACGAATCCCTTTGAAAGATAAAGCCCTCACTGAATTGGTTTAAGAGCATCTTGTTAAATTTTCAATGAGCAATGCATAATATAACCTCAATAGTGGTAGGATCCGGTAAATTAACTACTCTTTTTCACGCTCTGTAGTAGAAGAAATAGGGACCTGAGGAAGAATCATAAAAAGATTTCCAGGATCCACATGCTTTTCATGAAAAAAATATGCATTACTTTAAGAATAGGTAGTTTTAAATAGTTATATTTTGGATTTTTGTCAATGACATGGTTTTTATTTTGATGCATTAAGGTGATCAGGAAAAGAAAAAAGAAGTGTAATAGTGACGTAGGCACTTACTGAAATCTAGCCTTGAAACAAAAGGCTAGCTCATGGAAAATTAAAATAAAAAATCGCAGAAACTGAAACTTCCACCATATTATGCATTTCATCAGCTTATGGGGGATTCCAGCAAAAGAAATGGAAAATATGAGCGAATATTTCCACGATTGCTGCCATTGCCTCATGCTTCAGAAGGTAAATAAAAAACACTTATGGGGGATTCCAGCTTCATATCAACGAGCATAGGGCAGCCAATTTTATGCAATCTTCATATCTCTATTACAACAGCGCTATATTTTCTAGTGGTTTCCAAAAACACAATATCAGATTCAACCTGATAAGGAAAATATTAAAAAAAAATTGAGAACCTTAAGCACTATTAGACATTCATAAATTGGCTTCCAAGTTCATTAACCTTCTAGCTCATACACGTATTACTGCAGAAGTAATTTTTTTAACTAGAAATTATTAAATCTATCTTAAAATATACACCGAGTTTGAGGGAATTTACAGCATTAGATTGAAAATTGGCCAACAATAATCTAAAAAGGGCGAGAAGCAGAACATAGATAAATAACAAGTTTCCAAATTTGAACAATGAAAGAAATTTTGATAGCTTATAGCTTATCGCCAGCAACAGTTCCACAAGTGTCAATCCTATACTTGTTGATTAAGACTTTTGTATACTTTGCCTGATTGATGAAGATCCCATCCTTCATCTGTTTGACTTGTAATCCAAAAAATTAGTTGAGCTCTCCCATCATACTCATTTGAAATTTGCTTTTCATCAGATTTGCAAACTTCTCACACACTTTTCATCTTCTGATCCAAAGATGATATCATCTACATAGATCTGAACTAGCAATGTGCTTGTTCCATCTCCTAGTTTGAAATGGGCTTTGTCAATAGTTCCTTTGCAGAATCCATTGTTGATGAGAAATTGTGACAGTGTCTCTACCAGGCTCTAAGGGCCTGTTTGAGTCCATATAGTTCTTTTTTGAGCTTGTATTCTTTGTCCTCTTTTCCTTTGATATGGAATCCAGGTGGTTGTTCCACATACACTTCTAGAAGTCCATTAAGAAATGCACTCTTGACATCCATTTGACAAAAGTAGAAAGAGATGAAAATCGCAAAGGAATAAACCAATAAATTATCCAATTGAAATCAGTAAATGAAATCCATAATACCTGCAGCGGTGCAGCCAGACTTGATTTTGGATTTTGGAATAAGTATCGCTCATCTCCGGCAAGGAAACCCTTGGTCACTCGCAGCGATTTCACCTTATCGTTGTTTGCGCAGATGGATCGATGGAAGCAAAGCGACAATAGATTATGAGAGGTAGGGTTTTAACTTAGGAAATATGAGAAGAGATCGAATTATCTTCACTTTGGGCGGATTGAACGGGTTTTTCCATCGATCGAATTATGCGTCGAAAATGGTTATCGATGTTTCTTCGCTTTTAGAGGTTTCTTTGTTGAGATGGGTTTAATCGTGAAAGCATATTTTTGTTTAGAGGCTATTTACTTAAAAAATTATTATTTTTAGGGAAAACCAAATAAATATGGATAAAGTCACGTAAGACATTTTAAAGTGTCCTCATTGATATAAAGTTAAGACATTTGAAAGTGTCACCACAGGTTCTCAAATTTACTAAACAAAAATAATTATGGACCAACAAAACTTTGTAACAACATTGATTTTTAAATTTTTTTTTAATGTACAAGACATTTTAAAGTGTCTCCAATGCTTTAAAGTTAAGACATTTTAAAGTATCTCCATAGGGTCACACAAAACTACACTACATAGAAGACACTTTAAAGTGTTTCCACATGTATATAACAAAATTAAGACATAGTAAAATGTCTCCACAGGGTCTCACACATTTACAAGTGACTCTATATCATGTTTTTAGAGGCAATTTTAAAAAAATGTATTTATTGGTATGTCTCTATAAGTGTTTTTTGTTGTAGTGGGGTACTACTGATCTATGCCTTACTTTTGGTGGTGAAAAACCTGTGTTGGTCGGCTTCACTAATTCTGATATGGCAGAAGATGTTGATTCTTACAAGTCAACTTCAGGATATTTGGTTAAATTTACAGGGGGAGCTGTGTCATGGTAGTCGAGGTTGCGAAAATGTGTTGCACTTTCAACTACCAAGCTGAGTATATTGCATTAACTGAAACGTGTAAAAAGTTGTTGTGGATGAAGAAGTTTCTCCGATAATTTTATTTGAAGCAAGATCAGTATGTGTTACTTTGTGATAGCCAGAGTGTCATTCATCTTGGTAAGAATGCAGCTTTTCATTCTAGGACCAAACACATTGATGTTCGTTATCATTGGATTTTGGATGTGTTGGAGTTGAATTTTCTAGCACTTGAAAAGGTACACACGGATGATAATGGTGCGGATATGTTGACAAAAGAATTGACAAGGGAGAAATTTGAGATATGTCTTCCTATTGTGAGAATGACAAATTCCTCCACAATGTCCTGATGGTGAGATTTGTTGGGTGGATCATTCCTTTGTGGAACCCACAAAATAATAGAAAATAAATAAAAGGAAAAAAATAATATGTCAAGTATTATTTAAGGGAATAAGTTAGGTTAATTTTTCCCTAATCTTCACAACAATTAGAGAGGCAAAATTCGCAGCTTCTTTTGGTGTTGCAGCAGGAACTTTCCGGCGACGATCGGCCATCAAAACGGACTCCGATCGTGACGAAATTTGGAGGGGTAGTTTTTGTCTCCTTCTTATTCCAGATGAATGGTGGAATTTTTGTTTCAACGATTAAATTATCCAGAAATTGCCCGCGACTGTCTACTGCGTTTTCAGTGATATTTTTCAACAACTCTTGTATTTTGCATTCTTAGTTGATTCTTTGGTGTAGTTGAGTTGGTTGATGTGTTTGGAACACTTTTGTATCATCTTTTGCTGATTAGTGGAGATTTTGTGGGTCTTGGCCTCATGGTTTTTACTCTCTCACATCGAGAGGGGGGTTCCACGTTAAAAATTGTGGTGTTATCTTGTTGTGTTTCGTTTCGCTTTATTTGTGATTTAGCTTCGTTGGGGCTGCCTCGTTTAATTCCGTTGTGTGTCATTGAGAAGACTTTGTGGATATTTATGATACATGTGATATTGAGGTTGTTTGTTTTCTCTTTTGTATGATGCAACTGTTTTATAAGACTCACGTGTGGATTTGATCACGAGTATGTCGAGTGACCTATAACCATTTAGCCTTGCCTATGGTTTGGGCCGTTAGAATTCTAAAAAACCAACATGAATGAAACAATGGTTTGAAGCTCAAGCTTTTTAACTTCATCCCCTTTCTCTATTTCTTCAAGAGAAAAGCGACATTCAGAACAACAACGGAGAGAAGAGAAATTCATAAGCATCAAGAGCTACGAGAGATTACTATAGAGAGTAGAGATTCATGCCATAGGATCAAGAGCTACGAGAGATTACTCGAGATTGATGGTGATAACTGATAATGGGTTGTAAAAATTTAATATGAAAACAATATTTACATAATTAAAATATATAAAGTAACGGAATGAATTTTTTTTTTTGGTTAACTTCTTCACCTCACGTCATCTTTTTTGGGTAGGGTATTTATAATCCACACGGAGTAGACCAACCAACGGAAAAGACTACATCACCCGAAAATCCTCACAAAAAAAACCATAATTAAAAAAAAAGAAATTGAAAGCTCAGGATTTGGTTTCAGCAATGTTTCGGGATTCACTGGTCGGTGAATCTAGCTTTAGCGATAAAGCAACTACTAACTCATACTTATTCTTATTATTACTCATGTATACAATGAGTAATAATAAGTTGATAACATCTCTTGGAATTTCTAACTTTAAGCTCCAAAAAAAAAAAAAAAAAAAAAAAAAAAAACTTAAGAAACAAAATGAATGTTAGTGAATGCACTTGGTATTCTTAATAGATAAAAGTACATCCACAAATCACATTTTTTTCATACAAATGTTGTAGTATTTTTACATTTATTGTGGATTCAGATCAAGATATAGTTCTAAGAACATAGATTGAGATATGCAGTTAAAGTTTAAGCTTGATTTTGTTTAAGGTAGCAACAATTTCTTCCATGCCACTTCTTTCCTTTGGAAACTTGTTGGTGCAATTCAATGCTACATTCATTATCTTCATCACATAATCCATCATTTCATCAAAATGTTTCCCTTCAATTGTGTTTAGCAGACTATCATCAATAATATCAATCAGTTCACTCTCGGTAGAATTATTAATCGATATCCAACCGGGTAGAGTCAAGCTCTCGTTGAATATATCATCGTCGGGTCTTTTTCCTGTAAAGACTTCCATTAATAGTATTCCGAAACTATAAACATCACACTTTGTCGACACCAATCCTTCCGAGCCATACTCTGAAACACCATAACAACACAAATTAGTTGCTTTAGAAAGAATAATATTGCCCAGTTTGGTAGCATTCTCCACATTAAACATTTGCTATGAAATGATAGGATTAGAATTTGGTTTACCCGGAGCGATGTAACCGAATGTTGCTAGTGTATTAGTGTGTGTAATACTGTTTTCCCCCAACATTTTGGCGATGCCAAAGTCAGATACATGAGCAACCTTATCTTCATCAAGCAAGATATTGCTAGGCTTTAAATCAGCGTGTACGACTGGTTTTGGGCCACCCGAATGTAGATACTGCAGAGCAGACGCAACGTCAATCATAATGTTCACTCTTTCTCTGAAGCTTAGGAAAAGATTGCTAGAATGCAACCAATTTTCAAGACTCCCATTAGGCATGAACTCAAGTACTATCGCCTTGAAGTCGAGATTAGAACAACTCGAGATGACTTTAGTAAGATTACGATGACGAAAATTGCGCAGCATCTCGCACTCCACGTCAAAACTTCTATGGGCTCCTTCTGTTATTATATCAAACACTTTAACAGCAACAACCATCCCATCTCTAAGGGTACCTTTGTATACAGATCCGAAGCTCCCTTTTCCGAGCAAATTTCTTTCATTATATCCATCCGTAGCATGTTGAAGTTCATAAACTGAAATTCGATCCTTCTTCACTAATTCTTCACCTCTTCGGAACCGATTCTTTCTTCTAAGTATTAAATATACAACAATTATTGTAATGGCAGAATTGGTGGCTATTAAACCAAAACACAGAATCAACACATGCGGACGCGTCCACATTTTTTTCGGGGATGCATGATCATCATGACATGGAGAAACATGAAATCTTTTCTCTCCACAAAGACCTTTATTGGATATGAAAGATTCCCATGTGAATTTTGTAAAAGGGCCTCTATCTAGGATTGGGCCATCTAAATTGTTGTAAGAAGCATTAAATATTTCTAGGTACCGAAGCTCTTCAAGCGTTACCGGAATGGAGCCAGACAAATTATTTGCTGACAAATCTAAGTTCTTCAAACTTACAGCACTTCCAATTGATTTTGGGATCAGTCCTTCCAATAGATTGTAATCTAGATAAAGCTCTTCCAAGGTCAGTAAGCTTCCGATTGCATCCGGAATATTACCCGAGAGGTTATTCATCGACAAGTCCAGTACTATTATGTTCTTTATGTTCCCTACTTGGTTTGGAAGTGACCCGGTTAGGGAATTATTAGAGATATTAAGAACCAAAAGACTGTTCAGGTTCCATAAATTCATCGGTATACTAGAACTGAGGTTGTTGGAACTGAGGTAGAGCTTTCTCAAGGAAGTAGTATTCCCTATGCATTCAGGTATGGGCCCAAATAATGTATTGTAACTTAGATATAACTCGCTTAAACGCTGCAATCCAAACAAATCGCATGGAATCCGTCCGCGTATTCCGTTGAATCCCAGATAAAGAATTTGAAGGTTGTGTAAAAATGCAATAGATTTTGGGAATGGACTGATGAATTGATTGCCAGCAAGATCCAGTTCCAAAAGATTACTCAAGTTTCTTATGCTAGCAGGAATTTCACCGGACAATCCACACGCTCGTATCGTGAGAAATGTAAGAGAGTTATTAAGATTTCCTAGAGATTTTGGGAGGATTCCATTCAAAGGATTAAAAGATAACTCCAGATCTTTTAGATATATGCAGTTGGCCAGTGGTGTGAGAAATTCTAGCTCCAAAGACGAAGAAGAATCCTTTGTCAACTTATTCCCATACAAACTTAAAAACTGAAGAGACCTTAGATTCCCAAGGAAGTGAGGAACAGTGCCCTTGAAATTGTTTAGTGAGAGATCAAGTTGAGATAGTTGAGAACAATTTGAGATGAAGATAGGCACAACTCCACCGAGCATATTCAGATATATGTAAAAAAAAATTAAATTTGGTAGCCCAATACCCGTAGCTGAGGGTAGACTCCCAGTGAAATGATTTCTACTTAGATCCAAGAAATTTATACTTGAGATGTTGAAGATTCCTTCTGGTATATTACCAATCATTTCATTATCATACAAATCAAGACGTTCCAGATTTGGGAGGTTTCCAAGCTCTTCCGGTATGATGCCTGTAACAATGGAAAACACCGTGATTACAAACGTTGAAGTTCACTGCAGTAGTAACTGAGCCAAATAGCATCAGGCAAGGATTGAAGAATGAACAAGTTGCAGTTAAGTTTCCGACGCAGTTCAAAGTGAAAGTTCATCGGGGACTTCATCAAACACCTACATTAATGACTAAGTTAGCTAGTGGCGGTTATTCTGTTTTAACAGCAATGGTATCTTCTTGTAACACTATAATTGATCACACTTCATTATTCTCTCAAGTCTCTGTTGTGCGGAAAAACCCGTAACGAAAAAAAAAACACAACAGAATGTAAATAGAAGAATAAAAACACAGATTTAACATGGTGCATGTCACTCGGGAAATATTGACCAAGTCCAAGAAGTGTTGGAACTTGATCTTCGTAAACACCTTTGTCAACATGTCTGGAGGATTGTCTGAAATCCCGATCTTTTATAGTAGAATGTCCCCTTCTTCTACTATTTCCTGAACAAAGTGGTATCGAACGTCGATGTGCTTGGTGCGACCGTGATGGATTTGATTCTTTGCCAAACATATGGCACTTTGACTATCACAGAAAAAATCAATACTCTCTTGACGAATCCCTAAGTCCTTCACCAAATTATGAAGCCAAATGCCTTCCTTAAATGCTTCTGTGATTGCCATATACTCTGCCTCTGTGGCAGACAAAGCAATTGTTGACCGTAGTATTGATCTCCAGCTCACTGGTCCTCCTGCGATGGTAAACACGTAACCAGACGTTGATCGACGCTTGTCTAAATCACCAGCATAATCTGAATCGACGTATCCGGCTAGACGATTGACATTCGTCTTGTCTTTCTGGAATTTCAAGCAAATATCCGCAGTTCCATGAATGTATTGTAAAATCCATTTTACTGCTTGCCAATGTCCTTTACCAGGGTAGTGCATATATCGGCTTACAATGCTGACATCATGAGATATGTCTGGCCTTGTACACACCATTGCATACACCAGAGCTCCAACTGCATTTGCATATGGAATAGAATCCATTTGCCTTTACTCTGCTTCTATTTTTGGAGACAATGATGCACTCAAGTTGAAATGCGAGGCCATCGGAGTACTTACAGGTTTCGTCTTGTTATCAATACTAAACCTCTGAAGTATGTTTTTCAGGTATTGAGTCTGTGTTAAATAGACTTTGCCATTCAACTTGTCTCTACGGATTTCCATTCCTAGAACCTTTTTAGCTTCTCCAAGATCGTTCTTTTCAAACTCTGAACTTAGTCGAGCCTTCAATTTGTCGATTTCCACCTTGCTCTTAGATGCAATTATCATATCATCAACAGATAAGAGCAAATAGACAAATGTATTATCTTGGAGCTTCTTCAGGTAGACACAATGATCAAACTAACTGCGTTTGTACTCCTGTTTCTTCATAAAGCTATCAAAACGCTTGTACCACTGTCTAGGAGACTGCTTCAGACCATAAAGTGACTTTCTCAACTTGCAAGCCAATTTTCACGGCCTACAACTCTGAATCCTTTAGGTTGTGCCATATAGATCTCCTCATCCAAAGATCCATGAAGGAATACAGTTTTGACATCAAGTTCAGCAATCTCAAGGTCAAATTGTGCAACCAAAGCTAGCAGCATTCGTATAGATGAATGCTTAGCAACAAGTAAAAATATCTCATTGTAGTCGATACCCTCGTTTTGTATCTAATACTGTCGCTGCCAGGAGCACTATCCTTCTTGGCATAGACCCATTTGCAACCAATCGCCTTCTTGCCTTTAAGAAGTGGAACAAGCTCCCCAAGTCAAATTCTGATGAAGAGATTGCATCTCTCCTCCATTGCCATCTTCCAATTTTCATTTTCCACACTTTTCTCACCTTCAATAAAGTTGTATAAAATATTGTCTCCGGTAATTGGAAGAGCATATGCTACCATATCAGTGTAGCGAGCAGGTTTCTGAATATTTCTCTTTGGTCTACTTGTGCCAATAGATTCTGGTCGTCTAACTTCAGGTGTAAGTTTAAGAACCTCAACCTCAACAGAGCTTTCATTCTGATCTTCCAATTTGTCTTCAGGCGAGTTAGCTACATTCTCGTGATTCGTTTGAATCTCAAAATCCACTTGCTTATAAAATTCGGATTATCATTCTCTTTGTCTTGTGTTGTTTGTTTCAACATCATAGACTCATCAAAAGTGACATCTCGACTTCAGACAATCTTCTTTGACTCAGGATTCCAGAGGTGGAATGCCTTAACTCATTCAGTAAAATCCTATGAAAGAGCTTACTTGGCTCGAGGATCCAGTTTTTGAATTTGTTACATGATAATATGCAGGACAACCAAATATGCGCAAAAAATCATAGTCAGAAACGGCTTTTGCAAACCATACCTCCTTTGGAATATTTCCTTCCAGTGCTGAAGATGGTACTCTGTTTATGATATAAGAGGCATAAGATAACGCCTCTCCCCAATATGCCTTGCTTAATCCATACTGAGATAGCATGCATCGAACTTTATCAACAATAGTTTGATTCATCCGCTCGGCAACACCATTTTTTTGTGGTGTTCTTGGTAAAGTGTATCTGAATATCCCTTCTTCTTAGCATACATTCTTGAATGGATCTGACTTTTATTCTCTGCCATTATTAGAATGGAGCCACTTGATTTTTCTTCCTGTCTGAGTCTCGATCATTTTCTCCTAATTAAGAAAGATGTCTAGAACTTCATGCTTGTACTTCATGGTATACACCAGACATATCTTGAAAAATCATCAGTAAATGTAACAAACCGATGTTTACCAACCAGTGAAGCATTCTTTGAAGGTCCCAAATCATTAGTGTGTACATAGTCCAATGCTCCCTTGGTTTGGTGGATGGCAGTGCAAAACATGACTCTTGTTTGTTTGCCAAAGACACAGTGTTCATATAAGTCAAATTTTCCACCGTTGGCACCCTTTAGGTTTTGCAAATCTTTTTCACCAACATGCCCTAAGCGCATGTGCCAGAGCCTTGACGTATCAAAATATTATTTCTTTCTCGATTACCTTTTATGGCTAACAATACACCTCTTACTACCTTCAGAACTCCACCTTCCACGTTTATTTTGTAACCCTTGGATTCTAGAGTCCCCAATGATATAATATTTTCTTCAAATCAGGCACATACCTTACATTTGTAAGTCTTTTGATTGTACCATTGGGCATCTTCAACCGTGCTGATCCAATGCCTTTTGTCTCACAAGCATTGTCATTTCCCGTAAGAACAACTCCTCCATGTATCTCCTCAAAGCTTGAGAACAATTGTCGATCTGGACACATATGGTGGGAACATCCAGAATCCAGAATCCATCTTTTAGATGCATTAGCAGAAGATGCAGTGAATGCCCTGTCTCCGTCTTCTGTCTTTTCTGCAACATTTGCAGTAGACTTGTCCTTATTTGGACAATTCTTCGTCCAGTGCCCATTTTGACGAAAATACGCACATTCGTCCTTTGCAGGTCATTTTCAAGAATATCCTCTCGACTTTGTGTGAGCACGTCTAAAATATTTTTCTGATTTGTTGGTTGATCGACCTCTCGATACCGTTAGAGCTTCTGATTTAGTATCTGCGTGATCATGTTGATCATTCTTCCAATACTCATTATTCACCATAGAATTTGAAACATCATAAATTCAACCTCGCTTTTACCGTATAACAGAATTGTGGTTAAATTTTCATAAGTTTTTGTCAGAGAATTCGACAACAAAACTGCAATGTCTTCGATCATCCGTAATCTCCACATCTAGTTTCTGCAAATCCACAGGAATCTTTTTGAAATTATCAAGATGCTCAATCACGGGAGTACCTCTTTTGTACTGAAACCGAAAAAACTTCTTTTTCAAGTATAAATGATTCTCTACGCTTTTCGTCATGTATTTGTCCTCCAGTTTCTTCCAAAGAATTTTCGCTATGGTCTCCTACATGACAAAATACATTTTTCTTCTCATTGAACCGCTGATGATTTTCTCCTCTGCAATCCCTAAAATTAATTGATTGCCATTTGAAATAATCACAATCAATGTTTCTCCACTTTTGAGACCTTGAATGAAAAAACAGAGCTCGTAAATGAACTCAGAACGGTCAAATTATCTAGGAACCGGCCAAACTGTACAAAGAAAAATGATCAAAATTGACCATCATTTTAATTTTAGTTTTAGCCACCGATTCAATTTTGGTCGAAGAACATAAAAAAAAAAGTCTGACCGGGTCAGATCAAAGAGGCTGACTGGGTCAACCGTTACTTTTCCACCCGACTTACTGCAAATTTGTTGAGAATGCAGTTTAAATGCAAAGAAAAAGGGGAAACTTCCGAGATTGATGTCTTGTGATCCGGAGGTCCGTTTTTCACACCGTTTAAAGCAGTGGACTCTTGGAAACGAGAGCTATTTAATAGGATGAATAGAAGTTGATTTTAAGCAGATTTCTAATCCGGGTTTCATTAACAAACTATGTCTCTGATACCAATTTGTTGTGCGGAAACACCCGAAACGAATCGAAAGTAAAGCCCACAACGGAATGTAAATGGAAGAATAAGAACACATATTTAACGTGGTTCGGCAATTCACCTACATCCACCGGAAACAACAATTTTCATATCAGAGAAAAATTTACACACACAGGTTTATCTCTAAGGATCCCCACTTAGTACTGATCACATCTACATTCTTATATATGTTGATGATGTTATTATTACTGGTACTTCCTCTGCTGTTGAACAAGTAATTGAATATCTTGGCTCGCAGTTCCCGGTCAAGGACCTTGGCTGTCTTTCTTACTTCTTAGGTGTTGAGGTTCTCTCTACCCTAGATGGACACTATCTTACCTAACAAAAATACATCTTACAGCTTCTTCAGCGTGCTGGCATGGACAAATCTAAGCCATGCCCTACACCGATGTCTGCTTCAACCCACATTACTGCTACGTCCAAGTCTCCCTTCTCCGACCCTTCTTTATATCGTTCCATTGTCGTCGGCTTGCAGTACCTCGGTTTTACTCGTCCTGACATTGCCTTCGTTGTTCACAAAGTTAGCAAGTTCATGCACGCTTCTTCTGATGGTCATTGGCTTGCGGTTAAGCGTATCCTGCGTTACCTTAAACAATCTATTTCTGATGGGTGATTCTTCTCCACGAACTCTCCACTTACACTTAATGCTTACTCGGATTCTGATTGGGCTGTTGATCCTGATAACCGCAAGTCGATTGGTGCTTATTGTGTGTTCCTTGGAAACAATCTTATCAGCTGCGTTCCAAGCAACACCTTACGGTCTCTAAAATCGGCACTGAGGCCGAATACAAAACTTTGTCTAACACTGCTGCGGAGGTTCGATGGCTATGGCGCAGTTTTCTCACTGAAATGCAAGTTACTCTCCCCACGGCTCCTGTTCTCGGGTGTGATAATATTGGCGCTACTTATCTTGCTCATAATCTCGTCTTTCACGCCCGCACAAAGCATATTGAGATCGACTTTCACCATGTCCGGGAACTTGTTGTGGCGAAACGACTCTCTATCTCCTTTCTCAGCACGAAAGATCAATTGGCGGACCTCCTCACCAAGCCACTAGCTCGGCCTCGTTTCGAATTTCTCAAGGCCAATCTCTGTGTTCAGCCACTTCCCACGGGATTGCGGAGGCATGTTGAGGATATTACAAATAATGAGAAATTAGTTTAAATATATCATTTAAACATTTATATTTATCATGTACTTGTTGGCCTAGATTATGTGTCTATATAAACTCGGTTGTAATCACATCACAAATCATTGGAAAATATTTGATTGTTTTCACTTACAATATTCTGCAGCCATCATTTGAACATTAACAACACATGTAGAAATGAGCCATTATTCCAACGGTCTCAATAAAAAGAATTTAGTTCATTTCAGTTTTTGGTGATCATCTCAATCTGTTTCCTTTTGTGTCATAAATCTTAGAGGTCAGTTTTAGTTTAAATATTGAATCGGATTCAAGATTTTTTACACTAAATGCAAGAAGACAAGGCTGAAAGTCATTGGATGTATTAAATAAAGAAAGAAATAAAAAAAGTACAGAGATTCTTTCAAACATATTTAAGTAACCTAATGTTATGTACCTGTGAGATGGTTACTACCAAGATATAAAAATTGAAGATTAGTTAAATTGTTCAACTCCTTCGGCACTGTCCCTGCGCAAGACAAAGCATATAAGACTAAGAGTAAAGTTCTTGACATCGATTATATTTAAAAGGTATATTCATGATGTAGGGCATTTGTATTAGATATTAAGTAGCTTTTTTTTTAAATATTTATAATATATTCTTTTATAGGCAAAATTAGGATTTAGTCCACTTCCCATCCTGTATATAAATTTTAATCCAGTTTGTATTTTTTTTGATTTAAGGACAAAATAATTTCGTTCCGACTAAACTACCCCTACTAAAACACCACTCCTCCAACGGGCCATCCCTTTCATTTCAATTCAACTGCCAAAAGAATATATTGTTGACTATTCAAGGTCCATAGAGAAACCACACCGTACAATCATTTCATAGAACATTCTCATTCCACTAACATTACTCCAGAGAAATCTCATCGCACTAAGAATACTCTTGAGATTTCTTTATCCAATGAGATTACCGTGTAAGCTTTTCTATGCAATGTGATTTCTCTATGGGCTGGCCCGGTGAAATCTCTGTGGGTTTTCTATTTGCAGTTGCAGCCGCCCCGGCATAAGATAGTGAAGTTCTTGACATGGATGATGTCTAGAAAGGATCCAAATTTATTATCAGAAAGTACGTAGTCATTTTATTGTGCAGCTGAAATTGCTTAAGTTTCCAATTGACAAAAGATGGATACTACACTTACCTACTAAATTGTTGGACACGAAAAAGGCCCTCTCCAGATTTTCCATGTTCCAAAATGTTTTTGATATTTTCCCACTGAAGTTGTTGTAAGACAAGTCGAGATATGTAAGCCGTGAACATTGATGCAGATCTGACGGTAATGGACCGCTAAACATGTTAGACCACAGTGAAATGAAAGATAGTTTCTGAAGATTAGGACACATGGTAGTTGGCAGATTGCCATAAAGCTGATTAAAACCCAAGGCCAAATTTTCCAAGGAGGAAACATTAAAGATTTGAAAAGGAATTGAAGACAACTCATTTCCCGAACATATCAAATTCTTCAAGTTGGTCAAGTTAGTGATGGAAGAGGGTATAGAGCCGGTAAACGAGTTGTTGTTTAGATACAAGTACTTTAATTGATTGAGTGAACCGACCCAAGACGGGAATTCTCCTTAAAGTGCATTTTGCCTGAAAGTGCATTTTGGGTTAGACGAAGCACTTTCAATCTTCTCAACTGAGCTATTTCACTTGGCAAATCTCCTTGGAAGTTGTTTCCACTAAGATCCAGCGACGATAAGAAGGAAAGATTGCCCATTTGCGGTACTATGGTTCCGGTTAGACCACTACCTTCAGAACACCACCTTCCACGGTTATTTTGTAACCCTTGGATTTTAGATTCCCCAATGATATACTATTTTTCTTCAAATTAGGCACATACCTTACATTTGTAAGTCTTTTGATTGTACCATTGGGCATCTTCAACCGTGCTGATCCAATGCCTTTTGTTTCACAAGCAATGTCATTTCCCGTTAGAAAAACTCCTCCATCTATCTCCTCGAAGCTTGAGAACAATTGTCGATCTGGACACATGTGGTGGGAACATCCAGAATCCAGAATCAATCTTTTAGATGAATTAGCAGAAAAAGATGCAGTGAATGCCGTGTCTCCGTCTTCTGTCTTTTCTGCAACATTTGCAGTAGACTTCTCCTTATTTGGACAATTCTTCTTCCAGTGCCCCTTTTGACAAAAATACGCACATTCATCCTTTGCAGGCCATCTTCAAGAATATCCTCTCGACTTTGTGCGAGCCCGTCCAAAAGATTTTTCTGATTTGTTGTTTGATCGACCTCTCGATACCGTTAGAGCTTCTAATGTAGTATCTGCTTATCATGTTGATCATTCTTTCGATACTCATTATTCACCATAGAATTTGAAACATCGATAAATTTAACCTCGCTTTTACCGTATAACAGAGGTGTGGTTAAATTTTCATAAGTTTCTGTCAGAGAATTCAACAACAAAAGTGCAATGTCTTCATCCGTAATCTCCACATCTAGTTTCTGCAAATCCGCAGGAATCTTGTTGAAATTATCAAGATGCTCAATCACGGGAGTACATCTTTTGTACTAAAACCAAAAAAGCTTCTTTTTCAGGCATAAACGATTCTCTACGCTTTTTGTCATTTACTTGTCCTCCAGTTTCTTCCAAAGAATTTTCACCATGGTCTCCTTCATGACAAAATACATTTTTCTTCTCATTGAACCGCAAATGATTTTCTCCTCTGTAATCTCTGAAATTAATTGATGGTCCGCCATTTGAAATAATTACAATCAGTGTTTCTCCACTTTTGAGACCTCGAATGAAAAAAAAAGCTCATAAATGAACTCAGAATGGTCCAATTATCTTGGAACCGACCAAACTTTACAAAGAAAAATGATCAAAATTGACCAACATTTTAATTCGTTTCAATTTAGTTTAGCCACCGATTCAATTTTGGTCGAAGAATATAAAAAAAAGTCTGACCGGGTCAGATCAAAGAGGCTGACCGGGTCAACTCTTACTTCTCCACCCGTGTTACTGCAAATATGACGAGAATGCAGTTTAAATGCAAAGAAAAAGGGGAAACTTCCGAGATTGATGTCTTGTGATGCGGAGGTAAGTTTTTCACACCGTTTGAAGAAGTGGACTCTTGGAAACGAGAGCTATTTAATGGGATGAATAGAAATTGATTTTGAGCAGATTTTTATTCCAGGTTTCGTTAACAAACCATGTCTCTGATACCAATTTGTTGTGAAAACACCCGAAACGAATCGAAAGTAAGCACAACGGAATGTAAATGGAAGAATAAGAACACAAATTTAACGTGGTTCGGAAATTCGCCTACATCCACCGGAAACAACAATTTTCAGATCAGAGAAAAAATACAGACACAAGTTTATCTCTGAGGATCCTCACTTTGTATTGAAGCTAATACTTAGCTGAAAACGTGATGGAGTTACAATTGAGGAAGAGGTACTTTATATAGGAGAACATGGTGTCATATTTTCTTCCGTAGGCTATCTAGTATCCGAGACTTTTTGATCATATCTGGGACTTTTCATACTTGTAGCCATTGAAGACTTTTTTTGTTTTGAGGATATTATTGATAATGAGAAATTAGTTTAAATATATCATTTAAATATTTTTATTTATCATGTACTTGTTGGCCAAGATTATGTGCCTATACAAACTCGGTTGTTATCAAATCACAAATCAATGGAAAATATTTGATTGTTTTCACTTACAATATGGCATCAGAGCCTGGTTTTTTTTTCTCTCTTTTGTATTACGCCAAAACTAGCTCCCTTAAACCCACTCAAATGCCAGGTTTCATCCGCTATCCTCTACCACGGGCCCTCGTCAACACCGTCACCACCTCCGACCCGACTTCCTACACAGAAGCCTCTAAACACCGAATTTGGCATAATGTAATGAGAGAGGAAATTAATGCGCTGCTTCGTACTAACATATATGTACACTAGGGACCTTGTTCCGTTTCAGTCTAATATGAATGTTGTAGGTAACAAATGGGTGTACAAGACAAAACATTATGTTGATGGGCGATTCGAACGCCACAAAGCTCGGCCCGTAGCTATGGGGTTCCATCAAATTGAAGGTGTGGATTTTTTTGAGACGTTCAGTCTGGTGGTCAAGCCGGTTACTATTCGCTTGTTGCTCCCTTTAGCGGTTACACAGGGTTGGTCCATCCAACAGGTTGACATTCAAAATGCCTTTCTCCATGGTTATCTTTTTGAACCTGATTACATGCAGCAGCCTCAGGGGTTTGTGCATCCCAACTATCCGGATTATGTATGCCGCTTTAAGCGCAGCGCATATGGTCTTCGTCTGGCCCCTTGTGCCTGGTTTGCACGCTTTACGGATACTCTTTCTCGCTTTGGTTTGATGGCCTCAAAAGTCGATGCCTTTCTATATATTTATTCGCATGGACATGATCGCGTCTACATTCTTATATATGTTTGTGATGTTATTATTACTGGTACTTTCTCTGCTGTTGTTGAACAGGTCATTAAATATCTTGGCTCGCCATTCCTGGTCAAGGACCTTGGCTCTCTTTCTTACTTCTTAGGTGTTGAGGCTCTCTCTACCATGGATGACTCTATCTTACCCAACAAAAATACGTCTTACAGCTTCTTCAGCATGCTGGCATGGATAAATCTAAGCCATGCCCTACACCGATGTATGCTTCCACCCGCAATACTGCTATGTCTGACTCTCTCTTCGCCGACCCTTCTTTATATCGTACCGTCGGCGGCGGCTTGCAGTACCTCAGTTTTACTCATCCTGACATTGCCTTCGCTGTTCACAAAGTTAGCAAGTTCATGCACACTCCTTCTGATGATCATTGGATCACGGTTAAACGTATCCTGCATTACCTTAAAACTCTATTTCTGATGGGTTATTCTTCTCCAGGAACTCTCCACTTACACTTAATGCTTACTCGGATTCTAATTGAGCTGATGATCCTGATAACCGCGGGTTGATTGGTGCTTATTGTGTGTTCCTTGGAATCAATCTTATCAGCTACGTTCCAAGCAACACCTTACGGTCTCTAAAAGCAGTACTGAGGCTGAATACAAAACTTTCTAACACTGCCGAGAAGGTTCAATGGCTATGCAGTTTTCTCACTGAAACGCAGTTCAACTTGACTCTTGTTTGTTTGCCAAAGACACGGTGTTCACATAAGTCAAAATTTCCACCCTTGGAACCTTTTAGTAAACTCTTACTCACAAGGTTTTGCAAATCTTTTTCACCAACATGCCTTAAGCACATGTGCCAGAGCCTTGACGTATCAAAATATTATTTCTTTCTCGATTACCTTTTATGGCTAACAATGCACCTCTTACTACCTTCAAAACTCCACCTTCCACGGTTATTTTGTAACCCTTGGATTCTATAGTCCCCAATGATATAATATTTTCTTCAAATCAGGCACATAACTTACATTTGTAAGCCTTATGATTGTACCATTGCGCATCTTCAACCGTAGTGATCCAATGCCTTTTGTTTGACAGGCATTGTCATTTCCCGTAAGAACAACTCCTCTGTCTATCTCCTCGAAGCTTGAGAACATTGTCGATCTGGACACACGTGGTGGGAACATCCAGAATCCAGAATCCATCTTTCAGATGCATTAGCAGAAAAAGATGCAGTGAATGCCGTGTCTCCGTCTTCTATCTTTTCTGCAACATTTGCAGTAGATTTGTCCTTATTTGGACAATTCTTCTTCCAGGGCCCCTTTTGATGAAAATACGCACATTCGTCCTTTGCATGTCGTCTTCAAGATTATCTCTCTCAACTTTGAGCGAGCACGTCCAAAATATATTTCTGATTTGTTGTTTGCCCTACTACCTCTCGATACCGTTAGAGCTTCTGATGTTGTATCTGCGTGATCATGTTGAGCATTTGAAACATCGATAAATTTAACCTCATTTTTACCGTATAACAGAGTTGTGGTTAAATTTTCATAAGTTTCTGGCAGAGAATTCAACAATAAAAGTGCCATGTCTTCATCCGTAATCTCCACATCTAGTTTCTGCAAATCAGCGAGAATCTTGTTGAAATTATCAAGATGCTCAATCACGGGAGTACCTCTTTTGTACTGAAACCGAAAAAGCTTCTTTTTCAAGTATAAACGATTCTCTATGCTTTTCGTCATGTACTTGTCCTCCAGTTTCTTCCAAAGAATTTTCGCCATGGTCTCCTTGATGACAAAATACATTTTTCTTCTCATTGAACTGCTGATGATTTTCTCCTCTGCAAATTGATTGTCAGCCATTGAAAATAATCACAATATGTGTTTATCCACTTTTGAGACCTCGAATGGAAAAATAGAGCTCGTAAATAAACTCAGAACGGTGCAATTGTCTAGGAACCGACCAAACTTTACAAAGAAAAATGATCAAAATTGACCAACATTTTAATTCGTTTAAATTTTAGTAGCCACCGATTCATTTTTGGTCAAAGAATATAAAGAAAAAGGTCTGACCGGGTCAGATCAAAGAGGCTGACCGGGTCAACTCTTACTTCTCCACCCGACTTACTGCAAATTTGGCGAGAATGCAGTTTAAAAGCAGAGAAAAAGGGGAAACTTCCGAGATTGATATCTTGTGATCCGGAGGTCCGTTTTTCACACCGTTTGAAGCAGTGGACTCTTGGAAACGAAGCTATTTAATAGGATGAATAGAAATCGATTTTGAGCATATTTCTATTACAGGTTTCGTTAACAAACCATGTCTCTGATACCAATTTGTTATGCGGAAACACCCGAAACGAATTGAAAGTAAAGCACAATGGAATGTAAATGGAAGAATAAGAATACAGATTTAACGTGGTTTGGCAATTCGCCTACATCCACCGGAAACAACAATTTTCAGATCAGAGAAAAATTTACACACACAAGTTTATCTCTGAGGATCCTCACTTTGTACTGAAACTAATACTTAGCTGAAAATGGGATGGAATTACAACTGAAGACGAGGTACTTTATATAGGAGATGGTGTCATATTTTTTTCCTTAGGCTATCAAGTATCCGAGACTTTTTGATCATATCTTGGACTTTTCATACTTGTAGCCATTGAAAACTTTTTCTGCAGCCATCATTTGAACATTAACAACACATGTACAAATGAGCCATTATTCCAACAGTCTCAATAAAAGAATTTAGTTCATTTCAGTTTTTGCTGATCATCTCAATCTGTTTACATTTCTGTCTTAAATCTTAGAGGTCAGTTTTAGTTTAAATCTTGAATCGGATTCAAGATATTTTACACTAAATGCAAGAAGACATGGATGAAAGTCATTGGGCATATTTAATAAAGAAAGAAAAAGAAATAGAAAAGTACAGTTTTAGTAACATAATGTTATGTACCTGTGAGATGGTTACTACCAAGAATTAAAAATTGAAGATTAGTTAAATTGTTCAACTCCTTCGGCACTGTCCCTGCGCAAGACAAAGCATATAAGACTAAGAGTAAAGTTCTTGACATCGATTATATTTAAAAGGTATATTCATGATGTAGGGCATTTGTATTAGATATTAAGTAGATATTTTTTATAATGGAGTATTATTAATATAAAAGAATTGTTGACTATTCGATGTCCATAGAGAAACCACACCGTACAATCATTTCACATAGCATTTCATTGCACTAAACCCATTTCTTATTGGGTGCAGCTGCCCCTGCATAAGATAGTGAAGTTCTTGACATGGATGATGTCTAGAAAGGATCCAAATTAATTATCAGAAAGTACTTGGTCATTTTATTATGCAGCTGAAATTACTTAAGTTTCCAATTGACAAAAGATGGATACTACACTTTATTGTGCAGCTGAGATTACCTACTAAATTGTTGGAGTCGAAAAAGGCCCTCTGCAGATTTTCCATGTTCCAAAATGTTTTTGGTATTTGCCCACTGAAGTTGTTATCAGACAAGTCCAGATATGTAAGCCGTGAACATTGATGCAGATCTGATGGTAATGGACCCCTTAACATGTTAGACTGCAGTGAAATGTAATATAGTTTCTGAAGATTATGACACATGGTACTTGGCAGATTGCCGTAAAGCTGATTAAAACCCAAGGACAAATATTCCAAGGAGGAAACATTAAAGATTTGAAAAGCAAATGAACCAGACAACTCATTTTGATAACATATCAAATTCTTCAAGTTGGTCAAGTTAGTGATGGAAGAGGGAATAGAGCCGGTAAACGAGTTGTTGTTTAGATACAAGGACTCTAGTTGATTGAGTGAACCGACCCAAGACGGGAATTCTCC
This sequence comes from Gentiana straminea, assembly GCA_036785695.1. NCBI lineage: Eukaryota > Viridiplantae > Streptophyta > Magnoliopsida > Gentianales > Gentianaceae > Gentiana > Gentiana straminea. The sequence goes on along the minus strand of JAVUPR010000448.1, from coordinate 1,495,274 downwards.
TGAAAGTGCATTTCGGCTTAAAATAAGTACTTTCAATCTTCTCAACTGAGCTAATTCACTTGGCAAATCTCCTTGGAACTTGTTTCCACTAAGATCCATCGATGCTAAGAAGGAAAGATTACCCAATTGCGGTACTATGGTTCCGGTTAGACCCATGTTTGATATATTTAAGGATTTCACCCGATAATGACGTACGGCACAAGAGACTCCAATCCAGTCACAGACTGATGATGATGATCCATTACTTGCAGACCAGTTCTTAGTCAAGATTTGGTTAGGATCATGACTGATTCTTGCTTTCAAGGATAGAAGAGCGTCTTCATCGCTTATAATATTGCTATGTTTAGCGGTGTCCATTGCTGCTGCTGAAGCCCAAAAGCAACTTATTATTATAAAAGAAATAGTGTAGCAGTAACATAGAAAACTACTTCCTTCCAATTCCATGATGAGTAAGTACAAAGTAGTGATAACTAGTAAATAGCATGGCCACTATATATTTAGCCACCAGAGTTGAATATGAATTGACCACTGGACATCTTATTCCACGCCAGCCATCAATACTTGACCACACCACTTCTTTTCCCTGTTTGTTTCCTACATGTAAGTCCAACCCATGGGTATCAAAATCAAACCTTTGGACACTATTTACTTGGATATCAGATATTTATCTCCAATGGGAGGGTTTAAATCAGAGTGTCAATATCTCTTTTTGTTTTTATTAAATATTTTGATGATCTTAATAATTTTTATGCGTGTGTGTTTTTTTCGTATCCGTCAATTTTTTTATGTAATTATAATTATTTTTGAAAAGTTATATACAATGTCTATCGTATATAAAATCCATATTATGATACGTGGAAATGAATATTAATTTACAGCAAGTTGTAGCTAATTTTTTTATTTAATAATAATTCTTAAAAAATTATATACTTTCCAAGTTTCGACCATCGGATCTGTGTTTCCGTGCCATTTGTCGAAGAAAAAAAATACTAGAAACTTTTAACAGACAAAACGAGAATTAGATTTAAAGAAAAATAGATGTGAAAAAAAAATATGGATATATTGAATGTGATATGGGGTATTTATAGTATGTTATAAAAATATATAGCCGTTGCGTTATATTACGTTTTTTAATCAATTTATTTATTTTTTAAATCAACCAATCAAAAAAAGAACAAAACAAGAGACAAGGAAGGGACAAGCCCACATGGGCTTTGCAAGGAGCACTTTTTAGGCTACAAAACATTCACCCGTGCGCGTGTATGAGTTGGGAAGGTACTAACCAAGGGTTCAAATATAGTACCTCTCCTGGATCACACATAATTTTGATACCTATCAGTTCTTTCCATCGGAGATGTTAATACCTTTTTTTAGGGTCAAAATTTGATTTTGGCCCCTACCATTGGACTCGAAGGCTAACTGTTTGCTGGCTGGGAGCTGTATGAGCTCTAAACGACGTTTCTTTGAACGTCAGCAGCACCGACGTCGGAAGACAATGTTAACGACATCCACACTGACGAACAACTAGGTTACCCTAGTGATCTTTTATGATCAACACGTCATCTCATCTGACGTTGTATATACACCGACATGTCACTGTAAGAAATGTTTCAAGCACCCGGTCGTCTTCCCCATTCCTCCGATCGGGAAACGGCCGGTTCATCGAAAAATACCTAAAAAAAACCTCTGATTTCAACCCTATATCTTCCAGATTTCAACCGAAAACAAAACACACAACATTGAAATAAATCGTAATGCAAATCGTCGATGATTACTCCATATAAATCGAAACAATTTACACCATTAAAACCTTCGATGAAATGTTTGTGTCCTTCTCCTCAATTCCCTTTTTTTTTCTCCTTGCTCTAACACTAAACCCTCATAAAATAGCTTAACTAATTGTTTTAGCTCTCAATATATATACATATTTTTTGTTTGGAATTAAATATTTAAATTTTTTTGGTATCCCCCATTCACTTTGCACACACTAGCTACACGGCTCCCTCCATTCCCCACCAATCCAAAAACCCTTCATTTCTCTAATGTAATTTTTACTGACACTAATGGTAGAAATAAATACATTAACTACTCCCATACCAAATAAAAAGAAATACATAAATTATATATTTACTATTACTACTACTTCCGTCCCATAAAAAGTGACCATATTTTACTATTCATGCAGATTAAGAAACTCAATTAATGTATTGTGTTTTAGAAGTAATAGATATATATACCCATATCTTATAATTAATGTTTGTATTGGAATATTAAAATGAACTTATAACAATAAATGTTAGGCTAGAGATATGTTTGAAAAAATAGCATTAAATGATGTATTGGTTTTCTAAATGAGCACTTTTTATGGAACAAATTTTTTTTTTCAATTGTGGACATTTTTTTATGGAACGGAGGTAGTATTATTTTAACCAATTTACCAAAATGCCCTTAAAAGAAATACATGTCATTACATATAATGTGTTATTAAAAATTGGTAAGAAAACATTATTACATAATTAAAATATATAGGTTTTTGTCAGGAAGGACAAAATAATAAAGAAATCAGGATGCAAAGATATTGCTAATTAGAAAGGACAAAAACTATGTGACTTTCCAAAAACACCATTTTCCTATATATCTATACAATAAAAAACCTTCCTTCTAAAAAAAACAAAACAACCGGCAACCATAATTGGCAAACATCAGCGCTCAGAAAATTCATGGCCGCCGGAAATTTCATGGGCGCCGGAAGTTGCAGACAAAACCCTAGCCGCATCCACACCTCTATAAAAAAAAGGCATCAGCGTTCAGAAACCTAATTGATGGCCGGCTGAGAGGGAGGCGTTGAGAGATGACCGGATTTTCTGTGATTGATCCGAGAAAACATCCAAGCCGGATTGAAGACGTTTGCTTCTAAGGTTGAAGACATATTCAAGCCGGATTGAAGACGTTTTTCTTCTAGGGTGAATAAGGAGGTGGCAGCAACTGTGAGGGATGTAATGGGAATTAGGTTTAACGCCGGAAAACATGGCATCCGATGCCGGAAAAGCTATTCCTCTTCTTTTTTTTTTTCTTTTTTTTTTTCTGACATAGATTTGAGAACGGAAAAGAAAAAAAAAAAAAAGGGGACGATTATTGCTAATGGCAGGACGTGATGGTGGCCGGACGATTATTTTTTTGGTGGTGGCCTGACGTGATGGCTGTATTGTTTCTTCAAGCTGTTTTTTTTTTTTTTTTGAGAAACTTTAGGGTTTAGGGTTGTTACTATTAATTTTCAGAAGTTACTACAATTTTTGATGTAATTTTATCTATTTTATGGGTTGTTACTTCTTGTTTATTGACTGTTACGACCTGTTTATGGGTCGTTACTACTTGTTTTTAAAATACATTACTACTTGTTTGTTGGTCGTTACTATTTTTCCATTGGATGTTACGACATTTTATGGGCTGTTACTTCTTGTTTCTTGGCCGTTATTATATGTTTTCGTGGCAGTTACTACATTTTATCAGTGTTACTGCGTGTTTAATGTGTAAAAGGGTATTTTTGTCTATTTATTATGAATTTGTCATTTCTAATCACATAACATGTAGTAACGTCTTTCTGGACCCATTTTGAATATTTTTTTATCCTTGTAGCCCCTTCCCCCTAAAATATATAAATTAAGACGGAATGAACCTTTTTTTTGTTGTTGTTGTTGTTAACTTCTTCACCTCACGTCATCTTACCACCATGGGTAGGATCCACACGGATTAGATCAACCAACTACTAACTTATACTATTTTTTTTTCTTTTTTGAAGGGGACTAACTTGTACTGTTATAATGTATACAATGAATAATAATAAGTTCATAATATCTCTTGGAATTTCTAACTTTAAGCTCAAAAAAAAACAACAAAAAACTTTAGAATAGAAAATGAATGTTAATTGGTATTGTTAATAAATAAAGGTAAATCCACTCTGTACAGCTGTACTCAGTACATCGGCTTGGCGTTTATCTAGGCCAGTGGCGGATCTAGAATATTTTTTTAGTGGGGTCGCCGGACCGTAAAATCACATTTTTTTTATCTAAAAACTTGTTTCAGTGGGGTCACAGGAGCTTAAAACTATATTTTTATCAATAAAATAATACTTTTTAACAACAAAACTACATCGTTTTAATACTAAAAAAAATTTCCCAAATCTCAGTGGGGTCACGTGACCCCCTCTAAGTACACACAGATCCGTCACTGATCTAGGCTATAAGACCTGGGTACTAGCTCTGCTAAAAGCATAATCAGTGTGTGTTAAACCTCTCGTATCCGGAAAAAAAAAAAAAAAAAAAAAAAAAAAAAAAAAAAACATTTTTGGTATGTTTGTATAAAAAAAGTGTTATGCTTAAAATTTTGGATGATGTAAGTAATATATAAACTTTAATTTTTTTAAATTTTATTATTATTATAAGAAATGTACATCCTTCATAGAAATGTTGAAGTATTTTTACATTTATTGTGGATTAAGATCCAGATATAGAGTTCTAAGAACATAGATTGAGATATGCAGTTAAAGTTTAAGCTTGATTTTGATGTGTCGTAAGCGGTAGGTTCAAACACTTGGAATATAGAACTCGATATTTTATTGATACAAATATACAACAAATGGGACACTTGAAAAATACAAGAAGAGAGCAACTAGAAAGTGTTTGATGTGGGAGACTCACTTCACAACTTGTGTGTGTTGTGTTGTGTTGTTGGCCTAAGTTACAACTCCTATTTATAGGAAAGGTAAGAATATCCTAGAAAAAATAGTAGATCATTCTAGAGAATATGCACACTAGATGTTTCTAGGCAAAGTGTGCATTAGATATTTATCTAAGTATTTTCTAAATTCTGATCATTCTCTAAGGAAATAATTTCTAGATTTTTCCCATGTACTAGTTGTAGAATAATCTAGAAGTCATTGACTTCTAACAGATTTTGTTTAAGGTAGCAACAATTTCTTCCATGCCACTTCTTTCCTTTGGAAACTTGTTGGTGCAATTCAATGCTACATTCATTATCAATCAGTGCACTCTCGGTGGAATTATTAATTGATATCCAACAGGGTAGAGTCAAGCTCTCGTTGAATATTTCATCGTTGGGTCTTTTTCCTGTAAAGACTTCCCCGGTTAGACCCATGTTTGATATATTTAAGGATTTCACCCATTAATAACGTACGGTACAAAAGACTCCAATCCAGTCACAGACTGATGATGATGATCCATTACCAGTAGACCAGTTCTTAGTCAAGATTTGGTTAGGATCATGACTGATTCGAGCTTTCAGGAAAAGAAGAGCATCTTGATCGCTTATAATATTGCTATGTTTAGCGGCGTCCATTGCTGCTCCCGAAGCCAAAAATCAACTTATTATAAAAGATACAGTGTAGCAGTAACAGAGAAATCTACTTCCTTCCACTTCCATGATGAGTAAGTACAAAGTAGTAATAACCAGTACGTACGTACGTACTGACGGAGGGTTACTTGGTAAATGGCATGGCCACTATATATTTATTTAGCGAGAAAAATTAGTGTGAAGGACGACGATGATTATTTCTTATTTCATCTCACACACACTAGGAGTGTGTAGGTGTAGGTGTGATCTAGTTGGATTATATCATGACGTACTCTCCACTTGGTATAACCCGAAAATACCCGCTCCACCATAACTCTTCTCGTATTTAGCTTGTGTATGTGGAATGTTCAACATGCATTAGCCGCCAGAGTTGATAAGGACGGAGCTTTATTGGAGTCAATGAGCAGCAAAGTCTTTGAATCAGACAGAATTTTTTGTTGGTAGTAGGTAGTAGGTATATATATATATATATATATATATATATATATATATATAAAAATTGTGCATATTTCGTCGTCCAATTTGTCTGTTTCCCCCTTTTTTTTCCACCCCCTAACATGCCCCTGTTCTTATCTTCCTTTGTCGTTTCCCTCCTTTTTTTCCCATTTCGTGCCGTTTGTTGCTGTGTCTTTTGGGAAGACGGAAACGACTTCGTCTACTCCCTATGCCAACGCAGATCGTAGGTCTAGCACATGGCCGCTTTATGTCGGCAGTAGGTTTTACTTCTATTGCTGTATTTCTTATGCCGCTGATCGTAGTTGAGCGAAGAGGATCAATGTAATGTAAGTGATAAAAATTTTGAAATATTGTTCATTTACTAAGTTTATTAAACAAATTGGAAAACTTTAAAGAGCTTATTCATAATAAATGTATATGCATCTACAACAGATGGTGGTGATGTACCTTCTTTTGTTTCATATGACTCGGATCAGCAACAAATGACATATAATATGATGGATGCTTTCGAAGTGGACGATGTTCACACTAACCATATTCACCACTCACCAAAAAGAAATGGTTATGTTTCACGGTCTGCAGTGGAATTAAGATGTCGAGTAATGCCTCCTTCATGTCAAGAATTCATACCCCAAGGATTCTTCTCGTATTAGATGTGGATCCTTTGGACACTCATACAAAGAAAATGTGCGGGTATAATATTTGTTGTTCAAGCATTACTCTCTAATATTTGTGAGTACGTCATTGGATTTGGTCTGAAAATCGAAGAAAATTGTTAGGATTTCTTAGTTTCGACAGGGAACCATAATTTTTACGGGTAAATCATCAATTTATTTTGTCTCTAGGAAAAATCATTTGGCTCAACAATTGTTGTTAGTTGGTGGATAGTTGATGTTATTTTTATTAATTTGTTCATTGCTGATTTTGCAGAACAATTGGCATGTGTTTTTTGCCATCTACAACAGCAGTAGAAGGAACGAATGGAAGCGTTGAATATTTTTTCTGCTAATCATTGAGAAGATTGCACTTTTCAAGCATTTGCGTTGTAAGTTATGTGTGTTTGACATTGATATACGATTTTCTTGCTATTAAATTTGTACAAGATTCGATTGCTGATATACCTTGGTGGCCTTATTAGTTGTCTACCCTAATTCGAACATTTATGCTATGAAAAACTCCTTCAAGAGGTACTATCTAACATTCTCTGTCTGATTTCCTGAATTTCCCTCGTTCTCTTTTCAAAAATTGCTTGGAAATATATTAGAATCTTGGGTGATGTTCCTTAGACTTTTATTGAGCAGAACAATTATGAAGAACTTGTTAAAGGGATTTTGGATTATCAAGAAAGTAATGTCTTGTAGGTTCTCCTGCAGCTGGAAATAAGGTACATTTTGTCTTCAATTACCTTTTCATCTCCTTGGTTTCACGATATTTGTAATTTTATTTTCAGCGTTTCATATTTATGCTTTAACCTTTCATCTACGCGTTTTTACCTTTGCAGTACAGTTTTTTGTACGAGTTTCTATTGGTCGAAGCATATCAAATATTTCGGCTGTTTGACATGTGCTACCTTGAACTGAAAATGTAAGAAAGAGTTCATAGAAGAGGGGTTAAAATGCGAAGATGAAACATTGAGGATGAAAGTGCAAATTCTGTGAAACAAATAAACTACGTATGTAAATAAGTACGGCTAGGGTTCAGGTACGGTTGCCTCCTTCAGCCCCACTCCTATAAAAAAAATAAGCGAAGGAACATATATGTATGTTTGTAGTAGATCTTCGACATCTGTATGTGTGATAATATACAAACTATTGAAAAGATATATGTCCTAACGGTATACACCGACTCATCCACTCCGTAAAAAAAGCCCTTGCACAACGAGATAACATACACCGTAGCAGAACTAACTACTTAAAACATACCGAACAACTACATTTATGGGCAACATTGTGCCGAGCACGTAAAACCACCACTAGTTATTGAATATGACTTGACGACTCGACATCTTATTCCACGCCAGCCATCAGTACTAACGATGGTACGCCACATCTTTTTCATGTTTGTTTCTTAACGGACCTAACCTAATCACTCCCACACGGGCCAAAACGTTTTAAGGACAGAGTGTTGTCTCGACTCAGTCAATAAGTTTTCTGTCATATTTTTGCTTCTTTTTTGTTGAATTTCTTGTTAAACAACTTGCTAGATTAACATTTTCCACAACATATATACTTAAGACCTTTTTTTGTATTATATTGATGTTCTATACATGCTTTCTGTTTTAATCCGAAAATAATACAACGACTTCTAAGTGTGAAATCGAAATCTATAGTGGTATATTTGATACTTTGATATGTCGTTTAATCATTCTGTTGTGTTGTAAATTATGTCGTTTAGTACCGCTCTAATTGAATTTGGATTGCCAACAAGTTGCTCTGCCTGTTCTTATAATTTGGTGGTATGATGATGGCTAATAGTTTGGATCAAACTATAAAAGTTAAAATAAAAAATAAAAAAGAGGATCGAGGGAAAAGGACAAAAAAGAAATTACAAAATAAATAAATAGGACACTCATTAATTTAATTGCAAAAAGGAAAAAAAAATTTACACGGACAAAATTGACCCTAAGCGCGTTACATTACAATCCACCTGCTTGCTTTTGTTTTTGTTTTTTTTTTTTTCAAACACCCATAACTTTTGATTTATGACTCCGATCATCGAAAAATTTTCACCAAAATTCATATTTTTTTTTTGCTCTTTAATTTGAGCCCAAATACGATACCCTTCCGACGTAAATTTTGAAAGCTGAAAAAATATTTGCATTAACCGGAGCGTTTTTCTTCTAAACGACCGTAACTTTTGATTTAGAACACCGATTATCAAAATTGTTTCACCAAAGTTCATATTTTTTTTATCTTCATTTTGAGACCTCATTTGATACCTTTTCGACGTAGTATTTGAAAGCCGAATTTTATTGCAGCGTTCACACTAACAGTAGCACGTTTTATTAACAGACAAAATATCACCATTAACATTGCGTAATACAAATCAAAAAATGGTGGATATCGTAATGAAACAATCTTTCAAAGCATTATGGAGATGCAACTCCCGGTGAATCAAGAGAATAAAAGCCTAATACTACTAAGTATAATCAAAAAGCATATCAGGGGAACTAAAACATTCTTCAAGTTGTTGAAGACCAAAGCGGTATGTTTTACCATTTATAGATCTTTATCCTTCAAACCTGCACCACATCAAACTTCATGAAAGATGTATGAAACAGAAAATGCATTAAATAGCAGCAGCTCGGCCTCATCAATAGAGAATCTAGGCTCCTCCATTTTTCTGAAGACAAAAAAAACACCAACATTGCCTCACCATTTGAATCAACAACCTTCAACCACCTAGGCCAAAACCATACCACAGCAAATAGTGGAATGCAACGAAAGATTAAAACAAATAAAGACACCATATGCTTGCAATAACACATTTTACGAAGAATACATAGCGATATTAACAGTAACACAGTAACACCTTATTATCACAGTAACACAACCAATTTTGTTTTCCTCTTCAACTTCTCAAAACACTTTTCAGTACTAATAAACACAGAAAAAAAATATACATTGCATTTCTTATCCATTAATGACTGAAATATCATCATTAGTATGCTTCCTAATGTAAGGGAGGGGGTTTGAAGCACACTACAACCGATTCTTTTTTGATTTTTTTTTTTGCAACATTGCATCTTTCTGTATATTTGAACAAGGTAGAAGAAGGCAACAACTTGAAGTCAATAAAAGTATTTGAAGTCTTTCAAGCCTGAAACTCCAAAATCTGATTTTCATCCTTATTCTTGGCGTATATATGGCTGAAAATCTCAAAACACATAGTCATATTAACAGTAACACAGTAACACCCCCCAAAACTAGTGTATTAGAAAGCTTAATGTTATGAACCAAGTGAACAACACAATCAGTCTTCTTTAAAACATCATAGAGGCATCCTTAAACCAACCCTTAAACTGTGGGATCACTCATATTATCAACCACAACAGACTTACCATTATTTGTGTTCTCAACAGAATTATTAGTTTAAGCGCTATGGTTATCAAAAGAGTTGACAATGGTAGTTTCAATATCTACCATGCCCGTTTCAATACCTACCTTGGGATTCCCCTCAACGCCAATTGCCCAAGGAACGGTCCCAAACTCAATACGCGAATTTCCACAATTTTCAGGCTCAATACGCGAATTTTTAGAATTTATAACACTTGAAATGTCCAAAACAGAAACATTAGAAGTGTTATTTACCTTTGAATTAGTCAAAATTATACCCATAGAAGACTCTGAATTTCCATTTCCGCTAGCAACAGCCCCTGTACAAACTCGAATTTGTTCTGAAAGTGCCATTTTTGAAGCTTCATAGTCTGACAATGCCCGTTTGAAACAACTATACGCCATTTGAATAACATGAAGAAAATATACCTGTTATGAAACAATCTTGAAGATTTGGGGAAGATGGGTTCATCGAAATTAATAATTCCTCGAGACTTTGGACAAACAACTGCGCCATTTGAATCGAAATTAATGCACAACTTATGTTATGATTGGTGACAGAGTTGTTTAGAGTTTTGAAACTAAAGGAAATGGATTTAGCAATGGTGGAGCAAGCGCAACAACGAACTGTCCCTTGCTGTTGATTGTTACCGATAATTGACAGCGCCGATGTTGTCGGAGCAAACGCAATGCAAAAAGTACCGGCGGAATCCACCGGGATCAAGTAAGAGCTGCTCGATTGTTAGATTCTAAAGCTCATGATCAACTTAATTAATCATTCGATTAGATTGACCTAACCCGAGCATAAACTCGAAGAAATACTAAATCAACTTCATTTTTTTTTGATTCAAATACAAATAAGTCATGAGTATCGTTAACTATTCGATTAGGTTGACAAGAGCTTGAAATCGAAAAATACTAATTCGAATCTAATTTTAAACGCTTCACGAGTAGCCCCACTTGAAAATGAGGAAAATTCATTGTTTTCGTTCTTCATCATCAGCAATCATTCAGATTTAAGGATCCATGGTTCTCAAAACAAACAATTTATCCAAAAATAAATCGATTAGCAGCAAGTATTTTCATAGCTTTTCACACAAATCAATTCCCAGGCTTAATAACAGTCAATCACTCGATCAAGGAAATTAAATGGAAAAATAAAAAATGAAACAACAGAGTATAGATCAAAAGCAGCTCTGATTCGATTTAAAAAAAAGGGAAATAAAAATGCTACCTGAGAACGGGACGGGAGAGAAATCATTGAAACTATCAGCAGCATGTCTCCTAGGTCGCCGATCAGAATCCACAGCTCGTTCATCGTCGTAATACACTGCCCAATCTATCACAATTCAAGAAAGATAAGAAACAACTCAAATGGAAATTAACCGGAACAGCTATGGTGGGTGCGTTATGTTAGGGGTAATTTAGTTCGGAGGAAAATTTTGTCCTTAAAACAACAAAAAAAAAATGAGTGCGAATTAAAATTATTTAAAGAGCTGAAAGTGGATTAAAACCTAATATTGCATAACTAAAATTTAGTGTGTACGTATGCTTGGTTTTTTTTTTTTTTTTCTGAGGAAAGTGTACGTATGCTTTTATTTTGAAAAATCCTGATGGTTTCCATTCAGTAATTTTTTTTTTATTTATATGGGTGCCCTTTAGCCTTATATGCCTTTCGAAATTTCGGCTGTAACTGGGATCGAGACTTATTGCTATAGAACCGGCTTCGGCGATTCCGATTATAATGATTTGAGTTAATTTCATAGTATGTTGAAGATTAGTTAAATATGGCGAAGAAAAGGAAGGAACCATATGTGTCTAATAATTGCTCAAATTAATTTTAGTAATGATTGAGTTGTTTGAATAAAAAATATTGTTTTAAACTCCAGTGGCCCTACAAGATTAAAATTTTGGATTAAAAATATATTTTTACGGTCCAATGACCCTATTGAAAAAACTTCATGGATCCGTCCCAGCATGTGTATGTATCCCATAAATTTCCTTTGTCAAAAACTGCTGCTGTTTACTCCTCTATTTTGTCGAATCAATAATTCATGCAACATGTCACTAGGACATGGCTTAGTGGTAAAGGGTCTGGGTGCTGTAATGACAGATGGACCAGGAGCTAAATTGTGGAGGTTCGAATCTCGTAAAGAGACGAGTTCTTTCAGTTTCTTGGTATAAAGGCAGCCATGACATTGAGCCACTAGGTTACATGATTAACCTCTCTACTCATCCCGTGGGACTGGGGGAGTGAAGACACTTAAAGTTAGGGTGCACCGGAGCTCGAGTCTTTCGGGAAGGGAGACAACCCAAATGCCATGCCAGCGAAAGAGTTGTACTTCAAAGTGGAATTCTTCTAAGATCCATTGCTCGATTTTGCTGGGATTTGCGAAGAGCAGCACCTTACGATGTTCATGACCAATCGGATCCTGACGTACCAGTAGGTACCAGAGGAGTACGGGTACTGTCAAAAAAAAAAGAAAAAAGAAGCAAGCCCCGGGCTGGTCCGTACCAACCAAGAAAATTAGCTTCATTTGCCATGTTGAGGGCTCAGAAGAAGCTCATATTGGAAAGCAAGCATGTGCCCTTTCTCGACGCATTTCTTTAGACAAAGACTCCGTTTTTTCCTCTTTTCGGATGGTAAATCTTTCTCAGAACATGGAATGTGAATTAACCTTTTTTTTTTTAATAATTCATGCAACATGCTTGTTGACCGGTTCACACCTATCATGAACTGCATTGTCCCGATCTTTGGGAAAAGAGAAGAAAAAATAAAAAAAATTAAAGAATATTTTGGATAGAACATGGAAGGAGAATGTTTGTGAAATTTGATTTGCTTGTATACAGGGATACTCTTGTCCTTAGATTTGTTTACTTTCTGAAACCATACATATGGTTTCCCTTGACACTTTCTATGATTGAAGTGTGGTGACCCTACGGGTGTTGTGCTTTTTTGAATGCAACCCCTCGTTACACAACGTTAGTTTCTATGTATTTATTTATTTATTAGAAGAAATTTATGCCACACATTCATGCTTCAATTTGCTATTTAGTAAATTGCGATTGAATGTGCTTTACGGGACAAGTAAGTAAATGTTTGTTGAGCCAGAGTACTTGGTATGTCATATGTGCATATGATTGTGCCACTTACCAATAATAGTGTTTTAATGTGTTGAAAGTGTATGACTATTCTAATAAAACACAAACAAAAATAACAAAAAAAAGCTCACCCCTTTCGCCGGAACCCCTGAAAAAGCTCCCACCGCCGGCGCTCCCCTCCGGGACGCGTCCCCCAGTTCCCTAACATCCAAATGGCTGAAGACTCGGCCCAGGCTACCAGCGAGGAGCAGGATTTACTCCTCCGAAGCGTCCGGCGACCCAAACGACGGGCTGTTGATGCCGACCCCCAGCAGATGCACATTCCGGCTGATTCAGCGTGGAGGCAGCGTAGTGGCACCGAGGTTCTGCAAAATATGCCTGATTGGGATGATTGGTACCAAGGAGAGGATGAATCGGAGGAAGACTTGGTTGAATTCGAAAGCTATTTCCGTCACTACTCGGTCACTCATGCGGACACCCCACTCCCCAACCAAAAACGTGTTGATGTGCCTGTTGAGAAGGTGAAGCAACTGTGGCGACCATGGCGTCGCGCTCTATTAATCAAAGTGCTGGGAAAACGGGTAAATTTTCGCACCTTATATGCCCGGTTATCTGATATGTGGTGTCTAGGAAAACAAATTGAACTTACGGATCTGGAAGAGGATTACTACTTGGTTCGTTTTTGTTCCAAGGAAGATTATACCCGTGTTTTGAGCAATGGGCCGTGGTTGATTCAAAACCACTACATAACTGTGTCCAAATGGCGACCCTCGTTTCACCCTTCCAAGGAAGTGATCCACACAACCACGGTTTGGGTCCGGTTCCCTGGAGTTCCGGCAGAGTACTTTAATGATGAAATTTTGATGGACCTGGGAATTGTATTGGGAAGGCCTACAGAATTGATGATACCTCCATTGTTGCTACCCGGAAGAAATATGCAAGAGTGTGTGTGGAAATCGACCTTAAGAAACCCCTGGCAACATTAGTGATGTTAAACGACTTAAACTAGGTGGAATCTGAGGGGCTACACCTAATGTGCTTTGATTGCGGTCTGTATGGGCATAAGACTGAGTTATGCCCGAATAATGACATGATGAGGGAACAAGCATAGCCGGCTCAACCTCCGGCCAATGCTCCTACGGCAGCAAACCCGTTTGGTCCTTGGATGTTGGCCTCTAATAGGCGTAGGATACCCAATATGGCGAGAAACCAAGCTGCCACTGCTCATAGGCCTGCAGACAATGATGTCAACACTAGAACTGAACATGGGCGGACTGACTTGAACAATGGAAACAACACCAATAATTCCGGATCATGTTTTGCGGTTTTAGCTGGTGAGGAAGAGGAAGAGCGGGGCATACCCATTGAGACATTGCAGCAACATTTACAGAACATCCTTACAAGATCTAAAAATCCCACCATTCGGCAAGCCTCACGAGGTGGACATAACGGTGGCCTAAGGGGAAGAGGCCGTAGGGGCTTTCAAGTTAATTCCAATCGCTTCCGAGTTCAACCCACAAATGTACGTGGGGAGGAGGACCAAGTTTGAATATTGCAAAGAAAACAACCTACCACTCAACAAGTTGCTCAAACTGTGAGGGTACCGGTTGCTAATATCCCACCAACTGACGCAATCAATGGAGGCAGCAGTGACCCGAAGCAAATCGAACCGAGTAATGAGCTGAATACACATCAAGACATGGACCAGGATGATATTGACGGTCCGTACTGTTAGGAAATCTACGCGGGAATGCAGCGGAATTCAAAAATTTATTTCCTATCGACCCAAGATCGACTTCGTTTAAGCAATAAACAAACGAGTAGTAGACGGTGGTTACCTTGGTTGATCTATAAGATCGACGCTTTGAGCGTCTAAGGAGAGTAGTTCGCATGAGCCGCCCAAGTGTTCGGCCTCTACCGCTAGTCCACACGAACAGCCCGCCGGAATCCCATCATGGATTGCTATTGGAAAACTCCGGTTGCTAGACCAGCCCTTTCCCCCCCTCCAACTCTCTATAGGATTCTCTCTATTTTACACAAGAACTATTAGTTCTTGGAATTGTGTTGTACAAAAGAGCTTGACACCCACCTCTTATTTATAGTGTAAGGGGCGCCCCATCTAGAGTGGAGGAGAAGAAAACCTTTTCCCAATAAAATAAGGAAAATATAATTGATTGATTCATCTCATTTATTATAATATCTTATATCAAATAAATCTAGGATTTTGTCAATATCTTATATTGAATATTTCCAAGATATTGTCAATATCTAATATTGACTATATTTATTATATTACCATAAATCAATTTACACATGTGTATATATCACATATATAATACACAAATAAATCTATATACAAATATAGTTATTACACAAGTGCACATGCATATCACATATATGCATGGTACACGCATGTACACAAATACATGTATATATATTAATATCTAATATTAATATATGGTAATACCATTAATTAAATTGCACAATCCAAATGTATCTTATACACTTCAATGTGGCGCCCCATATAGCCAAATATTGGCTTTCGGAATATTCTTTAATTAATATAATATTATTAATATCTTGTATTTAATTTATTCATAATAAATAAATACCACCATATTAATTTACCACTGTAACCTTTATAGTCTCGAGATAATCTTTCCTTATTTGGTTATCATCTATAACCACATTTTAATCCGGCTAGATGTTCTTATGTGTGTGACCCGATAGGCTTCCGAATATGTTGGCCGTAGACACAAAGTGCAAATTCCGAAAATGCCCTTCATACCTAACGATCACGGGATAGCGTCTAGCAACACACCGTGACCCCCAATCATCGGAAGAGTCAAATGCAATGACTACTACCTTTCATGTGAAACGAGCTTACCGTGTAACTTACAATCCTATCGCCGTAATAATATCCATACGGTCGATAGTCGAGTGTCAAAACATCAACGACCGTATCTTATAATCTGGATATCATGCTCTCTCGAAGTAACTTGTGTTTACTCCCACTTTGCAAAGATTCACGAGAGTAAGACATTCCTTATAAGAAGGCCATTTCGGATATTCGATCCCAATCATAGGATACGCGATTCCCGGACGACCAATCATGTATACTCCGCATGCTTCGCATCATACCCAATCACTACCGCATGATCGCCCCGTGGCTGGGAAACCTCAATAGTGTCAAAGCATGACAATCCACACCGTGATGCCATGAAGACTCCGGTCTTAAGGATAATTACACAACCGCCACATAGTGTGACACTTATCCGTGTAAGTGGGTCGATCTAACGTACGCATTCTCTAATACACGTCCACGTACAACCCAAGTGTCTCTACACTTCGATAGACGAGATCTATCCCCGTCCTAAAGACAAAAAACATCTAATACGTGCTAGTCCGTTTATACTATCAATGCCCCGTTTAATAGTACATCGGCTTTAGAGACATTTAAGTATCAAACTTATTAAAGTGATTAGAGATCTCATCAACCATAATCGCCTATCATGGTTTCTCTATCACGCTTAATACTAAGGACGTTATCATATAACAATTCATAATTGGTTCTTTAAAAGAACATATATATGACAACGAAAAAAAGCCATTTTATATATGTATAAACATAAAGAAATAGTAGACATGATCCGACCCGGTCGGATCCGGTCCAACCCGATTGGGTTTAGGACACTATTCCAACAATCTCCCACTTGGCCTAAAACCAATCACTCGCACACACAAGACCAAGTTGAAACACAAGAATCTCATGCAATACTCGCAACTAGCCTTAGCCTTAAACGGATCGCTATCCATGGGGACTCAGACTATCTTCATATCATGTTCTAAATGATCAAGTCAAAGGAACCGCCTCAACACACACACGAATCTCTGACGAGACCCTGGTCCTTGCTTCAAGCAATGAATCCACTTACTATATCAACTATATAGAAAAGGTGGAAGAACCGTATAAGGTTCAGGAATGAACCTTTTAGATCCATGTACTGCTCCCGCTGCGCCTCTAAGGCACTACTGTGTTTTGGCTAAGTTGTAGAGTTCACAGTGACGTATAGGCTAGAACATTTCCAGCTCACTGTATCACTTAATCAAAGTGATTGCAAACCCAGACTGTAGCTCCCACTCGCCTTTATAAGGCTCAGGATTTACGTCTGTATATCTACGTTTATTTAATTCGAAGTTTCAATAAACTAGGAAACCATCCTTAACTTGTTTAAGGATATTCTCGACATTCACCAGATTTACTTTCATAATTGCTCATGACTATTCATGGACTATGAACATCCGGCATTACCTTTATGATGGTTCCTATCGCCGTAGCGAAGGAAACCTTCCACAAGCATCATCTTTCACCTTATCTTTAGGACGAACGTCCTAACATAGATAGATCTTGCGATCTATGCTAAACTTCTTTTAGCATCACATCTATATAGGTAAACAATAATCTAACAGCAGTTAAATCTATCACTATAGATTCTCATTTCTAAAATAAGAACTGTTAATCCAAGTGCTTTCATAAAGACCTTGAACTACCAAACATTAATTGACTGTGACATGGGGTATTAATTCCCGAGAGAGATATCTAATACCTTGCTCAAAAATCATAACACACTCCTACTATCCATGTTGCACATTGGGCATATCCTTCTTTTGACTAAATCAAATTCCTTTGATTATCAAACAAAGAAATCGTCTAGAGAAACTTGTTTGAGTCCATAAATGAATCTCGTGGGCTTACATATCATGTCATCGTCTATGAACATCGAGCTTTACGCCCAACGTCTTCAACACTATCATATAGTCATGATACGAAGTTATAACAAGCTTAGTCTGAATAGAACTGGGCTCAGCTGGCAGCATAAAGATAATTACAAGGTTTACACCTCATACCCTTCAGCCGTCACTATAGCCTTATGGTAATCATATTACTATCCATGTCAGCCTTTCAGGGACACTCCCCTTAGGTAAGACAGACTAGGTTCACAACCTGGTTGTCACTGATGGAATCTAATTCAGATATTATGGCTCCTAGCCATGTCTCTCAATCTTGCCTTTCAAACATTCCTTCATAAGTCGTGAGATATTCATTCTTCAAGATGAACATACCAGCAGCCTTTTCAGGCTTGAGGTTATCCACAGACTTACAGAACTTTTGTGTGCACTGAGCAGTGTTCTACACCTCATCGCTATGCGGCGTCTGCTCACGTTCCTATGGTTGAATATCTCTTTGTGGTTCTCAAACTACCTTTGAGATCTAAACCTACTCCCACTGTTTCTTTTGGAAGAAACACTTCCTCTAGAAGACAGCATGTTTGGAGACAAACATTTTGCTCCACGGACAAGTAAATAATATCTAGCGTGCTAGCTAAGACATTCCACAAAGTTGCATATGTCGTATTCGGCTCCAAGCCTTTCTGACTCTGCCTATGACAACTTCAAATCATCGGTTAAGATAGATTCGACATTATCCTCTTCCATATCTGATATGGAATTTATTCAACCTTTATTCATCGGAACTCGGTTAAGTATAAGGGCACTATCCCGAAACGGGTAAGGGATACTTCGCATGGCTTGTGTCACACCTTTATCATATAAAGTGTTGTTTCCATTTCGGGAACACAATCTAATTGCGTACCCCAAAGATGGTATCCTTCAAGGGAGAATCTTATTCCTTTTCAGACGACTTCTGAAACACCCTTCAGGTATTAATTACTTCAATCCAACTGAAAATTAATTCCTAAGTAGCTCATCAATCTCATATTCGTACTAGCTCGAACTTTTCGGGCTTTCGGAATTGTCGTACTTCAATAAATACATTCAACTATTTCTAAAATAGTCATAGAGATTAATAAATAATTATTTGTGGCATTAATTGTCACAAGCCAACAAACATCGGTATGTTTAGGCTTCAGACAAATTTTCTAGATTTTACAACCTTTTCATAAAAGGGTATTTTAGTCATCTTTAGGTAAGATACGTATTACCCATATGATTCATAATCATATGGTTCAACATCATCAGAATGACGTTTAATTACACGCTTCCCTCCTAGAGAGACTATGTCTAGAACAACCACAAATATTAAGGATAACAGCCACACAAATATTTAGTTGAGATCTTATCACATATATCAACTATATAGTGACATCAATCTAGTATGTTAGATTCAGTGACCTTCCAACTTTATCGGAATAACATTTATTCTTTACAATTGAATATGTCTCTCAAATCCTGACGGATAACTGAAAGTACGTTCTTCATAAGAACCGGAACATAATAACATTTATTTAGTTCCCTTATCAGTTTACTAGATCCAGAATATGGTAAGTGTCACAACGTTTGCTCCACCTTCCATATCTGCATTTAATCTTTCTAATTTGGTCACACTCGCAAGATATCATATATCTAAGAGTTGACTTTAACTTAGATAGATTTTTCTCAACCTACTTGCCTAGAATAGAAACTTCAATAAGTTCTCTATTTAAGCACATGCCCTAACTTTCCCTTTTTAATCCTTCAGGCACTTGAAAAATGTTTCTTATTGTAGTCTTCATAAGACTTAAGAAAGATCACAAGAGCCATGTCCTTAATTTCCTTTCATAAAGAAAATAAGTTTATTAAATAGTTTATTTAACCTTTTGAATCGTATTCAAAACATTAACTATTTAATTAACCTTTAAGCAATGATAGAATTAAGTCGATACTTAAATCTTACAATTTTGAAAACAACCTTTCCAAAATTAGATGTGGTCATTCTTATCCAACGTTTGAATTAATTGTCATCGTATGACTGAATGATCATCTTGGATCGTATCCAATGTATGACTAATTCGTTGAAACTTATTTCAAATGATTTAATCACATCATGAGCTTCCGCTTTCATTAATAATTAAAGCCTTGGAGTACTCCATCAAATATGTAGTCTCCTTGTCTCTAACTACTATAACGGGATCTCTCGTGTCATTGCTTATTTAAAAGGATTAAAATTACTTAACCATATTTGAGAACGTTTCTCAAAATTAACAGTCATAATTTGGTTTTACTAATCGAGAATTAAACATGAATATAAAGTTTGCTAAAACTACAACATAAAAATGAAAATAAATGAGTGTTGTTGTTTATACACGCAAAATCAAAAATGGTCTTTTGGTTTATGATTTTGCTCCCACTAGTCAACTACTCCCAATTGACTTTCAAGAATTATTAATTTCTTTAGTGGACAAGATCCCACTAAACTACCGCGACCCCCGCTTTGGCTGGTGGGCCGAAAATAGTCTAATAGGTAGACAACAACCCTTTGTCAATCGTATCTTATACGACTCTTGTTGTTTGACTAGTCAACTCTTTGACAATTTTCATCTTATGAAGTAGTCAAACCCTTGCCTCTAAAATCCAAACGACCCCGCTTTGGTGGTGGCCGAGAGAATTCTTAGTCAAGTCATAACCCCAATATTCGTGAGATCTCATACGATCATATCTCGATAATGACGATATACCCGAGGTAGGTCAACCCCCTGCTTTGGCTGATGAGTTGGATCCGAACAAGGGCTCTTCACCGTCATTATAATATGGGGAGGCAATTTCAACTTGATTCTTTTGAGGTGGAAGTATTTATGTAAATTAATTCACTTAATTAATTTTTAGTTATGGTCTCATCAAAAATATGTCTATCTCTATAAACATACATCCTACACATTTATCTAGATCGTGCCTAGTCATGCATCTATCGTATCATATAAAATAAATACAAGCACAAAATAAATAAATACGTAAAGTAACCGGTATGATCATGGACTTTTCCTAGGTGCGGTTTCGAATACAACCGACGAAACCGCGGGTCACAATCTAAGGGTAGCCGCAACCGCCAATAGGATCTTTAATGCGCCATTCTCCAACGGGATCTTTATTCTTCTTTCTTCGGTCTCCATCTTCTCGCTCCATTCTTGTTACATTTAATTCTATCGAATAAAATAAATACACCCGCAGCACACGGGGGATGCTAACGGGAATGGGATAAATGCAGAAAATAAACTAGGTCACGTTCTTCATAACGGCCTAGGACAATTTTTAAACCAACAGAAAAATTAAATCATTCACATCTATCCTATCGGTCGAGTCCATGATCAATCGGGGTCCATATAATCATATTATATCTACTATATCTAATCCATACAATAACATCTTATGAAAAAGATAAAATTAAAAATTTAACTACTTGCGTCTTAATTAATCAATTAACATTTAATCTATTAAATAATTTTATCCAATCAATTAACTAATTAACATTTAATTAATTAAATGATTTAATCGAAATAAAATTAACGATTAATTTTAAACGATCTCAATTTTAATTTTAATTAATTGGAACTATTCCAAAAATAAATCAAAATTAAAATTAAGTCTCTTTTGTTTCTTTCCTTTTGATTCTTAATCAAAAGGGATGCCATTGGTTTCCAAAACCAAAAGGCATCTTCCTAAACCAAATTTGGCTTAGGCCTGACCACTTTCCAAAATCAAAATTTTGGAAGTGGCCTAGGCCTAGCCTTTTACAAATCAAATATTTGAAAAGGGCCTAGGCCTATTCCAAATCAAATATTTGGAAAGGCCAAATAATTTTGGTTTAGGTTCGCCACTTTCCAAAATCAAAATTTTGGAAGTGGCCAAAGCCTAGGCCTTTTCCCAAATCAAATATTTGGAAAGGGCCTGAGCCTATTCCAAACAAATTTTGGAAAGGCCATTATTATTTTAATGCCATGTGGCATCCCAATGGCCAAACTATTTGAACCATCAAGGTTAGCCACATGACACAACTTAAACAAAGGAGATATTAATCACAACTATGAACAATATTGAATCACAAAACACATAAAACAAAAATTTGGAGATCCGACAGCATTGACCGGTCAACCGACTGCCGGCGCGGCGCCCCCCCGCCGCCGCCGCCGCCGCCCAGCCGCCGCCGGTGGTGGTGCCGCCGCCAGTCGGCCGAGCACCACCCGATCTCTTTTTTTTTTTTTTTTCTTTTTCTTTTCATGTATCAATTTTGCAAATCAAAAATATTTCATCTTTTAATTACGTGATTTAAACGATAAAATTAACTACGCAAAATAACATGCTTATTGCTTAAGCTCGAAACTCTCTCTGATACCACTGTTAGGAAATCTACGCGGGAACGCAGCGGAATTCAAAAATTTATTTCCTATCGACCCAAGATCGACTTCGTTTAAGCAATAAACAAACGAGTAGTAGACGGTGGTTACCTTGGTTGATCTATAAGATCGACGCTTTGACCGTCTAAGGAGAGTAGTTCGCATGTAGCCGCCCAAGTGTTCGGCCTCTACCGCTAGTCCACACGAACACCCGCCGGAATTCCATCATGGATTGCTATTGGAAAACTCCGGTTGCTAGACCGGCCCTTTTCCCCTCTCTCCAACTCTCTATAGGATGCTCTCTATTTTACACAAGAACTATTAGTTCTTGGAATTGTGTTGTACAAAAGAGCTTGACACCCACCTCTTATTTATAGTAGAAGGGGCGCCCCATCTAGGTGTGGAGGAGAAGAAAACCTTTTCCCAATAAAATAAGGAAAATATAATTGATTGATTCATCTCATTTATTATAATATCTTATATCAAATAAATCTAGGATTTTGTCAATATCTTATATTGAATATTTCCAAGATATTGTCAATATCTAATATTGACTATATTTATTATATTACCATAAATCAATTTACACATGTGTATATATCACATATATAATACACAAATAAATCTATATACAAATATAGTTATTACACAAGTGCACATGCATATCACATATATGCATGGTACACGCATGTACACAAATACATGTATATATATTAATATCTAATATTAATATATGGTAATACCATTAATTAAATTGCACAATCCAAGTGTATCTTATACACTTCAATGTGGCGCCCCATATAGCCAAATATTGGCTTTCGAATATTCTTTAATTAATATAATATTATTAATATCTTGTATTTAATTTATTCATAATAAATAAATACCACCATATTAATTTACCACTATAACCTTTATAGTCTCGAGATAATCTTTCCTTATTTGGTTATCATCTATAACCACATTTTAATCCGGCTAGATGTTCTTATGTGTGTGACCCGATAGGCTTCCGAATATGTTGGCCGTAGACACAAAGTGCAAATTACGAAAATGCCCTTCATACCTAACGATCACGGGATAGCGTCTAGCAACACACCGTGACCCCCAATCATCGGAAGAGTCAAATGCAATGACTACTACATTTCATGTGAAACGAGCTTACCGTGTAACTTACAATCCTATCGCTGTAATAATATCCATACGGTCGATAGTCGAGTGTCAAAACATCAACGACCGTATCTTATAATCTGGATATCATGCTCTCTCGAAGTAACTCGTTTACTCCCACTTTGCAAAGATTCACGAGAGTAAGACATTCCTTATAAGAAGGCCATTTCGGATATTCGATCCCAATCATAGGATACGCGATTCCCGGACGACCAATCATGTATACTCCGCATGCTTCGCATCATACCCAATCACTACCGCATGATCGCCCCGTGGCTGGGAAACCTCAATAGTGTCAAAGCATGACAATCCACACCGTGATGCCATGAAGACTCCGGTCTTAAGGATAATTACACAACCGCCACATAGTGTGACACTTATCCGTGTAAGTGGGTCGATCTAACGTACGCATTCTCTAATACACGTCCACGTACATGTCCAAGTGTCTCTACACTTCGATAGACGAGATCTATCCCCGTCCTAAAGACAAAACATCTAATACGTGCTAGTCCGTTTATACTATCAATGCCCCGTTTAATAGTACATCGGCCTTTAGAGACATTTAAGTATCAAACTTATTAAAGTGATTAGAGATCTCATCAACCATAATCGCCTATCATGGTTTCTCTATCACAGCTTTAATACTAAGGACGTTATCATATAACAATTCATAATTGGTTCTTTAAAAGAACATATATATGACAACGAGAAAAGCCATTTTATATATGTATAAACATAAAGAAATAGTAGACATGATCCGACCCGGTCGGATCCGGTCCAACCCGATTGGGTTTAGGACACTATTCCAACACGTACCTCAAAACACCCCCCCCCCCCCGGATAATATTGGTAGAGTAGAGTTGGGCACACAACCTAACATGATGGAAACTAATGTAGATCATACTGCCCCTAGGCAGCTCATTGGCTCCTCCCTTAATCCATTACAATGAAAGTCATTTCATGGAATTGTAGGGGAGCTGGTTCCTCTGATTTTTTTCGGCATCTTAAGGACATGGTTAGTGAATATCAGCCCGATATTCTTTTCTTAATGGAGACACGAGCTTCAAGTGTGAAGGCAAACCGCATCCTACAACGATTTCACTTCACCGAATTAGTAGCTGTGGTGGCGTGTGGATTTAGCGGAGGGTTGTGGTGCTTCTGGAATGGTTCTGTTGTTACCTTACGTATGCTTTTCTACCAGACAATGTATTACGATGGCAACTATCATTGATGGGCAGATTCGGTGGGTGTTAACTCTTATTTATGCATCCCCGACCCCTTCAGTTCGTGATGAGCTGTGGGACTTTCTTTCTCAAGCTAGCAGATTTGTTCAAACTCCCTGGTGCCTTATTAGGGACTTAAATCAAGTTATTCATGCGGATGACAATCGTGGAGGCAGTGCAGTTTGGGCCAGGTCGGCGGAAAAAATGCAAGACTGTGTTGACACTTGTGCTCTCAATGAGATTCCCTTTCAAGGCCCGATATTTACTTGGTCGAGTTCGATTCATAATTCTCACGCCATTGAAAGGAGGTTAGACCAAGCTTTCTGCAATGACAAGTGGTACATGCTCTTTCCTGCTTCTATTGTTTTACATTTGCCACGGGTTCACTCGGATCATCATTCAATTATGTTATTAAGTGATGGACAAGAGCAACATGTTCGTAGAAGCGATTTTTTCCGCTTTCAGGCTTGCTGGTTAGAACATACGGGGTTTAGCAATTTTATGAAAAATAACTGGAAAGTAATTGATAATGACATGGTACGGGCTGTTGAACATTTTAAAGAAAAAGCGAAGCAGTGGAATAAATATGTCTTTGGCAATATCTTTTACCGTAAGAAAAAAATGCAAGACTCGACTCGCAGGCATTCAACAATCCATCGCCATTGCCCCCTCCTCTTATCTCACGGAATTGGAGGCAGTTCTAACGAAGGAGTATGATGAGATACTTAAGCAGGAAGAGATATATTGGTTTCAGAAGTCAAAATTGAATCGGATCATGGATGGTGAGCGTAACACGCATTTCTTCCACCTATCTGCAGTTCGCAGGCCGGCCCGAAATAAAATTAATTATCTCCAGGATGCAAATGGAAGGTGGGTGGCAGACCCAGATGAACTTCGCCAGATTGTTAGACAATTTTATGTTGACCTCTATACAGAAGAGTCGGTCCTACCGATCCCACCGCGTATTCAACTTCCCTCGTTCTCTTATGCGGATCGAAAAATCCTTAATCGCCCCGTATCTGAGCCAGAGATTCGAGCATCTATGTTCCAAATAGGAGCCTATAAAGCTCCAGGGCCGGATGCATTACCACCGCTGTTCTACCAGAAAAATTAGGAAATCGTGGTTGACTCAGTTGTGCATTTTGTCACGCAGGCCTTCCATGATAGATGCTTCCCGGCATCGATGAATCGAGTTCTAGTTTCTTTAATACCTAAGGTCTCGCCACCAGAATCGATTAATCAGATGAGGCCCATTGCACTTGCGAATGTGTTGGTTAAAATTATCACTAAAGTCATTGCAGACCGACTAAAGATTCTCATTGGCAACCTCATCCCTAGCAGTCAAAGTGCCTTTATTCCGGGAAGACAAACCGTAGATAATGTAATTGTGGCACCATGAATAAAAAGAAATGGAGGAAAGGCTTTATGATGGTAAAGATCGACCTGGAGAAAGCATATGATCGGGTGAACTGGAATTTTTTACGCCATATACTGATTTGGACAGGCTTATCAGAGAATTTAACGGAGCTTATTATGTTTTACTTGTCTTCAATTTCCTTATCTGTTCTTTGGAATGGGTCGGCGCTTGAGGAATTTAAGCCAACACGGGGGCTGCGGCAGGGAGACCCCCTAGCACCGTATCTCTTTGTGCTGGTCATGCAGGTTCTGAGCACCCTTATTGATGCCGCTATGAGGGAGGGCACATGGAAGCCCTTCCGTATTTCGAGGGCAGGGCCGGTGGTGTCTCATCTTTTTTTCGCCGATGACCTGTTGCTTTTCGCGGAAGTTTCGGTTAGTCAAGCAGAAATTATGGAAAAAGTACTAACCACGTTCTGTAATATTTCAGGCCAAAAAGTAAGTGTGCAAAAGTCTAAATTTTATGTGTCCCCAAATATGGACAATACGGTTGTCAGTGTTATTGCTAGCCGGTTGGGGATGTCGCGTACGTTTGATTTGGGCAAATATTTGGGCATTCCGCTCCGTGGAAAGAAA
Source organism: Gentiana straminea (assembly GCA_036785695.1). Taxonomy (NCBI): domain Eukaryota; kingdom Viridiplantae; phylum Streptophyta; class Magnoliopsida; order Gentianales; family Gentianaceae; genus Gentiana; species Gentiana straminea. The sequence goes on along the minus strand of JAVUPR010000448.1, from coordinate 1,468,742 downwards.
AAGTAGCCTAGCTATGGATTCCTAGTAGACAAAGTAAGAGCAAAAATTCAACTATGGAAGGCAAAGGTGCTGTCTAGAGCTGGACGTAATATTCTTCTACAATCAGCTCTAGTAACAACTACATATTATTTTATGCGAACAACCCGCAAACCAAGCTCTGTGTTGGATGAGGTGGAAAAAATTGCCCACTCCTTTCTTTGGGCTGGAGACGAAGATAAGAGAAGCATGCATTATGTGGCATGGAATGATGTTTGTTTACCGAAGTGTATGGGAGGCCTAGGGGTGAGAAGATTGCGTAACATGAACATTGCCCTCCTTGCAAAAGTTGCTTGGCACATCCTAGAGGAGAAGGACATTTTATGGGTTAAGGTGCTAAAAGCCAAATATGGGAACCCACTTGACAGGCCCAAGCCGAATTTTTCCTTTCTCTAGCGTAGTATATGTATGTCGGCGAGCTGCCTACGGGATGTTCTTCATGTAAATGCGGACGGGGGTGTGAAATGGCTTGCGACGACGTCCGGAAAATTTGATGTGACCAGTGCTTACCATGCACAACTTATGATGAATTGCTCGAAGGATGAAGAACTAAGGTGGAAAAATGTATGGTCCATTAAAGGGCCACAGCGAGGCAACATGTTGTTGTGGCTTATTCGCCGGAAAGCATTGCCCACTTTAGCGATGCTTGAACACCGACACGTTTTAGATGACAATACTTTCATGATTTGTCAGGATCATGAGGAAACCCTACTTCATACATTTCGAGACTGTGGATGGATTCACGACATTTGGAAGTAGGCATTGGCATCGTGCTATCAACGACATTTTTTTGGTAGCCTGGATGCTCGTGATTGGATAGATGATTGTCTTATACATGATAGCTCCGGTCGAAACGACATTACAAGCTGGGGGTATTTATTCCGAGAGGTTATTATGGGAACTTGGTATTGGCGGAACCAAGCAGTTCACCACACAGGTACTCAGTGCCCTCCGATGATGGTTTTCCTATCCCAGGCCGTTAACAAGGCAAGAGAGTTGAAAATCGCTTGGCACACCGAGTAGGGTAGTTCATTAATGTTTTTTATTTTAAAGCGTGCAAAAGAGAAGTTTTTTTCCTTTTGGGGTGCATTGTACATAAGTTTTTCACAGTGTTAATGAAAGATCCGGTTTACACCAAAAAAAGTGTATGACTATTCAATCGGTAACCAATTATTCAACTTTTTCGGAATATTTAATCGGCGCTTGTTGGTCCGGAAAAAATGTTGTTTTGGAAATAGCTGTTGTGTTCCAATATTTTAATTAACTATGCTGCTCTTATGTGTAATATACAAATGTAAGAGTAAACAAAGTTTAAATAACTACGGCGGTACAACTTATTGATGTAAAGGTGTAAAAGGCACTTGTCTTCGGTGGTAGCGAATGCAATAATGTAGGGGTTATCCCCGGGAATGGTTTACAGACACCGGTCTAAGTTATCTCTACTTTATGTGAAAGTGATATGGAACCACTGGATTTGATGCACAGTAATATATATGTGATTTTAAAGTTGTGCAAAAGGAAATGTTAAAAGAGTATATAGTTAATTTCATCGATGATAGCACAACATACTGTAATGTTTGTCTGTTGAAAAGCAAAGATGAGGCGTTGAAGTTGAGAATCAATTTGGCAAATGAATTAATACAAGTCGTAGTGGTCGAGGTGGAGAGTAAGATGCATGGTTTAATGAGTTTTGTTCTGGTACCAACATCATTCATTAATCCATTGTACCATACACACCTCAATCGAATAGTGGTGTTGCTAAAGCGCATGAACACCGAAAGAAATGTCGAGTGTCATGTTGATCACTTCGAGTTTATCCCGAACTGTGGGGGTGACAATCCCCTAAGAAATTGTAATTCTCAACGGAATAAAATCAAGGAATAGTGGAAAGGCTGCAAGCCTACTTACAAATTCCTGGAAATGTGGGCATGCTTGCCAAAGGTTTAAATACCTACGCCCAATCATGTCATGATAAGGGCCTGAAACAAAAGATTTCATATTCTTTGGATTTGTAAATTACAATAGTGTCTGACAGTTTTTGGTGCACAAGTCAAAAATTCTTGGTCGACATTAAAGGGTGATCATTAAGTCGAGGAATGTTGTGTAACTTGAAGAGATCTTTCATTGCAAAGACAATGAGAAAGAATGTTCTTGTTCCAACAAGCAAACATATAATACTACTGCTGTAAACCTTCGGAATACTGAGGAGTTAAGATGCAGTAAGAGGGCTGGGACATTTACATCATTTGGTCTAGATTTCCTCACTTATAAGGTTGAGGATGATCTAAGGACATATGTTGAGACTATGTCTAGTCAATAAGCTCCATTCTGGAAAGAGACTATTAACAATGAAATAGAACCATCTTGCAAAATCACATTTGGTAGTTGGTTGATCTTCCAGCCGGAGATAAACCACTTGGATGTAAATGGATTTTAAGAAGTTGAAAACTGATGGATTTATCGATAAATACAAGGGCATTTGGTATAGTGGATATTATTCACTATTGGTAGTGGTACAGTGTCCTGGAAATCCTCAAAGCAAACATGAATAGCTCACTCTACTATGAAATCAGAGTTTATTGCATTGGATAAATCTGAATAAGAAGAAGAATGGATATTCCATGTTGGCCAAAGCAAATTCCTCTTATCGGTATACATTGTGATAGTATGTCGGCTATAGGACGCGCACAAACTTGTATGTATAATGGTAAGTCTAGACATATACGTCATAGACACACCATTGAATAATTGATCTCTAATGGTTTGATTTCCTCGATTATACAGAGTTAAAGGAGAATCTTACGAATCCGCTTATTAAAGGGGTTTAGCTAGAGATTGAGCGTCAATTTTTCAACAAGCGGAATGTGACTGAAGCCTATTACACATGTTCCCTTATAATGGAAACCCAACCAAAGTGACTGGAGATCCAACATAATGGTTCAAAATGTTAGGAAATCAACTAGTTTAATGCAACGAAATTTAAAATTTGATTTCTGATCCCAAGACCGAATTCGTTTAATACACTAAACACGTTAAGTTGTTGACGGTGATTACCTTGCTCGATCTAATAGATCGACGCTTTGACCGTCAATGGAGAGTAGTAGTGCGTGCGAACCATCCACGTGTCCGGCCTCTATCGATATCCACACGAGCACCTCGTCGGAATCCTCCTTGGATTGTTACTAGAAAATCCGGTTGCTATACTGGCCTTTTCTCTCTCTTTAAATCCCTCTCTAAGAAGCTCTCAGTTTATTTTGTAAATTAGAACTCTTCTAATTGTGATGTACAAAAGAGCTAGCCAACCCCTTTCTTATATAGGGAGAGTGGCACCCCAAATGTCCCCAATTTGATTGGGAGAAGCTTCCTAGTAGATTAATGAGAAAGAAAACATTTTACTAGGAAAACAAGGAAAACAAATATTCTAGATTTATCTCATTTAATATTCAATATCTTATACTATATTTCTTTTTTGAATCAGATATCTTATATTAAATATATTTCCAAGATTTATATGGACAATATCATATATTGAATATATCTTTATCATATTAGCATAAATCTATTTTTCCATAAATCTATTAATATCCAATATTAATATATGATAACATTATTAATTAAATTGCACAATCCAAATGTATCTTATACACTGGCAATCTGCGCCCCATGTGCCATACATTGGCATCCGGAATATTCTTTAATTAATCAATATAATTAATACCTTGTATTTAATTTATTCATAATAAATAAATACCATCATATTAATTTAATCACTATAACACTTTATAGTCGAGATAAACTTTCCTTATTTGGGCATCACTATAACCGTACTTTAATCCTGCTAGATGTTCTTGTGTGTGTGACCCGATAGGCTTCCGAATATGTTGGCCATAGACATAAAGTTCAAATTACGAAAATGCCCTTCATACCTAATGATCACGGAATAGCGTCTAGCAACACACCGTGACCCCCAATCATCGGAAGAGTCAAAAGCAATGAATACTACCTTTCATGTGAAACAGTTACCGTGTAAATAGAATCCAATCGCAGTAATAATATCCATACGATCGTATCTCGAGTGTCGGTACATCAACGATCGTATCTTATAATTGGATATCATGCTCTCTCGGAATAACTCATTTACTCCCACTTTGTAAAGATTCACGAGATCTAGACATTTCTTATAAGAAGGCCATTTCGGATATTTACTCTTAATCATAGGATACGCGATTTCCGAACCAACAAACATGTATCCTACACATGTTTTAATATCATACCCGAGCACTACCGCATGATCGCCCTATGGCTAGGGGAAACCTCAATAGAGTCAAAGCATGACACTCCACACCGTGATGCCATGAAGACTCCGGTCTTGGGATACACAACTGCCACATACTATGACACTTAATGTAAATAGGCTAGTCTAACGTATGCATTCTCTAATACACGTCCACGTACAGTCCAAGTCTCTCTACACTTAGATAGACGAGATCTATCCCTATCTTCAATAAGATACAAGACATCCAACACGTGCTAGTCTAATCATACAATCAATGTCCCATTTGACAGTACACACGGCTAGAGACATTTAAGTATCAAACTTATTAAAGTGAATAGAGATCTCATCAACCATAATCAGTATCATGGTTTCTCTATCACGGTTTAATACTAAGGACGTTACTTATATATATATTCAATAACATGAAGATTAACAAGATATATAATAACAGAAGTGCTTTTATTAATCATAATAAAGTTATTACCTGAACTAAACAGACTGTAAATGACCCGACCCGGTTGGATCCGGTCCAACCCGATTGGGTTTAGGACACTATTTCAACAATCTCCCACTTGGCCTACAGCTAATCCCATATGCCTAAGCTCATGCATGTGAACATGTTTCTCATGCTTTGCTCATTATGCTTGATCTTCTTGGTGCTCAAGAAAGTCTTGCAGTTTCTCCTCCAATGACCAGTTTGGCCACAATGGAAGCAAGCATCCTTGGATTTGTCTTTGGCTATCTTAGGCTGCGGCTTAAGGGCCTCATGTGCCTTCTTGGTCTTATTTTGGGCCTTTTTCTTGCCCTTCGAAGAAGTCACGAACAACACTTTACCCTTGCCAACAGTGCCTTCAGCAGTTTTGAGCATGTTCAATAACTCCACAAGGGAGCAATCAATCTTTTTCATGTGATGGTTCATCACAAACTGCGAGTAAGAGTCCGGTAGAGATTGCAGAATCAAGCCAATACTCAACTCACGCCCCATATTATGGCCCAGATTTTCAAGCCTCTCTATGTAACCGATAATCTTCAGCACATATGACCCAACTGGAGTACCCGGAGCCATCTTGCAACCAAACGGTGCCTTCGAGACCTCGTACCTCTCAGTGCGAGACTGAAAAGCATAGAGCTCCTTCAGGTGAACCATAATGGTATGAGCATCCATGAACTCATGATGTTTCTAATGTTCCGGTGTCATAGAACCAAGCATGATGCAAGTAGCCTCTGTACTGTCAGAACAGTGTTTTGCATGATTCTTAACCGATTCCTCATTCGTAGCTTCTTCGGGATCCTTAATTAAGGGTGTTTCCAAGACATAGACAATGCTTTCATGTCTCAAAACGATTTTGAGGTTTCTTTCCCAGTGGAGAAAGTTTGATTCGTCAAGTTTGTTATCAATGATAAAACGAAGATTCAATTTGTTCGACATTTCTACAACAATAAAATAAAGATAACATAAGTAAAAGTTCATGTATACAAAACCATAAATTTGCACTTAAAATTTTGACTAGGTTTTGCTCCCACTAGCCAACTATTCCCAATTGGCTTGCAAAAATTTAATTAATTCTTTAGTGGATCGAATCCGATCTAGTTTACTCGATCCCCGATGTGGTCCGATCGACCGGGTCAATTTCGAAAGGTGGGTACTCTTACCGGTCAAATCTTATTTGACTTCTATTGGTTGACTAGTCAACTCCTTGACAATTCACATCTCTATATGATAGCCAAGCTCTTGTCTCTAAAATCAAATGGTCCTGACGTGGGCCAATCACTGCAAGATTCTTAGTCGAGTCGTAACCCAACTATTGATGAGGTCTCATATCTCGATAATAATGATATACCCAAGGTAGGTCAACTCTCGACATGGGCATTTGGCTTTCTTTGTCTACTTCGATATTTTTCCTTGCCAGTGCATTCGGCTGTCTTTGTCTACTTCAAGATTTTTCCTTGTTACCTAAAGAATCAACTTTTTCTACTTTTGACCTCAAACTGTCATTGCACTAGGTGGATTCGTCAAGACTGACCGCCTTTCTTGGCTTATTGTTGTGATTCTTTTCGTCCTTTTCCCGGAGTAAAACTGTCATGAATTCCTGCTCTTTGGTTTCTACTACCACTTGCCTCATTTTATCTCGGATATCATCTATCTCAACAACTTTAACTTCTCCGGAATTTGATTTAACACGGTACTGTCCTGGTCGGTTGGGGAGTGGCTCTAGGATCATATAGGTTTTTGCTTCATTATTGACCCTAAGTGTGATGTCATAGTTATTGTAATCCAAGATTGCTCGGCTGGTTGCTAAGAAAGGACGTCCTAGCAAAACGTTTGCACTCGGATCATCAAGGATGTCCATGACTACAAAATCTGCCGGGAACTCGAAACTTCCCACTCCCAGCTTACAATTTCTTAGCATGCCAGTGAGCATATCAATCTCAAGATCGACAAAATGCATAATGCGCGTCTCATTCAAATCGACCTTAAATTTACCATGCTTACAGAGAGAAAGAGGGAGAATGTTGCAACTAGAGCCTGAATCGCACATTCCCAGTCCTAAAGGTACTCCATTTATCGAGACTGGGAGCCTAAATGTACCAGGGTCTCCTAATTTATCTATTAATCCTGAATCATGGTAAACCTCTGGATCAGAGAACATGGTGTCTGGATCCTCTTCAGGATAGGAGTCAGTAGAAGATACATCAATTAAATCAAAAGGAAACTCACCTAGTCTATAGGTCTCGTACTCTTTAAAGTTGGCTTCCCACTCCTTCTCAGCTCCTGCTGCTTCCTTCTCCTGTTCCACCCTCCTCTTGTCCGCTTGGTATTGCTCGTAAACCTTCGAACATGGGTACATTGAGATGGGAACGGCATTTATTTGTCTTCACGGCATTATGCTAGCTGGTTTTGGGATTCCTTCGATCTTCCTAGTGATAGCCAAAAGCGTTTTGTATCCCTGCAAGATAGACAAAACAAAACAAGAACACGGTTAGTAATTTCCCGCCTCAGCTGGGCTTAGACCCAACGGTTGCGGACCAACTAACTAGTACTACCTCCGTCCCAAAATGTATGTCCTTTTAGCTTTTTGGTTTTGTCCCAAAATGTAAGTCCATTTAGAAAACCAATAAATCATTTAACACATTTTTTCTCATTCTACCCCTCATTTATTATATACTCAACCACCTTTTACTACTTTGCATTGATACAAATGAAAGGTCATTTTAGTCTTTTTAATCTAAATTAATTACACATAACAAATTTAACTAACTTTCTTAATAAGTGTGAAAAGTCTTAAGGACTTATATTTTGGGACGGAAGTAGTAACATACTGGGATGAACACAAAAACAGAGAAGTGATCAATATCAGAGTCACAGATTTTTGAGGCTGCGGCAAGGCATGTCGCGGCTTCGGAAACTGTTTCCCTTTTTCTGATCGTAACACGTTGCAGGATGATACATGACAGACTCTAAACTAAAAGATAAACGAATAATTCTTATTCAGATCTAATGAACATACTGTCTACATTGGCAATTGTCCCCGGAAACGGCACTAGAAACTTGATCCGCGTGTAAGCAACTAATATGCACGAAATACTAGCATGAGTACTAGGTCAATCGTAGTATATTAGATGTGAGTCAAGGTCGATCCCACAGAGACAATGCCACATGGATAATCATCATTAAATCTAGACAAGAAGACAAATAACGGTCCCTTGACCAACATAAATGCAGAAAGGTAATTGGTATATCTCTCCACTCCGATCCCCTAACTTGGTGTCATTAATCCTTAAGTCTACTCTTTCTCGTACTTACCTAGATTAACCATAACGTTTTATAATTCAGTTTTAGCTACGGGTGCATTCTCCTAATCTTATCTACTTCCATTGAAAGGACAGTAGATGTCTATGTGTAGTTAACCTCCTACGTTGTTTGTATTAACTCACACGCAATAAGTGTTATGGTGCAAACTGAGTACCTCCCTAAGAAGCTACCATGGATTGACTAGAAAGTTCCTAGGGATTGATCAAACTATGTCCAAACTAACACGTTACCTTGCAAGTCCATCATGTTAATTTACGAATACAATAAGCAGATTGTCCAAATCTAACCTATCGTTAATTAAATCTGTCGATCAACGTAGCTAACACCAAATCTTCATATTAGGGGGACCTAGGGTTGTCGTGGCTACGATAAAGACCGTCGCAGGACCGGCGGCGTTGGTTCCTAATTCTGAAATTTACATCATTCTGTTCTGATTATCTAGTTAATTATGATTCGTTTATACATGTAGATTAATTACATCACGTTAATCTAACAAAATCTACCATGATTAAAAAATGAAGGTACGTTCAAAGCTTCATACCTTTATCAATGGCGACCTAGCTTTATAAACTCAAGCTAGTTGATGGATTGGAAGAGATAACCAAGCAACGAACTTAAAGAAAATAACAAACTCTTTATTTCTTAGAAAAGTATATGAATTGTATATTATGATGTCGTGTATTATTTGATATGTTACAATAAACTGGCACATCCTTATATAGAGTTGTAAACCGACCTAATGGTTCTAACCTAACCGAATTAATACAAATCACGGCTCTGTTATTTTCATGTCCTCCAAGTTTCCACGGCTGCGGCTAGGGTTTTTGCAGCCTCTGAGATTTTTTCCCTTTTTCTGGTCCAGCAGACTTCGTATTGACTTCTTCTGAATTTGGCCCAATGTCTTTTCCTTTAATCCGGATCCAACTCCTTTAGCCCACAATATGGTACTCCTGAAAATCACATAAAACAAGATGAAACACTACCAAATATCGGGATAAAATGTAAAGATGCTGAATTACTAACCGAGGAATCGGTATTAGGCAATTGACACCTATTTTGAGCATGATTCGGGGCAAATAAATGTATGATTAATAGTATCATTTTCAGTGTGATCACTCACCACGTGTCATCCTTTGATTGATTGAACATTAAATGAAGATGGAGAAATATAGGGTTGGGGGCCAGGAGTCCACTTCGTGCTTAATGAAAGATCTAAGCCCCAGTTGGGATATCTGTCCGGTTCTATCATCAGAGCACCGTAGGTCGGGTCGGTCGTTACAGAGCTTGGGCTACACAGTTCGAGACGGACTGGCCTTAAGGGCTCGACGCAAGTCGGCTAGAGCCTCCCTTATCCAAAATACGCATATGTTTAAAATATAAGATAAATATGACGGAATCCTTTACCTCACGGGACTATGATCCCAAGGTTTAAATTGTCCATGTATATCTCTTAAACACTAAAGGGATTAGGCCCAAATAATCCTCATGGATTGCGGCACAAGTAATGTGGACGAGATGTCCTAAATATAAACGATCTCAAGGAACTACGAGAGAGTTGGTTCCTGATTAATACACATGATACGTATGCAACTTGGGATACAATTATTCCAAGCTCAATCTAAAAATAATCAAACACCACCCCTAATTTTAGGGTTTCTTCTAAGGTTTTAATCTTGTTCATTGTCATTAGGGTTTATTTGCTCCGAATATTCTTCCTGACGAGATCCAGCATCGTCAAGTGTAATTGGAAATTTTCGGCATACGTTTAGAAGGTTCCATCATGTTCACGATTTGTAGGTTTAAAAGTGAGCACACATGTGATGTCAATTTACAACAATTTGACCATCGTTAGGCTACACCATGGGATGTTGAAGAGTTGTTCAAGCAAAAGTATGCTTTGGATGGCCATGCACATGAGAGCCTTGACAAGTTATCTATGCTTTTGTTTTCTGAATTTCACTTCTAAGGCCCATGGTTTTGCTGTGAATAACCACAAGAATAAAGGGCCCCCCATTCTAGCACGAAATAACGATACCAAATATCATTTGGATATAAGTTGCATGTGGAGCAGGGTATTTGGACCTTTGATTGTTGATCCAAGGAAGTTTTTAGGATGAGCAAGCTACAAAACAATCAAGGCGCGAGAGGTCTTAGAGATTGCCTCGGGGGTACACCTGACGCTCAAGTCAATATTCTTTTTTTTCAAAAACGATCCTTTAATATTAGATAAGCGAGTGGAAATCCATGAAATTACAGAGTCAAAAAATACAAGGCTAATGTAAATTATCTAAATTCCAAGATAATATAAGATTTCGAACATGAGACTCTGACTTTGAAATCATCACATGGAGGGGAGGATGAGATTCGTGAGTTCCATGGTGGATCAAATTACGCCAGTGCCAAATACTATAAATCGTATCTCTAAACTGGTAGGACCACTTTTTTTGACTTCCTTTGACAGTCAAGAAAGCCCAAAGCCATTCCTGGGGGTTTGCCGGGAATAAGAAGACGGTCCATTCTTGCCTGGGTACAAGAGATTTCCAAACCTGCTTTGAAAACCTGCAATCCCTGAGAGCATGAAGGCAGGTTTCATCATCACTGCTTCAAATTCTACATGTTACGGTAGGAGAGACATGTCCTCTGAAGAGAAGTGACATGGTACGCAATGCGTTGTGAGCAACCTGCCATGTCAAAAAATTAAGTCGGGTGGGGCTTTTGAAATGCCAAATTTTCTCCTAGAAATGATCAGTAGGGTAAGGGTCTGGGGGGGACAGGTATTTGTAGCCATCCATCACAGAATATTTCTGGGTGTTCGAATGTTTCCAGACAATAGTATCTTATGCCACTCCAAAGCCATCTTGTAAGGCGGAAGCTGCAAGGCAGATACTCTTCCAAACATGGGAGCTAGTAGGTTTAGGATTTCAAAAGGGCTTCAATATTTCTGAATCAAGACTCTCAGCCACAAGGACTGGTCATCGGTGAGTGTTTTCCAAACAAGCTTACCAAGTAGAGCAAGGTTCATGTTCCTCGGGTTTTTAAATCCTAAACCTCTACAAATATTAGGTTGGCAGAGAGTCTCCCAAGAGATGGTATGCATCTTACGTTATCTTTCTTCTTAGCCTCAAAAGAAACCTCTGCAGATTCTTTCCATCTCATCCAGACAGGATTGACGAAGTTTCAGGGACTGCATAGCATAAACGGTTTGGGAAACAAGAGAACTTTTAATAAGAATTGTTCTACATGCTCTGGAAAGACATTTGTTCTTCCAGTTAGTCAACTTTTTCCTCATCTTATCCACAATGAATTGAAAACTGTCCCTGGTAACTTTGGAGTGGATAGTGGCATGCCAAGATAAAGACCCAGATTCTCAGTATGTTGCATATCAAGCTGTTGCTGAATCTGTGCTTTCAAAAGTGGAGAGGTATTTCTGGAGGCATGAAACTTAGATTTACTAGTGCTCAAGCGCTGACTAGAATAATTAAAAAAGTCATCCAGGACATGTTTAATGATAGCAGCCTGCTCCACAGAAGCTTTCCCCAAAAGAACCAAGTCGTCTACAAAAAGCACATGGGAGAGGGGTGGGGATTACCTGCTAACTTAAATGTGCTCAAGTCAGTATTCTGATAGAGAAAATTTATCTTTACTTTGAGTAAATATGAGCATGATTTGTGCGTACCTGGGTACTGGGAATAATGATCCTATTATATAATGCTCTGTCATGGGATGATGTGTTATTGCACATTAAGGGAATTAACTGAACATCGAAGAGCTCATTAATATGGTGTAACTGTTGTCTGAGACCAAGGATGATATGCACCACGTCGGCTGTAAAAGACCATGGATGACATGCGTCACGTCGGCTATAAAGGACCAAGAACGACAAGGCAATGACGTTTGACTGATATAAGGGCGATATGTGCCATATTTAGGATGACAACTTATTGATGTATCCATCTTATTAAGTTGAGCCCTTGCCGACTGGTGAGTGTAATGTGTAGGTAGGGGCTGCTTCAGGAATTTAATGATACGGGTCAGAAATTTGTCATGTTTTATTATGACTAAACTTAATTTTATATACTATAGTTCAATACGAGCCAATAGGATCGATATATAAAGTAAGGGGGTTAGTTTCACATATAAATATGTATTTAAAAAAATTACACTGTAATACTTTTTTTGTTGGAAGTAGCGCCCGAAAGATAATTTATTTAATTGTTTTTATAATTAATAAATGACATATTTAATCTCATCTTATTATTTGCTTCATGCTTATAAGTAATACACTCCTGAAAACCCCAAGTCGTTTCATATGTAGCCATATAACTTAGTGTGTGTCATACATGAGGATTAAGTTGATGGTGATACACTTGAACTATTAGTTCGTGGTGAACTTAATCAAAGTATGGGGTCTATTGATTAAATCACCATTAATGCACCCAGAACACTTTATGGTGTGACCGTCTTATCCGGACCGTCGACATTGGTTGTCTAAGCATTTATATACGATGAGAGTCATATAGGACTGACAGATTTTATTTACATTTCTCGTATAATTCCGTGATTGAGAAATCTTATTGAATCACAAGATGATCATAGATGAATTAACCTTAATCCTGAAGTGATTGCATACTCCTACTGGTTTCAAGATAGGGTTTGATGTGTTCGTTAAGGATTGCTAAGAGGCGTGGTCTGAATCACTTTCACGTTGGCACCATTCTGGAATGAATGGGGAGTGTGTGTCTCACAGTTATGGAATCCATTCCTTCCTGCAGGAAGTAGAAAGACAATCCCCATATTTGTTAATCCTAGAAACTGATCGATCGGCCGAGTTCATATTGGTTATGAACTAATTGATCACTAGTGGGTTAATGGCAAATAAGGATAAGATGTAGTGAAGAAGGTTTACGGAATTAATCCTGCTTCGTTACGGATAGTCTATGGAGGGTTAGTCTGTATGTAATGATTATATCAATAGACACTTATTGACTCGACTTTTTGAGAATAAGTTATATCTATAATCGATAGAGTTCAGTTTCGGATTTATGGTGGCGTAGTTCTGGAATTAATAAGTTGAGTAGAAATGTTTTGTTCGATGAATATTTTATTCAATTTATTGTAGCTACTGGTTATAAGTCCATGATCCTCGGGTTGGCTCCTAACACGCGAGTGTTTTCTCGTTTTGTGGAACCTCAAGAATAAATTAAATGGTTGGTCTATTTAATGAATATACGAATATTTTTTATTTGGTAAATAATATGTAAAATAAAAAAGACACTTTCTATTAAAATTAATGGCATTAAGTGGTGCCATATTTTGTGATACTATTAGGAAAAAAATTTTCCTAGATTATGTCACATGTGTAATTAGTTAATTATTTATTTGTTAGATAATTAATGGAAAAGAGATAAGAGATTGATTTTATGGGAATTATCTCTTATTTTATGGAAAATATCTCTTTCTTATGGAAATAGCTAATTGTAGTGTGAAAAGGATAACTCTCTCTTGACTAGTTATTTTCCTATATAAAGAGAGTTACTCCTAACACAAATTATCATAAATTGCGCCACTTATAATAAAAAGGAAGAGAAAATTAAGTTTTCTTGTTCTAGCCATTCGGAGGAGAAAAACCTAAGGTTTTACTTGGTGCATATTCAAGGAGGTTCTACTACGAGGATCAACGTCCACCAGTCGTCGATTGGAGATACAATCCGGAAGACTGCGGCTTCTCCCTTTCTGTCGATTGCTTATCATTCTCTCCGGTTGGGGTAAATCTGCTAACCTTCTTGTAGATTAATTTATTATGCGAATCATATCGTGGTAAAATCATAGAACGGATTTTAATTCATAGCTTCCGCTGTGCATGATCGAGCATCTCGATCGGTGCTATGAATCAGATCTGACAATCCAATTACGGATCGGATCCGGATTCGGGTTTTGTATATCGAGCATGTGGTATCAGAGCGAGGTTAAAGCGATTTTGAAATCCTGATTGCATAATTAATTAATAAGGAGTGGAATTGAAAAAAAATTGCATCTTTTATACGTTTTTTTTTATACATATGCGTGGTTGAATGTTTATGGTTGACGAGATGGATTGGGGTTGGTACTTGTTTACCGTTAGATCTATTGTAAACCCAAATTTTCCGGGTATAGAAAATTATATAATTTATTTGTTGTAATTTAATTTCTTAGTAGTTAGAATTGAAATTATATCGGCGGCATTGTTGTAATTATTAATATTCGAAGAACATAAAAAAATAAAGGCGGCGGCGCAGTGGTAAAGATCTGTTACAGCAACCAGTAGGTCAAGGGTTCAAATCACCCTTGACACATTTTTAAAGGTTGCATCTGGGGGAAATCGAACCCGCGTCCAGCCTCTAGGAGAAGAGGCATCTTACCAACTCAGCCAAACGGAGCAGAAAAATATTATACCGAGCGGCGGAAAAATTGTTTAGTGATTAGTAAATCTTTTATTCGTAGGGTTTGTTTATTTATTTGATTTTAAATTTATAGATTAGATACGGGGTACCAACGGTCCATCTCAGTTGTTTATTTTTCGCATTTATTTTCTTATGTGATTATTTATGTGATATAACCATGCCATGCATCATATTCATGAATTCCACTCCTAGCATATGCATACATGTAGAAAATTAATATTGGCATTAATTAGACATGTATGAAAATGATAATTAATTTAGATTAATAATAAATTAAATTAATTAATGGAAACTGAATTTTATCGGGATATAAAATTCACATGATAAACTTAATTTAGGATTATGAATCCTTCGGGGTTTTGGTTATGTAGTGTCTACATAAATTAGGATTTAATAACCGAAAATTTGGAAAGTCATGAAAAATAGGACACTAACTAGACGGTATTTGGAACCGATAAGTTGGTTATTGCTTTTCATGATTTGTTGTTTTCGATTATTGGAAAAATTCCGAGATCCTAAATTTTTATCATGACAAGATTAGGACTATAAAATTCTTTGGGAATTTTAATTGTGTAGTGTCTACACGAAATATTTCTAAATAATTGATAAATTGGAAATCATGAATATAGTGTCACTAGTTAGACGGTATTTGGAACCGATAAATTAGTGTGAGCTTCAAATTTTGTGATTTATTGTTTTTCGAATTATTAAAATTTTTTATAAAGTTCTAATGTATTAGGATTATAAAATTCTTGGTGAATTTTAATTGTGTAGTGTCTACACAAGGAATTTTTTGTAAAACCGAGAAATTGGAAAATCAGTGACACTAGTTAGACGGTATTTAGAACCGATGAACTAGTGGGAGGATTAACTTAAATATTCATGACTTATTTTTTTCGGATTGTGAAGAAATTCTGAAAATCCTAATAAGAATACCTAATTTTCAAAATAACGAGTGGGAGCGGGGAAGGTGACAACCGACCCACGGCCTCTACTGTTGACACAAGCACGTGAGAGAATGGTGATGCCTCATGCCGCTTTGATTACGGCCCCCTACGGGTGGCCTTCACCGCTATCAAAATTCAAGGCTTGGTTTCCGAAATGATAGGATTTTGAGTACTCGTTGGGTCACTGACCTACCCTACAGCGGCATACTCGGGGCGTACTTAAAAATCTGAAATAGTAGGTCACACTCACAAGGATATTTTTGGAAATATCTTTGCTGAAAAAGGAAGGTAATCAACAATTAAATAGAGATCTTTGATTCTCAATGGTTTAATTGTTGAGAGAGATTGTCTCAATTTAATCGTCATCTCTTTGACCTACCCTACGGCGGCACTGAGGTGTGAGATTAAATCTTTGGAATGGTAGGATAAACTGCATGCATGACATCACGTTTATAATTCCTAAAATCATTATTTGTAGTGGTGTATGATTTGATTTATATTTCTGTCATAATTTATTTTTCAACTACATATCATCTCAAGGTATCTAAACTGCTAAACACGAAAAATTGACTGATGATGACTTCGTAAAAGTGGAAAAGTAACAAGAACGTTGAACTCAATAATCGAGAATGAAAATTAATTTTTCGGAAGAGGATGTTCCTCTTGAGCCTACAAACTTAAGTGACATTGATAAAGTATGTCACTGCTGTCACTCGTGTCGAATGAGAGACAAAACAAAATTAGTTCAAAGATGACGAGAATGATTTGGTATCAATCTCACAAGACATCCCACTGTTCATGAGTAGTGGCTACTCAAATGAACTGCTAGTTCAAGGCCCTTTCCTTTTAAAGAAAGCCAAGAATGGGAAGACAAATGTCTACAAGTATAAGTCATCTAAAACTAAACAAGTTAAAGGCTAAATGAAATATTAAAAAAGGCAGCATAGGATAAGAAAGTGATTTCGGATCACTAACCTATGAATCCTTAGAGACTTTCTTAACCGAGTAATTTGACTCAGAAGCTAAAGTTATTTTGTAAGAACAAGGTAGCTGAGCGTTCATGATGAAGAGTAGACAATGGGCAGTTATTTCAGCTAAGATAGTGGGAGGGATATAAGGAAAGAAATTTTAGATTTTAATCCTTGAATATCGTAGAAATTTAATTTATGTTTTCAGATTTGTTAGAACGAATGGATTCACTTTCAAATCGATGATATAGTTGCCTTAAGGAAAGTGAATATGACGTTTCTAGTATGAATCCGAGACTCGTACTTTTGTCTGATAAAGTCAAAACCACTAAATAATGTTGAAAAGGTTTATGTAACACATCATAAACTATTAAGACAAATGGTTTCCGTATTTAGATAAACGATTCTTCAGCATCTATTGATTAGTGCATATATCCTAAAGATTAGATCATAAGACTGGCTAAGGGTGATTCCTATCTCCCAGTCTAAGAACACTATCTCAAAGGAAAAATGACTAAGTAACTTTTCAATTAAGAAAGGGTAATAGAGCGAAATAAGTATCATAGCTTGTTCATATTGACCTTCGGGGTCTTATGAAGATACGGGTTAGTGGGAGCTTTTGAGTAGTGGACATTTAGTCCGACGACTACTCGAAACGCCGATTAGCTTATCTGACTATTGGGAGGAATCTCTGATATTACCAGAGAAGAAAGTATTCCATGCTCAGATATAAGCCATAGCATAGTATTTGGGATTGATGCTCGGCCTACCTCTGAGTGAAACGATTTCACTGAAAGGATAAACCATGTATTGCCTTATATAGTTGTTGATATGATACAGTACAGTGCTTAGCTTAATTAGTTATTGATTGCAAAATAACAATTTACATTATCATGTAATACCGAGAAGTCTATCTAAAAGATGCCTATGAATTTAAGGATAATGAGTGAATTATATTTGCCCCTTAGCACTAGTGCTTGAAGGTAGGACTGGAGATTTTGCATACACGATCAGATGGGACTGTTCGTGAAATATCGTAATACAATAAGTGAAGGTTGGTTATAAGATTCTGAAGATCGGATAATGACGGTTGTGCTGTCACAGCTTTTCAGAAAGAATGTTTGAATAACAACCTTGGACCTTAAAGTAATGTTACTCAAAGAGTTACTATCTGATATAATCAGACCACATCCAACATTGGTTGTTGGGGGTTATGCTGATAAATACTACTGAACCATATCAGAATGTCAATCCACCCAAATGCAGTGGGAGTATGGTTTATCTTTTGACTCGCAGTGATTATGTAGACTTTACAGTTTGTTGGGGGCGATTGATAACCTATGGTCTTTTGGAAGGACTGTATAGGATTCTGATAAAAGGAGATTGGTATAAAGACATAAACCTATAAATGGATTTTTGGTACTCCAGTTCTGTTCACAATATTGTAGAACCACCTGAGTGTCTCAGACCCAGTGGGAGTAATTGGATCTACGTGATGAAGAGTTGAATGAATGAGAAAGTTTATCTTTCTAAGCAAAACCAAGTGGTCTAGGGGTAATTCCCTGAGAAGTAGATAGTTTAATAGGGGTGATGTCCTGAAACTTTCTCACCACTCAGCCTTGCTTGACTCCATGGAAAGCAGAAAGATTACCAGGGGTGATGCCCTGAACCTTTCTTGCCGTACAACGGAGCTTGAATTCATTCAGAACAGAAGAGTTTTAGCTTAACTCCAATGGCAGATTGACTACCTATGCTTATATCCATTGGTGGGTTAAAGCAAACCTCTAGGTCATTAAAAGTCATATGTTTTAAATATGGACTTGACCAGTATATTGATAAGTCTTTCGTCGACAGGGTATCAATGTTGGCAAAGTATTGCATATTGGTGTTTGTAAGGATAACACTGAAACAGTTGGAAACAACATGGGTGTGTTATTTGAAGTCAGAAACTGAGTGCCAAAGCTTCTCTGAATTAGAGAAGTGGAATATATTCTTAAAAATCGATTCGGTCGAGTTCATGAGAACAAGTTGTTGGCTGTATCCCATCCATCTTATTGGTTAAGATGATGATGCATTTTTGAATGCTAGATTCAACGAGAGGTTTCCTACCCAACCCCTCAAGGAATAATTCTCTTAGTCTTCGGATATAGTGAAAATGGTATAGATTCTCTTTTGGATAGAGAAAGTCAGATTACTAAAAGTCAATTAAAGTCGAATCTTGGATTTGAGCATTGGATAACAGTATAGTGAACCCTCAAGTACCTTCAGAGAATGAGGAATAATATGCTTGTATATTCGGGTGCAAACCTAGATTTTGTTGACTGCACTGATTCTGACTTTCAGTCGGATTAAGGGTGATCGTAAGTCGATCCCGGCCTTAGTGTTTTCTCATAGTGATGGAGCTATTTTCTGGAGCAATCCAGCACTGCCAATTTGACTCTATTAGTCGAGTACATAGCAGCTTTCGGAGCAGCTAAAGCGGCAGTGTGGCTTGAGAAGTTCTTTGTTGGATCAGGAAGTGATTCCAGGTCTCGATGAGCCGATACCATTTTACTGTGAAAACAGTTTAGAGGTTGCTCATGCAAATGATCTTCGCAGTCACAAGAGGTCAAAAGCATATTAAGAGAGAGTACCACCGGATCAGACAGACTGTGCAGAGAGGCGATGTTTCGGTCCTAAAAGATCGCCTCAAGCCGACAACCTAGCTGATCAGTTTACCAAGTCGTGTGGCATCTAATGTCATTCATAAGCGCTTGGTGAGTATGAAATTGGGAGATATGTCTAATCTGCTTTAAATCAAGTGGGAGAATATTGTGGATAGAAAGAATAAGGGTGTGGTGCTCTAAAAACAATCATTGCTTGTCTTTACGGGCAAGTGGAAGATTGTTAGATGTAGTTCCCGAAAGAAAATTGTTGTTTGTCCTTACGGGCAAGTGGGAGACTGTTAGAAGTAGCGCCCAAAAGATAATTTATATAATAGTTTTTATAATTAATAAATGACAGATTTAATCTCATCTTATTATTTGCTTCGTGCTTATAAGTAATACACTTCTGAAAACCCCAAGTCGTATCATATGTAGCCATATAACTTAGTGTGTGTCACACATGAGAATTAATTTTATGGTGATACACTTGAACTATTAGTCCGTGGTGAACTTAATCAAAGTATGGGGTCTATTGATTAAACCACCGTTAATGCGCCCAGAACACTTTATGGTGTGACCGTCTTATCCGGACCGTCGACATTGGTTGTCTAAGTGGGGCATTTATATATGATGAGAGTCATATAGGACTGGACCGATTTAATTTGCATTTCTCGTATAATTCCGTGATTGAGAAATCTTATTGAATCATAAGATGATCATATATGGATTAACCTTAATCTTGAAGTGATTGCATACTCCTACTTGTTTCAAGATAGGGTTTGATGTGTTCGTTAAGGATTGCTAAGAGGCGCGGTCTGAATCACTTTCACGTTGGCACTATTCTGGATTGAGTTGGGAGTGTGTGTCTCACAGATATGGAATCCATTCCTTCCGGCGGGAAGTAGAAAGACAATCCCCTTATTTGTTAATCATAGAAACTGATCGATCCGCCGATTTCATATTGGTTATGAACTAATTGATCACTAGTGGGTTAATGGTAAATAAGTATAAGATGTAGTGAAGAAGGTTTACGGAAATAATCCTGCTTCGTTACGGATAGTCTATGGAGGTTTAGTCTGTATGTAATGATTATATCAATGGACACTTATTGACTCGACTTTTTGAGAATAAGTTATATCTATAATCGATAGAGTTAGTTTCGGATTTATGGTGGCGTAACTCCGGAATTAATAAGTTGAGTCGCAATGTTTTGTTCGATGAATATTTTATTCAATTTATTGTAGCTACTGGTTATAGGTCCATGGTCCCCGGGTTGGCTCCTAACACGCGACTGTTTTCTCGTTTTGTGGAACCTCGAGAATAAATTAAATAGTTGGTCTATTTAATTAATATGCGAATATTTTTTAATTAGTAAATCATATGTAAAATAGAAAAGACTTTTTCTATTAAAATTAATGGCATTAAGTGGCGTCATATTTTGTGATAAAATTAGGAAAAGAAATTTTCCTAGATTATGTCACATGTGTAATTAGTTAATTATTTATTTGTTAGATAATTAATGAAAAAGAGATAAGAGATTGATTTTATGGGAATTATCTCTTATTTTATGGCAAATATCTTTTCATTATGGAAATAGGTAATTGTAGTGTGAAAATGATAACTCTCACTTGACTAGTTATTTTCCTATATAAAGAGAGTTCCTCCTAACACAAATTATTATAAATTGCGCCACTTATAATAAAAAGGAAGATAAAATTTAGTTTTCTTGTTCTAGCCATTAGGAGGAGAAAAACCTAGGGTTTTTCTTGGTTCGTATTCAAGGAGGTTCTACTACGAGGATCGACGTCCACCAGTCGTCGCTTGGAGATACAATCCGGAAAACTGCGGCTTCTCCCTTTATGTCGATTGCTTATCGTTCTCACCGCTTGGGGTAAATCTACTAACCTTCTTGTAGATTAAAATTTATCATGCGAATCATATCGTGGTAAAATCGAAGAGCGAATTTTAATTCGTAGCTTCCGCTGTGCATGATCGAGTGTCTCGATCGGTGCTGTGAATCAAATCTGACAATCCAATTATGGATCGGATCTGGATTCGGGTTTCTGTATATCCAGCATTTTTTAACGGGTCAGCTGACACATTTTTTTGTATGTGCAACCGCTCCTGTGTGTAGGGTAACCGATCTTAACTATGCCAGCGACAAATATATAAATTATATATAATCGCAATATTAAAAAATTGGTTTTATTGTGTGTTATAGATAAAATAAAATATTAATTGAACTGTGATCTGAAGTGTTGACATGTCTTTACCCATAACCCGACTGTAACCCAACAATTTCATAACTCGTCCACCACCAAGACCTATACACCAATGGTTGAAACTTGAAAGTCATCTTTGAGTCGACCGGCAAGTTATTGCCCCGACACCACCGGGTTATTGAGTCACTCGCATCCAATTAAAACGCGAGACATTGGATCGATTTTATGGAGCAACAATTATATGATAGTTGTTTCAAATAGCATAAGTTAAAGATTTTATTTTTACTTTCTTTTACGTAATAAACTTTTATTGTATTTTAGTGAATAAAAATGAAATTTTATAATATATACACTAATACAAGATTCTTACCATGATTGTATTGTAAAATTTGTCGAGATACGTTATTTCTTTAGTTTTTGTTTGGAAAGCTAGTGAGAAATTTTATTTTTAGGTCACTTAAACACCCCTTATTTCATGTCAAATCGGGTCAGATCTGACATTATTTTTAGATCACCAGTGCAATTGTTAGAAAAGCACGGGTCTGTGAGTAAATGCAACGGGGGTTTAAAGCAAAGTTAAAAAAAAAACATAAAGGGGGAGATCTGCACGAGGGCGTGAGAAATTTTTAACGGGCCCAGACAAAAAACACGGGCTCTTTCTAACAATTTCACGAAAAAATTAAAACAAAATGTAAGGTCTGACCCGACCTGACATGAAATAAATGGAGTCACAATGAATTGAAAATACAATTCGTCGAAGCTAGTAGGCGACTCCTTTTTTTTCCTAATAATTTATCTTTTCTGAAAAACGAAAAAAAAAACAATATTACTGGCCCACGTCAATCTACACGATTTCTCGGGAAATTGGAAAATCAGGTGTTGTCTGACTCCACTTGTAAAAAAAGTTGTCCTTTTTCAAAAACGAGTTTTTAGGTAATACGACAATAATATTGTCGTAAAAAATATTGGAGTTAAACAAATTTTACGACAATAATGATGGAGTTAAACAGATTTTACGACAAAAATAATGGAGTTAAACTCTTTAAGACAATAATATTGTCGTAAATTTTTTATTTACGACAATATTATTGTCGTATTACCTAAAAACACATTTGTGAAAAAAGACAATTTTTTTACAAGTGGAGAGTCCGACAACACCTGATTTTCCAATTTCCACTCTCGCGCGATCTTTCTCCATTAATTGTGATTTCCCACATCTCTATACATGTAACGTTTATCGCACCCATTGAATAGCATCTTTTTCACAAGCAAAACTCAATTTCCCTTTCAATTACTTTTTCTGAAGCTCTGAAGAAATGGCAAATGATGAGGTAGTTCTCTTGGATTCTTATGTGAGCATGTTTGGGATGAGGGTGAGGATAGCTTTGGCAGAAAAAGGTATCAAGTATGAGTATAAGAAAATCGAATCCAATTCACAAGAAAATCCCAGTCCTGATTCACAATGGTAAACAAAAGCCCACTGCTTCTCAAATCAATCCAATTCACAAGAAAATCCCAGTCCTGATTGTTAGAAAACACAGACGAGAAGCTTGCAGTTTAAGAAAGATAATTAACAGATAGCAATGCAAACATAAACAGTGGCGGAATTGATAAAACACAGAAACAAAGGGAACACAGTGATTTAACATAGTTTCCGGCGTTGTGCCGACTACTCCACAGACAGAAAAGGAGATACATTATCATACATAGAATTACAAGGTTTTCACAAGTGTGTGAACAACACTCTTGAAAGACACACATTGCATTGATTACAACATTGGTATTTATAGACACAAATCCCAAACCCTAACCGCCAAAGATCTTTGTCGGAATTCTCATAAATACCCTAGATGTGGACCTCAGCTCCAGCTGTTATCCACCAGACGAAACTCAGCTCAAAACTGACTTTCCAGACTTGTAACCAACTGCCCAGATGTAGAACTCAGCTATACTCAGCAAAACTCAACAGACCAGAACAGACTGCTGACTTTAGAAAAAACTCAGTTGCACTTCATCAAACTAACTTTTGCAGAACTGAATATACTTAACTGAACTGACCATCATTCTCAGTCTCAGTTTTCCAGATTAGTCCACCAGATTATTTATCCGTTTAGAGATCAAGTCACCAAAACTGACAAATCTCCACCTTGACTTGAACTCTCATTCAACGTCACCAGATTGCATAATCAGACGTACTTTGTACCAGATGCATTCGTCAATGCCAGTATGGACAGGTACCGGACTTCTCCTCGAATCCACTCAGTTGATCAGCCCTCAACTGAGTATCCAGATTTCAGTTTACAAGCTTTGAATATTCAGCAAGTCCAGACACAACTAAAACTTGCTCTGTTGAACTGGTTTAGTGAACATATCAGCAGGATTATCCTTGGTGGTGATCTTCTTCACTACAACCCTTTTCTCATTTCTCAGAAAATGATATCTCACATCAATATGCTTGGTTCTCTCATGATGAACTTGATCCTTAGCTAGAAAATTGCACTCAAACTGTCACAATAAATCTCAGTTTGATCCTAATGTAGCCCCAAATCACTAACTAGTCCCTTCAACCAGATACCCTCCTTGGCTGCTTTAGTAAGAGCCATAAACTCAGCTTCAGTAGTTGATAAATCCACTGTTGCCTAAAGAGTTGCTTTCCAGTTGACAACTGAATTCCCCAAAGTAAAAACATAATCAGTCATAGATTTCCTACTATTCACATCACCTGCATAATCAGCATCATAGTATCCTGTGATCAGTTCTTGAGTATTGATATATGTCAACTATATATAAAATTTTATTCTATTTTAAAACCCATTTTCAAGATTTTTTAAATATTTTTTTATTCATACTGATAAAAATTATAGTTATATAATATATTTCTAAAAATTAATAAATATCATAATATTTAGATTTCAATAGACAGAATTAACTTATTCTATCAGATTTACCGGTGTTTTTCTTGTTTTACTTTGTGCAGGTACACCATGATGAAATCCTAGAGTCAATATTGTTAAAAACGGCAAAGAGGATTTACAAAATCAAATCCCTATCATTTCCCTGACAAAAATCGAATAATATCAAACAATATCTGACAAGACCCGGCGCAGACTGGGTGAATACCTGTCTACGCCGGAAATGCTGAGGATTTGGGGGAATATTACGCAATTAAGTCGCATTAAATGCTCTGACATACTGACAAGACCCGGCGCAAACCGGAAAAGAACCGGCGTGCGCCGGAAAAGATTCTTTCCAGGCCACAGTTTCCTATAAATAGCCAGTCATTCAATGTAAAAAATCGCCCCAATATATATACACACATATATATTATCTTACTCCCTTAAAACATCATTTCACTTAGGCTTTTTAAGCCATAAATAATTAAGTCTATTATTATTTTGTATTGATACACTCATTATTATGAATGCTAATTTGAACATTTTAGTATTTGTAATAATGAGTAACTAAACTTATAACTAGCCATGACAATGTAATTGAATTATTTTGGTCTCTTTTAGTGGAACGGATAATGATTAAGAAATGTAAATTTTAATTTCGATTGTGTTGAATCTTTTTCTACTTAAATTAACGGTTAGCTCATGTTGGAATAATTAACCAATATTGGCACACACACACTTAATTGATACCGAACGGAGATATTAGGTGTGAGAACGAGGTAGAAAAACCGGAAGGTAAAATTGGCCGTCTGACGGAACCCTCTTTCTT
Source organism: Gentiana straminea (assembly GCA_036785695.1). NCBI lineage: Eukaryota > Viridiplantae > Streptophyta > Magnoliopsida > Gentianales > Gentianaceae > Gentiana > Gentiana straminea. The sequence continues at coordinate 1,443,671 of JAVUPR010000448.1, read as the reverse complement.
ATCCGGGGAAGGATTATTTGTACTCGAGAGCTTATCATGTAAAATCATTAGGTTTAGGGCTCTTAAACCAAGGAGGAGGCATAGAACAATTTCAAACACTCGTATGAGGGGAAATTGTTAGAATAGGAGTGCACCGTTTCACACAATTGAATACCCTTAATAGGCCGAATTTATCACATCCTTAAAACTAAAAGAGACTGCAGTTCAATGAAATTGTCTTGGCTAGTATCTTTATTATTAATTGTTAATTTTATTAGTAACGTAAACCTATCACTTTTATGATAAAACTGCGACTTAGATCAAGATAATAATAACTAATTGGTGTTTAACCACACTTTAAATTATCGTATTCCCTGAGGAGACGACATTGATTCACCAGACTAGACTACAATTTGACCCGGTACACTGCCGGTAAGATTGGACACCCAGTTTTAGCCTATCAAGTATCACCTCCATAAATGAGACCAACATCAACTGTACCTCTAAGGTACCTGAATATTCTTTTCACAGCTTTACTGTGTTCCTTTCTAGGTTGAGCCATAAACTTACTGACAACACTGACTGCCTGAGCCAGATCAGGCCTAGTGCACACCATGGCATACATCAGACTGCCAACTGCACTAGCATAAGGAACTCTTGACATGTATTGCAAAAACTGATAAAAGAACATTTGATGCCATAAGAGTATCTATTGGCTTAACAGTTGAGATGCCAAACTTTGACAAATCTTCTGTATATTGCCTTGCTGAGATAAAAATAGTTTTTTCTGACTTCTATCTCTTCAGATCTCCATCCCTAAAATTTTCTTGGCTACACCCAAATCTTTCATTTCAAACTCAGCACTGAGAAGGTCTTTCAGATACTGAACATCAGACTTCTTTCTTGCAGCTATCAGCATGTCATCCACATATAAAATAAGATAGATGTATGATCCATCTTCCACCTGGCTGTTGTAAACACAGCAATCGTAAGGACTTTTGCTGTAACCCAACTGGATCATATAACTGTCAAACCTTTTATACCACTGTCTAGGAGCCTGCTTCAGTCAATACAAGGACTTCTTCAACTTACACACAAGGTCTTCCTTACCAGGAACTTGGAAACCCTCTGGCTGAGTCATGTATATCTCTTTGTCTACCTCACCATGTAGAAAAGCTGTCTTCACATCTAACTGCTCAAGTTCTAAGTCCTGATGCGCCACCATTGCTAGTAGTACTCTGATTGAAGTATGTCTGACTACTGGTGAGAATATCTCATTAAAGTCCACTCCTTCTTTCTCACTGAACCCTCTTGCAACCAAACATGGCTTATACTTAACTCCTTCTGCCTCAGTTATCCCTTCCTTCTTCTTGAAGATCCATTTGCAAGTAAGAACTCTCCTTTCAGCTTGATTTTTAACTAGATCCCAAGTCTGATTCTTCAGTAATGACTCCATTTCATCTCCCATGGCAGCAAGCCATTGAGATGTTTCAGAACATGTCACTGCTTCCTTGTAAGTAGATAGTTCAAAACCATCCACTTCTTCTGCAACTTGAAGTGTGTATCCAACCATATCATCAAACTCATACCTCTTTGGAGGTACCCCAACATTGGATATTCTAGCTCTACTGACAACTATACTCTGCTGACCCACGTTCTCAGTTTGACGCTCAACTGACTGGCTTGCATTCAGCTCTGGTTCAGTAACCAGATCAGATGAAAACTGACATGGATCAGTTGTTTGTTGTATTCCAACTGACTCCACCTGAAGCTCCACCTTACTGTCAATTTTCTCAATTTCAGCACTGGTTTCAGTTTCAGTTATCCTCCCCACTGATGAACTGAGCATAGATTTTTCATCGAAAACTGTATCTCTGCTGAGAATAACTCTATTTTCTGCTGATGACCAAATTCTATACCCCTTTACTCCATCACCATACCCCACAAACACTCATTTCTTGGCCTTTGGTTCCAGTTTCCCTTCACTGACATAATAGTAAACTGTGCTTCCAAATACCCTTAGAACTTAATAATCTGCAGGCTTGCCTGACCACATCTCAACTGGTGATTTGAGACTGATCCCTGTGTGAGGACTCCTGCTGATTAAGTAGCAAGTTGTGGTTACAGCCTCTGCCCAAAATCTCCTTGACAAACCAGCATGAGAAAGCATACATCTTACTCTCTCCAGAAGAGTTTGATTTAGCCTTTCAGCTACCCAGTTCTGCTGAGGAGTATTTCTGACTGTGCGATGTCTGGCAATACCCTCATTTCTGCACAACTCATCAAACTCAGTCCAGCAGAATTCCAGACCATTATCTGTACGAAGCCTCTTGATCTTCTTTCCCAACTGATTTTCAACTAGAGCCTTCCATTACATGAAGCTCTTGAATGCCTCACTTTTGTGTTTCATCAGCACCACCCAAGTCATCCTTGAATAGTCATCAATGAATGACACAAAATATCTGTGACCATCCAATGACTCCACCTTTGATGGCCCCCAACAATCAGAATGAATGTAATCAAGTGATGACTTTGTGTTGTGTACCCCTTTTGAGAACTTGCTCCAATGAAGCTTCCCAAGCACACAATGCTCACAAAAGTCCAAATTCTTGACCTTACATCCCCCAAGAAGATCATTTTGAGAAAGAACCTGCATCCCCTTTTCACCCATGTGACCCAGTCTCATGTGCCACGCTTTGTAAGTCGTGTGGATCGATGAATCTCGGTGATGCCACAAGCGGCGAAACGGCAACAACAACTGAACCTTGTAATATATACAGAGTCCCTTTCTTGATTCCCTTGAGAACCTCAACTGAGTTTTTATAGACACTCAGCATGCCACTTTCCCCCTTAAAACTGAATCCCCTGATGTCAAAAGAACTGAGAGATACCAAGTTTTTGGTCATTTGTGGAACATGTCTAACTTCACTTAGTTAATAGAATCTTCCATCCCCTGTCCTCAACTGAGCTGAGCCAATCCCAACTACATTGCAGACCTTGCTGTTTACCATAGATATTTGACCACCATCTATCTGCTGATAACTTGAGAACCACTCTCTGTGAGGGCAAATATGAAAGGATGCCCCAGAGTCCAGAATCCATACATCAGTTTGATGTGCTGACTCTCCTACCACTAGGACCATGTCCTCATCTGAATCAAGCTCAGCTACTACAGCAGCTGTGCCAGAACTATTCTCCTGCTGTTTCTTCCTCTTTGGGCAATTTGACTTCCAATGTCCTTGCTCCTTACAATAATTGCAAACATTTGTGGATTTAGGGCCTTTGGACCTTGTCTTCTTGGAATTTCTTCCTAAACTGACCATGCTCTTTTCCACTGCTGCTACTGACTATCAGTCCTGCAGCCTAATTGTCTGCTCCAGCTTCCTTATGTCTCAGCTCCCTGGCATATGAAGTTGACCTTACATCCTCTAAAGCAACTGTATCCTTCCCAACTATGAAGGACTGCACAAAGTTCTCATAGGAAGCTGGTAATGAAACCAGCAAAATCAAAGCAGCATCTTCATCCTCAATCTTAACATTAATATTCCAGAGATCAACTAATATTGTGTTCAACTGATCAAGATGATCTCTCAGCTGAGTCCCCTCATGCATCCTCAGGCTGAATAGCCTCTACTTCATCAGCAACTTGTTGGTCAATGACTTAGTCATATACAGGCTGTCAAGCTTTAACCATAACTTGGAAGCGGTGTCTTCCTCAGCAACTTCTGTGATAACATCATTAGACAAGCACAACATGATGGTTGAATATGCTTTGTCCTCCAGAGTAGTATGATCTACAGAACTGGCATCCCCTTTATCAGATAAAGGAGTCCACAATCCTTGTTGCTTTAACAAGGCCCTCATCTTGATTTGCCACAAACTGAAATTGTTCCTCCCTGTAAATTTATCAATCTTCACATTCATTGCTAACATCCTTCTAATTAAAGAACAAACCTTTGATCACAAAATCCTAGCACCGGTCACCGGTCTTGGTGAAGATCAACTCTGTTTACCTGCAACTCTCTGAATCTTGAACCTGACGCTCGGATACCAGTTTGTTGAAAACACAGACGAGAAGTTTGCAGTTTAAGAAAGATAAATAACAGATAGGAATGCAAACATAAAGTATGGCGGAATTGATAAAACACAGAAACAAAGAGAACACAGTGATTTAACGTGGTTTCCGGCGTTGTGCTGACAACTCCACGGACATAAAAAGAGATATATTAATATGCACAGAATTACAAGGTTTTGACAAGTGTGTGAACAACACTCTTGAAAGACACACATTGTATTGATTACAACATTGGTATATATAGACACAAATCCCAAACCCTAACCGCCAAAGATCTTTGTCGGAATTATCATAAATTCCACAGATGTGGACCCATCTCCAGCAGTACCAGACGAAACTCAGCTCAAAACTGACTTTCCAGACTTGTAACCAACTGCCCAGATGTAGAACTCAGCTATACTCAGCAAAACTCGGCGGTCCGTAACCGATCGTCGACTTCGAAGAAACTCAGTTGCACTTCATCAAACTGACTTTCACAGAACTGAATATACTTAACTGAACTGAGCAACATTCTCAGTCTCAGTTTTCCGGATTAGTTCCACTAGATTATTTATCAGTTTAGAGATCAAGTCACCAAAACTGACACTGATTCACAATGGTAAACCCATCTGTGAATCTCTCATAATTGTTGAGTACATAGATGAGGTTTGGCATGACAAGAATCCATTGTTGCCATCTGATCCTTGCCAGAGAGCTCAAGCTCGATTCTGGGCTGATTACATTGATAAAAAGGTACTTTTTATCTTAATTTTCTTCTTAATTGTTTTTTTCTTCATTAACACACCACAGTTTTGTCTAATTGATTCGGACTCAATTTAGGTAGGATGTTGATTGATTTATTGACCTAATTTTGGCAAGTATCAAGTGGGCTTTCTGATTGTGTCAAGAAAATACCTGGATTCGATTTAAATTCGGTCAGAATAAAAAGTATTTTGAGACTCAATCTTTTGCTGTTTGTGCTGTCTAATTACTCTGTCATGTAGAATCCTTAAAGGAAAATTTTGAAAAAGTGTAGGAAATGTTTACATTTTTGCAAGTGAAATGGGTGATAACTTATAACATTGAGTTTTACAGATGTCGCATTGAAGTAGTAGATTTACTACCATTGAGGATGAGACAACGTGATTCACTACCATAAAGTAGAAGATGATTAAACATCTTTTCTTTTATAGTCTCATCAAAAAAGACTTGTCCTTGAAACTTAGCCCCTATTTGGACGGAAATTCTTATCAGCACTCTCCTCGTGTGCACCGTTCCGTTGGATACACGTGCGTAAGAAGATAAATTTCGCACATCCAACGGGAAGTGTATACAAAGACTCTCGTGTAAGAATTTCCCCTATTGGGATTGAGATTTAGTGTAGGAAAAGAAAGAAAGAGTGATGTGGAAGGATTTACCCACTAGGGGCAAATGTGTGGGTGTGTAAAATCTTTTTTTTCCTGAAAAAAAAAGAAAAGGAAAATTCATATGCAGGGACTTTCTATTAGAGCATACCGTCAGATGACAGTCACGTGTAAATACGTGGCAGTCATCTAACGGTCTGTTCTAATAGGGAATAAACGTGTAGATACGTGGCAGTCATGGTCTGTTGACTTTGTTCTAATAGGGAGTCACTGCAGCAGAATCACTATGTAAATAGACAGGGCCGGCCCTCATGTGAGGCCAGAGAGACGGCTGTCTTAAGCCCAAAGGTGCCGGGAGGGCCCAACGGTACATGTTTCGCTAAAAGAAAAAAAAATTCAGTGTAGATTCAATCCGATCCAACCTAATATAATATGTTTTTTTTTTTTTTGATAAAGGCCCAAATTTTTTTTTACCCCAATCGATAAAGGTCCCAATAAAATAATTTACTTGACCCAAAAAAAAATTAGACATACAAACAAGTTTTATTAATTTTTTTGTTTGGAAAACTATAGAAATTAAAAAGACTACTTTGTGTTGGAAAATTTTGATGAATAAGAATTTGACCGACTTAGAAAAAACTCCAAGATACGTAAGAACGTTATCTTTAAAGAGATGTTTCATCCCACGCAGATTGTCACTTAGGGATTCAAACGAAAATCTCTCTCAGGATACAATGGAGGTGTTTGATTCAAACAGTGACTTGTTTGAATCAAACCCGAGGACACTCAATATTTGTTCTGATGATGCTGTAAACTATCTGAATTTCGACTGCATACTTGTGCCTTTTATAGGCTGAAGGTACTCCATAAACGAATGAAGGTACTCCTTGCACGAAAGGGTAGAATCATGTCAGTTCAGCCTAAAACATGCAACTCTTGAATTTTCTGAGTTGCATCCATTCGTAGGTTCATGAATCTTCATGATCTGTTCACGAACTGATGCATGGATTCAGAAAAAATGCATGAATCTCATTCATGAGCTGATGCAGGTCGAACCCCGTTTCGTTGCGATAACATTAATTCGTACGGCAACTCGTATGCAAACGATAATCAAAATATTTATTTATGAAAAAATAACTAACACTTAGTAGGCATGTTTTGATGCTATCAATAAATTGAATTTTGTTTTTACGGATGTTAAAAACGCAATAAGTATGTTTTTCAAAAAAAAAAAAACAACTTCAACTAAAAGGCCCAATTCAGGGACTTGGCCTTAAACCCAAAAAATGTCAGGGCCGGCCCTGTAAATAGAGGGGAATGGAGGAAACAGAGGAAAGTGTCTTGACAATTTTTTTCCTTTTAAAATAGGTTGGAAATAGAAGCAACAATTTTTTGGTAAGATAATACCCCATAATTTCTACGTTTTGTGGACTTGACAGTCAAGTGTGCAATAAAACACGTTGATCCCCCTTCGTGGCACTTGACAGGCACTTGACAGTCAAGTGTGCAATAAAACACGTAAAAAGATGTACTTTTGTTTGTAAACTACGCATAGAACGACATCGTTTGAATGCATCGGAGGGATCTTTTTCTTCCTGTTTAGTTTAATACAATTATTTAAAATAGACTACATAATCTCAGTTCCCTCTCCTTTCTCCTTTATTTTATGTCATTATCTTCTATTTCCTTTCCTATCCATTCAAATTCAATCATCCCAAAAAAAAAAAAAAAAAAAAAAAAAACTTCATAATCTCTCATTTTTACTACAAATCAAAGGTTTTGATTTTTTTTTTTATAGCTTTTTTTGGATTATGGAAAATACAGATGTATACTCCAGGAAGAGCAATATGGACAACAAAAGGAGAAGCACAAGAGGCAGCCAAGAAGGAATTCATTGATGTTCTCAAGATTCTTGAAGGAGTTTTAGGTGATAATAACTGTTAATGATAAGGAAATAAAGTAGCACATTTACTTCCACCAATGGGTTGTAGTAGAATGGTAAGCGCTTGATCCTGAAATTGTATCGGAGCCAGAGGTCAAAGGATCGAACCCTGGTTGGAACAATATTTATAATAATAAAAAAGTGCAAGTGTTGGGACAGATTGCCCACACTTGAGAAGGGTGTTGGGTAGATACCCACACTCTTGGAAAAAAATAATTATAATAATTGTGCAAGTCTTGACAGATTGTCAACACTTGAGGGGGTCTGTTAGGACAGATTGCCCGCACTGTAAAAAAGTATATAAGAAATAAAAGTAGCACATTTACTTCCACCAACTGGTTGTAGTAGAATGGTAAACGTTTGATCCTGAAATGCTATCAAAGCCAAATGTTATGAGATCGAACCCTGGTGTGAATAATATTTTCCCCCATTTATATTGTCAAGTGTTGGGCTGGCCTAGTTGGTCTTTGTGAGCCTAGTTGGCTCAGGCTTGTTGTGTGCCTAGTTGGCATAGCCTTTATATGAGCCCACACTTGAGGGGGCGTGTTAAAGATAAGGAAATAAAGTAGCACCTTTACTTCCACCAATTGGTTGTAGTAGAATGGTAAGCGCTTGATCCTGAAATGCTATCAAAGCCAGAGGTCATGAGATCGAACCCTGGTGTAAACAATAGTTTCCCCCATTTATATTGTCAAGTGTTAGGCTGGCCTAGTTGGTCTTTGTGAGCCTAGTTGGCTCCGGATTGTTGTTTTCCTAGTTGGTATAGCCTTTATATGAGTCCACACTTGAGGGGGCGTGTTAAAGATAAGGAAATAAAGTAGCACCTTACTTCAACCAATTGGTTTTAGTACAACGGTAAGCGCTTGATCTTATCAATAACCCTTATTTTGGAGGTCAAACCTTTGGGTTTCTTGACATTGCTCTAATAACATTCTCTCCATGGTTCCATACTTTTGAGACCTTTGGAATTTTCAAGATCGAAACGGACTGTCCTAAGCTGATTGAATGGGTCAATAGATGCAAGAAGAGGGACACTGTTGCTAAAGGGCTTGCTGATCCTAAGAAGGTTTATGAAGTTGTTCAGTCGTGGATTAAGTAAGTAAATTGGGGGCTTTTTAAGGAAAGAGGAAAATAAGTTGGAGGGATATTTTATAAGGATGTAATGATTCGGGCCAACGAATTACCGTTGTGTCACTCGTTGTGACACAGTGTCTGTGCCCTCTATTTTAAATGGTCGTTTTGTTTGCTTTTGCACAAGAATAAAAAGATATATTTGTATATCTTTTAGGTTGGTAGTAAATCTGTGTTTACTACTGGGATGTTTTTAATTATCTATTGTAATGTCTGTTTTTATTTATTTATTACTATATCCTCCTCTTATGTATTGTGTCGTGGATTAAATTGCAGTATCGTGTTATCCTCTGTTACTTGTTACTATAAATAAATAATATGAGATTGTTACTTGGTAGATTTGTTGATATGTTGATGATTATTTGATAATGTATGATGATTAGAAGTGGAGAAGAAAAATTAGATGGTATGACAATGGAAAACATTTCCATTGTCAATGACATACACATATGTCTAGAAAACACTTGTTTAAAGCATCATATAGATTCATTCATTGTACAGAAAAAGTTCTTCAATTTACTTGTGTCCAGTGTTCGAGCTATGGAGAACGGTCTGGCAAACGTGGATACACGGTGTACTTCCTGCAGGGTAGATGCTGTTGGAGAAAATGTGGAATTGAATTCAAAATGAATTAAAAATGATTTTATAATCATTTTATTCAGTGACTTTGTAAGCGTATTTCGGATATGTTCTTGTATAGAATATATGTAATGTTTTATTAATTCTAAAAACTACGTGAGTCGTAGATGAATTCAGGATTTGGAATCATTCAATTCGGATAACGAGTGAATGAGAAATTAACGCTTAAAGTCGGTTTGTTGGAAAATTGATGATATGTTATATTGGGCCTATTGGGCTTAAGTGTGTGTTATGAAAAGGAAAAATGGGAAGAAACTTTTCTCCCACATTGGTTGGAAGAAGGAAAAAGAAGCAATATTTATATGATATTGTTTTAGTGTAGTTGGAATAAGAAACCAACATTATACACCGTTCTCTACGCGGGCGCAGGGGGGGTGCAAATCCAATCCGGATTTACCCCTGGGCTTGTGCATGCCCGCGTGTCCCGCGTACACTATTGCAACTGTTAATTTATTTTTCGGTCTGCTGAGAGTGAGACTGTTCATGTTCCTATCCAACTTTAAGTCGTGATTAAAGCTGAGGCTTTTAGCTTTCCAAGTTCCGACATAATGCTGATATTTATGACATTCAATTCGAGCTGAGGCTGTTCATATTTATATTTATGACATTCAACACCAGAATTGCATACAGAGTTTCTAAAGCATTGCATTGCAACTGTTAATTTATGAATGGGAAGAAATACAACACCAGAATTGCATACAGAGTTTCTAAAGCACTATGAATGGGAAGAACACCAGAATTGCATACAGAGTTTCTAAAGCACTATGAATGGGAAGAAATACAACATACAACACCAGAATTTCTAAAGCACTGTAGAGTTTGCAGTACCGCTATTCTGAAAGGTAATCTGAGAATTCCTGGGAGAGACAATTGCTGTAAACCGGGGTACATGCCGGAGCATCTATTTTGTTGTATCTGCTTCGTCGTCAAAATTAACAAAATTGTTGATTAATTCGGTTTGATTATTTTAATTATACACGGGTAATAACAGCTTAAGACAAATTTTTTAGAACCATAGTTCTAAATCAAACATGTTGCAGTCTATAAACAACCTGTTCAGATATATAAAATAAAATAAAAAGGAAAAAAAAATAAAGAAGAATTAAAATTCGGCTAAGGGCCACTCCAGGAATTTCGGCTAAGTGAAGCTGAAATTCGGCTAAGGGCCGCTCCAGAAGTTTCGGCTGAATGAAGGCTGAAATTCGGTCAAGTGCTAGCGGCTCAGTAAAGATAAAATTCGGCCAAGTGCCAGCGGCTGAGTGAAGCATAAATTCGGCTAAGTGCTGGCGGCTGAGTAAAGATAAAATTCGGCCAAGTGCCAGCGGCTGAGTGAAGTATAAATTCGGCTAAGTGCTGGCGGCTGAGTAAAAGCTGAAATTCAGCTAAGTGCCAACGGCAGAGGGAAGCAGTAATTCAGCCGAGTGAAATAAGTCACTAATTGCTGAAACTGTTCAACGGTCATCACTAATATTGTTCAGTTTCAAACTCGTTTTCTATTCTGATTAAAGTTTATCTTCTGTCTCGAACAGAAATGGCATCTGACGGTCAAGTGACTCCTACTCCGGATGGTGCGCCAAACGGAGGACAGACTTCCCATACTACGGGAATTGTAACACAGACGACCACGGTTACTGGTGCAAACCATGAGAGACCGGAGAAGTTCAACGGTTCCAACTTTAAACGTTGGCAACTGTTTACGACTAATTTTATGGTTTTTATCGAGTTGTTTCGTAACATTATCTCCCGTGTTTTAGTGATTTTTATAGAAAATCACTTGCCAAAAGGATAAACTGAGCAAATGATGTTTAAAGATAATAAATTGCAAAAGTGGCTGATTTATGTGTTTTTATCATTGGTTTTATGTTTATTTGGATGTTGTTACACTTTGCAATATTTTGGATATCTTGTAGATGCATATCTTCGGTCTAAAAGAGGTGTTTAGAGGGTTAGAAGAAGATGCCACAAGTTTACGAGTTCAACGGAGCAAATTTTCCTAAGTACTTAAATCGTTACATATTTTCGACGGAGATTTGACTCAGCTTAGAGGCATTTTCAGGGGAGGACTTCTTCATGAAAATTGTAGATCTTTGAAAGAGCTTTCCAACGCACTTTGAATTACGTCAATCGGACTTCTACAACTCAAATGGTGGTCAAGTGGGTAATCAATTTGGGTAAGTGGAAAATCCCGAAATATACTCGTAATACGACGGGCTAGTCAAAAAGGCGTTTTCTGAAGAAGAGTCCTTAATGAAAGTTGTAGAGTTTTCCGAGAGCTTAATTATGACATTCGGATCATAATTTTTGGAGGTCTACAACTCAAGATATGAATTTTAGAAGTTTCATTCCTAAAAAAGAATTATTCAAACTTAAATTAAAAAGCAGCCGCCTCTCATATCTATTTAAACGGCAGCAAATCAAACCCTAAGAAGACAATTTTGATACAAACCACATCATAGACGCAAAAGCGGCAGCCGCAATTATTTTCCAAATTCGCACCAAAGCCTAATTAGGGATGAATTTCTCCAACCCAATAATCATGGTTAACAACATGATTATTGGCTAAGCACATCGCGGTGGGACAACGGATGAAACCGATCAACATCAACACTAACTAGAGAGATTTTTAGCCGTACTTTTAGTGAGTAAAGTTATCGTTTTTCGTCAATTAGAATTTGTTTTGTATTGTTTATGTTTTATTCGAATCGAGAGATCGATGAAACTATCGTTTGATTCGAATTTATATGGAAATATTGTTCAAAGTTGTGATCTTTTCAATTGATGCACTTAATTATAATTCGAGAGATCGTTTATAATTATTTGAGTAAGAGTATTAGAAATAATCTCGTGATCGTGTTTTGCATGTCGTTTTGTTTTACTTGAAAAGAAAACGAAACCCTAGAATTCACTTAGAGAAATTTAATCGAATTCGTGATTGATCGTTACTAAAAATTATATCTTTAGCTTGCCATCTAGTTGGGGTTGGGTTGGTTGATCGGTGGATTCCCGTTGCCTTGCCGTTGTTTTAATTACTTGATAAATCGAATCATTAGTATAAATCGTTGATTGCTAAGTTAGTTGTTTTAAATTCTAGTTGTTAATTGTTAATTTTCTGCAAATTTACTATTCATCGTTACTATTCATCGTTACTGTTCATCGTTACTGTTCATTGCCTTTTAGATCATAATTAGTATAAAATTTAATTTTAGTTAATAAGTTGTGACATTATTTATAACAGCTATATTTTAATCCGATAATTATACGATTCCCTTAGGACGACTCGGTAACACCCTATACTACGATCCTTATACTTGGGGTGTTCCGGTAAAATAAATATAAAACAAGTTTTATCGAACAAGTTTTTGGCGCCGTTGCCGGGGAATCGGTAACAGTTGTCGGATTCTTCGTAGGTGCAGTTTTTTGTGTCGGTGTAATTTTTTTTTTTTTTAGGTGTTTGTCTTAAAAAAAAATTAAAATAAAAAAATAATAAAAAAAAAAAAAATTAAAAACCTTTTGAACGAGCGTTCACCCATATTGAACGCCTGTCTGCCCCCATCTGTCTTCTGAACGCCAGTTCAGTGCTCTGAACTAGCGTCCACTTCCCCGAATCCACTCGAACTAGCGTCCACTTACACCGAACGCCGCCCGCCCTCGAAAATTTCACTTTTCGCCTCTCTTCTCTCTCTTCTCTCTTTCTAAACCTCTAAGCCTCTACCCATCTCTACATTCCCCTCTCATCAACCCTAAGGTTGATTTCTTCCTGTTTCGCTTCTCTCGGTTTATGCAAACCAGGAGTAAGAAAGGAAATCTTATCTTTAACCCCGAACTCGAGCGAGACATTGTCGAAGAAGATTATTTCAAAGTTCGACAAGATGAGCGAACACGGTTCTAGTGATGACGAACCGGAGAACCAAGGGAATAATAATCAAAATCCTCCCGGCATGGATCCCGCTCAATTAAACGCAATTCGATGCAAATGTTGCAAAACCAAGAACGAAGAAGCAAGCCTGGATAAACCAAAGCAAATGCAACAACAACCCCAGGCACCGCTTGCACATCCACCGGTAAATCGAATGTTCAACGGCAAGAATACCCCGGCGGCTGCAGGCTGTTGTGCGGAAGACCCTTATGCGCCTTATCTTGATCAAGACTTCTTGGAAGGGCATAGACCAATTCGGCCTCCGAGATGGGAGGAATGCATTTTGATCTTAAGAATGGAGTTGTGGGGATGGTGCGTAATAGTTCATTCCATGGCACCGCTTAGAAGACCCACATGACTTCTTGTCTACTTTTGTGCAAATCTGTGAAGCGAGTCACTACCCCGGTGTTCCTACGAAGTTGTTAAATTGAAACTCTTCCCTTTGCTTTAAGGGGTGAAGCAAATCGATGGTTTAAGTCTTTACCCCATCACTCTCTTCATAATCGGCCGATGTTAAAAGAGCCTTTGCTCGAAATTCGTTTCACCCGGAACGATAATGGAACGTAAAAGAGATATAGCCACTTTCGAGCAATTAGAAGGGGAGAGTGTGGGAAAGGCTTGGGAGAGGTTGAATCATTAATGAGAAAATGCCCTAACCATGGATATACTCGACATGAGCTTCTAGAATTATTCTATCGGGGTGTTACGCAACCCAATAGAGATTACTTGGATTCCACAGCTCATGGATCGTTTTTAGGAGGAGGAGATGATGCCGCCTATAGGGTAGCAGAAATGATAGCTAAGAATAACATGTGGGCAACTCAAAAGAAGACCCGTGTTAGCGGAAGCAAAAAGGAGGCTGCTTCAGGTGACTCAGAGACAAAGATGCTAGTTGCTCAAATGGAAATAATGAACAAGCAACTAGCCAATCTACAAATGAAGCGAAAGAAGAAGGGCCGCGATGTGAATCACTCGGGCATACAAGTCGGGAATATGATGAATGAGGAAGTGCGGGCCTTGGAGAACCGAATCAACCTTTCAGAAGCTTCAGTCAAAATTCTGGTCAATCAAGTCAAACTCAAAACCGTAACTATTCGGGAAACCCGCGAAATAGTTATTATACACCGCCTGGTGCATCCAACAACCAAAGACCCCAAGGTAACTGGGCCCAAACGCAAAATCAACAGCCCACCTATGTCTCTCAGAAGAAATTTGATGAGCTAGTAGACATGGTGAAAACACTAGCCACCGGTCAAAAAACGATGGAGAGACAGATAGGTCAGATGGCTGATCAACAAGCGAGCAGACCTCCAGGAAGACTGCCTAGTTATACGGATAAAAACCCTAAGGCAGATGTCAGTGCTTGTAATGCCATCACACCGCAATGGAATTATGGACAAGAGGAGGAATTGAATGCAGTCACCCTCAGAAGCGGTAAGACAGCTGGACCCGAAAAGATGTCGGGAAACGAGTAGCCCCTCCTGACGCCATAAGTTCGGGAGGGGGCAATCAGAAGTTAAATGCCAAAGAAAGCATCAGTGAGGAAGAGCTGAGTGGTGATGATACTTCGGGGGATAGTGATGAGGATGTTGAGAAGAGAAGTCAGGTATCTGAACCCCTGACTAAAAAGAAAACTGAGAAGTTTGTCAGATGGAAGGATAAGGAGGACGAAGCCATTAAAAGTCAACCTATGATTAATCATTCGAAAACCCTTCCTTATCCGGCAAAGAAAAGAGAGAATACCCTAAACTCTGACAAACAGTATGACGGAGTGAGGAAAATGCTTAGAGATACTATGGTGACTATGCCACTTGCTGAGGTATTAACTGAGATGCCTAAGTGCTGTAAGTATCTTAAGGATGCCTGTGGAAGTAAAAAGAAGCTAAAGGAAATGGCAGAGGAAGTGTTAAGAGAAGAGTGTTCAACGGTTTCACAGAGCGTTGCAATCAAGCGAGGTGACCCCGGACGACCTTCAATCTCCTGTACGATTGAAGGCCACACGTTCCACAATGTTTTATGCGATTCAGGGGCCTTTGTTAATGTGATGCCATTGAACGTCTGCAAGAGTCTCGGGCTGGACAAAAGGCTAAGGGAGCGTCCCGTCTCTCTTCAGTTGGTGGACCGATCTAGCCGTTTAGCAAATGGTGGTTGTGTTAACAACGTCCTTATCCATGTTAAACATTTAGTTTTTCCAATCGGGCGGGTCATACTTGGATTACCGATCGACAAGGAGATGCCCCTGATTCTGGGCCGGCCTTTCTTAAATACTTCGGCCTCCACCATTGACTTCCAAACTGGCCAAATCACTCTGAAAGTAGGGGACACTTCCATTACCCTCGAGCAAGGAAAAAGTTCTGCGGAAGCTTCGAGCCAGGAGATCTCATTCATTGAAGCAATCTATGGGGATGAATTCGACCCTGATGAAGAGCTCACGGAGATAGGAGCATTGGATGTTATAGTTCACGAACAGGCAGGAATCACTGAAGAGTTGTCTCAACAACTTGCGCACACTGAGCCTATGAGTGAACGGAAAATCTGGGACATTCCGGGGATGAGCGACAATGATTTGAAGGAGCTCAACCAAGCGGAGACTTTAACCTCGCGAGAGGAGGAAGTTTTAATGGGTAGTTGGGACGAAATAGATTTACGGAAAGAAACTACTCATTGGGATCCGGATGATTGGGAGCGAACTGCGAGAAGAGCTTGAAGAAGAAGAACTTAAGAAGATGGTTAAGCATAAGAAAGAACAAACGGAAGCTGACAGGAAGATTCCTTTAGATGATGTCATTCAATACCTTTCTGGGGTTACACCTCAGGAAGATGAGGTGTTTTTCAGTCAACCGGTCCAAGCTCACAAGGAAAAAGGTGGTCCCTTAAAATCTAGTATCGAGCAACCACCGGCTGACTTAGAGTTGAAACCACTTCCGCAGCACCTAAAATACATCTTCCTTAAAGACGGTGATAAGTTGCCCTTAATCATCTCATCTAAACTCGAGCCGGAGCAAGAAGCAGAATTAATTAAAGTGCTTGAGAAACATATCCTCGCGTTCGGATGGCAGGTGGGCGATATCAGAGGAATCAGCCCAGACGTGTGCATGCATAAGATTCGAACGGAGGAAGGAGCGAAAAAGGTCGGACAACCTCAAAGGAGGCTGAATCCGCACATGCGGAGGTTGTCAAAAAGGAGATTATCAAATGGCTTGACATGGGAATTATTTATGCCATAGGCGATAGTGAGTGGGTCGGCCCCACTCAAGTTGTGCCAAAGAAGGGGGGGAATTACAGTGGAAAAGAATGAAAAAGGAGAAGAAGTAGCCTTATGCCTTGTGACTGGTTATAGAGTTTGCATTGATTATCGCCGGTTAAATGAAGTCACCGCTAAGGATCATTTCCCCCTGCCCTTCATTGACCAACTTCTAGAAAGACTGAGTGGTCATAAGTATTATTGTTTCCTCGATGGATATTCTGGTTATTTCCAGATAGCCATCGACCCTAATGACCAAGAGAAGACAACTTTTACCTGTCCATCGGGCACTTTTGCCTTTCGCAGAATGCCATTCGGCTTATGTAATGCACCAGCTACATTTCAACGGTGCATGTTAGCCATTCTTGATGGACTTGTGGAGAAATGTATGGAAGTCTTCATGGATGATTTCTCAGTCTATGGCGACAGTTTTGATGAAATCTTAAAGAATCTAGATATGGTACTCCAACGTTGTGTTGAGAAAAATCTGGTGCTTAACTGGGAAAAGTGCCATTTTCTAGTCGAGGAAGGGAATCTTTTGGGACACAAGGTGTCCAGTGATGGTATTCAGGTGGATAAGGCTAAGGTAGAAGCCATTGAGAGAATGTCGTACCCGAAGACGGTGAAGGAGGTACGAGGATTTCTAGGACATGTAGGCTTCTATCGGCGTTTCATTAAAGACTTTTCGACGATAGCAAAGCCGTTATCTAACTCCGCTTAAAGAAGAAGTGGAGTTCTTCTTTGATGAGAAATGTAAGACGACTTTTAATAGCTTAAAGGATAAGCTTACCGGTGCCCCTATTTTAATCGCGCCCGACTGGACTAAACCTTTTGAACTAATGTGCGATGCCTCTAACTACGCGGTGGGCGCGGTTCTAGGGCAGAGAATTGACAAAAAGTTCGGGCCGATTTACTATGCGAGCCGAACTTTGAACCCGGCTCAATGCAATTACGCCACTACCGAGAAGGAATTCTTGGCGATCGTTTTTGCTATTGACAAATTCGAAGTTATCTTTTAGGGTCCAAAGTGGTAGTATGGACGGATCACGCAAAGACTACGCTACCTTATGGGCAAAGCGTACGCTAAACCAAGGTTACTCGGATGGATTCTTATACTACGGAATTTGACCTTGAAATTAAGGACAAGAAAGGTAGTGATAATGTTGTGGTGACCACTTATCTCGCCTAGTGAACGAGGGTGGCGAAATTCCTAAGGAAATAGGCATTGACTTTCCGGAGCAATTAATGAAGCTAGAAAATGTGAGGCCGTGGTATGCTGATTACGTCAATTACTTAGCAAGTGGACACTTAGAAGAGATGACGTATCAGGAAAAGAAGAAATTTTTCAGCGACTTAAAATATCTCGTATGGGAGGATCCATATCTGTTTAAAGTCTGCAAGGACGGGTTGCTTAGAAGGTGCGTTCCGGAGCATGAACAATTGGATATCTTGGAGCAATGTCATAGTGGTCCCGCTGGTGGACACTACGGAGCACCTAAGACAGTCACAAAAATCCTTCAAGCTGGTTTTTACTGGCCTACTTTGTTTAAAGATGCTGAAGCCTTTTGCAAGGGTCGTGACGGATGCCAAAGAGTAGGGAGACTCAGTAATAGGATGGAGATGCCTTTGAGGCCTATCTTGGAATGTGAAGTCTTTGATGTCTGGGGCATTGATTTTATGGGACCGTTCCCATCATCGTGCTCGAACAAATATATTCGTCCGTGTAGACTACGTTTCCAAGTGGGTAGAGGCCATAGCCACCCAAACCAATGATCACAAAGTTGTAAAGAAATTCTTGCAAAAGAATATCTTTACTAGATTTGGTCGTCCTAGAGCCCTTATCGGTGATGAAGGTTCGCATTTACGTAATGCACCACCGGATAAAATTCTTGAGAGATATGGTGTCAAGCATAAAATTGGTACACCATACCACCCCCAAACCAAAGTGGCCAAGTCGAGGTAAGCAACCGGAGCCTTAAGCGGATCTTGGAGAAAACGGTGAATTCAAATAGATCCAACTCGGAGTACGAAGTTGGACGACGCACTTTGGGCTTATCGCACTTGCGTTTAAGACCCCTATGGGTACGTCGCCCTTTCAAATGGTTTACGGCAAGGCATGCCATCTACCGGTCCGAGCCGGAGCACGAGCTTCGGGCTATTAAATACTTGAACTTCGATAGCCAGCTCTCTGGAGAGAAAAGATTGCTGCAACTGCATGAGCTCGATGAATTCAGACTCAGGGCCTACGAGAACGCCAAGTTGAGCAAGGAAAGAACGAAGGCGCTCCACGATGCTAAGATTAAAGATCGGGAATTCAAAGTGGGAGACATGGCTTTGCTGTATAACACCAGGCTCCATCTTTTGCCGGTAAGCTTAAATCTAGATGGTCCGGCCCCTTTGAGATTCTTGATGTTCATCCCGGTGGAGCCATTACGTTGAAAGGGTACGGCGATCAACCGTTTAAGGTCAATGGTCACGTACTCAAAAAGTATTTTGGGCAACCCAAAGAAAAGCCTCGAAGTCGTACTTTCAACGGAGAAATGAAACGGTTGAGTCATTTATTTGTGAAGAGATTCCATCCGACTTCTTTGGAGTGGATGATGACCTTATTACCCCTAACCTTGCAGATACTTCTGTCGATGTTCCTGAGCCTGTTAGCATACCTCAGCCGCATCTGCGAAACAAGAACAAGAAGAAAAGAGTCAGTGTCGTCTGGAGAGAAAAATTTCATGATCTTATCCCGCACTTGACTTGTTGTTGTGGCGAAAACCATTTCTGTCCTAGTCATTCTGATTCTGACAGAGAAGTGGTTAGCCTCAAACCCAAGTGGCCTGATCCAGGTTGACTTGGTTCACTCTGTCAAGCTAATGACATAAAAGAAGCGCTACTAGGAGGCAGCCTAGTCTTTTAAGTATTTCTTTTTAGTTAAGTTTTTCAGTTATTAGGAATAAAACTTTGGTGAGTTGTGTGTTGGTTATCCTTGTCCTATTTGTGGTTGTTTTATGTGTCTACATGTTTACTCATATACCCCGTATACCCCGAGATTATCTCATATGTCGAGTGTTGCGGATACGTTTGAGCGAGGTTCGCAAGTTATTACTTTCAATGTTGTCTCGTTCTCGATACGAGTGCGGCGGTTTATTCATGCTCCGGCCGACCACTTTGCCAATCTACGGCGACAACCATCTTTGGAACCAGCTAAGTATTCTTTTCTTTTATTTGCACATTCTGAGGACATAATGTGATTTAAGTGTGGGGGGGTGCAATTCATGCTTTATTTTCGACAGTATGAGTAAATATCTTTGTTAAATGGTGAAATTTTAAAAAATTTCAAAGTACACTTGGATAATTGTAAATCTTGAGCATGTAATTGAAACGAATGGCTTGCTAGTTGTAGTTTCCTGACAATGATTTTATGTGACTTCGTGAGATAATTATAGCATGTTTTTACTGATTTGAGATAGTATTCATTTTTACACTCACGAAAGCCTTTGATATTGAAGCAATAATTTTGAACTGTATCCTTTCATTTTAGTGATTTATCTTAGAGAGATTTGTTCTTAATAGTAACAGTGAAGTAACACCTAAGTTCGTAACGTGCACTTGTGAATATCTAAGGTTTGAATGTGATAAGTGAAACGTAACTAATGTTTTGAAAAAAGAAGTTGAGTTAATAATAAATAAATGGGTGTGTCGAAAGTTTGGTTAATGATTGGAGTGCGGTAGGGCATTATCTCGAAATGTCCTATTCCACTATGATGACCAAAAGCTCACGACAATCGGAAAAGCTACCCTATGATTTGAGTAAGGTAGGGTGTTATCCCGAAACATCCTATTCTACTATGATGGGTAAGAGCTCATTCGATGTGCGTCAAAGAAGAAAAAAGAAAGTGAAAAAAAAATTTAAGACTTTGTTATCGTTGAACTTATACCCAGTATAAGATGAATGATATGCTGTAGGGATTATCCTACTGAGTGCACGGGAAGACTTTGTGTGGAACAATTACTGTCTATACCTAGGATAGTCATTAAATTATTTGAAAGGGTATCGTTTGAAAGGATTGTGAAGATTGAAAAGGGCTTGTTATACACACACCGAATCTATCTCTATGTGGGTATTATTTGCTATAGTTGTTGTATCTTTTGTTACGTGAGTTAGGAATCCATTTGGATTGCATATAAGTGAGCTAGTTTTGATTGTTTTGCTCGGGACGAGCAAAAGTCTAAGTGTAGGGGAGTTGTTTACGACTAATTTTATGGTTTTTATCGAGTTGTTTCGTAACATTATCTCCCGTGTTTTAGTGATTTTTATAGAAAATCACTTGCCAAAAGGATAAACTGAGCAAATGATGTTTAAAGATAATAAATTGCAAAAGTGGCTGATTTATGTGTTTTTATCATTGGTTTTATGTTTATTTGGATGTTGTTATGATGACGGTCAAATTATACCCGTAAAAGTCATCAACATTGACCTTAAATCGAGATTAATAATACGCATTTTATATTAAATCACTCGTTTATATTTATTATTTAATGTTAAGTTATTATTAATATGATATTTGGTATTTAGCTGTTTTTATTATTTAAAGCCGATTTATTGTGCGATAATTATTGATTTTGCAGATCACAACAAATCGAGAGGATTAATGTCATTCAATCAATTATCTCAAGATAAGGAAGGAAGAAAATCGGAGCATTAAATGAAAGATTAATCAGATCAACACGCAAGCGTGGAGTGGGGAGCAAGATAGACGAGAAAAACGATTAACGTGTGCAAATGTTAGGTTCGGTCGACCGAGCCTATAGCTTCGGTCGACCGAGTGTCAGCTCTCGGTTGACCGAGTGTCAGCTTCGGGGCGGTTTCCGGCTTATATCGTGCTTATCTTCTAGAACCACCCTAAGTCGGCAAAAACCTCTATATAAGCAAGCGGCTACGAGAATTGTAATACACACCTTAGACACCAATACATCCCTTCATTCTTTCTTCAATCGTACAATTCAACTTTGATACAATGTAGAATAATTTGAGGGTTTCCGAAAGAATTTAAGGGCTGCAATATGTAAGCCTTTATTTTCTCGTTTCTTTTCTTTTAAGTAATTAATCCCTCCCAATTATGCTTTATTGTTTGAGTTAGTTAATTCATAGCTAGATGATGTAGATCTAGGCTATGACGTTAGGGATGTGGCGATACCTTGTCTATGGGGGTCCCATAACCTACGTCATAGACTTAGTATTTATTCATGAATCGTATTGTTTAATTAATGTGTATCTAAGTTAGTTTATATGAATGCTTTACGAGTTACCGTTTAATCGTTCGTATGATGAAACGCCGAGAGATACGTTCGGGGATGTAATCTGGGGACGAAATTGATTCGGGTGACCGAATGAGTTCACTCGGTCGACCGAGCCCACCTATTCGGTCGACCGAGCCCTGTTTTATCCGTTAAATAGCCACGTCTTTATGGTTAGGTTAACTTAATAGAATTTATTATCTCAGTAGGTATGGCTATGGCTACGTTACTCGCTTAGTTTAATTAAAACGTGTAAAAAGGAAATACCGATATAAAACTCTTAGGTAGGCTTATGAATTGATCTTCGGACGTTCAGCGTTATCTAGGTAGGTTTATATTTGGGAATTGCATGCACCTGA
This sequence comes from Gentiana straminea, assembly GCA_036785695.1. Classification (NCBI taxonomy): domain Eukaryota; kingdom Viridiplantae; phylum Streptophyta; class Magnoliopsida; order Gentianales; family Gentianaceae; genus Gentiana; species Gentiana straminea. The sequence continues at coordinate 1,421,751 of JAVUPR010000448.1, read as the reverse complement.
TTATACGTACGTCGTAGATTAGCATGAGACTATAACTTGGTAATTGCTAGTTGGACGAGAGCTTGAGTAATCGTTTAGGAAGTACGCCTAACCATAGGAATGTTGCCCGGACGAGGTGTACGGTCAATATCGGCATCCTTAGAGTCGTAAGCGTGTGAGTTATATGAGATGGAGGCACCAAAAGGCGAAGTCACGTAACAATACCACGGTGATCTAGTGACTACCGGTGCTAAGTCAAGTTAAAGAGGATGACTCCCGTAGCCAATCTAAGATAGATACAAACGGATTGACAGTTAATAAGTTCAGTTTATTATATAAATTATCTAGGTCCAAACGATAAAGACTATAATTGGGGAGGTTAATTACGTTGTGTTGAGTCGTGTCTTTACTTTTCTTGTCTTGAGTTGGTCGTAGACCGCCTCTATGTCCTTGACATGTTTAATTGATTGTTTGTATGTAAGATGATCCACAATTGGTTCCCTGTGGGATCGACCTTGATTCACTATAGCTTTACTACGATGGGCCTAGTCCTCTTGCTAGTATTGGTTTATGGTGGTCAAGTATATTATAACCTGATTGACCACGTCATCAAGTTTTTGGCGCCGTTGCCGGGGAGCCAACGGTCAATTTTATATATAAATAATTTTTTATTCATGTCAAGTTTTCTGTTTTAGAGTCTGTTTTTACGTTTTTGAGTCCCTCTGGTTGTCTGCTCTGTCTGAAAATTCCAGATTCTTAAAAAAAATAAAAAAATAAAAAAATAAAAATTTTTTTTTTTATTCGGTCGACCGAGAGACCTCATTCGGTCGACCGAGAATTTAGAATTTTTGTTTTGTTTTGTTTTGTTTTGTTTTGTTTTGTTCTTGTTCTGTTCTGTTTACACGGTTTCTGATTTGTGTTTTCGAGTCTGGAATTTCGCGTGTCTGTTTATCCCCGTATGTTTAATCCGTAAGTCTGATAGCAGCATGGGAGACCATGTTAAAATCGGTCTACGGTCTGTTTTGTTTTTCTTCTGTTTGCAGAAACCAGAGAAGCAATAATCTGAGTCATTAATTTTTCAAGGGCGCTGAGAAAATAACCCAACAACATGTGGAGCTACGAATCTAAGATGGGAAAAGCGATGGAAGCAATACCTTTAAAGCACAAAGATGGCTCCGAAAAAATTTTAAAGGCTTAAATTCTTCGTGGTACAATGTTGAAGGCAAGGTACTACCTTTTTTTGCTTATGTTTTATTACCTTTTGGTTTTTTGAGCATAAGTTAGCCTATACATGAACCTTAGTATGAATCTTAGCCCGGAGTTGGTTTATAAGAATAATTTTATTAGTGTCGAAGGATTTGCCCCATATCTGTCTCATCTAAAGGGTGTAAGGAAACATGTAGTCGTTGAAAGGAAGCAGTGAATAAAGAGTTCCTCGTAGTTCTGTTAAAATCTCATTGTCCTATGCATGAAATTGCTTCTACTGGCCATGGGAGCAACAAATTGTGTAGTTTAAGCATTCACAATCTAAAGAAGATATTGAGTTTTGAAAGAACGCAATCTTCGGCTTTCGTTGATGTTTATGGTGATGGCTTCTCGGTGAACCCACCTTAAACAAAAACGAGATTACGCTTTGGGTGACAATTTAGAAATCGAAGAATCTTTGTACATAGGTTCGGAAATGGTTTAACCATGGTCGGGCGAGTTCAAACGAGCTTCGGCTCAATCAACTCCCCTCCACGTGTGATGTACGTTACGCTTCAACAAGACATAGCATAGCCGATAAGCCTTCGGGCTAAACGGGGCTTAATCTTGACGGATTGGCTCGAACCGTCACATATGTTCCAACGAATAAGACGGCGTAGGCTTGCCTACATAACCGACCTTATTCGGAATACTTTGATTCATTGTTTCTTATTGTCAAGGCCAAAACCATAATTTTAGCCGAGTTTCTTAGAATTCACTAATTCCTAAAACGAGAGCCGAGGTAAGAGCTTTGGGTAAATGGTATGGATAAATGTCGTTTCCTAGGTCTCACAACCAAGGGAAGGGTATTAATCCGCAAAGAAACAAGCCCACCTCTAATAGTGCTCAGAGGGTCAAAGTCTGGCGATCCAAGAATGATAACTGACAAGGATAACCTTTGGAAAGTCGAGCTGAGGACATTAAACTAAGAACTACTTCTTTAAAACCCTTAGGATTTCTTTTTAGGATTTTAGGTTTTGTTTTCTTTGAGTTCAATAAGAGTAACGTGAAATATGTTGAGGTTTTTTATTTTGCCGTGTTCCGATGGCCATTGGGCTAAGGATGTGCAAAACTTTTTTACTCAATATAGGCCACGTGAAATAGAGTTCCGTAGGAGAGTCAAGAAATTGCTAAATAAAAGGAAATTTAGCAATCAATCTTAAGATGGAAGCATTAAGAGAGCTTGAGAATTACTGAAAATGTAACAGAAAATGATTGGTGCAAACAAGAACAATTTTGGTCAACTTCCAAAACCTTTTAGAAAGGTGATCCAAGTGAAAATCCAAAGTGATGTGCAATTCATTCTGCAATTATCCTTCTCTTTCCCTTTACACTTTTTCACCTTCAAACTTTTCGATCCTCTCACCAATTTTCCCCAACAAGTTCACATTTCTAACCATTCTTTCATCGCCTCTCTTTCTTCCATCCGTTTCACTCTCCCACCCAATCCCATTCCTTTAAACAATTCTCAATCCCAAAAACACAATTTCTTACCCACCCTTTATCTTTTCTTCCCATCCTTATGTGTTTCTTTTTCTAAACCCATCATACTCTCAACCTCCATTTTGTTTACAAAACACAATTGTTGCGGAATTTGAGATATTGCTAAGCTTTAATGATTATCTTTTATCATTTTGATTTTCATGATCCTAGTTGGGGGAAGTGTAGCTCTGCCCCTAGCTAGATTTTAAAGGTTTTTGGTTCGATCAAAGTACAACTTATCTTTCTACCGGAAGTTTTAAATTTCACGCTTTTTACGCCTATTCCGGCATTTCTAGATGATAAGTTTTGTTCTACATTATCATACTGATCCGACCTTGTTGATGACGGTTATGACTTTTACGTGATACATTGGGTTATTAGTAATTTCGAGGAGTAGCTACATCTCCCTAAGTTGTTGATATCCAATGCAAGCGATAAGTTTCTGCGTTAAGTATTTGATTTTATCTTTAGCCAATAGGTCGCATTGCATCTGTTATACCTTACCAAGTTTCTCTTTTCCTGGATTGAATACATTTTCGATAGAGTCACTCTCGTGTTTTCCCACATGGGGTCATGCTTTTTGATCTTTGTCTTATCCACCCGGTTTTTAGATGAAGACCACCATCTTTAGTTGCTTGTTTATTTTTCTTTCTATTTAGTATTTTTCTTGTCTTTGGTTGTATAAAATAAAGTGGCTTAAAATGTTTTTCGGTATTCATACCTAATTATCGCCACATTATTCTATAACTTCCATAGACATGGTGTTATTAACGGTTTCGTGGAGTCTGTCTGCTTATACAGGTTTTCACTTGCTTCTCCACAACGTGCTGACATTCACTCCGATGTTGTCCCTGTACTTGAGAGCCGTTTCCAGAGCTAAGTCTTCTTCTTAACTTCTCATTTATTTTTGTCATTGAGGACAATGCCATGTTTAAGTGGGGGGTAGGAGACTTAGCCATGTTATGTTATAATTGAAAATTGAATGAAACGGCACATGATTGAAAATTTGAATAAATACCATATTATTTATCTCGTACCCTTAGAATTGTGAGTTCCTTGCTAAGAATTGATAGGAAAGGAACCAAGTTTCATGAGTACGTGATCATATTATACTTATGTTAAGTAGATTTAAGGATATTCATGCCCGTTTTTGCAAGTAGTTATTTATTATTCGATTACTCAATAAATGAATCGAGTATATCGCGCAAATCATAATAATCGAAGAAAGTATGTGTACATTGTATAGATGATTGGTTATGTAAACTTAGTGTCAATATCTATCTGTGATGTATTCTTATCTTCTTGCCAACAAAAGCGGAGTAATAAGCTTGAGACGTACTGTGTTTTAGCAAAATGTTAAACACTCGGGCTTGTAGTAACATTACCAAAGTAGCCCCGCGCTTGTGGTAATATTCGATGCTATACATGATCTAAGATAGGGGGATACTCTAAAAAGTTTTCTTCCTTGAGATTGATAGTATTTGAAAAATATGAAGATATGAAAAAATATTCAATTCTTTAAGAGGCTTTGAGTAGTACTCGGTCTCCAAGTCCAAAAACCCTATAGATACGCTCTTGCTTATTGCTCTAGTGCTTCAAAAATTTAAAGGCTTGAGAAGTATGAATGCTGAGGTTGGTAGGTTGAGATTACAAAGTTGGCATAAACTCTAATCTTGCTACGAATATATAAAACTAAATGAACATGCACACATCACTTCGATTCATAGTGAGTAGTGAATAATGGATATCTTATGAGCATGACTAGTATGAGTTGACTTGAGCTTCTTGCGTAAGTATGACCTGACCATGGGAAATGTTGTCTTGGGAAATGACTTATTGATGCTTTGTTCGGGACGATCAAAGTCTAAGTGGGGGGTAGTTGATGACGGTCAAATTATACCCGTAAAAGTCATCAACATTGACCTTAAATCGAGATTAATAATACGCATTTTATATTAAATCACTCGTTTATATTTATTATTTAATGTTAAGTTATTATTAATATGATATTTGGTATTTAGCTGTTTTTATTATTTAAAGCCGATTTATTGTGCGATAATTATTGATTTTGCAGATCACAACAAATCGAGAGGATTAATGTCATTCAATCAATTATCTCAAGATAAGGAAGGAAGAAAATCGGAGCATTAAATGAAAGATTAATCGATCAACACGCAAGCGTGGAGTGGGGAGCAAGATAGACGAGAAAAACGATTAACGTGTGCAAATGTTAGGTTCGGTCGACCGAGCCTATAGCTTCGGTCGACCGAGTGTCAGCTCTCGGTTGACCGAGTGTCAGCTTCGGGGCGGTTTCCGGCTTATATCGTGCTTATCTTCTAGAACCACCCTAAGTCGGCAAAAACCTCTATATAAGCAAGCAGCTACGAGAATTGTAATACACACCTTAGACACCAATACATCCCTTCATTCTTTCTTCAATCGTACAATTCAACTTTGATACAATGTAGAATAATTTGAGGGTTTCCAGCAATTTAAGGGCTGCAATATGTAAGCCTTTATTTTCTGTTTCTTTTCTTTTAAGTAATTAATCCCTCCCAATTATGCTTTATTGTTTGAGTTAGTTAATTCATAGCTAGATGATGTAGATCTAGGCTATGACGTTAGGGATGTGGCGATACCTTGTCTATGGGGGTCCCATAACCTACGTCATAGACTTAGTATTTATTCATGAATCTGTATTGTTTAATTAATGTGTATCTAAGTTAGTTTATATGAATGCTTTACGAGTTACTGTTTAATCTGTTCTGTATGATGAAACGCTGAGAGATACGTTCAGGGATGTAATGCTGGGGACGAAATTGATTCGGGTGACCGAATGAGTTCACTCGGTCGACCGAGCCCACCTATTCGGTCGACCGAGCCCTGTTTTATCCGTTAAATAGCCACGTCTTTATGGTTAGGTTAACTTAATAGAATTTATTATCTCAGTAGGTATGGCTATGGCTACGTTACTCGCTTAGTTTAATTAAAACGTGTAAAAAGGAAATACCGATATAAAACTCTTAGGTAGGCTTATGAATTGATCTTCGGACGTTCAGCGTTATCTAGGTAGGTTTATATTTGGGAATTGCATGCACTCCGATTATACGTACGTCGTAGATTAGCATGAGACTATAACTTGGTAATTGCTAGTTGGACGAGAGCTTGAGTAATCGTTTAGGAAGTACGCCTAACCATAGGAATGTTGCCTGGACGAGGTGTACGGTCAATATCGGCATCCTTAGAGTCGTAAGCGTGTGAGTTATATGAGATGGAGGCACCAAAAGGCGAAGTCACGTAACAATACCACAGTGATCTAGTGACCTACCGGTGCTAAGTCAAGTTAAAGAGGATGACTCCCGTAGCCAATCTAAGATAGATACAAACGGATTGACAGTTAATAAGTTCAGTTTATTATATAAATTATCTAGGTCCAAACGATAAAGACTATAATTGGGGAGGTTAATTACGTTGTGTTGAGTCGTGTCTTTACTTTTCTTGTCTTGAGTTGGTCGTAGACCGCCTCTATGTCCTTGACATGTTTAATTAATTGTTTGTATGTAAGATGATCCACAATTGGTTCCCTGTGGGATCGACCTTGATTCACTATAGCTTTACTACGATGGGCCTAGTCCTCTTGCTAGTATTGGTTTATGGTGGTCAAGTATATTATAACCTGATTGACCACGTCATCATGTTACACTTTGCAATATTTTGGATATCTTGTAGATGCATATCTTCGGTCTAAAAGAGGTGTTTAGAGGGTTAGAAGAAGATGCCACAAGTTTACGAGTTCAACGGAGCAAATTTTCCTAAGTACTTAAATCGTTACATATTTTCGACGGAGATTTGACTCAGCTTAGAGGCATTTTCAGGGGAGGACTTCTTCATGAAAATTGTAGATCTTTGAAAGAGCTTTCCAACGCACTTTGAATTACGTCAATCGGACTTCTACAACTCAAATGGTGGTCAAGTGGGTAATCAATTTGGGTAAGTGGAAAATCCCGAAATATACTCGTAATACGACGGGCTAGTCAAAAAGGCGTTTTCTGAAGAAGAGTCCTTAATGAAAGTTGTAGAGTTTTCCGAGAGCTTAATTATGACATTCGGATCATAATTTTTGGAGGTCTACAACTCAAGATATGAATTTTAGAAGTTTCATTCCTAAAAAGAATTATTCAATTATTCGGCCGACTTAAATTAAAAAGCGACCGCCTCTCATATCTATTTAAACGGCAGCAAATCAAACCCTAAGAAGACAATTTTGATACAGCCACATCATAGACGCAAAAGCGACGGCCGCAATTATTTTCCAAATTCGCACCAAAGCCTAATTAGGGATGAATTTCTCCAACCCAATAATCATGGTTAACAACATGATTATTGGCTAAGCACATCGCGGTGGGACAACGGATGAAACCGATCAACATCAACACCAACTAGAGAGATTTTTAGCCGTACTTTTAGTGAGTAAAGTTATCGTTTTTCGTCAATTAGAATTTGTTTTGTATTGTTTATGTTTTATTCGAATCGAGAGATCGATGAAACTATCGTTTGATTCGAATTTATATGGAAATATTGTTCAAAGTTGTGATCTTTTCAATTGATGCACTTAATTATAATTCGAGAGATCGTTTATAATTATTTGAGTAAGAGTATTAGAAATAATCTCGTGATCGTGTTTTGCATGTCGTTTTGTTTTACTTGAAAAGAAAACGAAACCCTAGAATTCACTTAGAGAAATTTAATCGAATTCGTGATTGATCGTTACTAAAAATTATATCTTTAGCTTGCCATCTAGTTGGGGTTGGGTTGGTTGATCGGTGGATTCCCGTTGCCTTGCCGTTGTTTTAATTACTTGATAAATCGAATCATTAGTATAAATCGTTGATTGCTAAGTTAGTTGTTTTAAATTCTAGTTGTTAATTGTTAATTTTCTGCAAATTTACTATTCATCATTACTATTAATCGTTACTTGTTCATCGTTATCGTTCATTGCCTTTTAGATCATAATTAGTATAAAATTTAATTTTAGTTAATAAGTTGTGACATTATTTATAACAGCTATATTTTAATCCGATAATTATACGATTCCCTTAGGACGACTCGGTAACACCCTATACTACGATCCTTATACTTGGGGTGTTCCGGTAAAATAAATATAAAACAAGTTTTATCGAACGGCAACAGAAGATGTTGTTTTACATCACAACACTTGGGCTAGCAAGAATGCTGGTCGATGACCCACCTGTGGCGCCTCCTGAAACACCTGAAAAGATGGCTTTTCTTGCTGTAGAAAGCTGGAAGCACAGTGATTTTCTGTGCAAGAATTATATTCTTAATGGTTTAGATAACATGTTGTATGGTGTGTATTGTACTTATGAAACAGCTAAATCATTGTGGCAAGCATTAGAGAAGAAATATACAACCGAAGATGCTGGTGCCAAGAAATTTCTTGTCAGTAGGTTTTTGAAATATGAAATGAATGATACTAAACCTATTGTGAAACAGGTGGAGGAGTTGCAAATTCTGATATCTGAGATGATAGCAGAAGATCTGAAAATCAATGAGAATTTTCAAATGGCTTGTGTCATTGAGAAGCTTCCCGACTCGTGGAAGGAATACAAGAGCTATCTCATGCACAAGAGAAAGCAGGTGACGATGGATGATTTGATTGTCCGACTCCGTATTGAGGAGGACAATAGAGCATCTGAAAGAAAACGTTCTGTGCCGGTTGGACAAGCGAAAGCTAATGTGGCTGAGTTGAAAAACCAGAATAGAAAGAAGCTGGAAAAATTTCCTAAGAAGACTGGGGAATCGTCCAAGAAGCCGACACCATATAAATTCAATGGTGATTGCCGCAACTGTGGCAAGTTTGGACACCGTGCTGCGGACTGTCGGTCAAAGAAGCCTTACAAACCTACGGCTCATATGGCTGAAACTGAGGGAGATGATGACAATCTCTGCGCCATGGTGACTGAATGCAACACCGTGGGGAATCCGAGGCAGTGGTTTGTGGACACAGGTGCCACTAAACATGTATGTGCTGACCATGAGATCTTCTCAACCTACAAGGCTGGCAATGGTGAGAAGCTGTGGATGGGAAACTCTTCCCAATCAACCATTCAGGGAACTGGAAACGTGATTCTGAAGATGACTTCTGGGAAGAAGCTGACACTCACGATTGTTCTCCATGTTCCTGATATACGTAGAAACTTGATTTCTGGTGGTATGCTGAATAAGAATGGTTTTAAACTTTCTTTTGGTAATGACAAGGTCATTTTGACCAAAAATGAGATGTATGTTGGTAGAGGTTATTTTACCGAAGGTTTGTTTAAACTGAATGTAATGGCTATAATGCCTAAGACTGCTGTGCCCACTGAGGCGAATAAAATTGCTTCTACTTCTGCTTACTTGATTGAGTCTTGTACTTTATGGCATAATCGTTTAGGACACGTTAATAATAAATCAATTCAAAGAATGATGAATTTGGATTTATTACCTAAACTAAAATTTAATCAAACTGGGAAATGCCAAGTATGTGTTGAGGCTAAAATGACTAAAGCGCCGTTTCCATCCGTGGAAAGAAATACAGAACCATTAGAATTAATTCACACAGATTTGTGTGATTTAAAGTTTGTGCAATCGAGAGGCGGTAAAAAGTATTTTGTAACTTTTATCGATGATTGTACAAGATACTGTTATGTTTATTTGCTAAGTAGCAAAGATGAGGCTATCGAGGCATTCAAAAATTATAAAAATGAAGTTGAGAATCAACTTAGCAGACGAATCAAGAAGGTTCGTAGTGATAGAGGTGGAGAGTATGAATCGCCATTTGAAGGATTATGCCTAGATTCGGGCATTATTCATCAAACTACTGCTCCATATGCTCCTCAATCAAACGGAATTGCTGAACGCAAAAACCGTACTCTGAAAGAGATGATGAATGCTATGTTGATCAGTTCTGGTTTACCTCAGAACTTGTGGGGGGAGGCCCTTCTCTCCGCCAATGTAATTCTCAACAGAATTCCATCTAAAAAGATGGATAATACCCCATATGAGTTATGGAAAGGCCATAAACCAAGTTATAAATACTTGAAAGTGTGGGGGTGTTTAGCAAAGGTGGAAGTGCCTAAACCTAAACAAATCAAGATTGGACCTAAAACGATAGATCGCATATTCATTGGGTATGCACATGACAAGATAGTGCATATAGATTTCTTGTGCACAAATCGACAAACCTGATGTGCATGTAAACACAATCATGGAGTCAAGAAATGCGGTGTTTTTTGAGGATGTCTTTCCAAACAAAGAAAGACATAATGAAGACTCAAATTCGACTAAGAGGGCACACGAAAATGTGGGGGATAATGCTCCGAACACGAGGAAGTGGAACCTCGAAGGAGTAAACGGGCTAGGACTTCAACGTCTTTTGGGCCGATTTTCTCATCTACATGGTAGAAAATACTCCAAGGACATATGCCGAGGCTATGTCTAATCCGAAAGCACCTTTACGGAAAGAGGCAATTAATAGTGAGATAGATTCCATTATGCAAAATCACACTTGGGAATTGGTTGATATTCCACCGGGACATAAAGCGCTCGGGTGTAAGTGGATTTTCAAAAAGAAGCTTAAAGCTGATGGATCTATTGATAAGTATAAGGCCAGGTTGGTAGCTAAGGGTTATCGACAAAAAGAGGGTCTTGATTACTTTGATACTTACTCACCAGTAACTAGAATCACTTCTATAAGGGTTCTAATTTCTCTTGCTGCAGTGTATAACTTGGAAATCCATCAGATGGATGTTAAAACTGCATTTCTGAATGGTGAATTAGACGAAGAAATTTATATGGAACAGCCCGAAGGGTTTGTGGTTCCAGGTCAGAAAAACAAAGTGTGTCGACTCGTTAAGTCGTTGTAGACTGAAACAAGCACCCAAGCAATGGCATCAAAAGTTTGATCAAACTATGCTATCTAATGGGTTTAAGATCAACGAGTGCGACAAATGTGTCTACATCAAACATACACCTAATGCTTATGTGTTAGTGTGTTTATATGTTGATGATATGCTAATTATGGGGAGTACTCATGATATTATCATAAATACCAAAAAGATGCTGACACGTAACTTTGATATGAAAGATATGGGACTCGGCGAGATGTAATTTTGGGGATTAAAATCTCCGAATATTCGAGGGACTAGTGTTATCACGGTCTCACTACATTGAATCCGTCCCGAGGAGATTCGGTGTTTATGATGAAAGTCCCGTGAAAACACCTATTGACTTAAGTCTTCACTTAGTCAAAAATAAAGGTGACCCCGTGTCTCGCTTAAAATATTCTCGCATTATCGGTTGTTTAATGTACATAACGAATTGTACTAGACCGGATATTGCATGTGCTTGTGAATAAACCGAGCGAGTTTACAAGTAATCCTAGTGAGGATCATTGGAAAGCTCTTATTAGAGTACTAAAGTACTTGAAATATACAATGAACCTGGGATTGTGCTACACAAGATATCCAAGGCAGTATTAGAAGGATACTTGTGATGCAAATTGGATTTCGATACAAAAGAATCAAAATCCACAACCGGATATATTTTCATGATTGGTGGTGCTTTGCGGTGTCCCGGAAGTCCACTAAGCGTACGTGCATATCTCGTTCCACAATGGAAGCCGAGTTTATTGCATTAGACAAAGGCCGGTGAAGAAGCCGAGTGGCTTCGAAATTTCCTAGAGGACGTTCCATGTTGGACAAAACCGATTGCTCCTATTAGCATACACAGTGATAGTCAATCGGCTATACACCGAGCACGAAATAGTATGTATAATGGTAAGTCTAGACATATACGTCGACGACACAATACCATTAAACAACTGATCTCTAGTGGTGTGATTTCTATCGATTATGTAAAATCGAAGGAGAATCTTGCGGATCCGCTTACAAAAGGTTTACCTAGAGATCAAATGTCAGTTTTGACACTCGGAATGGGACTGAAGCCTATTGAAAGATAAGCTTTGTAATGGTAACCCTACCATGTTGACTGGAGATCCCAAGATCTTGGTTCAAAGGGACAACTAAGTTATGAAGCTGTTGATGAACACTTACCCATTCTGTGAATAAAAGTGTTGTCTGCCAGAAGTGAAGGTTAAGTGAAAACTTTTAATGATTCCTATAACTTGATTAAAGTTGAGTGGGGTATGGCAGAATACTCTTGATAGTAGGTCACCTATGTAAGTGCGAAGTGGGGCCGCTTCAAAGAGAGTTCAGAGGCTAGAATTCTCTAACGCACTTTCGAAACCAGGAGTGATTCGGGGCCAAAACGAATCCAAATCATGATAACCAAGTACAAGCTAAGGGAAATATTGTGTGAGTACTATTGTCCGGTTTTACACTAAAGGCCGAACAGCTCAAGACTTAAGTTAACCGATTAGCCGAGTAGATCCGATAGAATTTCACTAAGGCAGTTCAAAGCCGAAAGCTACCTCTCCCGATGCAATATTTTTCTCGTCGAATCTCTTCGAGTCCGCATCCGCATTAATTTCCATTCATGTGGGGGATTGTTGGAGAAAATGTGGAATTGAATTAAAAATGAATTAAAAATGATTTTATAATCATTTTATTCGGTGACTTTGTAAGCGTATTTCGGATATGTTCTTGTATAGAATATATGTAATGTTTTATTAATTCGAAAACTACGTGAGTCGTAGATGAATTCAGGGATTTGGAATCATTCAATTCGGATAACGAGTGAATGAGAAATTAACGCTTAAAGTCGGTTTGTTGGAAAATTGATGATATGTCATATTGGGCCTATTGGGATTAAGTGTGTGTTATGAAAAGGAAAAATGGGAAGAAACTTTTCTCCCACATTGGTTGGAAGAAAGAAAAAGAAGCAATATTTATATGATATTGTTTTAGTGTAGTTGGAATAAGAAACCAACATTATACACCGTTCTCTACGCGGGCGCAGGGGGGGTGCAAATCCAATCCGGATTTACCCTTGGGCTTGTGCATGCCCGTGTGTCCTGCGTACACTATTGCAACTGTTAATTTATTTTTCAGTCTGAGAGTGAGACTGTTCATGTTCCTATCCAACTTTAAGTCGTGATTAAAGCTGAGGCTTTTAGCTTTCCAAGTTCCGACATAATGCTGATATTTATGACATTCAATTCGAGCTGAGGCTGTTCATTTCCATCGTTTTTCCATGTCCTCTGTTATATAAACGAGCTACATGAATGGGAAGAAAAACACACAGACACAGAAATACAACACCAGAATTGCATACATACATACATTCTTCTGCATACCGTTCTTGCATCAAGTGAAGAGTTTCTAAAGCACTGTAGAGTTCGTCGTTGTTCAGAGTTTGCAGTACCGCTATTCTGAAAGGTAATCTGAGAATTCCTGGGAGACAATTGCTGTAAACCGGGGTACATGCCGGAGCAAATTTGTCTTAAGGAAAGAGTTCGCCTCGGCTCGGATCGTTGCATATCCTTTTATCATTGTTATTGTATTTTCTTTTTCTATTTTGTTGTATCTGCTTCGTCGTCAAAATTAATAAAATTGTTGATTAATTCGGTTTGATTATTTTAATTATACACGGGTAATAACAGATGCAAACTTGAAGAATTCAGGAAGTGGAAGTAGTAGCAAAAGGAAAGGCGCAAAGGTAGTAAAAGTAAAGGATCCGCCTCCAACTCCGTGTCGTCGTCATCATCCGAACCAGACAACATTGGACATGCCAAGATCGTACCTTTGCTAATGCTAAGGAAGCTACTATTTGTCGTGTGTGTCGGATCGACGTGGAACTCGATTATAAACTCGGGACCCTTTTGTAACACCGCGTCCTCTAAGTTATAAGAACTTGATGCTTAAATCCAATGGCGGAACGGAAACAATGGAGGTCGGTCTTTGTCGTTGTACTCCCCTAATGATGATCATAGGAAAATGTCCTTGGTATAATTCCAAGTGATTTTGTGAATAGTTTGTTGTAACTTTATCAAATCACCCATTTATTATGTTGTCATATGTACTTTTATGCAAGTTTCGTAGTTATTATTAGCAACAAATTATCGTAGAAAAAGCCTTTGATGCATGGTATCGAGCGATAGCCGACATCATAGCATCATCAACTTTGTGTCCTAAAAAAAAGAAAAACATGTCGTCGCTTTAAACAAATGTCACTGGTAACATTTCCAAGCAGAATGAGATGCCACTGCATAGTATCTTAGAAGTGGAAGTATTCGATGTGTGAGGAATTGATTTTGTTGGGCCTTTTACATTGTCAAAATCAAATCGTTACATCCTGGTAGCAATTGATTATGTTTCCAAATGGGTGGAGGCAGTGGCCTCACCTACTAATGATACCAGGGTTGTTCTGAGATTTCTTAAGAAGAACATTTTGACGAGGTTTGGAGTGCTCAGAGCCATAATTAGTGACGGAATGAGCCATTTCTGTAATAGGTTGTTTGAGAAATTGATGTTGAGATATGGGGTTAGACATAAAAGTGCAGCAGCATATCACCCCCAGACAAGTGGAGGTCACGAACAGAGAAATAAAAAGGATCATAGAAAAGACTGTGAATCCCACGAGGAAAAATTGGTCTTTGAAATTAGATGACGCTCTTTGGGCATATAGAACAGCTTATAGGACCACAATTGGATGTCACCGTATATGATAGTGTTCGGAAAAGCGTGTCATTTACCGGTAGAACTAGAGCACCGAGCCCTGTGGGCTACGAGGTTTCTAAACATTGATGAAAGTTTAGCCGGTGAGAAGAGATTACTAGAATTGAATAAATTGGAGGAATTTAGACTAAAAGCGTATAAGAATGCAAAGATTTACAAGGAGAGATCGAAGCGCATGCACGATAAAAAGATTCTCAACCGCACGTTTCAAGTTGGAGATAAGGTGCTGGTATATAATTCGCGTCTTCGTCTTTTTCCTGGGAAACAAAAGTCTAGATGGTTTGGACCACAAGTAGTCAAAAAGTCTTCAATTCAGGCGCATGTGAAGTTAGGAATGAATACTCTGGGAAGACTTTCATAGTAAACGGCCACAGGCTGAAGCATTACCTAGAGCGCAAGTATGACCTTGAATTGGAAGTCTTTATGTTGGAGGATCCAATTTACGAATAAAGGAGCCGAGAAATACAGTCGAGCTGGCTACTATAAATTCAGAACTATTTCTATAACCTTTATTTACTGCTTTTGTTTATTTTTGTTTATTTTGAGTCAATAAAGTAGGATGACAATCGCAAGGTTTTTTTCATCACATATATCCTTGGTCATCTGACTAGAGATATATGTGGTTTTTTCCTTCACGATTCTTATGTGATACCCTCGTAGCAGTTTTCGCGTCTTGCTTAGGCCAATAAAGAATAAAGTGGCTTAAACTATTTTTGCGCATTCCTGAGGTGTGCATAATTACCGCCACCTTATATTCTTATTGCCCTTCACATGTTACTCACAGCTTTTGGAAGTATTTTGGAATGCGGTTTAAATACTTGAAAGATGGATGACCTAGAGCCGTGATTACGCTCCGGAATTCACTATTTGACTCATCCGACCAATTCCGAGCTAAGTACCTTTTCTTTTCTTTATTATAATCATTGGGGACAATGCCTATAATAAGTGGGGGGTAGGCGGTCTTAGCTGGTTAATCGATAAAGAGAATAATTTTGAAATTTTAACACTGTTTTTAGCTTACCTATTGCACGTTTCGAGTAAGGAATCGGTAGAAAAGTAGCCTAAGAACAATTTGAAGTTAGCTATAGCATATTCAATTTAGTATGGAAGAATGATTATATGTCATGTTGCATGAACTAGTAAATTATTAATTGTTATTCTATCATTGCACTCAATAATTTGAGCACGTAATCTGAGTGAGAAGTGTTTGAGATTAGATGACAAGTTGTTTTAACCGGGAATCATTATTTGTCTCGTTTATATACTTTAACAAATTGTTGTAGGGCAAGGAAGCAACTTGAATGCCACAAAAGCTAAATCGGAACAAAACGGACTTGTGAGAGAGAGAAAAAAAAGAGTGAGGAGCCGATGGAGCGTAAAACGCACGGCTATTGCATGAAAAAAATGAAGAGAAAAAAAAAAGAAAAAGAAGAAAAAAAAGAAAAAGAAGAAAAAAAAAGAAAAAAAGGAGAAATAAAAGAAACAAAC
Source organism: Gentiana straminea (assembly GCA_036785695.1). Classification (NCBI taxonomy): domain Eukaryota; kingdom Viridiplantae; phylum Streptophyta; class Magnoliopsida; order Gentianales; family Gentianaceae; genus Gentiana; species Gentiana straminea. The sequence goes on along the minus strand of JAVUPR010000448.1, from coordinate 1,405,864 downwards.
GAGGACCTAAGAGTAATACTCGGTCCCCAAGTCCGCTCGGCCCGATTAAGGTACCATGTTGTGTAACCAAGTGTGAAGGCATGATGAGCGAGTATATGCGCAGTTAAGTTAAGATTGTGGGGTCAATACAACTTGATTCTATTCACGAACGCACTATCATGAAAGATTTATCACACGACACATTGATATATGTTCGCGAAAATCTTTATTGAATATGTGGTAGTTGATGGGGATTTGTCTTGGAGGTAATTCCGCCTTGATACTCGCTCGAGGACGAGCAAAGGGATAGTGGGGGTAGTTGATGACGCTTAAAACAAGTCTATCCTACGGCATCAACATTCTATCCATTATGAGCTAAAAATAGTTGTTTCGACCTATAGTTATGAACCATTTGAGTTGAATATCATATGTCGGGTTCGTAAGTCGAGTATTTTGCATTTAACGTTTATTTTCCATTATTCGATATATTTTGTGCGTTATTTGATTATTTTCGGGATACGAGATATTGGGCCGAGCATTGTGGACATTTCTAGAGTTGAGTGAACGAAAGGATTGGGCCTAGGGTATTCCGAACCTTCCAAATTAAGTCGGCGAAAGAAAAAGACAAATACCCCCGATTAATCGGGAGTTGACGCCGATTTACCGAGAGTCCGATTCTTCCGAAATGCGTTTTCTTGGACGATGGGTAGTTCTAGGTGTTTCTATGTCGGTTTATTTAGCTATAAATAAGAGGCATCGCCTCAGAACTCAGTGTGTCCAACAAGTGTCCATTTTTGAGTTCATTGTACCTCAAAACTTACAAGTATCATGCAATAAAAGTTCTTTGTTCTTTATTTCCTTTATTTTATGAGTTCTGGTCAAGAAGACGATGGAGTCGCCGCCTAGGAAGAGATCCGAGAGAGATTTACACTAGTCTTCGAGGGTATGATTTTCTGTCTTTTCCAAGATGTTAATCGTTCGTTGTTCTATTTGACTAGTATGTGTAAATTGTTTATTTAGTTTAATTATGTAGTAGTTAGTTTATTTTACCCTATGTATGTATATATCTGATTCGTTGGTGAAGAAATCATGAAATAGTGATTGTGTTCTTCAGATCTGTGACGGTCTATATCGCTAGATCTGAATACCTAGTAAATTACTAGTTCATGATATCGGCGCCAGCAACATTGATCAACATATTTAATTTACATGTGTAATATTCCAATTTTCGGGAAAGGGCAGACGTGTCATTTTGAGAAAACGAAATATTGGGTTCGGTTCCTTTTATTCGGAGTTTAAGTATTTCATTTATTTTATATATATATATTTCGAGATAGGTGTATAAATTAAGGAAAAGAAAATCTGATTAGTAAGGGTAATTAAGGAAAACAAGGATTTAGGTTAATTATTGGGATTTTCCTATTTAAGGAAAATAAACCCAATCAATTTTCCCTAACCTTTTGAATCAGATTTTCCACCTCCTAAACTTCATCTTCTGTGTGTGAGAGCAAGGTTTAGGTTTGAGAGATTTTCTTTCAGTTTCTAAGTCGATTCCTAATCGTTTTCAGATCAGAGTAGAGCATCGGAATCGTCGTGAAGAGATTGTCGTTTCAATACCGAAAGTTGGAGCTTTGTCAAGGTATGTTCAAGCCCTAAATCTGTTCTTGTTCGAGTTTGATGGATTCAAACTCATCAATTCGTAGTTTTGTACGTTTAGAAGCGTGTGATCGAATCTAATCTAAGGTTGGATTTATCACACATGTTTCTACAGAAAAATGATCAGTTTTGCTGCGGTTTTCTGAGTTCTTGGAGTTGGAATTAGCTTGCTAAAAGGTAAGAACCTCTTCCTACAATCTAGTTATGGTTGAGAGTAGCTAGATCATGTTTTTAATGCGTTTTGTATCAAGTTTTTGGCTTAGATGATGTATAAGGATTAAGGTTTGATTTGATCTTAAAAATCTATGTCTTCTGCTGTTTTTTGTTATAATTCATATGCAATATGTTTGGATTCGAGTAGAGATCGTTAAAGGATGAAAATTATGATATTAGGGTTTTTCACAACGCGCGAATGCGTATGCATTGGCTAGCAATGCGCACGCATTCCTGTTACAGGATTGTTTGTTTTTTTGCAGCAGGTTGAATCTGCACGCATTCATGGTACAGAGTTGTTCAGGATGCTCCCGGCACGAACAATGTGCACGCATTGGTTGGGCAGTGTCTTTCAGCTTAGGTTCTGGTCAGGGAATGCGTACGCATTGAGAACAATGCGCACGCATTGTTTGAACAGAGAGTTAAAGCAGGTTTATAGGCAGGGAATGCGCACGCATTCCATAAGGATGCGCACGCATTGCCCCAGTTTTTAATTAAATGTTATTTAAGCCTTTTTATAAGATGTTAAACATTATGAGATGATCAATTAATATTAATTAAACATGAACAAGCCTCGATTGAGTTTCTGATGCGTTTGGTTCCGGCACCGGACGTACTCTTAAAGGGAGTTGAAGTTTGGGACCGTCGGAAGGGCATGAAAGGGCTTGTGTTTTGATGAACTAGAGTTCATCAATGTCTGTGTAATTGATAGGATGTGAAGTCTAGCTGTCTAAGTGATGGAGTAGAGTTGATAAGGTGATTTTTATCCTGAAAACACTTAGGTGGCTAGTTAATACACAATAATAATTACATAAATGTAGTAATAGTTAAAACGTCACTTATTTTCGGTTAGGCACTATTTCATATCGGCGATGTGATACGTTCATAAAAAGGTGGACAACACTACGGCTTAAGAGGTGAAGGGTAGTGGAGGAAATCCATCGAACGTATATGCATACCGGGGAGATTCCAGAACTATCGGTGCTAATCACCGTAGTTGGCAAGTATATCTCGTGGTGGAATTTTCATCATGAATAGTGTCCTTGAGTAATGACGTAACCAAGATAAGCTAAGTTAGAAAAGTTTAGTCATGACATGTCGATGGGCATGAAATGAACCCTAGATTGAGTCGGTCTCACAAAGATAATCCTTTTATTAAACTCGTTAATAAACCTTAATTATATTGTAGCTTCTACTTCTTACTATGTACATTGTACTTACCTCAAATGCATGTTTATTTATGTGTTTGGGGGAGAGAAGATGAACAGGTAAACGAAGAGTTTGAGGAGAACTTTGATGACGACGTTTGAGGACGCCGGAGTTGAAGCGTTACTTATTTATGTTTTCCTTTTTTTATATTACACTTGAAGTTGTTTGGAGACGTTGTAATTTCTTCTAGTACGTTTGGAGGTTTTTCGTACGTTTCGTTTTCGTTTGGTATCTTTTTCCGATGTAATGAATGTTACATTTCTATCTTTAGATATTGATTTTCTATTCTTAGATGTTTGATTATTTGGAAAAAAAAATTACCCGAGTCTTTTGCTTCCGTTTGCTTTAATTTGATACGACATAGTAGAGTCTTACGTATAAAGTGAAATTTATTCTATTTTATACGTGCCGAACGTTCATTTTCCGGATAAGGACTAGGTGTCCGGGAACGGGGCGTTACAGTTGGTATCAGAGCGAAGCATCTTTTAGGTTTCCTTTCTTTAAGATAAGTTTTCTTTAGATCTCTTAGTAACGTTTTGGGTTTTCTCTGATCATCAAGATGGTGTTCACTAGAACTGGAGCGGGTGCAGAAGCGTCGAGTACGTCGTGAGAGTCCGACACCGGTAGTAGGAGGCGGCTTTGTGAGGCAGAATCCTTCACCTCACCCGAGCTATAGTCCACCACCACATACTGCGACCCCTACACCACAATCTCAGCGGAGTCAGTCACCACGACCATGGCATAATCCTACACCACGACCTCAACCAAGGTACAACTTTATCTATGGAGAACCCGGGGAAGAACCCATCCGCATCACCGTAGTAAGAGACATTCCACCGGCTTATGTACCCCCAAAACCAACATATACCCTCCACCGGTCGGTGTCTATCCCCCACCGGTAAGCCACCCTTCTCCACCGCTTTTCCACCATCGGCAACATCGGACCTTTTACCCACCGCCACTAGGTCACACTCCTCGTCCTACTATACCCCTTTCACCACGTTTTCACCATCAACAAGGCATTGGTTACCCACCCTACGGTTTCTATCAACCACCACCATACCAGCAACAGCCTCACCAGTAAGAGATACCTTTTGGACATCAACCAGATCCACCAGTGTGACCAGTTTTTGAGCAAGCACCACCAGTAGATTGGTACACGAGGCTAAGAAGGAATAAAGTTCAAGACTTCTTCGGGAATGTGGAACATTCAAAGGCCGAAGAATGGTTAAGGAGTTTCAAGAAAGCTTGCAGGAATATACATGTTCCTGAATCTGAGATGGCCCAGTTGGCGGTTAGTTTCCATTTGGGTATGGTTGAATCATGAATTGATGCTATAGAGAGTAGCAATGGGAAGGTGACAGATTGGGAAAGCTTTAAGGCTATGTTTTTCAATGAGTACTTCCCGGCGACAGTGCAAGCAGACAAGGCAAGTCAGTTCTTTAAACTTAAGTAGGGTACACAACTGACGGTATCTCAGTATACCAACAAGTTTAATGAGTTAAGATTTTATCCTGAGCTTATGAATGTTGAAGAGAGGAAGATGGCTCTATACAAGGAAGGGTTATCGTATGATATACAGTCGGGTATGCTAGGCTTCACGGCAAGGAACATGACTGAGCTTCTGAACAAAGCCTTGGAAGTTGAGACCTTCAAGAAAAAGGCTACCGTGGTTATCGGAAATAAGAGAAGTTTTGGGGCAAGTCAAGTGATGTGAATCTGAACCGGCTGATACACCACCTCTAATCACATTTCGCAATGGTCCCGAAACTCACCAACAATGCAAACTAAGGCTCGACTCTATGAACAAAGTGGTCAACTTAATTTTTGAAGATCCTACGACCAAGCAATTGTAAGTTTTTGAAGTCATCAAGTCCGTCATATATGCTAACGGACTGTCGGAATAATTATTCTAGTCAATATATGTTACTACTATATTTAAGTTAAATAATATTCACCGAATTAATGATGAAGATGGCGCCACTTTTGGATACAAGAAGCATCCTTGGAATTTTTCTACATTCAATGGATCAACCAAGAGACTTTTTGAAGAAACCAAGAGACTTTACATTGGATCTACCAAGAGACTTGCATTGAACATCCAAGAGACTTTCTTGATGCATGTTGGACGAATTTTATTTTATATTTTCAGCTTGGATTATGTTATTTTACTCCTATAAATAGTCATTCCATGTACTTGTAATTTTGAACTCATCTTTGATCTAAAAAAATATATATATTTTCTTCACTTTTTAAGTGTTGTGTGAATTCTCTGGATAGAGTATTCAAAACCGGATTATCAAGGGCCCGATCAACCCTTGTGGGTATCCAATATACCAAGGTGCTTAGAGACAAGTTTTCTAGGTGTGGAGGTGCTATTCCAAGGTGCCTTCTCACGAGTTGAGATTGTGTCGAGGAGCTCATTATTCCAAGGTGCCTCCTCACAAGTTGGGGTTGTGTCAAGGAGACTTTCCATCAAATTCACTTAATCCTTGATCCTACGAAATCAGATCCGTATCATCAAGGCAATAACCGAGGAGCACCACAGCAGAATGCCAAGAAGACCACAACTCATGTGGCAGGTAAACCTCCAACCGGAGCACCGCTTTGCCCCAAGTGCAATAGGAATCACCCAGGTGAGTGTAAGGCTAATACAGATGCCTGCTACTACTGTGAAGATCTAGGACATTTTGCTAAGATTTGTCCGACAAAGGGGAGCTTGAGTAATCAGAAGCAAGGAAGTGGAAAAGGCGGCCCGAGTCGCATAGTTCGAGTGTTTGCAGTGGATGCTGAGATGGCTGAACCAGATGATAATGTTATTTTAGGTACAATAATATTAGACAACCTAGCAGTTACGGCATTGTTTGATACGGGAGTGTCTAACACCTTTGTGTCGTCTAAGATAACTAAGAAGCTTAACTTACCAATGGAGACCTTAGGAAACACATTGGAAATAACAACACCATTAGGAAAAGCGTCTAAGGTAGCCAAGTTGATGCCTCAAGTGGATGTGCGAGTAGGAACGTATCATTGCAAAAGTGACTTTACGGTTTTGGACTTTTCAGATTTCGATGTGATTCTTGGAATAGATTGGCTATCTGAGAATTATGTTCACCTGGATTGTAGAGAAAAGAGAGTGACCTTTAAGATACCCGGAAAATCATATAAGACTTACCAAGGTAATGTTTACAAACCGAGTAAGAAGCGTCACCCAATAATTTCGGCGCTTAAGGCGATAAGAGCTTGTCGGATAGGTTGTAAAGGCTACTTGTTGTACGCAAAGGGTTATGGAACAAGTGAAGCCTAAGTTAGAGGAAACCCATGTAGTAAAGGAATACCCCGAAGTGTTTCCGAAAGAGTTACCGGGAAACATGCCGGATAGAGAAATAGAGTTTGAGATCAAGTTGGTACCCGGAGCGGCACCAGTTGCTAAGGCACCCTATAGAGTGGCGCCGGCTGAATTGAAGGAGTTGAAAGCTCAACTTAAGGATATGCTTGAAAGGAATATAATTCAGCCTAGTACTTCGCCTTGGGGAGCCCCAGTGTTGTTTGTTAAGAAGAAAGATGGAAGCATGAGGATGTGTATAGACTACAGAGCCCTGAACAATCTTACCATCAAGAATAAATACCCCTTACCAAGGATTGATGATTTGTTCAATCAGTTGCAAGGCAAGAGAGTGTTCTCTAAGATTGATCTTAGGTCCGGTGATCGGCCTTTTCTAAGTGTCCAATCTCACCGGCAGTGTACCGGGTCAACTGTAGCCTAGAATTGGTAAGTCAATGTCGTATCCCACAGGGAATCTGGTCAAGTACCAAAGTCGGTCTCGTTCCTAGTTTAGGTCAACACAAATATTGAACGTGGTGATTTGTCAGATCACCGGTTCTAACAAACTAAATATACACAAAACAAAGATTTTAAACTATGTAAAAGAGATAGCCGAGCTATGATCCAATCGACTACTATCGAGCCTTAACTCGTAACCGGAAGTGATTTCGATATACTTTAATGTTCTTGGCATTGTTAAAGGATGTCGTCTCCTATTTCCGAAACTAAGCGCCAATTTCAACAGCCTAGTTTCCTATGTCGGATTCAACAGTCCGCTGACCGGATTTAACTGACCCGACACGGTCTACGCTCTATGTGACGCTCGTTAACAACGATATAAACCTCACACACGAAACCGAATCTGAACAACTCAGTCGGTTTTACACGGTGATCCTAGAACCCCTTTTCCCGTACCCTCTCGCAAAATACATATGTAAAGACGATACGTGTGACACGATTATTGAGTGATCGGTTCAACAAAAGTCATTAAGAAAAAGTTCTAGAACGTTAACAACACCGAGAATCTAACAATCAACACATCAAAATTACCTCAATTAACAAACTAGGGTTCGATTTCGAAGATTATCACATAACTCGACTTTCGGGATATTAACTACTCATTCTATCAACAAAAACAACAAGAAATGAATATGAAATTAAGCCAAGCATCGCAATCGAAAGAAAGAAATCGGAATTACCGGAAATCGGAACGAAGAACACTGTAAGCGAAAACGAAATCCAAACTGAAATTATAATAGCCGGGTAGCACCGATCTTCGGATTACATAAAATTAAACCTAATATAAGCTAACTATTTACAAAAGCTTAGTTAAACTAAAAAGAAAAATGAAAAGCTGTCGAAAAGAAAAATCTCCTCTGAAGGGATGATAGGTGTTAATATTTATGTATGGAAAGTTGCTGCTGCTCATTTTACTTACTTGCTAAGCTATTGGTAATATAATATATATATATATATATATATATATATATATATATATATATATATATATATATATATATATATATATTATTTGCAAACAAAATAAAAGTCGGCTGGGCCAACCCCCCCCCCCCCCCCCCCCCCCTCATCCTTACATATGAGTATAGCATGCAAGTTGATGGCCTCCACGTGATGCTAGCGGCTGCAGATAATTATCCAACACGGTATCGCTTAATAAATACACGACATATTACACGTGGCTTTATTGTATAGAAACATCCGTTGATCTTGTCATGTATTTACGCCGATACTTATCCATTAGTAAACTAGCTGCAGGCTAAGCTTCGGGCACACACTCCAATCCCGTATATCGCCTTCCGGTAATCTCGAACACCTAAGTCCTGCAAAATTTCATAAAAAATACTACATGTAACCCCTACAGGACACTAGGGTGACCGAGAGTATAATAAATACACCGAAAAAACTCGAGAATCCCGGATTATAAGTCCGGATCTCGTAAACACAAACCATGGTGTAAAAATGCATAAAACCAATCTAAATGTCTCTGAATACAAATAAAATGAGGTATAGACGGGGTATAAACACATAGAGAATGATAGCCAATTTGACTCTCATCATCCGGTTATCACCAGTTGAAGATCAAGGTAGCAGATATGTCGAAGACAACTTTCAGTACGAGGTATGGACATTATGAGTTCTTGGTCATGCATTTTGACTCACTAATGCTCCATCTGCATTTATGGATTTAATGCAGCGTGTTTTCATGCCATACTTGGACAAGTTTGTGATAGTATTCATAGATGACATCCTAGTATAATCAAAGGATGAGAAGGAACATGAAGAACACTTAAGGATAGTGTTGGATACTTTGAGGAAGAACCAGTTGTATGCTAAGTTCTCAAAGTTTGATTTTTGGTTGGATCAAGTTAGTTTCTTGGGTCATGTCATTTCTGGAGATGGTATTAAGGTCGATCCGGCAAAGATTGAAGCAGTTGAGAAGTGGACTAGACCGACTACAGTTTCAGAGGTTAGAAGTTTTCTCTGTTTGGCTGGCTATTATTGGAAGTTTGTACAAGAATTCTCAAAGATAGCTACACCACTTACCCGGCTCACTCAAAAGAATGTGAATTTCGAGTGGACAAGTGAGTGTGAAGTTGCTTTCCGGGCGTTGAAGGAGAAGTTGACTACAGCCCCGCTTTGGCGGCCCGGAGATTTTTTATAATTATGATGTGTATACGGATGCTTCGGGACAAGGTTTAGGTTGTGTGTTGATGCAAGGAGGAAAAGTCATTGCCTATGCATTTAGACAGTTGAAAGTGCATGAGAAGAATTACCCAACTCATGATCTAGAGTTGGCAGCGGTAGTGTTTGCCCTAAAGATTTGGATGCACTATTTGTATGGAGTTAAGGCTAGGATCTTCACCAACCACAAGAGTTTGAAATATTTCTTTACTCAAGAAAATCTGAATATGAGGCAAAAGAGATGGTTAGAGTTCGTAAAGGATTATGACTTGGATATTCAGTACCATCCGGGTAAAGCCAATATAGTGGCAGATGCTTTAAGCGAGAAAACCGTGTTTGCGGTTTCAAGCATCGAAGATGTGGCATAAAGGTTCGATGGGCTGAGAATCTGAAGTTTTGACCAGATTGAAGACCGGCGCTTGTGGCACCGTTGTTAGCGAGATCCGAGTTGATGGATGGTATACGGGAAAAGCAAGATGAAGATCCAGCTTTGGTTGATTTGAAGTGAGTTGCTAGAGAAAAGCCTATAGTGGGTTATGTCTTGGACAAGAATGGGAATCTTTGGTACCAGGATCGTTTGTGTGTGCCTAATGTCGGTGATATGAGACAGAGAGTTATGGAAGAGGCACATAGGATTGCTTTCGCAGTTCATCCAGGAGCTACTAAAATGTACAGAGACTTGAAAGAAAAGTTTTGGTGGCCCTCGATGAAAGTGGAAATAGCTAAGTTTGTGGCGGAATATGATGTCTGTCAGAAAGTTAAAGCAGAACATAGAAGGCCAGGAGGAATGCTTAAGCCTTTGGATATCCATGAATGGAAATGGGATAAGATCACGATGGATTTCAACACCGGTTTACCTAAGACATGAGGCGGACATGATGCGATTTGGGTGATTGTGGATAGATTGACCAAATCGCTCATTTCTTACCATTTAACGTTGATATGCTCTTGAAGAAGATGACCACACTATACTTGGATAATATAGTGAAGTTACACGGAGTACCAATCTCTATAGTCTCGGATCGAGATAGCCGGTTCATTAGTCGGTTATGGAAAGGTTTGCAGCAAGATTTTGGTACGAAGTTGGATATGAGTACGGCCTTTCACCCTCAGACAGATGGGCAGTCAGAAAGAACTATCCAAACACTTGAAGATATGTTGAGAGCCTGTGTTTTGGAAGTAGGCGGATCATGGGATGATTACCTACCTATAGCGGAGTTTGCCTATAACAACAGTTATCATGCAAGCATAGGCATGCCACCGTTTGAAGCTTTGTATGGAAGAAGATGTAGAACGCCGCTGTTTTGGGATGAAGTCGGGGAAAGACAAGTCACCGGGCCGGAAATGGTTGAGCAAGCTAAAGAGAGAGTTCATTTAGTCAAGAAAAATCTGAAGGTAGCTCAAGATAGGCAAAAAAGTTGGGCAGATGTTAGAAGAAGACCTCTCGAGTTTGATGTTGGTGAAAGAGTTTGTCTACGAGCTTCACCAATGAAAGGAGTTAAACGTTTTGGACAAAAGGGAAAGCTAAGCCCGAGATATGTTGGACCTTTCGAGATTCTGGAAAGAGTTGGACCTTTGGCTTATAAACTTAAGCTGCCGGAATCAATGTCAAGAGTCCACAACGTATTTCATGTTTCGATGTTGAAGAAGTGTTTGACCAAGACGGACGTTGAAACCACAGTTGATCCGGAAGTTCTTCAAGATTAGGAAAAGATTAGGATTTTGGACCGGAAGGAAAAGATGATTAAGAGAAGGATGATTACTTTGGTTTTGGTACAATGGAGCAATCATTCACCCGAGGAGGCAACTTGGGAAGTTGAAGACGATATGATCAGCGAGTTCCCAGATTTTATGGACTTACCAGGTATGTTCTAGTTTCGAGGATAAAACTCCTTTTAAGGGGGAAGGAATGTAATATTCCGATTTACGGGAAAGGGCAGACGTGTCATTTTGCGAAAACAAAATATTGGGTTCGGTTCCTTTTATTCGGAGTTTAAGTATTTCATTTATTTTATATATATATTTCGAGATATATGTATAAATTAAGGAAAATAAAATCTGATTAGTAAGGGTAATTAAGGAAAACAAGGATTTAGGTTAATTATTGGGATTTTCCTATTTAAGGAAAATAAACCCAATCAGTTTTCCCTAACCTTTTGAATCAGATTTTCCACCTCCTAAACTTCATCTTCTGCGTGTGAGAGCAAGGTTTAGGGCTGAGAGATTTTCTTTCAGTTTGTAAGTCGATTCCTAATCGTTTTCAGATCAGAGTAGAGCATCGGAATAGTCGTGAAGAGATTGTCGTTTCAATACCAGAAAGTTGGAACTTTGTCAAGGTATGTTTGAGCCCTAGTTTTATTCTTGTTCGAGTTTGATGGATTCAAACTCATCAATTCGTAGTTTTGTACGTTTAGAAGCGTGTGATCGAATCTAATCTAAGTTTGGATTTATCACACATGTTTCTGTAGAAAAAGGATCAGTTTTGCTGCGGTTTTCTGAGTTCTTGGAGTTGGAATTAGCTTGCTAAAAGGTAAGAAACTCTTCCTACAATCTAGTTATGGTTGAGAGTAGCTAGATCATGTATTTAATGCGTTTGGTATCAAGTTTTTGGCTTAGATGATGTATAAGGATTAAGGTTTGATTTGGATCTTAAAAAGCTATGTCTTCTGTTGTTTTTCTGTTATAATTCATGTGCAATATGTTTGGATTCGAGTAGAGATCGTTAAGGGATGAAAATTCGGATATTAGGGTTTTTCTGCGCTGAATGCGTACGCATTGGCTAGAAATGCGCACGCATTCCTCTTACAGGATTGTTTGTTTTTTTTCAGCAGGTTGAATGCGCACGCATTCAATGGAATGCGCACGCATTCATGGTTTAGAGTTGTTCAGGATGCTCCTAGCACGAACAATGCGAACGCATTGCAAGAAATGCGCACGCATTGGTTGGGCAGTGTCTTTCAGCTTAGGTTCTGGTTAGGGAATGCGTATGCATTGAGAAAAATGCGCACGCATTGTTTGAACAAAGAGTTACAACAGGTTTATAGGCAGGGAATGCGCACGCATTCCATAAGGATGCGCACGCATTCCATAAGGATGCGCACGCATTCCCCCAGTATTTAATTAAATGTTATTTAAACCTTTTTATAATATGTTAAACATTATGACATGATCAAATAACATTAATTAAACATGAACAAGCCCCGATTGAGTTTCTGATGCGTTTGGTTCCGGCACCGGACGTACTCTTAAAGGGAGTTGAAGTTCGGGACCGTCGGAAGGGCATGAAAAGGCTTGTGCTTTGGTGAACTAGAGTTCATCAATGTCTGTGTAATTGATAGGATGTGAAGTCTAGCTATCTAAGTGAGGGAGTAGAGTTGATAAGGTGAGTTTTATCCTGAAAACACTTAGGTGGCTAGTTAATACACAATAAGAATTACATAAATGTAGTAAAAGCTAAAACGTCACTTATTTTTTGTTAGGCACTATTTCATATCGGCGATGTGATACGTTCATAAAAAGGTGGACAACGCTACGGCTCAAAAGGTCAAGGGTAGTGGAGGAAATCCATAGAACGTATATGCATACCGGGAAGATCCCGGGACTATCGGTGCTAATCACCGTAGTTGGCAAGTAAGTCTCGTGGTGGAATTTTCATCATGCATAGTGTCATTGAGTAATGACGTAACCAAGATAAGCTAAGTTAGAAATGTTTAGTCATGACATGTCGATGGGCGTGAAATGAACCCTAGATTGAGTAGGTCTCACAAAGATAATCCTTTTATTAAACTCGTTAATAAACCTTAATTATATTGTAGCTTCTACTTCTTACTATGTACATTGTACTTACCTCAAATGCATGTTTATTTATGTGTTTCGGGGAGAGAAGACGAACAGGTAAACGAAGTGTTTGAGGAGGACTTTGATGACGACGTTTGAGGACGCCGGAGTTGAAGCGTTACTTATTTATGTTTTCCTTTTTTTATATTAGACTTGAAGTTGTTTGGAGACGTTGTAATTTCTTATAGTACATTTGGAGGTTTTTTGTACGTCTGGTTTTCGTTTGGTATTTTTTTCCGATGTAATGAATGTTATATTTCTATCTTTAGATATTGAGTTTCTATTCTTAGATGTTTGATTATTTGGAAAAAAAATTACCCGAGTCTTTTGCTTCCGTTTGCTTTAATTTGATACGACGTAGTAGAGGCTTACGTATAAAGTGAAATTTATTCTATTTTATATGTGCCGAACGTTCATTTTCCGGATAAGGACTCGGTGTCCGGGAACGGGGCGTTACAGCATGTTAGTAGCCTGATCAACTATTTGCATGTCATCGTAAATTAGCATGAAGGACTGTTAGTGAAGTGTTAATTTGGACATTGTCTTGATGGATCCTTAGGAACGTGCTAGTCATAGTCGATAGCTGCCTAGGGAGGTTTTCGTTCTTGAGCCGGCAACTCTAGAACTTATTGTGTATGAACTAATACAACCAACGAAGGAGGTTAGTTGCGTATAGATTATCTGATTTCCTTACAGTAGAAGTAGATAGGTTAAGAGTTGCACCCATAGCTGTCAATGAATTAAAATTTACCAACGGGGATGACTATTGCATGTCATGGGGGGAATAACTAATCACTCATAATTAGACTAATACCTTAGAAACTCTTGTTTGCTCCGTTTGAATTTGCGTAATCTAGTTTTTTTGTTGGCACCAATTTACTATTGTCTATATTATAGTTGGTCGTAAAACGTTGTCGTGACAATATCAATCTCGAAAAATCTGCGTTCTTACGAGTCTCTGTGGGATTCAACTTTTACTCGCCATTACTTTACTACGATAGACCTAGTCATATTGCTAGCGAGTGCTTTGCATGCGATCAGTGTGCATACCTGGGTACTGGGAATAAGGATCATATTATATAGTGCTCGTCGTGGGATGATGTGTTATTGCGCATTAATGTAGTGGGCAAAGTCATTACCGCACATTAAGGGAATGAACCGAACATCGAAGAGCTCATTAATGGGGTTTAACCGTTGTCGAGACCAAGGATGATATGCACCGTGTCCGTGTAAAAGACCATGGATGACATGCGTCACGCCGGCTATAAAGGACTAAGAACGGCATGGAAATGACGTTTGATCGATATAAGGGCGATATGCGCCATATTTAGGATGACAACTTATTGATGTAGTCATCTTTATTAAGTTGAGCCCATGCCGGCTTATATGCCGATGTGACCTTCATTATTATGTATGATGCGTGGTGAGTGTAATGTGTAGGCAGGGGCGGCTCCAAGAATTTAGTGATACGGGTCGAAAATTTGTCATATTTTATTATTACTAAACTTAATTTTATATATTATAGTTCAATACTGGCCAATAGGGATCGATATATAAAAATAAGGGGGTCAGTTTCACATATAAATGTGCATTTTTAAAAAAATTACACTGTAATAATTTTTTTTAGCTGGTCAGCTGACCCATTTTTTTGTATTTGCAGCCGCCCCTATGTGTAGGGTAACCGATCTTAACTTGCCAACGACAAATATAATAAATTATATATAATCTCAATATTAAAAAATTGGTTTAATTTATAGTGTGTTATAGATAAAATAAAATATTAATTGAACTGTGATCTGTAGTGTTGACATGTCACATGTCTTAACCCATAACCCGACTATAACCCAACAATTTCATAACTCGTCCACCCACCAAGACCTATATACCAATGCTTGAAACTTGAAAGTCATCTTTGAGTCGACCGGCAAGTTATTGCCCCGAAACCACCGGGTTGTTGAGTCACTCACATCCAATTAAAACGTGAGACATTGGAGTGATTTTATGTAGCAACAATTATATGATAGTTCTTCCAAATAGCATAATAAAGATTTTTATTTTTACTTTTTTTACATAATAAACTTTTATTGTATTTTAGTGAATAAAAATGAAATTTTATAATATATATACTGTAAAATCCCGATATTCTTATAAGGGTATTTTCATCACTTCAAGAAAACCTTTTTCGAGTATTTTATTTTCATCAAATTTTACATTTAATAAAGGGAATAAAAAAGAAAATTAAGGAAAAGTAAAATAAAAGAAAAAGACAAAAAAAAAAAAAGGGTAAAGCAATATATATATATATATATATATATATATATATATATATATATATATATATATATATATATATATATATATATATATATATAGGAAACTGGACATTCCGTCCCAAATATATATTTTGGTTTGCAAATATATATACTACCTCCGTCCCATATTTGGTAGAGGTATATTTGTCCATCACTACTTAAAATACAACATATTAATTATTTTTCTAATACGTGTGCACCACAAAAAGTGGACATTTTTTATGGAACGAAGATAGTATATATTTAGTGCTGCAGATCATTTTGCTCTAGGACACTTTTTTAGACGTAAAATAATTTTAATATATTTTTTGGGTTCTCTACCTTGTTTATTTTTTAATAATGAATATTGGCCGATAAACTATGGTTTGTGTTCTGTTCCAATATATAGAATGATAATTGGGAAAATTCGAAAAATACCATCTTTTTTTTCTAAAATTAGAATAAAAAATACAACCCCAAAATAAACAATGGAGTCTATCCCCCTTCTTAAGATGGGCGAAATCGCCCATAAATCGCTCTCATGTACGCTCAATATTAGTAGTTACGCTCTTGATGATGGGCGATATCACCCATCTTTGAAAAACACAAATTGTTTCACTTTAAAACGGATTTTCCGGTATTTTTTTTTCTATTAAACTTGTTATTATTTTGATATTTATACACAATTTGTCGTGCGTTTTTTGTCCAACACATGTGTGGAAACTGGAAACTCAAAGTTATAATTCGAAAACGTAAATAGTACTTTGATTTTGATTGACAAAGTTATAATTCAATTGACAAATCATGAGTGAGTGAAAAGTTTTTTCCCCCTTAAATTAGTGTCACAACAAAACAAATATAATAAATGATGCAATATATTTTTATATCATTGACTTTGATATTGTATATGACATATGATTGGTAGCAATCATAACATAATCGATAGCGTAAAAATAAGTTGTGCCAATTTTCCAAGAAAAATGTTAATAACCCAATATCATGGTATAAATATCAAAATAACGAGTTTAATGGAAAATACCAGAAAATCCGTTTTTAAAGTGAAAAAATCTGCGTTTTTCAAAGATGTGATATTATGGGCGATATCGTCCATCCTCAAGAGCGTAACTATTAAACTTGGGCGTACATGAGATCGATTTATGGGAGGGTACACCTATATATGGGGGATAGACTCCGTATTTTATTTTGGCGGTTATATTTTTCGTACAAATTTTAGAAAAAAAAAAGGTATTTTTCGAAATTTTCCAATTATCATTCTATATATTTGAACGAAACACAAACCATTGTTTATCGGTCAATATTCGTTATTAAAAAAATAAACAAGGTAGAGAACCCAAAAAATATATTAAGATCATTTTACGTCTAAAAAAATGTCCTAAAGTAAAATCTGCAGCACTAAATATATACTATCTCCGTCCTGCAAAAAATGTTCGTTTTTTGTGGTGTACACAATTTAAAAAAACAATTAATTTATTATCTTAAACCTAATGGATATATATACCACTATTTAATAATAGGTATATGAAAAAATGATACAAACATTAAATTATATGATAGAATTTGTTTGGAAAGATGCATTGAATTACATATTGATTTTCTAAATTGACACTTTTTATGAAATAATTCATTTCTAAAAAGTGGACATTTTTTTTTGAAACGGAGGTAGTACATATATATATTTTGCCACAATTTTTATCGGATAATTCATTTTAGAAAAATGAATATTTTTTTTGGGACGGATGTAGCACATATATATATTTGCAAACCAAAATATTAAAAAACAATAAAGAAAACAAAAAAATAAAAAAATAGATTGGACCTCCCACCACGCACATGCAACGGAAAATGGACGCAAGGATATTTTCCCAAACATTATATACGGGGCATACTATTCAAAGATTTACTTTTCAAGCATAGAATGTCAAGTTTCCCTAGTGAAGTTATTGTGTGCTGAGGGAATTTGAGCTGATGTGACGGATGGAACGATCAGAATCACACAGTTTAAATACAGAATGAAAGTGTGTGGTGTGTAGTGTGCCACACGTGCTATCCACACGTAGGTACACACCACACAAAAACCTCCCCTATATATATGCGTACCTGCTACATTGTCAGAGAGGAAAACAAAAGCAAAGGTGCGCAGCCTTTGCTCGTCGGACGACTACAGCGGAGGAAAATAATTAGGTTTTAACGGTTTCGTCGATCCGTTTTGCAGATACAAACAGTCAAAACGATCACAACAACGAGACGAATAATTTTACCCAAGCTATCTGATTTTTTCAGCGAGGTATTCTCCCTAATCTGTTGCTGTTCGGTTCAGCTCTATACTTAAAATTATGGTTCGTTATCGTAAAATCGTAGTTTTGATATAGAATTAATGCTAGATTTAATTGTTGTGTAATAGGTGTTCGTAGATTTAGTGAATTGTTGGGAATACCTCGAAATCTAAGGTAAGGAGTTCTTCTTATCAAAATGTTCCGTTTTTAATTTAAAGATCAAGCCTTTAAGTTGTTTTAACATTGTTTATGTTAAACGCACGAGACTAGACATAAGTATTTGTTGCCGGGTACTTGTCAAACTATGTTTTAGGAATGTTATTTTGTTTTGTAGTTACTTTTATGTAAAGTGTTTTATGCATTTAAGTTACGAGTAGTGGAGATAGGATGGGAGTTCGTCGTTGTTATGCTTTGGAATGTTTCCCGTAGACTAGATATGGTATTAAACATGATCTTATGTGCTTTACGTGCTCCTATGTGTTTTACTCGCTAAATATATAATAACCGCAATGTGTTACAAGGGCACTGCGATCGACTCACGGGTCGTATTTGGATGTATGGTTGGTTATTACCCCTATCGTTCCCAAGACGATGTATTACAAGAGTACCGTGACCCTACGTGTCACGTGGGGATGTGCCAGTCGTATTACCCAAAGTTGCAACATGAACATGACATGAATACGTAAGACAAGACATGACAAGACAAGAATGTGATTATGCTAAGCCAGTAAGAGACATGAACATGATAGACAAGACACGAACATGGTACAGTTAGTGGACATGTAAAGTATGGGTTAGTAGATAGCTTACGTAAGTTTGATCAAGTAATTAATGTAACAAACAAGTATGTGTAAGATAAACTCATTTAGTAAGTAGACATGTTTCCTATGCATTGTTAAGTAACCGTTTTAGAAATGGTTTCCTTTTATGCTTCAAGTTATGTTTTAAAAGTAGTATTCTAAACATTCAATTTTAGAGTCAATTGTTTTATAACTGGATAAGTAGATTCATGTCGTGTCTCCCGGCACCTGACAACCATAAATCTCCCTTTTGATCTTCTTTCTCCTTACTAAGCTTCATGCATGAGCTTACTCCTTTATTTGGAATAAGAAGGTTGCGGTACATGCTTGGCTTGACGACGAGGTTGGAGTGCTAGCTTAGGATGGAGATGGAGTGTTCTATGCTTTAGTTTTCATTTATAGTTGTTCTTTCTAATAAGGCATTGTTGCCAGTAGTGAAGTTGTTCTTTCTTTTTAGACGTCAGTTGTAATGGATGATAGTGGTTATTTTAGATGAATTCAGGATTTGGAATCATTCAATTCAGATAACGAGTGAATGAGAAATTAACGCTTAAAGTCGGTTTGTTGGAAAATTGATGATATGTCATATTGGGCCTATTGGGCTTAAGTGTGTGTTATGAAAAGGAAAAATGGGAAGAAACTTTTCTCCCACATTGGTTGGAAGAAGGAAAAAGAAGCGAGATTTATATGATATTGTTTTAGTGTAGTTGGAATAAGAAACCAACATTATACACCGTTCTCTACGCGGGCGCAGGGGGGTGCAAATCCAATCCGGATTTACCCCTGGGCTTGTGCATGCCCGCGTGTCCTGCGTACACGAATGCAGCTCAATTTGAAGGTTCACAGTCAGAGTTCGGTTTTGCATTGCAACTGTTAATTTATGAATGGGAAGAAATACAACACCAGAATTGCATACAGAGTTTCTAAAGCATTGCATTGCAACTGTTAATTTATGAATGGGAAGAAATACAACACCAGAATTGCATACAGAGTTTCTAAAGCACTATGAATGGGAAGAAATACAACACCAGAATTTCTAAAGCACTGTAGAGTTTGCAGTACCGCTATTCTGAAAGGTAATCTGAGAATTCCTGGGAGAGACAATTGCTGTAAACCGGGGTACATGCCGGAGCATCTATTTTGTTGTATCTGCTTCGTCGTCAAAATTAACAAAATTGTTGATTAATTCGGTTTGATTATTTTAATTATACACGGGTAATAACAGCTTAAGACAAATTTTTTAGAACCATAGTTCTAAATCAAACATGTTGCGGTCTATAAACAACCTGTTCAGATATATAAAATAAAATAAAAAGGAAAAAAAATAAAGAAGAATTAAAATTCGGCTAAGGGCCACTCCAGGAATTTCGGCTAAGTGAAGCTGAAATTCGGCTAAGGGCCGCTCCAGAAGTTTCGGCTGAATGAAGCTGAAATTCGGTCAAGTGCTAGCGGCTCAGTAAAGATAAAATTCGGCCAAGTGCCGCCGGGCCGAGTGAAGCATAAATTCGGCTAAGTGCGGCGGCCGAGTAAAGATAAAATTCGGCCAAGTGCCGGGCGAGTGAAGTATAAATTCGGCTAAGTGCTGGCGGCTGAGTAAAAGCTGAAATTCAGCTAAGTGCCAACGGCGAGAGGGAAGCAGTAATTCAGCCGAGTGAAATAAGTCACTAATTGCTGAAACTATTCAACGGTCATCACTAATATTGTTCAGTTTCAAACTCGTTTTCTATTCTGATTAAAGTTTATCTTCTGTCTCGAACATAAATGGCATCTGACGGTCAAGTGACTCCTACTCCGGATGGTGCGCCAAACGGAGGACAGACTTCCCATACTACGGGAATTGTAACACAGACGACCACGGTTACTGGTGCAAACCATGAGAGACCGGAGAAGTTCAACGGTTCCAACTTTAAACGTTGGCAACAGAAGATGTTGTTTTACATCACAACACTTGGGCTAGCAAGAATGCTGGTCGATGACCCACCTGTGGCGCCTCCTGAAACACCTGAAAAGATGGATTTTCTTGCTGTAGAAAGCTGGAAGCACAGTGATTTTCTGTGCAAGAATTATATTCTTAATGGTTTAGATAACATGTTGTATGGTGTGTATTGTACTTATGAAACAGCTAAATCATTGTGGCAAGCATTAGAGAAGAAATATACAACCGAAGATGCTGGTGCCAAGAAATTTCTTGTCAGTAGGTTTTTGAAATATGAAATGAATGATACTAAACCTATTGTGAAACAAATTGGAGGAGTTGCAAATTCGATATCCGAGATGATAGCGAGAAGATCGAAAATCAATGAGAATTTTCAAATGGCTTGTGTCATTGAGAAGCTTCCCGACTCGTGGAAGGAATACAAGAGCTATCTCATGCACAAGAGAAAGCAGGTGACGATGGATGATTTGATTGTCCGACTCCGTATTGAGGAGGACAATAGAGCATCTGAAAGAAAACGTTCTGTGCCGGTTGGACAAGCGAAAGCTAATGTGGCTGAGTTGAAAAACCAGAATAGAAAGAAGCTGGAAAAATTTCCTAAAAAGACTGGGGAATCGTCCAAGAAGCCGACACCATATAAATTCAATGGTGATTGCCGCAACTGTGGCAAGTTTGGACACCGTGCTGCGGACTGTCGGTCAAAGAAGCCTTACAAACCTACGGCTCATATGGCTGAAACTGAGGGAGATGATGACAATCTCTCGCGCCATGGTGACCGAATGCAACACCGTGGGGAATCCGAGGCGGTGGTTTGTGGACACGGTGCCACTAAACATGTATGTGCGACCGTGAGATCTTCTCAACCTACAAGGCCGGCAATGGTGAGAAGTCGTGGATGGGAAACTCTTCCCAATCAACCATTCGTGGAGCTGAAACGTGATTCGAAGATGAATTCGGGAAGAAGCCGACACTCACGATTGTTCTCCATGTTCCCGATATACGTAGAAACTTGATTTCGGTGGTATCTTGAATAAGAATGGTTTTAAACTTTCTTTTGGTAATGACAAGGTCATTTTGACCAAAAATGAGATGTATGTTGGTAGAGGTTATTTTACCGAAGGTTTGTTTAAACTGAATGTAATGGCTATAATGCCTAAGACTGCTGTGCCCACTGAGGCGAATAAAATTGCTTCTACTTCTGCTTACTTGATTGAGTCTTGTACTTTATGGCATAATCGTTTAGGACACGTTAATAATAAATCAATTCAAAGAATGATGAATTTGGATTTATTACCTAAACTAAAATTTAATCAAACTGGGAAATGCCAAGTATGTGTTGAGGCTAAAATGACTAAAGCGCCGTTTCCATCCGTGGAAAGAAATACAGAACCATTAGAATTAATTCACACGATTTGTGTGATTTAAAGTTTGTGCAATCGAGAGGCGGTAAAAAGTATTTTGTAACTTTTATCGATGATTGTACAAGATATCGTTATGTTTATTTGCTAAGTAGCAAAGATGAGGCTATCGAGGCATTCAAAAATTATAAAAATGAAGTTGAGAATCAACTTAGCAGACGAATCAAGAAGGTTCGTAGTGATTGAGGTGGAGAGTATGAATCGCCATTTGAAGGATTATGCCTAGATTCGGGCATTATTCATCAAACTACTGCTCCATATGCTCCTCAATCAAACGGAATTGCTGAACGCAAAAACCGTACTCTGAAAGAGATGATGAATGCTATGTTGATCGGTTCGGTTTACCTCGAACTTGTGGGGGGAGGCCCTTCTCTCCGCCAATGTAATTCTCAACAGAATTCCATCTAAAAAGATGGATAATACCCCATATGAGTTATGGAAAGGCCATAAACCAAGTTATAAATACTTGAAAGTGTGGGGGTGTTTAGCAAAGGTGGAAGTGCCTAAACCTAAACAAATCAAGATTGGACCTAAAACGATAGACTGCATATTCATTGGGTATGCACATGACAGTAGTGCATATAGATTTCTTGTGCACAAATCTGACAAACCTGATGTGCATGTAAACACAATCATGGAGTCAAGAAATGCGGTGTTTTTTGAGGATGTCTTTCCAAACAAAGAAAGACATAATGAAGACTCAAATTCGACTAAGAGGGCACACGAAAATGTGGGGGATAATGCTCCAGAACACGAGGAAGTGGAACCTCGAAGGAGTAAACGGGCTAGGACTTCAACGTCTTTTGGGCCAGATTTTCTCATCTACATGGTAGAAAATACTCCAAGGACATATGCCGAGGCTATGTCTAATCCAGAAGCACCTTTCTGGAAAGAGGCAATTAATAGTGAGATAGATTCCATTATGCAAAATCACACTTGGGAATTGGTTGATATTCCACCGGGACATAAAGCGCTCGGGTGTAAGTGGATTTTCAAAAAGAAGCTTAAAGCTGATGGATCTATTGATAAGTATAAGGCCAGGTTGGTAGCTAAGGGTTATCGACAAAAAGAGGGTCTTGATTACTTTGATACTTAATCACCAGTAACTAGAATCACTTCTATAAGGGTTCTAATTTCTCTTCTTTGCAGTGTATAACTTGGAAATCCATCGGATGGATGTTAAAAGCGCATTTCGAATGGTGAATTAGACGAAGAAATTTATATGGAACAGCCCGAAGGGGTTTGTGGTTCCAGTCGAAAAAACAAAGTGTGTCGACTCGTTAAGTCGTTGTAGATCGAAACAAGCACCCAAGCAATGGCATCAAAAGTTTGATCAAACTATGCTATCTAATGGGTTTAAGATCAACGAGTGCGACAAATGTGTCTACATCAAACATACACCTAATGCTTATGTGTTAGTGTGTTTATATGTTGATGATATGCTAATTATGGGGAGTACTCATGATATTATCATAAATACCAAAAAGATGCTGACACGTAACTTTGATATGAAAGATATGGGACTGGCAGATGTAATTTTGGGGATTAAAATCTCCGAATATATCGAGGGACTAGTGTTATCACGGTCTCACTACATTGAATCCGTCTGAGGAGATTCAGTGTTTATGATGAAAGTCCTGTGAAAACACCTATTGACTTAAGTCTTCACTTAGTCAAAAATAAAGGTGACCCTGTGTCTCAGTTAAAATATTCTCAGATTATCGGTTGTTTAATGTACATAACGAATTGTACTAGACCGGATATTGCATGTGCTGTGAATAAACTGAGCAGGTTTACAAGTAATCCTAGTGAGGATCATTGGAAAGCTCTTATTAGAGTACTAAAGTACTTGAAATATACAATGAACCTGGGATTGTGCTACACAAGATATCCAGCAGTATTAGAAGGATACTGTGATGCAAATTGGATTTCTGATACAAAAGAATCAAAATCCACAACTGGATATATTTTCAGGATTGGTGGTGCTGCGGTGTCCTGGAAGTCCACTAAGCAGACGTGCATATCTCGTTCCACAATGGAAGCTGAGTTTATTGCATTAGACAAAGCTGGTGAAGAAGCTGAGTGGCTTCGAAATTTCCTAGAGGACGTTCCATGTTGGACAAAACCGATTGCTCCTATTAGCATACACAGTGATAGTCAATCGGCTATACACCGAGCACGAAATAGTATGTATAATGGTAAGTCTAGACATATACGTCGACGACACAATACCATTAAACAACCGATCTCTAGTGGTGTGATTTCTATCGATTATGTAAAATCGAAGGAGAATCTTGCGGATCCGCTTACAAAAGGTTTACCTAGAGATCAAATGTCGGTTTGACACTCGGAATGGGACCGAAGCCTATTGAAAGATAAGCTTTGTAATGGTAACCCTACCATGTTGACCGGAGATCCCAAGATCTTGGTTCAAAGGGACAACTAAGTTATGAAGTTTGTTGATGAACACTTACCCATTCTCGTGAATAAAAGTGTTGTCTGCCAGAAGTGAAGGTTAAGTGAAAACTTTTAATGATTCCTATAACTTGATTAAAGTTGAGTGGGGTATGGCAGAATACTCTTGATAGGAGGTCACCTATGTAAGTGCGAAGTGGGGCCGCTTCAAAGAGAGTTCAGAGGCTAGAATTCTCTAACGCACTTTCTGAAACCAGGTGTGATTCAGGGCCAAAACGAATCCAGTCATGATAACCAAGTACAGTGCTAAGGGAAATATTGTGTGAGTACTATTGTCTGGTTTTACACTAAAGGCTGAACAGTTCAAGACTTAAGTTAACTGATTAGCCGAGTAGATCCGATAGAATTTCACTAAGGCAGGTTCAAAGCCAGAAGCTACCTCTCCTGATGCAATATTTTTCTGTCAGAATCTCTTCAGAGTCTGCATCTGCATTAATTTCCATTCATGTGGGGGATTGTTGGAGAAAATGTGGAATTGAATTAAAAATGAATTAAAAATGATTTTATAATCATTTTATTCAGTGACTTTGTAAGCGTATTTCGGATATGTTCTTGTATAGAATATATGTAATGTTTTATTAATTCTGAAAACTACGTGAGTCGTAGATGAATTCAGGATTTGGAATCATTCAATTCGGATAACGAGTGAATGAGAAATTAACGCTTAAAGTCGGTTTGTTGGAAAATTGATGATATGTCATATTGGGCCTATTGGGATTAAGTGTGTGTTATGAAAAGGAAAAATGGGAAGAAACTTTTCTCCCACATTGGTTGGAAGAAAGAAAAAGAAGCAATATTTATATGATATTGTTTTAGTGTAGTTGGAATAAGAAACCAACATTATACACCGTTCTCTACGCGGGCGCAGGGGGGGTGCAAATCCAATCCGGATTTACCCTTGGGCTTGTGCATGCCCGCGTGTCCTGCGTACACTATTGCAACTGTTAATTTATTTTTCAGTCTGCTGAGAGTGAGACTGTTCATGTTCCTATCCAACTTTAAGTCGTGATTAAAGCTGAGGCTTTTAGCTTTCCAAGTTCCGACATAATGCTGATATTTATGACATTCAATTCGAGCTGAGGCTGTTCATTTCCATCAGTTTTTCCATGTCCTCTGTTATATAAACGAGCTACATGAATGGGAAGAAAAACACACAGACACAGAAATACAACACCAGAATTGCATACATACATACATTCTTCTGCATACCGTTCTTGCATCAAGTGAAGAGTTTCTAAAACACTGTAGAGTTCGTCGTTGTTCAGAGTTTGCAGTACCGCTATTCTGAAAGGTAATATGAGAATTCCTGGGAGACAATTGCTGTAAACCGGGGTACATGCCGGAGCAAATTTGTCTTAAGGAAAGAGTTCGCCTCGGCTCAGATCGTTGCATATCCTTTTATCATTGTTATTGTATTTTCTTTTTCTATTTTGTTGTATCTGTTTCGTCGTCAAAATTAATAAAATTGTTGATTAATTCGGTTTGATTATTTTAATTATACACGGGTAATAACAGATGCAAACTTGAAGAATTCAGGAAGTGGAAGTAGTAGCAAAAGGAAAGGCAGCAGTAGTAAAAGTAAAGGATCTGCCTCCAACTCCAAGTCGTCGTCATCATCTGAACCAGGACAACATTGGACATGCCAGTACTGTACCTTTGCTAATGCTAAGGAAGCTACTATTTGTCAGGTGTGTCAGCATCGACGTGGAACTCGATTATAAACTCGGGACCCTTTTGTAACACCGCGTCCTCTAAGTTATAAGAACTTGATGCTTAAATCCAATGGCGGAACGGAAACAATGGAGGTCAGTCTCTGACTGTTGTACTCCCCTAATGATGATCATAGGAAAATGTCCTTGGTATAATTCCAAGTGATTTTGTGAATAGTTTGTTGTAACTTTATCAAATCACCCATTTATTATGTTGTCATATGTACTTTTATGCAAGTTTCGTAGTTATTATTAGCAGTCAAATTACTGTAGAAAAAGCCTTTGATGCATGGTATCGAGCGATAGCTGACATCATAGCATCATCAACTTTGTGTCCTAAAAAAAAGAAAAACATGTCGCTGCTTTAAACAAATGTCACTGGTAACATTTCCAAGCAGAATGAGATGCCACTGCATAGTATCTTAGAAGTGGAAGTATTCGATGTGTGAGGAATTGATTTTGTTGGGCCTTTTACATTGTCAAAATCAAATCGTTACATCCTGGTAGCAATTGATTATGTTTCCAAATGGGTGGAGGCAGTGGCCTCACCTACTAATGATGCCAGGGTTGTTCTGAGATTTCTTAAGAAGAACATTTTGACGAGGTTTGGAGTGCCCAGAGCCATAATTAGTGACGGAATGAGCCATTTCTGTAATAGGTTGTTTGAGAAATTGATGTTGAGATATGGGGTTAGACATAAAAGTGCAGCAGCATATCACCCCCAGACAAGTGGAGGTCACGAACAGAGAAATAAAAAGGATCATAGAAAAGACTGTGAATCCCACGAGGAAAAATTGGTCTTTGAAATTAGATGACGCTCTTTGGGCATATAGAACAGCTTATAGGACCACAATTGGATGTCACCGTATATGATAGTGTTCGGAAAAGCGTGTCATTTACCGGTAGAACTAGAGCACCGAGCCCTGTGGGCTACGAGGTTTCTAAACATTGATGAAAGTTTAGCCGGTGAGAAGAGATTACTAGAATTGAATAAATTGGAGGAATTTAGACTAAAAGCGTATAAGAATGCAAAGATTTACAAGGAGAGATCGAAGCGCATGCACGATAAAAAGATTCTCAACCGCACGTTTCAAGTTGGAGATAAGGTGCTGGTATATAATTCGCGTCTTCGTCTTTTTCCTGGGAAACAAAAGTCTAGATGGTTTGGACCACAAGTAGTCAAAAAGTCTTCAATTCAGGCGCATGTGAAGTTAGGAATGAATACTCTGGGAAGACTTTCATAGTAAACGGCCACAGGCTGAAGCATTACCTAGAGCGCAAGTATGACCTTGAATTGGAAGTCTTTATGTTGGAGGATCCAATTTACGAATAAAGGAGCCGAGAAATACGATCGAGCCGCTACTACTATAAATTCGAACTATTTCTATAACCTTTATTTACTTGCTTTTGTTTATTTTTGTTTATTTTGAGTCAATAAAGTAGGATGACAATCGCAAGGTTTTTTTCATCACATATATCCTTGGTCATCGACTAGAGATATATGTGGTTTTTTCCTTCACGATTCTTATGTGATACCCTCGTAGCAGTTTTCGCGTCTTGCTTAGGCCAATAAAGAATAAAGTGGCTTAAACTATTTTTGCGCATTCCTGAGGTGTGCATAATTACCGCCACCTTATATTCTTATTGCCCTTCACATGTTACTCACAGCTTTTGGAAGTATTTTGGAATGCAGTTAAATACTTGAAAGATGGATGACCTAGGAGCCAGTGATTACGCTCCGGAATTCACTATTTGACTCATCCGACCAATTCCAGAGCTAAGTACCTTTTCTTTTCTTTATTATAATCATTGGGGACAATGCCTATAATAAGTGGGGGGTAGGCGGTCTTAGCTGGTTAATCGATAAAGAGAATAATTTTGAAATTTTAACACTGTTTTTAGCTTACCTATTGCACGTTTCGAGTAAGGAATCGGTAGAAAAGTAGCCTAAGAACAATTTGAAGTTAGCTATAGCATATTCAATTTAGTATGGAAGAATGATTATATGTCATGTTGCATGAACTAGTAAATTATTAATTGTTATTCTATCATTGCACTCAATAATTTGAGCACGTAATCTGAGTGAGAAGTGTTTGAGATTAGATGACAAGTTGTTTTAACCGGGAATCATTATTTGTCTGTTTATATACTTTAACAAATTGTTGTAGGGCAAGGAAGCAACTTGAATGCCACAAAAGCTAAATCGGAACAAAACGGACTTGTGAGAGAGAGAAAAAAAAGAGTGAGGAGCCGATGGAGCGTAAAACGCACGGCTATTGCATGAAAAAAATGAAGAGAAAAAAAAAGAAAAAGAAGAAGAAAAAAAAGAAAAAGAAGAAAAAAAAAGAAAAAAAGGAGAAATAAAAGAAACAAACGAGGACCTAAGAGTAATACTCGGTCCCCAAGTCCGCTCGGCCCGATTAAGGTACCATGTTGTGTAACCAAGTGTGAAGGCATGATGAGCGAGTATATGCGCAGTTAAGTTAAGATTGTGGGGTCAATACAACTTGATTCTATTCACGAACGCACTATCATGAAAGATTTATCACACGACACATTGATATATGTTCTGCCGAAAATCTTTATTGAATATGTGGTAGTTGATGGGGATTTGTCTTGGAGGTAATTCCGCCTTGATACTCTGCTCGAGGACGAGCAAAGGGATAGTGGGGGGTAGTTGATGACGCTTAAAACAGTCTATCCTACGGCATCAACATTCTATCCATTATGAGCTAAAAATAGTTGTTTCGACCTATAGTTATGAACCATTTGAGTTGAATATCATATGTCGGGTTCGTAAGTCGAGTATTTTGCATTTAACGTTTATTTTCCATTATTCGATATATTTTGTGCGTTATTTGATTATTTTCAGGATACGAGATATTGGGCTGAGCATTGTGGACATTTCTAGAGTTGAGTGAACGAAAGGATTGGGCCTAGGGTATTCCAGAACCTTCCAAATTAAGTCGGCAGAAAGAAAAAGACAAATACCCCTGATTAATCGGGAGTTGACGCCGATTTACCGAGAGTCCAGATTCTTCCGAAATGCGTTTTCTTGGACGATGGGTAGTTCTAGGTGTTTCTATGTCGGTTTATTTAGCTATAAATAAGAGGCATCGCCTCAGAACTCAGTGTGTCCAACAAGTGTCCATTTTTGAGTTCATTGTACCTCAAAACTTACAAGTATCATGCAATAAAAGTTCTTTGTTCTTTATTTCCTTTATTTTATGAGTTCTGGTCAAGAAGACGATGGAGTCGCCGCCTAGGAAGAGATCCGAGAGAGATTTACACTAGTCTTCGAGGGTATGATTTTCTGTCTTTTCCAAGATGTTAATCGTTCGTTGTTCTATTTGACTAGTATGTGTAAATTGTTTATTTAGTTTAATTATGTAGTAGTTAGTTTATTTTACCCTATGTATGTATATATCTGATTCGTTGGTGAAGAAATCATGAAATAGTGATTGTGTTCTTCAGATCTGTGACGGTCTATATCGCTAGATCTGAATACCTAGTAAATTACTAGTTCATGATATCGGCGCCAGCAACATTGATCAACATATTTAATTTACATGTGTAATATTCCAATTTTCGGGAAAGAGGCGGACGTGTCATTTTGAGAAAACGAAATATTGGGTTCGGTTCCTTTTATTCGGAGTTTAAGTATTTCATTTATTTTATATATATATATTTCGAGATAGGTGTATAAATTAAGGAAAAGAAAATCTGATTAGTAAGGGTAATTAAGGAAAACAAGGATTTAGGTTAATTATTGGGATTTTCCTATTTAAGGAAAATAAACCCAATCAATTTTCCCTAACCTTTTGAATCAGATTTTCCACCACCTAAACTTCATCTTCTGCGTGTGAGAGCAAGGTTTAGGCTGAGAGATTTTCTTTCAGTTTCTAAGTCGATTCCTAATCGTTTTCAGATTAGAGTAGAGCATCGGAATCGTCGTGAAGAGATTGTCGTTTCAATACCAGAAAGTTGGAGCTTTGTCAAGGTATGTTCAAGCCCTAAATCTGTTCTTGTTCGAGTTTGATGGATTCAAACTCATCAATTCGTAGTTTTGTACATTTAGAAGCGTGTGATCGAATCTAATCTAAGGTTGGATTTATCACACATGTTTCTACAGAAAAATGATCAGTTTTGCTGCGGTTTTCTGAGTTCTTGGAGTTGGAATTAGCTTGCTAAAAGGTAAGAACCTCTTCCTACAATCTAGTTATGGTTGAGAGTAGCTAGATCATGTTTTTAATGCGTTTTGTATCAAGTTTTTGGCTTAGATGATGTATAAGGATTAAGGTTTGATTTGATCTTAAAAATCTATGTCTTCTGCTGTTTTTTGTTATAATTCATATGCAATATGTTTGGATTCGAGTAGAGATCGTTAAAGGATGAAAATTATGATATTAGGGTTTTTCTGCGCTGAATGCGTATGCATTGGCTAGCAATGCGCACGCATTCCTGTTACAGGATTGTTTGTTTTTTTGCAGCAGGTTGAATCTGCACGCATTCATGGTACAGAGTTGTTCAGGATGCTCCCAGCACGAACAATGTGCACGCATTGGTTGGGCGGTGTCTTTCGACTTAGGTTCGGTCGGGGAATGCGTACGCATTGAGAACAATGCGCACGCATTGTTTGAACAGAGAGTTAAAGCGAGTTTATAGGCGGGGAATGCGCACGCATTCCATAAGGATGCGCACGCATTGCCCCAGTTTTTAATTAAATGTTATTTAAGCCTTTTTATAAGATGTTAAACATTATGAGATGATCAATTAATATTAATTAAACATGAACAAGCCTCGATTGAGTTTCTGATGCGTTTGGTTCCGGCACCGGACGTACTCTTAAAGGGAGTTGAAGTTTGGGACCGTCGGAAGGGCATGAAAGGGCTTGTGTTTTGATGAACTAGAGTTCATCAATGTCGTGTAATTGATAGGATGTGAAGTCTAGTTTGTCTAAGTGATGGAGTAGAGTTGATAAGGTGATTTTTATCCTGAAAACACTTAGGTGGCTAGTTAATACACAATAATAATTACATAAATGTAGTAATAGTTAAAACGTCACTTATTTTCGGTTAGGCACTATTTCATATCGGCGATGTGATACGTTCATAAAAAGGTGGACAACACTACTGGCTTAAGAGGCTGAAGGGTAGTGGAGGAAATCCATCGAACGTATATGCATACCGGGGAGATTCCAGAACTATCGGTGCTAATCACCGTAGTTGGCAAGTATATCTCGTGGTGGAATTTTCATCATGAATAGTGTCCTTGAGTAATGACGTAACCAAGATAAGCTAAGTTAGAAAAGTTTAGTCATGACATGTCGATGGGCATGAAATGAACCCTAGATTGAGTCGGTCTCACAAAGATAATCTTTTTATTAAACTCGTTAATAAACCTTAATTATATTGTAGCTTCTACTTCTTACTATGTACATTGTACTTACCTCAAATGCATGTTTATTTATGTGTTTGGGGGAGAGAAGATGAACAGGTAAACGAAGAGTTTGAGGAGAACTTTGATGACGACGTTTGAGGACGCCGGAGTTGAAGCGTTACTTATTTATGTTTTCCTTTTTTTATATTACACTTGAAGTTGTTTGGAGACGTTGTAATTTCTTCTAGTACGTTTGGAGGTTTTTCGTACGTTTCGTTTTCGTTTGGTATCTTTTTCCGATGTAATGAATGTTACATTTCTATCTTTAGATATTGATTTTCTATTCTTAGATGTTTGATTATTTGGAAAAAAATTACCCGAGTCTTTTGCTTCCGTTTGCTTTAATTTGATACGACATAGTAGAGTCTTACGTATAAAGTGAAATTTATTCTATTTTATACGTGCCGAACGTTCATTTTCCGGATAAGGACTAGGTGTCCGGGAACGGGGCGTTACAGTTGGTATCAGAGCGAAGCATCTTTTAGGTTTCCTTTCTTTAAGATAAGTTTTCTTTAGATCTCTTAGTAACGTTTTGGGTTTTCTCTGATCATCAAGATGGTGTTCACTAGAACTGGAGCGGGTGCAGAAGCGTCAGGAGTACGTCGTGAGAGTCCGACACCGGTAGTAGGAGGCGGCTTTGTGAGGCAGAATCCTTCACCTCACCCGAGCTATAGTCCACCACCACATACTGCGACCCCTACACCACAATCTCAGCGGAGTCAGTCACCACGACCATGGCATAATCCTACACCACGACCTCAACCAAGGTACAACTTTATCTATGGAGAACCCGGGGAAGAACCCATCCGCATCACCGTAGTAAGAGACATTCCACCAGTTTATGTACCCCCAGCAACCAACATATACCCTCCACCAGTCAGTGTCTATCCCCCACCGGTAAGCCACCCTTCTCCACCAGTTTTCCACCATCAGCAACATCAGACCTTTTACCCACCGCCACTAGGTCACACTCCTCGTCCTACTATACCCCTTTCACCACGTTTTCACCATCAACAAGGCATTGGTTACCCACCCTACGGTTTCTATCAACCACCACCATACCAGCAACAGCCTCACCAGTAAGAGATACCTTTTGGACATCAACCAGATCCACCAGTGTGACCAGTTTTTGAGCAAGCACCACCAGTGGATTGGTACACGAGGCTAAGAAGGAATAAAGTTCAAGACTTCTTCGGGAATGTGGAACATTCAAAGGCCGAAGAATGGTTAAGGAGTTTCAAGAAAGCTTGCAGGAATATACATGTTCCTGAATCTGAGATGGCCCAGTTGGCGGTTAGTTTCCGTTTGGGTATGGTTGAATCATGAATTGATGCTATAGAGAGTAGCAATGGGAAGGTGACAGATTGGGAAAGCTTTAAGGGTATGTTTTTCAATGAGTACTTCCCGGCGACAGTGCAAGCAGACAAGGCAAGTCAGTTCTTTAAACTTAAGTAGGGTACACAGTGATGAGCTAAAATTTACCCCTCAAAAATACATTTATAAAGACTCGCAACTGTGGGTAAACTAACTCTCTAACTGGCAGAGTACCAGGTCGATTGCTAGGATAGCTACAGGAGTACGAGGTCGTCCCAAGAGAAATGTGGTTGTGAGTACCAAAGCGAACGTGGTTCTTAGTCTAGGCGATCAAAGTTGTGGTGGAGATTATTATACTAATGCAAAAAGTAAAGTTTAACTAACAAGATTAAAAGACATAGCCGAACCATGATCAAAATAGTTGATTTCAACCCCACGGATAGACAAAACTGGAAGTGTGCATTATAACAAATGAACTCTCACATTCAATCTCACGGGTGCGTGCTCCTAGTTCTGATGCTAAAATCTGAACAACTCTCCTTCAACATCCTATGTGAGTTTAACTAATTCTCCCTTTAGAAAACCGATTAATCTAACATGATTAAGTGCTGTGAGACGCTCCGTTTTCACAGAAAAACCTCGTTAAGGAAACAAGTCCGAAATTACTCGGTCGACGTTACTACCCCCGATACTCACCAATGTACTACACCGAACATCTTAAAGAGAATGTGTCAAAGCAGAAAACTGAAGCTTTACCTAATCCATGGTCTGCCCGAAAGACTCCGTGAAACAACTTGTCATCGTTGGCTCAAGAACCACCCGGCACTTCATAGTTCAACCCCGGGGTCTAACACTAAATTACACTAATCTAAACTACCACATTCAAGTTATTACGTTGATAATAATACATCGATGAGCGCGGGCCCGAATTCACGACCTAAAACCCGGTATGTTTTACCTCCCGATCTTAGAACCCTTTTTCCCACACCACTCTCTTTGAACAACTCTCAAGAGTGATGTGTGTGATTTTTGACCTAGGTTGTCAATCTAGCCCAAATCCGTTATAACAAGTTCTAAGACGTGCAATATATGAGATATAACAATAAAAAGCACTACACACTCCCTATTTCATTTTCCAAGGGTTGATTTCACCAAATTTTACATGATTCGACTATAATAAGTTTAGCTACTCATATATATATGTAGATATATAGATATTACAAGTAATCAGACTCTGTCAAAATGTCATGGATTAAACGGCGGGAAGTTTTACATAATAGCCTTCTGTCAATGCCAGAATTCTATTAAAACCAAATTAAAACCTTAATCCAATCATTTGCCAGATTCTCGATACTTATATATATATATATATATATATATATATATATATATATATATATATATATATATATATATATATATACAAAATGAAAGAAAACAAGAAAGAAAGAACGAAAAACGGAAACTATATTATAACGATAATTAGTCGAGTTATTACATCGACATTATAACGACATTACAACTATATATATATATATATATATATATATATATATCTCTATAGATATATATATAGGCCCCAAAATGAAAGAAAAATGAAGGGAAAAGATGAAGAAGGGATGGGGGAAGAAAGGGGCAAGGAAGATCAATGGAGATGGAGGAGTTTATATAGGGAGAGATATATGAGGGAGGTGTATTTGGGGGAGAAGTGGTGAATCACCAAAAGCATGTGAAGGTGATGATGACTTTAGCATGTGAAGGTGGTGAGTCATGTATTAGCATGTGGAGTTTGTTGGGGAGGAATCATTGCAAGTAACATGCAACAATTTGGGCCAAAATATCTCCGATTCGTCCCGAGATATCGCTGTTCGGTAAAAAATTCATAACTTGAGTTTTAGACCTCCGATTGACGTGATTCAAAATGCGTCGGAAAGCACATTTAAATATCTACGACTTTCGTCAAGAACTCTTCCCCTGAAAATGCCTCTAAGTCGGGTCAAATTTCCATCGAAAAACAGGTTACGGTAGAAGTGCGTTGGACAAAATTGATTCGTTTAACTCGTAAACTCGTGGCATCTTCTTCTTTCCCTCAAAATCCATCTTTTAGGCCTCAAAATATATCGTTACTCGGAATCTTGGTCAACCTATAATTCTGCAATAAAGCACAAAATACCAAGCGTAAATCCGACACGACTCTCCGGTTACTAAACCGGTACAAAACTTATAAAAATACGATATTTTACATAATTATTACTACTAACATACTTAGATAAATCTAAGGAATTTATGACTCGAAATGATATAATAATGCTCAAAATGATATTAGAAATGGGGTAAAATGTTATGAAAATAACTGTGAATTTTTCCGTTATCACAACCCCCCACTTAGCTTTTGGTCGTCCTCGAACAAAATAAGCGATAAAATAAAATGAATGAGGAAAAATTCATGAAGATAAGATATCAATGACAATCAGATAATGCAACCATTCGAATCATAACTACACGTTAACCGCAATATAAATGTATAACAGATTGAGTGTGTGACAAGCCTTTTCAATTTCCACTATCCTCTCTTGAATAATTCAAGCAATACGCACAAATATCCATTCGAGACAGTCTAATGATTTTCCTAGGTATAGGCGATGAATGAGTTCCACACAACGTCCTCCCGTGTACTTATTAGGAAATCCCTAAAGCATATCATTCGGTTTATACTTGGGGATAGTCAGAAGATAACTAGGTTTTTTTTTTTTTTTTTCATTTTTTTTTTTCATAGGACACTAACATATCCGAACTCATTGCCAAAATCGACTATCTTTCAAGCGTCATGAGGTGAGATCGAATACATCAATACTTATCTAACTTTTCACTTAATTTCACATGTGTAGCATATGCCCTCATTCCCAGCAATATGATGTTTCGTGATAACACCCTAGCTGGACTACTATCATCAGGCAGTCGGGAGCTTTTAAACCTCATAGTGATATAGGACGTTTCGTGATAACGCCCTACTACACTCAAATCATTGGTAGCTACATCCGGCATATAAATAGCTCACTTATTTTGACATTCTTTCTATCACATTCAAACCTTCAGATATTCACAGTACATGTTCAAAAATTAGGTACTAAGTTACTGCTATTTCTAGGATAACCCACTAGAATACGAATGGGTACAGATTTAAAATTTTCGCTTCAATATCAAAGGCTTATGTGAAGGAATTCATGTTACACAAATAAATTTAGGCTAAAATGCACTTACGGTTCACATTGGTTATACATATCCAAATTGATCATTACATCTTTAAATCCATGAAATATATACCTTATACGATTATTTTAATCAACTAAATAATGCTCGAAAAAGAATCAAAAACTAAGGGTTTAAACACTTACTTTGCCATTTCTAAACCAACCGACTCTACCCCCCACTTACGATTTTGCATTATTCTCGAGTGTAAATGAGATAGAGAGGAAGACTTAGCTTATAATCCTGGCAGAAAGGTGCTACCGAATCCCGTAACAGCCATGAGAAAGCACGATCCGAATCCCTATACCAAAACAAAAACAACCAACACAAAGCAAACACGGGACATGGTCCTCGTGCCAAAATATGCAATAGGGATATGGGAATAATAAGAAAATGGCCCTGTCACGTCAGAAAATTCGATAGGCAATATATAGCACATAATAGCTTTAGATGGAAAAATCACCATACGGGTAAAGCACAGAACATCTAAG
Source organism: Gentiana straminea (assembly GCA_036785695.1). Classification (NCBI taxonomy): domain Eukaryota; kingdom Viridiplantae; phylum Streptophyta; class Magnoliopsida; order Gentianales; family Gentianaceae; genus Gentiana; species Gentiana straminea. The sequence goes on along the minus strand of JAVUPR010000448.1, from coordinate 1,369,526 downwards.
CATATACGTATCATAGAGAGTATCACATGAGCATATATCATAGTCAAGTCAGCTATTCCTAGATTCATTTTTTATTACACACAGTTTTATTAAGGTGGAAATACTCACCACTATACTACGACGACCAGAAATTTGAAACAGACTAGATCATAAAAATGAAATGTGTGAAAGAGTATAGAGTCTTTTATACCCAGATCCTCAAGGGTTCAATAACCTAAGTCCAAGAAATGATACATTTGAATTTTTATCTTTTTTCTCCATCGGGATTTTCGGATAACCACCTAATCATTCCCTCTTAATGAAATTCAAACATTCATCCCGAGACTTGGTTGTACTTTGTGTTCATCTTTCATACGATTCTACATTTCATTAAGACTAGTCATATCCAAATTATCATTATTATTATTATTAACGGGCTGCCTCCCGGTAGCGCTTTTGTTTAACGTCGTTTGCTCGACAAAAGTAGTATTTACAAGTTATCAACCAAAATCAGAACTTAAGAAGATCAATAGCTTAAGAAAAATTAACAATGCGAGAACCAAAGAAATTAAATTGTCTAGAAACGTACCTCGTTTGGCTCTCGATGCCATATCCTCCCGCCGGAGAATCTTCTTTTATCGGTACGTCGAACCATCTTCTTTGCTATTCCATAAAGTTCATCCATTGGGGAGTACACAAAGCCGGACCGCGAAAAATTCATCCTCACGAGTGGACGAATGTAGTAATCCGGGACCGATATATTAACTATTACCAACTCTCCCAGTGGCTTTACTAAAGATGGCCAATCAATCTCTCGCTCCTCTAACTCTGTCATCTCCAAATCTTGCACTTTTTCTTCGCGAACTGAATTATCAACCTCATTCTCACCCTGAACTTTTTCAGTGATAACATTTTCATCCCTAACCACCTCTATTGCACTCGTCTCTGCCTCTTTCACATACCTCACTAATTCAATCAATTGCCCCACCTTGTCTTGAAGATTTCTTATAGCGGAGTCAGTACTTACCTTGAACTCCTGCATGTCCAACAATCGCTCTTCCAGGCTCTGGTTCAATCGTTCTAGTAGCTCCATTTGACTGTCTGTGAAGTCTTCTTGTGGCATGGGGGAAAACTGATCATATTGACTTTGATTCATCGGAGGTGAGTAGTAGTCTTCTTGCCATTCCAGACACTGATCAGATGGCTGAATATGGTTGAAGCTATCAACGTGTTGAGTATGAACACTGTAATCCTGATAAGCATTAGGGTTCGGGTAACCCTCGTAATATGGTGGCTCATTACTCGAATAACCATAATTCTGGTCCTGGTATGCATTTGGGCAATTATAGGACCGAGAACCCCGGTTATTCTGCTGTTGATACTGAGGCTCAGACATGAACTGTTGTTGATAAGGTTGGTAGGGGTATTGTTGTTCGATGAGTAGTGTTGATTGAAAAATTCATCCATTTAAACTCAAACTGCAAGATCTCAGAAAATAACAAGAAAACAATAAACTTTTTCTTTTTTTTTCGTTTTTTTTTAAACACACGATATTTAGACCCCTCAAAAAGTTATGGTAGCCGAAGGCCCTAATCCCCAGTTTTAGCCAGACTTACAAGATATCACCCTCCGAAGAGGCTAAGTACCAAAGTCGTATTCAAACCGAGTTCAGGACAATATCACTTCAGCATCCATAGCTCTTATCGACATCTAAATAAAACAAAGAAAATAAAAACCTAGGCCCAAGCCTTCGGTTCACTTACAAGATATCACAACAATATCACACATTTCCCCGGCAACGGCGCCAATTTTTGATGAGCTAAAATTTACCCCTCAAAAATACATTTATAAAGACTCGCAATCGTGGGTAAACTAACTCTCTAACTGCGGCGTACCGGTCGATTGCTAGGATAGCTACAGGAGTACGAGGTCGTCCCAAGAGAAATGTGGTTGTGAGTACCAAAGCGAACGTGGTTCTTAGTCTAGGCGATCAAAGTTGTGGTGGAGATTATTATACTAATGCAAAAAGTAAAGTTTAACTAACAAGATTAAAAGACATAGCCGAACCATGATCAAAATAGTTGATTTCAACCCCACGGATAGACAAAGCTGGAAGTGTGCATTATAACAAATGAACTCTCACATTCAATCTCACGGGTGCGTGCTCCTAGTTCGATGCTAAAATCGAACAACTCTCCTTCAACATCCTATGTGAGTTTAACTAATTCTCCTTTAGAAAACCAATTAATCTAACATGATTAAGTCTTTGTGAGACGCTCCGTTTTCACGAAAAAACCTCGTTAAGGAAACAAGTCCGAAATTACTCGGTCGACGTTACTACCCCCGATACTCACCAATGTACTACACCGAACATCTTAACGAGAATGTGTCAAAGCGATAAACCGAAGCTTTACCTAATCCATGGTACGCCGAAAGACTCCGTGAAACAACTTGTCATCGTTGGCTCAAGAACCACCCGGCACTTCATAGTTCAACCCCGGGGTCTAACACTAAATTACACTAATCTAAACTACCACATTCAAGTTATTACGTTGATAATAATACATCGATGAGCGCGGGCCTGAATTCACGACCTAAAACCCGGTATGTTTTACCTCCCGATCTTAGAACCCTTTTTCCCACACCACTCTCTTTGAACAACTCTCAAGAGTGATGTGTGTGATTTTTGACCTAGGTTGTCAATCTAGCCCAAATCCGTTATAACAAGTTCTAAGACGTGCAATATATGAGATATAACAATAAAAAGCACTACACACTCCCTATTTCATTTTCCAAGGGTTGATTTCACCAAATTTTACATGATTCGACTATAATAAGTTTAGCTACTCATATATATATGTAGATATATAGATATTACAAGTAATCGGACTACTGTCAAAATGTCATGGATTAAACGGCGGGAAGTTTTACATAATAGCCTTCTGTCAATGCCAGAATTCTATTAAAACCAAATTAAAACCTTAATCCAATCATTTGCCAGATTCTCGATACTTATATATATATATATATATATATATATATACATATATATACATATATATATATATATATATAAAACAAAATGAAAGAAAACAAGAAAGAAAGAACGAAAAACGGAAACTATATTATAACGATAATTAGTCGAGTTATTACATCGACATTATAACGACATTACAACTATATATATATATATCTCTATAGATATATATATAGGCCCCAAAATGAAAGAAAAATGAAGGGAAAAGATGAAGAAGGGATGGGGGAAGAAAGGGGCAAGGAAGATCAATGGAGATGGAGGAGTTTATATAGGGAGAGATATATGAGGGAGGTGTATTTGGGGGAGAAGTGGTGAATCACCAAAAGCATGTGAAGGTGATGATGACTTTAGCATGTGAAGGTGGTGAGTCATGTATTAGCATGTGGAGTTTGTTGGGGAGGAATCATTGCAAGTAACATGCAACAATTTGGGCCAAAATATCTCCGATTCGTCCCGAGATATCAGCTGTTCGGTAAAAAATTCATAACTTGAGTTTTAGACCTCCGATTGACGTGATTCAAAATGCGTCGGAAAGCACATTTAAATATCTACGACTTTCGTCAAGAACTCTTCCCCTGAAAATGCCTCTAAGTCGGGTCAAATTTCCATCGAAAAACAGGTTACGGTAGAAGTGCGTTGGACAAAATTGATTCGTTTAACTCGTAAACTCGTGGCATCTTCTTCTTTCCCTCAAAATCCATCTTTTAGGCCTCAAAATATATCGTTACTCGGAATCTTGGTCAACCTATAATTCTGCAATAAAGCACAAAATACCAAGCGTAAATCCGACACGACTCTCCGGTTACTAAACCGGTACAAAACTTATAAAAATACGATATTTTACATAATTATTACTACTAACATACTTAGATAAATCTAAGGAATTTATGACTCGAAATGATATAATAATGCTCAAAATGATATTAGAAATGGGGTAAAATGTTATGAAAATAACTGTGAATTTTTCCGTTATCACACAGCTGACGGTATCTCAGTATACCAACAAGTTTAATGAGTTAAGATTTTATCCTGAGCTTATGAATGTTGAAGAGAGGAAGATGGCTCTATACAAGGAAGGGTTATCGTATGATATACAGTCGGGTATGCTAGGCTTCACGGCAAGGAACATGACTGAGCTTCTGAACAAAGCCTGGGAAGTTGAGACCTTCAAGAAAAAGGCTACCGTGGTTATCGGAAATAAGAGAAGTTTTGGGGCAAGTCAAGTGATGTGAATCTGAACCGGCTGATACACCACCTCCAATCACATTTCGCAATGGTCCCGAAACTCACCAACAATGGAAACTAAGGCTCGACTCTATGAACAAAGTGGTCAACTTAATTTTTGAAGATCCTACGACCAAGCAATTGTAAGTTTTTGAAGTCATCAAGTCCGTCATATATGCTAACGGACTGTCGGAATAATTATTCTAGTCAATATATGTTACTACTATATTTAAGTTAAATAATATTCAGCTGAATTAATGATGAAGATGGCGCCACTTTTGGATACAAGAAGCATCCTTGGAATTTTTCTACATTCAATGGATCAACCAAGAGACTTTTTGAAGAAACCAAGAGACTTTACATTGGATCTACCAAGAGACTTGCATTGAACATCCAAGAGACTTTCTTGATGCATGTTGGACGAATTTTATTTTATATTTTCAGCTTGGATTATGTTATTTTACTCCTATAAATAGTCATTCCATGTACTTGTAATTTTGAACTCATCTTTGATCTAAAAAAATATATATATTTTCTTCACTTTTTAAGTGTTGTGTGAATTCCCTGGATAGAGTATTCAAAACCGGATTATCAAGGGCCCGATCAACCCTTGTGGGTATCCAATATACCAAGGTGCTTAGAGACAAGTTTTCTAGGTGTGGAGGTGCTATTCCAAGGTGCCTTCTCACGAGTTGAGATTGTGTCGAGGAGCTCATTATTCCAAGGTGCCTCCTCACAAGTTGGGGTTGTGTCAAGGAGACTTTCCATCAAATTCACTTAATCCTTGATCCTACGAAATCAGATCCGTATCATCAAGGCAATAACCGAGGAGCACCACAGCAGAATGCCAAGAAGACCACAACTCATGTGGCAGGTAAACCTCCAACCGGAGCACCGCTTTGCCCCAAGTGCAATAGGAATCACCCGGTGAGTGTAAGGCTAATACGGATGCCTGCTACTACTGTGAAGATCTAGGACATTTTGCTAAGATTTGTCCGACAAAGGGGAGCTTGAGTAATCAGAAGCAAGGAAGTGGAAAAGGCGGCCCGAGTCGCATAGTTCGAGTGTTTGCAGTGGATGCTGAGATGGCTGAACCAGATGATAATGTTATTTTAGGTACAATAATATTAGACAACCTAGCAGTTACGGCATTGTTTGATACGGGAGTGTCTAACACCTTTGTGTCGTCTAAGATAACTAAGAAGCTTAACTTACCAATGGAGACCTTAGGAAACACATTGGAAATAACAACACCATTAGGAAAAGCGTCTAAGGTAGCCAAGTTGATGCCTCAAGTGGATGTGCGAGTAGGAACGTATCGTTGCAAAAGTGACTTTACGGTTTTGGACTTTTCAGATTTCGATGTGATTCTTGGAATAGATTGGCTATCTGAGAATTATGTTCACCTGGATTGTAGAGAAAAGAGAGTGACCTTTAAGATACCCGGAAAATCATATAAGACTTACCAAGGTAATGTTTACAAACCGAGTAAGAAGCGTCACCCAATAATTTCGGCAGTTAAGGCGATAAGAGCTTGTCAGATAGGTTGTAAAGGCTACTTGTTGTACGCAGTGGTTATGGAACAAGTGAAGCCTAAGTTAGAGGAAACCCATGTAGTAAAGGAATACCCTGAAGTGTTTCCGAAAGAGTTACCGGGAAACATGCCGGATAGAGAAATAGAGTTTGAGATCAAGTTGGTACCCGGAGCGGCACCAGTTGCTAAGGCACCCTATAGAGTGGCGCCGGCTGAATTGAAGGAGTTGAAAGCTCAACTTAAGGATATGCTTGAAAGGAATATAATTCAGCCTAGTACTTCGCCTTGGGGAGCCCCAGTGTTGTTTGTTAAGAAGAAAGATGGAAGCATGAGGATGTGTATAGACTACAGAGCCCCGAACAATCTTACCATCAAGAATAAATACCCCTTACCAAGGATTGATGATTTGTTCAATCAGTTGCAAGGCAAGAGAGTGTTCTCTAAGATTGATCTTAGGTCCGGTGATCGGCCTTTTCTAAGTGTCCAATCTCACCGGCGGTGTACCGGGTCAATCGTAGCCTAGAATTGGTAAGTCAATGTCGTATCCCACGGGAATCGGTCAAGTACCAAAGTCGGTCTCGTTCCTAGTTTAGGTCAACACAAATATTGAACGTGGTGATTTGTCAGATCACCGGTTCTAACAAACTAAATATACACAAAACAAAGATTTTAAACTATGTAAAAGAGATAGCCGAGCTATGATCCAATCGACTACTATCGAGCCTTAACTCGTAACCGGAAGTGATTTCGAAACACTTTAATGTTCTTGGCATTGTTAAAGGATGTCGTCTCCTATTTCCGAAACTAAGCGCCAATTTCAACAGCCTAGTTTCCTATGTCGGATTCAACAGTCCGCTGACCGGATTTAACTGATCCGACACGGTCTACGCTCTATGTGACGCTCGTTAACAACGATATAAACCTCACACACGAAACCGAATCTGAACAACTCAGTCGGTTTTACACGGTGATCCTAGAACCCCTTTTCCCGTACCCTCTCGCAAAATACATATGTAAAGACGATACGTGTGACACGATTATTGAGTGATCAGTTCAACAAAAGTCATTAAGAAAAAGTTCTAGAACGTTAACAACACCGAGAATCTAACAATCAACACATCAAAATTACCTCAATTAACAAACTAGGGTTCGATTTCGAAGATTATCACATAACTCGACTTTCGGGATATTAACTACTCATTCTATCAACAAAAATAACAAGAAATGAATATGAAATTAAGCCAAGCATCGCAATCGAAAGAAAGAAATCGGAATTACCGGAAATCGGAACGAAGAACACTGTAAGCGAAAACGAAATCCAAACTGAAATTATAATAGCCGGGTAGCACCGATCTTCGGATTACATAAAATTAAACCTAATATAAGCTAACTATTTACAAAAGCTTAGTTAAACTAAAAAGAAAAATGAAAAGCTGTCGAAAAGAAAAATCTCCTCTGAAGGGATGATAGGTGTTAATATTTATGTATGGAAAGTTGCTGCTGCTCATTTTACTTACTTGCTAAGCTATTGGTAATATAATATATATATATATATATATATCTTCAATATCCTATGCAATGTATTAATTACGGAAATCTTGTCAACTATTTTGTCTTCTAGCGTGTGTAATTTTGCTTTTGCTTTCCCATTCCTGCCCTGGTAAAACGACATCGTTTGCCTTCCAAACACTGAATCATAGTTCTACACTTCCCATTTTCAGTCGTCTTCCACTTTGCTAAGGCCTGATTCGGCCGCTGATGAGAAGCTCCACCACCGACTGGCGTTTCTTGCCTATAAATTGGTGCGCCTGTAATAAGATGACTCTCATTTGGCTTTCTCAACATTTCTTCTCTTATTTGCTTCTCAAAAACGGTGTTCTCGCTGGAATCGTGGGTCCAATTCATATTTCTGCTGCCCAAATCTTTGTTTATTTGGTATGTTTCTCCTTCGATCCCTCTTTTCTTTTACTGGTCGAATTTAGGCTGTTATGTGCTTGTAATGTAGTGCATGTAGTCGATGATAGGTTCTTCGTTTTAGTCCTGACCACTTGTGGGTTTCGAAAGCCGATCTTTGGCTTGTTCTATGTTGATTTATACTCGTTGCTTGGATGTTGTGTTGTGGTCTGGTTTTTGGGCTCTTGCATGTGTTGCTATGTGTTTTGTTGGTGCGATTTCTCCTAATTTCTGTTTTCTGATGTTATATTTTGGCTTCTCTTGTTGCTTTGTGTGGCCTTTAGTCTGGACGATCATTGAAACTTTCACTACTGTGGTTGTTTTGTGCTGAGCTTGTTTTTTTGAATCTTTGTTTTGGGCTCTTTGCATCATATCTTAAGCGACCTTAGATGAATTCTTTTAATTAATCGACGTATGTGCAAAGTATGAAAATGGGAATACAACTAATTCGATCACATTTTTAGGTATTAATGATCGATGAATGTACGGCTTTGGATTAATCGGCTTTACATTACGTTCAATCTTTATCTCGGTTTTATGTTTCTAATTAATCGAGGTCTAAAAATCTTGTACGTTGTGTTCTTTGCATATGGTAAGGCATCTTCACTTCATCTTACGAAGTATTTCATTTCTTTGCTTGTCGTTCCACTCACCGCATTTCTTCAAACGTGTTTCGTTGTTGGAGAGGATGGCCTCCACCACCGACCTGATCTCTCCTGCCTATAAATTGAGCCCTGACGGATTCAGTGGGTTTGGTTACCTTCAATTTTCAGGCGTACTCTTTTGCTTCTGTTTTTTGTGGTTTCGGCGGGTGCCTGTTAATCGGAATACTTTCTGCTTCCGGTGAGTATTTGGGGTTCTATTTTTCTTTTTCTCTTTCTTTTCCAGTCTCTGTTTTTCGTTTATGCGTCAATTGCAAATTTCTGAGCTTTCGCCTTGATTCGTTGTTGTTTCTTCTGTTGCATGTGTGGTTTTTTTGGCCTAATGTCATCGCTGGTATGATTTGGTCTCTGTGTTCTTGAAGGAGTTACATTGTATGTCTTCTTCTCGTTAATGCAGTGTTGTGCTATTCTCGTTCGGCTTCTCTCCATTCCGTGCTCTCGTTTTGGGCTTCTACCGAGGTTAGCTTCGTTTCTGTTCTTTGATTCGCTTCATCTGATGGCGGTCATTTTCAAATGCTGTTTTCTATGTTCTAAGATGGTTGCATGTGTGCCTTCTTGTATTCCGTTGTTGTGTCTGGTTTAGGCTGCTTGGTTATGTGCTTTTTCCCTGTTATGGGGTTTCATTGTCAGATTGGGTTTAGTTATGAGGCACTGAGTGACGGCGAAGGAGAGGCACCGGAAGAAGGCGAAAGTGATGTTCTTCAACGCCGTGTTCTTCGATCTCGTTATCTGCAAGTCAAGAATCGAATCTCCTGTACCTCTTGTTTGATTTTTTTTCTTTGTTTGTTTTTTTTACATTCAATTGGTATTCAAACGTCAAAGAAATTTATTGGTAGAAGTAATACTAAGTCACATGGTTAGACTTCACTTATCCATGGACATTGTGTAAACAAGTGTTGTATCATAGTCTCCTGGGCATCAGCATGTCAATTTTCAAAGACTCAAAAGCGGGAGTACTATTCTAAAAATCATTTTAGTAAAAAAGTTTAATTTTGGTATTAAAATAAGTTGGCTTCTTGAAGTGTACATAAATTACATGTAGTACGATCACATTACGAATTGATGTTTGATTTTGGTGTGATTATGTACAATTACGGTATAACATTGTTTGTACAATACACTAATTTGATGGGAAAATTTGCGGTATAGCATTTAATTGAATGGGCTGCCTTGAAATCGGTAGTTGTTTACTTGTAAACCTATGTTGTTTTTTATTTGTATGTTTGTTATTGCCTTATTTGTAGTTATTACACTTGTCTTCGGTGCAGTTTTTCTTTTTGTTTACTTATCAATGGTTGAAGCATAATTATTCTTTTGAGTGGTTGTGAAGTTTGTTGCTTGTTCGTATCTTTTTTTTGTTTAATGCAAGAAAGCTATTGTGATGTATGTGATCTTATATCCTTTACTGTATTTATAATGTTCCCTAATATAGTTCATCTCACTTTTATTCTGCACAGAGGAAAAAGATGACATGGCAAAGGTTGATTCGGATAAGTTCAAGACAATCATTCAGGAAGTTGATAGCTTGTATCAGCTAGGTACTTCACTGGATCTTTATTTTTCATTCCTTTTGGAAGGAATGACTGTTATTGGACTGAATTATTGGTGATGAAGTATTGTACAGTTCTGTGGATGCAATATCTAAAGTAAAATTGTTACTCTTTTTAAAAAAAGAATGTTACTGAACTGGTTTCTTGCTGTTTGTACAGTGCAGAAACCTCGAGAGCAAGTAGCGGATGCCGAGGCACTTTTAGATATCACAAATATCTTGGTAACTTCGATCAAATCAATTTACGTTTGTTTGTTGATATTGAACTCGAATTTTCTTGGGTGTTGTTGATTGATATGAATGCGACCAATGGAAACCTACAAGGCCGATTTGTCAATAAGTCTGGATAAACATCATAAACCTGTGACATTCTTGGACAAGGTAGCCTATTACACTTGTCAAAGCTCTCCGTTGGCCCACCGACTTGTTCTTTCGGGTATCCTGTGATTTGATTCCCTTTAATCTAAGAACATTTTGTGTTCTATTTTCAATAGTAAATGTTTAAATACTCTGTTTTTGGGTGTGACCATGAGATTAATATCTGATTGCTTTCAATTTTGTGGTCTGTTTTCAAAACAGACAAGATATGGATGCCGAGCGATGATGTTGGAGACAGTTGCAGCTCTCCCCGGTATGGTTGGAGGGATGCTTAGCATCTCCCTGTAGTCGGTGCGTTCTAATTTTGTGTTGTTTTCAGATTGTTTTTTTCAAGTGTAATTTTGTACTGTCGTTTGCGGCTTGCTTATTTTCAAGTGTTTTTAGTTAACTTCAAACGAATGTGTTTTATGTTCCGCATGATCCTTGTGCACACACGATCAATTTATTGGTACATTTTAATTCTCGGTTAGATGGTTAAAGTTCGATGCAATTCAGTACGATCGGAGACTTTTTGCACTGCGAATTAAATTTTGATTAACTACCTGCTGCACTTTCTTACTTTTTATTAGTATCCTTCTTTTGTTGCTTGGCATTGTATGACTGTTTACTTAACAGTCATACAATATGAAGGCTTTTTTTCTAGATGACGTTATTTTGCAGGTTAATAAATTTTACAAGAAGTCTCTTGTTGATGTATGCTTTACCAGAACCTTCCCAACATACTTGGGACCTCAATGATAAAAACGGGAAGTTCAATTTATTAAAACATCCCTTATGGACGGGTTTTTTCGGGCCATTTTAGGACTTATTTATGCAGTATATTCTTCTCCGAAAAAATACATTTACGCAGTATATCTGGTTTTTTTTTATGGGACTCTGTTTCCACAACCTGAACCTTTAATTATCGACTTGTATCCAAACAATAGTTGCTAATGATGCTTTGGAGATCTTTTGAAGTTACGGAAATGCATATGCTGTATTAAACATCGAGGCATGTTTTTACTAGACTAATCTGGATGAGGTCCCAATCAGGTTATCTGACGTAAAGAATGCTAGACTACTACTAGGGAGTGACATTGAGGAATTCTTAGTCTTCCTTTGGTATATGCTTTTGTGGGTTTCTGCCACTTATCTTCGTCAGTCAATCTGTTACGCTTTGTTTTGACATGTGTTGTATTCAACGAGTTGGGAACGACGAGTTGAAAGGATCAAAGCGATTGATGCTTTGCGGTACCATGGTGGAAGAAATGCTACGACGGGGACCTAAGAATGATGTACCGAAGGTAATACGACAATTTAAATGTCATCATGTTGCAAGGCCGGCTTTTAGACATTATACTTTGTTTTGCCTTTTTCGGGTCAACCATAATCAACCTTATAGTACTTGTGTGTTTTTGGGCTTTGAGGCGAACCATCTTCAAATATTGCTAATCGTATCCGTGGTCCAAACGTGAGTGGTTATACTTCTTTTCCGCTCTCCTACTTTTGCTCCCGATCATCATCCTCCCACATTTTCTGTGGAGATGGTCTTATTTCATTTTCTACCTACATGCTCCATGATGAGAGATTCTAATGTGTGAAGTTCTATTTGACATCTCCAAATCATTGGGAGAAACGTGTCGAGTCACTTGTGCTTTTTTCCTCGGGGTTTCAAAGCTCGAAGCGTACTATGAAGTTATACTATAAGTTTGGGGAGGTACGAAGAGATGATGGATGCATACGAAACATAATGGATGTATTTTGACATATTACAACCACATCTTTCCCTACCCCCCCCACAACGCAGGACATTAAAAAAACAACTTAACCATTCGAACACGCAAAAAACAACAAAACCCGAGGGCCTCATCGTGCAGAGCACGATCAGCCCACTAGTATATATATATATATATATATATATATATATATATATATATATATATATATATATATATATATTTGCAAACAAAATAAAAGTCGGTTTGGCCAACCCCCCCCCCCCCCCCTCATCCTTACATATGAGTATAGCATGCAAGTTGATGGCCTCCACGTGATGCTAGCGGCGCGATAATTATCCAACACGGTATCGCTTAATAAATACACGACATATTACACGTGGCTTTATTGTATAGAAACATCCGTTGATCTTGTCATGTATTTACGCCGATACTTATCCACTAGTAAACTAGCTGCAGGCTAAGCTTCGGGCACACACTCCAATCCCGTATATCGCCTTCCGGTAATCTCGAACACCTAAGTCCTGCAAAATTTCATAAAAAATACTACACGTAACCCTACAGGACACTAGGGTGACCGAGAGTATAATAAATACACCGAAAAAACTCGAGAATCCCGGATTATAAGTCCGGATCTCGTAAACACAAACCATGGTGTAAAAATGCATAAAACCAATCTAAATGTCTCTGAATACAAATAAAATGAGGTATAAACGGGGTATAAACACATAGAGAATGATAGCCAATTTGACTCTCATCATCCGGTTATCACCAGTTGAAGATCAAGGTAGCAGATATGTCGAAGACAACTTTCGGTACGAGGTATGGACATTATGAGTTCTTGGTCATGCATTTTGACTCACTAATGCTCCATCTGCATTTATGGATTTAATGCAGCGTGTTTTCATGCCATACTTGGACAAGTTTGTGATAGTATTCATAGATGACATCCTAGTATAATCAAAGGATGAGAAGGAACATGAAGAACACTTAAGGATAGTGTTGGATACTTTGAGGAAGAACCAGTTGTATGCTAAGTTCTCAAAGTTTGATTTTTGGTTGGATCAAGTTAGTTTCTTGGGTCATGTCATTTCTGGAGATGGTATTAAGGTTGATCCGGCAAAGATTGAAGCAGTTGAGAAGTGGACTAGACCGACTACAGTTTCAGAGGTTAGAAGTTTTCTCTGTTTGGCTGGCTATTATTGGAAGTTTGTACAAGACTTCTCAAAGATAGCTACACCACTTACCTGGCTCACTCAAAAGAATGTGAATTTCGAGTGGACAAGTGAGTGTGAAGTTGCTTTCCAGGCGTTGAAGGAGAAGTTGACTACAGCCCCAGTTTTGGCAGTTCCGGAGATTTTTTATAATTATGATGTGTATACGGATGCTTCGGGACAAGGTTTAGGTTGTGTGTTGATGCAAGGAGGAAAAGTCATTGCCTATGCATTTAGACAGTTGAAAGTGCATGAGAAGAATTACCCAACTCATGATCTAGAGTTGGCAGCGGTAGTGTTTGCCCTAAAGATTTGGATGCACTATTTGTATGGAGTTAAGGCTAGGATCTTCACCAACCACAAGAGTTTGAAATATTTCTTTACTCAAGAAAATCTGAATATGAGGCAAAAGAGATGGTTAGAGTTCGTAAAGGATTATGACTTGGATATTCAGTACCATCCGGGTAAAGCCAATATAGTGGCAGATGCTTTAAGCAGAAAACCAGTGTTTGCAGTTTCAAGCATCGAAGATGTGGCATAAAGGTTCGATGGGCTGAGAATCTGAAGTTTTGACCAGATTGAAGACCGGCAGTTTGTGGCACCGTTGTTAGCGAGATCCGAGTTGATGGATGGTATACGGGAAAAGCAAGATGAAGATCCAGCTTTGGTTGATTTGAAGTGAGTTGCTAGAGAAAAGCCTATAGTGGGTTATGTCTTGGACAAGAATGGGAATCTTTGGTACCAGGATCGTTTGTGTGTGCCTAATATCGGTGATATGAGACGAGAGAGTTATGGAAGAGGCACATAGGATTGCTTTCGCTTCATCCAGGAGCTACTAAAATGTACAGAGACTTGAAAGAAAAGTTTTGGTGGCCCTCGATGAAAGTGGAAATAGCTAAGTTTGTGGCGGAATATGATGTCTGTCAGAAAGTTAAAGCAGAACATAGAAGGCCAGGAGGAATGCTTAAGCCTTTGGATATCCATGAATGGAAATGGGATAAGATCACGATGGATTTCAACACCGGTTTACCTAAGACAAGAGGCGGACATGATGCGATTTGGGTGATTGTGGATAGATTGACCAAATCTGCTCATTTCTTACCATTTAACGTTGATATGCTCTTGAAGAAGATGACCACACTATACTTGGATAATATAGTGAAGTTACACGGAGTACCAATCTCTATAGTCTCGGATCGAGATAGCCGGTTCATTAGTCGGTTATGGAAAGGTTTGCAGCAAGCTTTTGGTACGAAGTTGGATATGAGTACGGCCTTTCACCCTCGGACGGATGGGCGATCGAAAGAACTATCCAAACACTTGAAGATATGTTGAGAGCTGTGTTTTGGAAGTAGGCGGATCATGGGATGATTACCTACACCGTAGCGGAGTTTGCCTATAACAACGGTTATCATGCAAGCATAGGCATGCCACCGTTTGAAGCTTTGTATGGAAGAAGATGTAGAACGCCGCATTTGTTTTGGGATGAAGTCGGGGAAAGACAAGTCACCGGGCCGGAAATGGTTGAGCAAGCTAAAGAGAGAGTTCATTTAGTCAAGAAAAATCTGAAGGTAGCTCAAGATAGGCAAAAAAGTTGGGCAGATGTTAGAAGAAGACCTCTCGAGTTTGATGTTGGTGAAAGAGTTTGTCTACGAGCTTCACCAATGAAAGGAGTTAAACGTTTTGGACAAAAGGGAAAGCTAAGCCCGAGATATGTTGGACCTTTCGAGATTCTGGAAAGAGTTGGACCTTTGGCTTATAAACTTAAGCTGCCGGAATCAATGTCAAGAGTCCACAACGTATTTCATGTTTCGATGTTGAAGAAGTGTTTGACCAAGACGGACGTTGAAACCACAGTTGATCCGGAAGTTCTTCAAGATTAGGAAAAGATTAGGATTTTGGACCGGAAGGAAAAGATGATTAAGAGAAGGATGATTACTTTGGTTTTGGTACAATGGAGCAATCATTCACCCGAGGAGGCAACTTGGGAAGTTGAAGACGATATGATCAGCGAGTTCCCAGATTTTATGGACTTACCAGGTATGTTCTAGTTTCGAGGATAAAACTCCTTTTAAGGGGGAAGGAATGTAATATTCCGATTTACGGGAAAGGGCAGACGTGTCATTTTGCGAAAACAAAATATTGGGTTCGGTTCCTTTTATTCGGAGTTTAAGTATTTCATTTATTTTATATATATATTTCGAGATATATGTATAAATTAAGGAAAATAAAATCTGATTAGTAAGGGTAATTAAGGAAAACAAGGATTTAGGTTAATTATTGGGATTTTCCTATTTAAGGAAAATAAACCCAATCAGTTTTCCCTAACCTTTTGAATCAGATTTTCCACCTCCTAAACTTCATCTTCTGCGTGTGAGAGCAAGGTTTAGAAATGAGAGATTTTCTTTCGGTTGTAAGTCGATTCCTAATCGTTTTCAGATCAGAGTAGAGCATCGGAATAGTCGTGAAGAGATTGTCGTTTCAATACCAGAAAGTTGGAACTTTGTCAAGGTATGTTTGAGCCCTAGTTTTATTCTTGTTCGAGTTTGATGGATTCAAACTCATCAATTCGTAGTTTTGTACGTTTAGAAGCGTGTGATCGAATCTAATCTAAGTTTGGATTTATCACACATGTTTCTGTAGAAAAAGGATCGATTTTCTTTGCGGTTTTCTGAGTTCTTGGAGTTGGAATTAGCTTGCTAAAAGGTAAGAAGCTCTTGCTACAATCTAGTTATGGTTGAGAGTAGCTAGATCATGTATTTAATGCGTTTGGTATCAAGTTTTTGGCTTAGATGATGTATAAGGATTAAGGTTTGATTTGGATCTTAAAAAGCTATGTCTTCTGTTGTTTTTCTGTTATAATTCATGTGCAATATGTTTGGATTCGAGTAGAGATCGTTAAGGGATGAAAATTCGGATATTAGGGTTTTTTCTACGCTCGAATGCGTACGCATTGGCTAGAAATGCGCACGCATTCCTCTTACGGGATTGTTTGTTTTTTTTCGAGCAGGTTGAATGCGCACGCATTCAATGGAATGCGCACGCATTCATGGTTTAGAGTTGTTCAGGATGCTCCTAGCACGAACAATGCGAACGCATTGCAAGAAATGCGCACGCATTGGTTGGGCAGTGTCTTTCAGCTTAGGTTCTGGTTAGGGAATGCGTATGCATTGAGAAAAATGCGCACGCATTGTTTGAACAGAGAGTTACAGCAGGTTTATAGGCAGGGAATGCGCACGCATTCCATAAGGATGCGCACGCATTCCATAAGGATGCGCACGCATTCCCCGCATATTTAATTAAATGTTATTTAAACCTTTTTATAATATGTTAAACATTATGACATGATCAAATAACATTAATTAAACATGAACAAGCCCCGATTGAGTTTCGATGCGTTTGGTTCCGGCACCGGACGTACTCTTAAAGGGAGTTGAAGTTCGGGACCGTCGGAAGGGCATGAAAAGGCTTGTGCTTTGGTGAACTAGAGTTCATCAATGTACGTGTAATTGATAGGATGTGAAGTCTAGCTATCTAAGTGAGGGAGTAGAGTTGATAAGGTGAGTTTTATCCTGAAAACACTTAGGTGGCTAGTTAATACACAATAAGAATTACATAAATGTAGTAAAAGCTAAAACGTCACTTATTTTTTGTTAGGCACTATTTCATATCGGCGATGTGATACGTTCATAAAAAGGTGGACAACGCTACTGGCTCAAAAGGCGGAAGGGTAGTGGAGGAAATCCATAGAACGTATATGCATACCGGGAAGATCCCGGGACTATCGGTGCTAATCACCGTAGTTGGCAAGTAAGTCTCGTGGTGGAATTTTCATCATGCATAGTGTCATTGAGTAATGACGTAACCAAGATAAGCTAAGTTAGAAATGTTTAGTCATGACATGTCGATGGGCGTGAAATGAACCCTAGATTGAGTAGGTCTCACAAAGATAATCCTTTTATTAAACTCGTTAATAAACCTTAATTATATTGTAGCTTCTACTTCTTACTATGTACATTGTACTTACCTCAAATGCATGTTTATTTATGTGTTTCGGGGAGAGAAGACGAACAGGTAAACGAAGTGTTTGAGGAGGACTTTGATGACGACGTTTGAGGACGCCGGAGTTGAAGCGTTACTTATTTATGTTTTCCTTTTTTTATATTAGACTTGAAGTTGTTTGGAGACGTTGTAATTTCTTATAGTACGTTTGGAGGTTTTTTGTACGTCTGGTTTTCGTTTGGTATTTTTTTCCGATGTAATGAATGTTATATTTCTATCTTTAGATATTGAGTTTCTATTCTTAGATGTTTGATTATTTGGAAAAAAAATTACCCGAGTCTTTTGCTTCCGTTTGCTTTAATTTGATACGACGTAGTAGAGGCTTACGTATAAAGTGAAATTTATTCTATTTTATATGTGCCGAACGTTCATTTTCCGGATAAGGACTCGGTGTCCGGGAACGGGGCGTTACAGCATGTTAGTAGCCTGATCAACTATTTGCATGTCATCGTAAATTAGCATTAAGGATTTGTTAGTGAAGTGTTAATTTGGACATTGTCTTGATGGATCCTTAGGAACGTGCTAGTCATAGTCGATAGGCGCTAGGGAGGTTTTCGTTCTTGAGCCGGCAACTCTAGAACTTATTGTGTATGAACTAATACAACCAACGAAGGAGGTTAGTTGCGTATAGATTATCTGATTTCCTTACAGTAGAAGTAGATAGGTTAAGAGTTGCACCCATAGCTGTCAATGAATTAAAATTTACCAACGGGGATGACTATTGCATGTCATGGGGGGAATAACTAATCACTCATAATTAGACTAATACCTTAGAAACTCTTGTTTGCTCCGTTTGAATTTGCGTAATCTAGTTTTTTTGTTGGCACCAATTTACTATTGTCTATATTATAGTTGGTCGTAAAACGTTGTCGTGACAATATCAATCTCGAAAAATCTGCGTTCTTACGAGTCTCTGTGGGATTCAACTTTTACTCGCCATTACTTTACTACGATAGACCTAGTCATATTGCTAGCGAGTGCTTTGCACGCGATCAGTGTGCATACCTGGGTACTGGGAATAAGGATCATATTATATAGTGCTCTGTCGTGGGATGATGTGTTATTGCGCATTAATGTAGTGGGCAAAGTCATTACCGCACATTAAGGGAATGAACCGAACATCGAAGAGCTCATTAATGGGGTTTAACTGTTGTCTGAGACCAAGGATGATATGCACTGTGTCTGCTGTAAAAGACCATGGATGACATGCGTCACGCCGGCTATAAAGGACTAAGAACGGCATGGAAATGACGTTTGACTGATATAAGGGCGATATGCGCCATATTTAGGATGACAACTTATTGATGTAGTCATCTTTATTAAGTTGAGCCCATGCCGGCTTATATGCCGATGTGACCTTCATTATTATGTATGATGCGTGGTGAGTGTAATGTGTAGGCAGGGGCGGCTCCAAGAATTTAGTGATACGGGTCGAAAATTTGTCATATTTTATTATTACTAAACTTAATTTTATATATTATAGTTAATACTTGGCCAATAGGGATCGATATATAAAAATAAGGGGGTCGATTTACATATAAATGTGCATTTTTAAAAAAATTACAGTTGTAATAATTTTTTTTTAATTTCGTCAGCCCATTTTTTTTGTATTTGCAGCCGCCCCTATGTGTAGGGTAACCGATCTTAACTTGCCAACGACAAATATAATAAATTATATATAATCTCAATATTAAAAAATTGGTTTAATTTATAGTGTGTTATAGATAAAATAAAATATTAATTGAACTGTGATCTGTAGTGTTGACATGTCACATGTCTTAACCCATAACCCGACTATAACCCAACAATTTCATAACTCGTCCACCCACCAAGACCTATATACCAATGCTTGAAACTTGAAAGTCATCTTTGAGTCGACCGGCAAGTTATTGCCCCGAAACCACCGGGTTGTTGAGTCACTCACATCCAATTAAAACGTGAGACATTGGAGTGATTTTATGTAGCAACAATTATATGATAGTTCTTCCAAATAGCATAATAAAGATTTTTATTTTTACTTTTTTTACATAATAAACTTTTATTGTATTTTAGTGAATAAAAATGAAATTTTATAATATATATACTGTAAAATCCCGATATTCTTATAAGGGTATTTTCATCACTTCAAAAAACCTTTTTCGAGTATTTTATTTTCATCAAATTTTACATTTAATAAAGGGAATAAAAAAGAAAATTAAGGAAAAGTAAAATAAAAGAAAAAGACAAAAAAAAAAGGGTAAAGCAATATATATATATATATATATATATATATAAGGAAACTGGACATTCCGTCCCAAATATATATTTTGGTTTGCAAATATATATACTACCTCCGTCCCATATTTGGTAGAGGTATATTTGTCATCATTACTTAAAATACGACATATTAATTATTTTTCTAATACGTGTGCGCGCGAAAAAAGTGGACGTTTTTTATGGAACGAAGATAGTATATATTTAGTGCTGCGCATCATTTTGCTCTAGGACACTTTTTTAGACGTAAAATAATTTTAATATATTTTTTGGGTTCTCTACCTTGTTTATTTTTTAATAATGAATATTGGCCGATAAACTATGGTTTGTGTTACGTTCCAATATATAGAATGATAATTGGGAAAATTCGAAAAATACCATCTTTTTTTTTCTAAAATTAGAATAAAAAATACAACCCCAAAATAAACAATGGAGTCTATCCCCCTTCTTAAGATGGGCGAAATCGCCCATAAATCGCTCTCATGTACGCTCAATATTAGTAGTTACGCTCTTGATGATGGGCGATATCACCCATCTTTGAAAAACACAAATTGTTTCACTTTAAAACGGATTTTCCGGTATTTTTTTTTTCTATTAAACTTGTTATTATTTTGATATTTATACACAATTTGTCGTGCGTTTTTTGTCCAACACATGTGTGGAAACTGGAAACTCAAAGTTATAATTCGAAAACGTAAATAGTACTTTGATTTTGATTGACAAAGTTATAATTCAATTGACAAATCATGAGTGAGTGAAAAGTTTTTTCCCCCTTAAATTAGTGTCACAACAAAACAAATATAATAAATGATGCAATATATTTTTATATCATTGACTTTGATATTGTATATGACATATGATTGGTAGCAATCATAACATAATCGATAGCGTAAAAATAAGTTGTGCCAATTTTCCAAGAAAAATGTTAATAACCCAATATCATGGTATAAATATCAAAATAACGAGTTTAATGGAAAATACCAGAAAATCCGTTTTTAAAGTGAAAAAATCTGCGTTTTTCAAAGATGTGATATTATGGGCGATATCGTCCATCCTCAAGAGCGTAACTATTAAACTTGGGCGTACATGAGATCGATTTATGGGAGGGTACACCTATATATGGGGGATAGACTCCGTATTTTATTTTGGCGGTTATATTTTTCGTACAAATTTTAGAAAAAAAAAAGGTATTTTTCGAAATTTTCCAATTATCATTCTATATATTTGAACAGAACACAAACCATTGTTTATCGGTCAATATTCGTTATTAAAAAAATAAACAAGGTAGAGAACCCAAAAAATATATTAAGATCATTTTACGTCTAAAAAAATGTCCTAAAGTAAAATCTGCAGCACTAAATATATACTATCTCCGTCCTACAAAAAATGTTCGTTTTTTGTGGTGTACACAATTTAAAAAAACAATTAATTTATTATCTTAAACCTAATGGATATATATACCACTATTTAATAATAGGTATATGAAAAAATGATACAAACATTAAATTATATGATAGAATTTGTTTGGAAAGATGCATTGAATTACATATTGATTTTCTAAATTGACACTTTTTATGAAATAATTCATTTCTAAAAAGTGGACATTTTTTTTGAAACGGAGGTAGTACATATATATATTTTGCCACACTTTTTATCGGATAATTCATTTTAGAAAAATGAATATTTTTTTTGGGACGGATGTAGCACATATATATATTTGCAAACCAAAATATTAAAAAACAATAAAGAAAACAAAAAAATAAAAAAATAGATTGGACCTCCCACCACGCACATGCAACGGAAAATGGACGCAAGGATATTTTCCCAAACATTATATACGGGGCATACTATTCAAAGGATTTACTTTTCAAGCATAGAATGTCAAGTTTCCCTAGTGAAGTTATTGTGTGCTGAGGGAATTTGAGCTGATGTGACGGATGGAACGATCAGAATCACACAGTTTAAATACAGAATGAAAGTGTGTGGTGTGCCACACGTGCTATCCACACGTAGGTACACACCACACAAAAACCTCCCCTATATATATGCGTACCTGCTACATTGTCGAGAGAGGAAAACAAAAGCAAAGGTGCGCGACCTTTGCTCGTCGGACGACTACGGCGGAGGAAAATAATTAGGTTTTAACGGTTTCGTCGATCCGTTTTGCGGATACAAACGTCAAAACGATCACAACAACGAGACGAATAATTTTACCCAAGCTATCGATTTTTTCAGCGAGGTATTCTCCCTGATCTGTTGCTGTTCGGTTCAGCCCTATACTTAAAATTATGGTTCGTTATCGTAAAATCGTAGTTTTGATATAGAATTAATGCTAGATTTAATTGTTGTGTAATAGGTGTTCGTAGATTTAGTGAATTGTTGGGAATACCTCGAAATCTAAGGTAAGGAGTTCTTCTTATCAAAATGTTCCGTTTTTAATTTAAAGATCAAGCCTTTAAGTTGTTTTAACATTGTTTATGTTAAACTGCACGAGACTAGACATAAGTATTTGTTGCCGGGTACTTGTCAAACTATGTTTTAGGAATGTTATTTTGTTTTGTAGTTACTTTTATGTAAAGTGTTTTATGCATTTAAGTTACGAGTAGTGGAGATAGGATGGGAGTTCGTCGTTGTTATGCTTTGGAATGTTTCCCGTAGACTAGATATGGCATTAAACATGATCTTATGTGCTTTACGTGCTCTATGTGTTTTACTCGCTAAATATATAATAACCGCAATGTGTTACAAGAGCAACGCGATCGACTCACGGGTCGTATTTGGATGTATGGTTGGTTATTACCCCTATCGTTCCCAAGACGATGTATTACAAGAGTACCGTGACCTACGTGTCACGTGGGGATGTGCCGGTCGTATTACCCAAAGTTGCAACATGAACATGACATGAATACGTAAGACAATACATGACAAGACAAGAATGTGATTATGCTAAGCCGGTAAGAGACATGAACATGATAGACAAGACACGAACATGGTACAGTTAGTGGACATGTAAAGTATGGGTTAGTAGATAGCTTACGTAAGTTTGATCAAGTAATTAATGTAACAAACAAGTATGTGTAAGAAAAACTCATTTAGTAAGTAGACATGTTTCCTATGCATTGTTAAGTAACCGTTTTAGAAATGGTTTCCTTTTATGCTTCAAGTTATGTTTTAAAAGTAGTATTCTAAACATTCAATTTTAGAGTCAATTGTTTTATAACTGGATAAGTAGATTCATGTCGTGTCTCCCGGCACCTGACAACCATAAATCTCCCTTTTGATCTTCTTTCTCCTTACTAAGCTTCATGCATGAGCTTACTCCTTTATTTGGAATAAGAAGGTTGCAGGTACATGCTTGGCTTGACGACGAGGTTGGAGTGCTAGCTTAGGATGGAGATGGAGTGTTCTATGCTTTAGTTTTCATTTATAGTTGTTCTTTCTAATAAGGCATTGTTGCCAGTAGTGAAGTTGTTCTTTCTTTTTAGACGTCAGTTGTAATGGATGATAGTGGTTATTTTCAGTTATTTATGATTTAGTTTGACAGCAGTTGTATTCTAGTTGTTGGTTGTTGTTGGAAGACCCTGAGGGTCTATTCCCGAGTCTTCAGCTTGTTTTATTCCGTGCGAATCATTAATTACTCTGATATGACACGAGGCTTACGTGGGATTTAGGGTTTACTCTTAATGACACGTGCCAAGCGTCCCGTGTCCGGATAAGGACTCGGTATTCGGGACAGGGGCGTTACATATACACTAATACAACCTTTTTACGATGGTTGTATTGTGAAATTCGTCGAGACATGTTATTTCTTTTGTTTTTGTTCTGGAAAGCTAGTGAGAAATTGTATTTTTAGATCACTTAAACACATTTTATTTCATGTCAGGTCGGGTCAGACCTGGCATTTTTTTAGTTCACCCGTGCAATATAAGAAAAGCACGGGCCGGTGGGAAAATGCAACCGGGGTTGAAGCAAAGTTAAAAAAAATATAAAGAGGGGAGATCTGCACGGGGGCGTGTGAAATTTTTAACGGGACGGTGTAAATTTGCACGGGCTCTTGCTAACAATTGCATGGAAAATTTAAAAAAAATGTCAGATCTGACCCGACCTGACATTAAATAGTGAAGTTACAATGACTTGAAAATACAATTTCTATAATCCGATCTTTCTTTTGGGGTCATGAAACGGGTAGGAGAGGCTTACATTTAATTGCGTGGAATCACATTTGTCAACCCAAATCTACTGGTGGCCTGGGTATCCGTAGTGCTAGGGACATGAGTACTGCATTTCTAGCAAAACTGGCGTGGCACTTACTAACTTCTCCGGAGAAATTGTGGGTGCAATTGTTAAAATCGAAGTATGGCTCCCCTTTGGACACACCCAAATCGTAGAATTGCTCTACAATTTGGCGTCATATTTGCTCAGCTGCAAACACCATCCGTAATGCTGTTGATTTTGATGAGGCTGGAAATGCCATTTGGAAACTAACGTCCTCGGGTAAATTTTCGGTGAGCTCGGCCTATCACGAGATTCACCAAACACAAGATGCGGTGATGAGTAGCACTTGGAGTCTTATTTGGGCAATCAAGGGGCCCCTGAGAGGTAATCTCCTATTATGGAAGGTTTATCGTGATGCTTTACCAACGGCGGGCCTTCTTGCCGCTAGGGGTATTTGTGAGGATGATACTTGCTTCGTCTACGGCACACATCCTGAAACCGGTCTTCATGTAGCAAGGGACTGCTCTTGGACTTACAACATGTGGAAACAAATCATTCATCCGCACCATTGGAGGTCATTCATGTCCGCCCATGACACACCATCCTGGCTCGAAACTTGTTTTAAGATAAACATGTACAAGCACGACAACATCGCTGTTTGGAGATTCCTTTTCCGTGAACTTGTGATGAGCCTCTGGCACTAGCGTAATAAAGAATACAACGTTCGGAGCACCTCACGACCCCCGAAGATGATTTTAATCTCAGAAACTATTCGTCGAGCCCGAGAACTTAGGCTAGCTTGGCCTTGATGTTGTCTTTCGTGATATGTAATCTATTTTAGCTTTGTTTTGTACAGTTCTTTGTTTTTAATAAAATATCCGGTTTCGACCAAAATAAATAAATAAATAAATAAATAAATACAATTTCTCAAAGCTACTAGGTGACTCTTTTTTTTTTTCCTAATAAATTTATCTTTTCTGAAACGAAAAAAAAATATAAAATTATATATATATATATATATATATATATATATATATATATATATATATATATATATATATATATATACTAGTAGGAAACCGTGCATAATGCACGGGACACAACCAAAGAAAATAAAGTAGCCTTCATAATGCACGGGACACAACCAAAGGAAATAAAGTAGCCTTCATAGAAGGGGAATCAATTCTATTAGTTGTTTCATTGTTCGACGCTGAATATCGATGCACGCAATGTGTTCATGGTAATGATAGGAGCGTTATTTACAGTATGTGTCGATATCTTTTTAAATTCATTAATGATAAATTATATCGTTAATTCTCCCATTTCAGCTTAGCTTTGTATTTTAATGTAAGTCCGCATGGTAATGATATGAGCGTTATGTACAGTATGTGTCGATATCTTATTAAATTCATTAATGATAGATTATATCGTTAACTCCCCATTTCAGCTTAGCTTTGTACTTAAATGTAAGTCCGCATGGTAATGATAGGAGTGTTATGTACGGTATGTGTTGATATCTTATTAAATTCATTATTGATAAATTATATCGTTAATTCCCTATTTCAGCTTAGCATTTAAGTCCGCATGGTAATGATAGGAGTGTTATGTACGGTATGTGTCGATATCTTATTAAATTCATTATTGATAAATTATATCGTTAATTCCCCATTTGAGCTTAGCTTTGTATTTAAATGTAAGTCCGCACGCTTCTCCAGTGATGTTATGGGTGATTTAAAATTAAGATAAATGTGTATCCATAGCTCAAAAACCCGTGCATAATGTACGGGCGATTTAAATTTAAGATAAATGTATATCTGAAAAATAATCTTTATTTAGCAGCAATTGATACAGTAGCATTATACTCGGTAATACATTTTTTTTCATATTCAGTAATACAAAAACAGCAACCCATATTTAACAATCAAACTACTACATGGAAAATAATAATAGCATTGAATGTCTTCTCTTAATGTTCTAACATTTGTGGCTAATGGCGCACACATCCAATTTACGGACACAAATAGAACAGTGGCGGAACCAGGAAAAATTTTCCCATTGAGTCTTGTATATAAACCGCAAAAGCCTAAAAAAAAATCCGGAAAAAAAAATAAAAAATGTTGGTAGTGGGATTTGAACTTACAACCTAAAATTATGGAGACTTTAAAGGGTTTGTTCTTAAACCACTGGGATATAAGGTCTTTTGTTCGAAAAATACACATAACATACTAATATTAACACTACTACTACATAATAAAAATTTGGGGGGGGGGGGCTTGGGACCATATGTGGGGGGGGGGGGGGGGGCTTTGGGGCCAGGGCCAATTTGGGGGGGGCAGAGACACCCCCGCATAGGGTGGGTCCGCCCCTGAAATAGAAGGCTTATTAGAGCAGAAAATTACATATTGAACCTAATTCACCAATTGACAACACTATACCTAGTCATCTAATTGCACTCATGGTACGCTTTTAAGTGCCAGAATGCAATTAACAACCTTGGTTAATCAGAAAGAAAAACACGCAACTTTTTAAATAACATCTTTACATGATGGTTACTCATCCAACTCTTACTTATTGACAATCCTTCCTTTTGTCCATTTTAGTTGAATATTAAATCATTTTTTCTTCTTTGACGTTACTTCATGGATTTTGTCTTTCACTTGACCATCTTCAAGCTTTAAAGTGAACTCTTCATGTAAACAAAGGAAGAAGGGAAAGATTAGAATACTTGCATTTCCATGGCTAAAGTAATAGAAAACTTATGTTTTAGGTTACTAAAAAAAAGGAAAAAAAAAAAAAAAAGAAAAAGAAGAAGAAAAAGACTTATATAGCACAGGGAGAAAGGACCAAAACACACTTATGGCTAATTTACAATACATGCTAACCGCTTTGACTATTGCTACAAACCATGGGCGGTGGTGAAGTCAAATATGAAGCAGATATCCCATTTCATTTCTTAAGAAGTTCATGAATCTGCATAATGAACATATGATACATAGACATAACCCAAATTCAAAATTCTCACCACACGCTACTTAAGAGGAGGAGATCAAATTGAACCGTCAAAAGCTCTAACATATCCTTTTTCATATTTGAAAGGTTTTGCCCAGAGAGCTTCAATAGTGTAGTTTGCGATCTAGATCCATAGAAGATGTATATATACACCACCAAGGAATACTATCAACCGGAAAATGCAAATTGTTGAGGCAACAATTGATCGGGTAAAAAAACTACTGAATGTTCCACATGTCTATGGAATCGATTTCCATTATTGAAAGAAAATGACACCAAAACTAATTTAGAAACAATAATCATCTAACATTTTATGATAATCACATTAAACGCAAAAGTGACGGTTCCCTGAATTGGATCTAATTCATTAACATGATACATGAGTCCAACTCGAAAAAGCATGATACATAAATCATGATATCAAATCATACCATCTCATGAAAACAATGATTTGAAATATCATTCTCCTCTGTTGGCTTCTTCTCCTCAGCTCTTTTCACAACAGGTTTCGATACCGTTACAAACCCTTTCAAGACAATGAAACAGATGTGAAAACAGAACTGCAACATAATTTGGGAACATGAAAATGGCCGCTGCTCTATTCACAGCCGGCTTGATACCCTTACAAACCATTTCAAGTAAATGAAACATATGTGAAAATAGGAGCTGCATATGGAAATCATGTATCAAACACAAAACCGATCCAAATTGGATATCATGGATTAACATCATAATTGAATCCGAATGTATATCAGATCATATACCTTAATCAAAGGAATCTCTTACGTCAGTTTCTTCATATGTTCGCGGCCTGCTTTTGATTTGTAACATTCAAAAATCTTTCACCATTCCATAACACATGTGAAATGGGTATAAGGTCAGAATTTGGATAGAGATTCGAGGAATGTGTTTGTTAGGATTTGGATTGTTTGTTTCATATTTGGAATGTGAATAATGGATAAGATATGGTGGTTTTGCGGATATGTTTTTTGAGCATTTTCCGAAAACGAAGTAATCAGGATTCGCGTGTTTGTCATTGGGCAGGATAAATGACAAATACGGGTAATTTTCGGGTTATTGGGTTAAAAATGCTCTGCTCTTTTATATACTACATAAACTTCATGATTTTGATAAGATTAAAGAAGAAAGAATCAAATACCTGAAATCATTGGGCATTACCAAAATAAGTAATAGAAACCGAAATTGAGATGCTTACGATGTAGGCTTTAGGTCAATTTCAATGGACACCACCTGTCGGGATTGAAACTTCATGTCAAGCTGCTTGCTAAATCATTATTTGATCATAATAAAACAAATCAAAACCAACAACATATGTGCATTGCTGGATGCCAACTTCATGTCGGCAACCTCTCAAAGTCATCATAAGAAACAAAAAATACAATCCCCTGGATATGACCTAGTGGTGAAGGCATGGGTGTTTAAAAACAGCCTGAACAGGAGCGGGAGGTCTAAGGTTCGAACCCCACAAGGGGCGAATCGCTCTTTGTCTCCCGTCAATGGGCAGCTTGTGTTCTAAGCTACTAGGTACCCAGATTTACATCTCCATACACCTGTGGGATCGGGAGTATGGGGACCCTCGGGGGTAGGGTTTACCCTTTTTTTTTAAGAAACAAAAAATACAAATTCCCTCTCCCCTTCGTAAATGGTTACGTACCTCGACAGCGATGTGCAGCTCCTTTCACTGCCATTAAGGAATCTTATTCTACTTCCTTGTACCTTCCACACACACACACAGACACAAAAAAAAAATCTCACAATCACTACCCCTCATTCTGAGTTTAATTAATAAACATGAACATTAAAGTGAAAATGGTAAAACAACACTTTAGATGTCTACATTACCTGCCAGAAAAATATAAAAAAAAAGATCAATACCTGGAAAACCATGTACAAACTAAGGAACCACTGCCATGGAGTTGTTGATGCTAAATTGTCTTTTCTTCAAATTCGGTGGGGATGATGATCGTCATAACGCAATAGAAAATGCTGTCCCGCGTAAACTTTCGAAGTAAAGAAAACGCCTTTTCAAGATTTTTGACACCTCAACCAATATTTGGCAGATAGGTCGATCGGTCCTAAAAGTGAACCTGGAGTTTGTCGAAGTCACTACCTGAGCAACATATAGGAGTAACATAGTGATCACAATCTTTAACTAAACATTGGATTTAATATCATGAGAAAATAGAAATTGAAAAAACCATATGAAAAGGAACATGTAATATATACTTTGTTTAATCGATATCTTTTCATGAAAAGAGTTGCCAGATAAGAATCTTAACCACACACTACTCACCCGAGATTCAATCACGAATTAAGATTTATCTCCATTGACCGCAACTCAATTTAGAAATTTATAAAACTTCTCAGCAGCATTTGCTCGAGCAGTGTATCTGCAAGACTGCAACATCAACAAAAGAAAACAATGAAATTCATTTAGATATGAAAGCAAAAAATTAGGAGCAGCAAAACCACAGATGAAGAATCATTAGGAGAAACAATGAAAACAAAAAATTAGGAGAAACAATGAAATTCAATTCTGTACTGCTGAGTAATTACGATTAGATCGACCGGAATTTCTGTACTGCTGAGACTCGGTCCTGTCAAGCCTTGATTGGTTGCTGGACATATATTCAATTCCTCAAAGCAATTTGATAGCAGGCAAGGCGACGAGCAAAGCAATTTCGATTAGTAGTTGTGTGAGAGGCGGGGAATCGTGAAAAAAAAAAAAAAATTGGGAGAAATGGGAGATGTCACTTTGACCGGTTTATTGTGATGGAGAAGGAGTTGGAGGTTATTGTGGTAGGAGATCGTGGGAGCAAGGAGAGAGGTGGAGCACGTCTGAGTGAAATGCTGGAGTGGAGGTGGACCGTCTGTGTGAAATGCGGAGTGAATTGCCGGACTGGGTAGTTTTTTTGTGGGAGAGGTAGTTGTAGGAGGGGTGGGTTAGTTTTTTAATAAGGTTTTTTCTTTTATTTTTAGCGGGTAACCGGGTTTGGAAAACGGTTTTTCATGTGTTTTTTCCGGGTCAATTAGCGGGTAATTGGGTTAAATCCTTCACGTATATATATATAGTATAGATATATATATAGGGCGTGTTAATGCGCGCGCGCACGCATATCTTTCACCCAATATACGCGCACCACACCTACGTAAAATTCGGACTTTTTAGAGGTCGAAATGTGTTATTTCTACTCCAGAAAAGTCGAAATGTGTTATTTCGACCTCTAAAAAATCAAATTTTACACAAGTGTGGTGTCGAGTATATTGGGTGTGGTGCGATTAACATTGCCCATATATATATTTAGACCCGGCCAAATGGTGGAACCGGAACCACCGGTTTTAAACGATCTTGCGGTTTACGCGGTTTGACGAACCGCGGTTTGACGAACCACCGGTTTGAAAAACCGGCGGTTTACTTGTTCAAAACCGCCGGTTGCCGGTTTGGGCCGGTTCCGGTTTACCCCGGTTTGCTCCCGGTTCGAATCACGGTTCAGATCACGGTTCCGGCCACGATTTTAAAATTTCATAACTTTTTTTTTCTTTTCATTTTCACATAATACTTATTTTTTTCACTATAATAACAAATTATTATTCTTTTCACTATAATTACTAAAGCGAGAGTAATATATATTTTTTTAAAATAGTTTTCTATTCGGTTTTAAAAATAATATTAATATTGTGTTATTTTATTTATATGTAAATAATGTTATTTTAAAAAAATTGTGTTATTTTTTCAACGCTTGTACCGGTAATTCGGTTGCCTACGTATTTTTTATATGTAATCGTGTCGGAGGCACAACACATATAAAAAAATCAAAGCGAACGTAGTTCTTATTGTTTAATTTGTAGTCTTTTATAGTTTGTTGTAAAATTTTTATAGTAATTTTTATTATTGTTTTCTTTAAAGTCTTTTATAGTTTTTTTTATAAATTTTTTGAGTCGGTTTTAAGTATACGTTCATTATAAATGTTGTTTTATTAAATATTATGTGAGAAATATAATCAAATATTGTGTTGTTTTTTTATATGTAAATTGTGTTGTTTTTTCAACGCTTGTACCGGTAATTCGGTTGCCTACGTATTTTTTATATGTAATCGTGTCGGATGCACAACACATATAAAAAATCAAAGCGAACGTAGCTCTTATTGTTTATTTTTTAGTCTTTTATAGTTTGTTGTTTTTTAGTCTTTTATAGTCTTCTTATATGTTTTTATAGTTTTTAAAGGTTTTTTAAATGTTTGTTTTATCATAGTCTATTATAGTATATATATGTGTTTGTATTTTATAGTTTCATACAATTTTTTAGGTTTGTATATGGTTTGTTTGGGTGTTTTTATAGTTTCTTATAGTTTTTTTAGTTTTGTGTAGTGTTGTTATGGTTTGTTATAGGTTTTTATTGTTTTTTATATTCTTTATTATTTTTTTAAATGTTTGTTTTATTGTAGTCTTTTATAGTATTCTTATGTGTTTGTATAATTGTATTATATAGTTTCATATAAGTTTTTTTAAGGTTTGTATATGGTTTTTATGGTTTTTTTTTTATATAGTTTTCTATACTTTTTTTTTTTAGTTTAAAGTAGTAGGTGTTTGTTAGTTATTTTTAATAGGTTTTTATAGTTTCAATCGGGGTTTTTTTAATGTTTTTTTTAATAGTTTTCTATAGTCTTTTTTTTGTTTTTAGTAGTAGGTTTTTTATAGTTATTTTGAATAGGTTTTTTTTTAATCTTTTATAGTTGTTCTATGAATTGTAACAAATATATAAGTAAGATATAAATTGCGTACCTTTAATCGATGTCGGTATTTCGAGCGCTTGTTCCTCCTGAAGTTTCAGTGTCACCGCCTTCGAACCGTGACTCCTCATCTTCTGACTCAATGTGTTGCATCCTCTTCTTGGCTCGTACCCAATCTTGACAAAGCATTTGCTTCTCTAAAGTGGTGGGATGAAGCGAACATCTTTTATTGTTAAGCACATATCCTGCCATGTTGAAACATCGTTCAACAGTGACGGTCGAAACAGGGCAACTTAAAAACTCGACCGCCATCATTGCTAGAACTGGATATTCTTTAACATGTCTCTTCCACCACGTCAATAAGTCGAACTCGAAATCATAGGTATCGATTTCACAGCCTTCAAATGTTGTGTTTAGAAATTTGGATATCTCTGTACGTTGATCGGATGACGATGTCGATGTCGCTCCCTTCCGTCGTTTAGAATTCATTTTATCCAGAACTTTTTGAAGTCCCCGTACGATACCTGTAGGGTTAGTAGAAGCACTTGCGGATGGATTGGGAACCGCTTCGTTTCGAATCCATACATACGCTCATATTCAACATACAAAGCGTTTAATAAATTTTCTAGTCTAAGTACTTCAACTGTAAAATCTACATGGGGCACATTATGAGTAACAGACAAAGCATCATAGTAAGCACCTAACATGTTAGACAAACCTACTAGTCTTATACGAGGGTCGAGCATATAAGAAATGAAATAAGTGTCGGGAATACACAACATGTATTTATTCCATTTCTGCTTCATCGGCTCTAAACATTGAAATAATTCTGGGTCGTGTTCCATGGTTTCAAACACGGCAGTTATTTCTATACAAGCAGGCAAGACTAAATGTGCTATGGGTTGATAACATTTTGAAAACAATACTGTAAATTTTTTGAATATTTCAAAAACATCCATCAGTTTCTTGCATGAAGTCCACATAGAGGGATACAAACGATATTCGCTCGGACAGTGTTCATTTAAAAATTCACAAAATGTATTTTTAATTTTGTTTGTTTTTTTTTCCAAAGATCATGAGTCGTTGTCGCGGATTTTATTATCAAAACAAACAAGTAATAAATTTATAATCCGATATACCTCAAGTGCAAGGATCGTAGCAAAGAGGTTGATACCGGGTCGATCTTTCGGGGAACTGGCGATTGTGAATTCTAGTTTTTATTTCTAACTAACCTATGTCACGATTACTAAACTAAACAGCAGGTAAAACTAAACGAAACTGGAAGCAAACTTAACTAAAGCGTAAAACTGGACAGAAGATATGATCTAAAGCCAGAAAAGATACGGGTTGCGAACTAATTTAAACTAAACCTAATATGCAATAAAAGACTAACTTAGCTAGACAATTCAAATTCAAGGGATTTTAATCAATAATTACGAAACGAACAAGCAATTGATCCACCTATCCTATCAACATTCAATTTCAATTCAGATTATTTCGTGATTACTAATCAAGTTGTGATTCACCTCATCTAAGGTATAAACCCTAATTTCTTAGGCAAGTTCGTCTATTAATCTCTATCTTTCGATCTAAAGATTAACGCTTTCAAATCAAGGTGTGAAATCTCTCAATTTCTAACCCAGAAATCTAACCTAATAACTCTCGTTAATTAGATCAAAAGTCTATCCTTTATCATGGTGATCTAAAGTCTAACATGATTTTCATCAATTAAACGATCAATAAAGCAAGCATCTTTCGATATAAATTTGCAATAAACAACATAAAGCATGATAAAGAAACAACTCGTAATAGATACTCACAAAATAATCACGAAAAGAAACTGAATTGTTGAATCG
Source organism: Gentiana straminea (assembly GCA_036785695.1). Taxonomy (NCBI): domain Eukaryota; kingdom Viridiplantae; phylum Streptophyta; class Magnoliopsida; order Gentianales; family Gentianaceae; genus Gentiana; species Gentiana straminea. The sequence continues at coordinate 1,336,135 of JAVUPR010000448.1, read as the reverse complement.
GACGGCTTCACAACGCTTGTTCAATGGAGGTCTAGCCTCTTAGCATCCTCTTGAAGATTGAATTGTTTGAATAAGAAAGCATAAAAAGTGTTTTAATCTACTAGAAAACTAAAAACAATGAAAACTGAGCCGCCCCTAGGGTTTAGGGTTCGAAAATCTGATGTAATTGTGAGAAGAGAACGCAGCTATATATAGAAAACAAAGGCGGCTATGCTGAAGTCGGCGGACGGACGCCCGTCCACACCCTTGAACGCTCGTCCACTCTAGCATATGAACTTCGAATCGGGCCGAGTCATGATCAGACGCCCGTCCAGCCAGCGTCCACTCTGGCGTCCAAACTCTCTAAATCAACTATGTCATCCTGGACGCTCGTTCGTAATTCCAGACGCCCGTCCATCTGGACGCCAGTTCAAGGTGCTGGACGCCAGTCCAGGATCGTATTAATCTTGATTTCTTGATCTTTATCTCTTTTATCTCTATCTCATTCCTTCATTATCTCTCTTATCATCAATTAGCTCGAACTTAATCAACTTTTGATCACCTTTTGAGCCTCAAACATGTATCTATAACACATAAAAACATCGCAAAATGTAATATCATTCAAATAAACATAAAACCATCAATAAAACACATAAATTAACCTATTTTGCGATTAACTCATTTAAAATATCATTTGCTCAATAAATCCATTAAACACTCGTTTCTTATGCAAATTAATACAGATATGAGGGGAATTAACATAAATTATAGCATTATAAATCGTATAAAATCACCCTTAACAACTCCCCCACACTTAGCTTTTGCTCGTCCCGAGCAAAACAAAACGAAGTAAAGGCTCGGAAAAAGAACAGACATCTCAGACAATATAGCACAGATCCAATAAATTAGGAGTTCACCACTGTGTGTGTGCAAAGCCATAACAAACTTCCACTAAATCCAAACTTGAGAAACTCAAAGCAAAACTAGCTAGTACCCCCTTCAAACTAGAGATAAATGACACTCATAAGATGTACCCTACAAACGTGACATATCCCGAAAAGGATGATCGAATATATCTAGGGCCTTTCTGAAATACTCAGAGGATAATCCCTACAGCATATCTATCAGTTTCTACTGGGGATAAGATAGACGATAACTTAGTCTTTAATTCATTTCATACCAATTCATATATAAGTTGATTTGACTATTTCACTTTTTAAACACACATCAGAATGAGCTCTTGCCCTGTCATAGCAGAATAGGATATTCGAGATATACCCTACCTTACTCCAATCATAAGGCAGCTTCTTCTGACTGTCGTGAGCTTTTGGTCATCATAGTGGTATAGGACATACGTGGTATACCCTATCGCACTCAAATCATCGACTAGCTTCCGACACACCCAATTAATTCATTATTTTTAACTCAACTTTTTCATTTGACAATAAGTTACGTGTTACTTATCACATTCAAACCTTAGATATTCACAGTATAACATACTTTGGATCTAAATACAAACTATCATAAATCTCAAGATATATACGTAGCACTAAGCACATGACTTATAAGAAAATCAGAAATCACTAGTCTAAAAGGGGTATAGCTTTATAAATTAGCTCATCGTTCACTATGGCTCGTGAAAAATAGATCTCAGGTGAAACAACTAACTTATCAAACATATGATATATAGCTTGGATGACTATAAAAATAACGAACATTGAATTGAATTGCCTACTCGGGACAAAACAAAAATGTCGGAAAATTCTGAAAATTCTAGCTCATTTTGCATAGAAACATAACGCGTTAAGCAAATGTATAGATACACATAAACCATGCCCCTCCCCCACACTTAAACATCAACATGTCCTCATGTTGTGCGGTACGAAAGAAAAGATAAAGGACTTAGCTGATTTCAAGCGATACTCGAATCGTCGGTCAAGCCGGAGCCTACGTAGTAACACTTAAAACTCGTAACCATACAATGTAGCTCGACAAAACCGCTAAAAGTATACCTGCACGACTTGAAAAACACGGAAACATCTCGGGGAAAACGGGGAAATATACCAGAATGAAAAGAGATAGCAAAAATGAAGAGAAATCAAAAGATAAAGCATCCAAAAGTGTAAACAAAGTAGAAATGAAAGTGCTGACGCCTTATGGCTTACATGATCCATCGGAAAGAATAAATAGCGACAATATCAAAATTACAACGAATCATGTAAGGAAAAGTATCAAGACAAAACAACCATCGTATCTAGGAAAACAAAAGCTAAAAATGGAAAAATAAGATCAAGTCTGGCCCGGTGCCGCTGAATCATCAGCCGGAGGATCAGAAGAAGGTCCAGAAGGTGGTACCGTAGTCCGCTCTCCTGAGTCTGGCTGATCCTCATCTGAAGACGACTCAGACGAATCCAGAACATCCGCAATGGCCAGCTCAATCTCGTTAGAATAAGTATAATCAATGATGCTTGGAGCGAAGATTCTGTCGTCCCGTATAGGCCGGTCTTCACTCATACACTTCAAAATAGTCAAAATGTTGTTCTGAGAAGTCCGTATATCTTCCAACCAGTTTCGGACACTATGGCCCATACTTAGCCTCATCCGGACAGCGGGGGATAACGTAGGAAGGGAAGATGCCGAAGGTGGTGCAGAAGTAGAACCGGGCTCCTGTGGTGCCATCGTCTCAGAATGCCCCGAAGTCCTAACCTTTTCTCGTTGAATTGCCCTCGGGGTCTTAGGTTTAAGATCCGGCCTATACTCGGGAACACCGGCATCCAAACATAGGCTATGTATCAAGTGTGGAACAATCAAACTCCGGGCATAAACTTTCTGATTCGTAGAGATCTCATCAAATAAAGCTTGGCCGACATCCACATTTAACCCGAAATTCAACGCGTACAACATCCCTAAGTCACCAATGTGGAAATGTGTGAGGTTGTTCTTGGGAAGCAACCTACTCTGAATGAAACAACACTGGACCTTCCAGTCCTCTGACCAAGTCGTAGTCACTAACCCCTTACGGTCTCCACCCGGCCTCAGTGTCCACGGAACATCCGGGCAAACTCTCAAACGCAACTCCTCCAAAGGATCCTGGCCGGCATCCTGTTTAGCCTTGATAGCCTCCTTGTAGTCCAACCCCTCAAACGCCGCTAAACCGTACTTCTCATTAATAACTTACGGGGAGAACAGGACCTTGACTCCTCGTACCATCACAACTCCGGTTCCCAAATCCGTCTCTGAACAGTTGCTATAAAACTCTCGAACAAGTGTATCATTCACCGGGGTAAGTGGTATGCTCATCAACGCATCCCATTTCCTATCCCTCAAAATCTTTACAAACTCCGGATCAACCTTCGTTTCCATAACCGCCCTCTCTATCAACATCGTCATCGACTGATAATGCTTGGTAAACACCTCGTATGCCTTAGAGCTAATAAATCTACGAGCCAAAGGAAGAGGGGGAGCAGTAGGTCTAACAGTGGTTCTAACCGGTTCAGCTCGGGTACTCGTTTCCTCATGTCTAGGTGCATCCTCACCACTTCGTTGACTCCTAGCAAATCTCGCTAACAGGACATCATCCTCCGTATCGGAACCAGATGGCGACTCATCTCCTAATGGGGTCCTAGATGGAGCTTGTGTAGACTTAGGGGGGTTCTGCCTCGTACCAATCCGAATACCTTGAGTAGGAGGCACCTCAGTGGGATCAACAACTTTCCGTTTCTTACTAGGCTCCTGAGCCACACCCTTACCATGCCTCTTGACTACCGCCTTCTTATGGACCATGATTGAGGCCTAGACTAAACCAAAACAATCCCAATTGCAACAAGATACCCGTTTAACATCCAAATCGGGATTTCAAAACAACCAAACCACAACCACAACCATAATCATCGCCAAACAACCCATTCATCATCCATCACCACAGCACAAACCAGCAAGAATCAAGAGACAAAACGAGGAGAAAAAACAAATAAGGTGCAATTCACATAAAAGAGTCGAGCCGAAAATCGAACTCCAAAAAAAACGTGAATTAATCCCAGAAAAGTTACTAGAAACTTACCAATGATGATGAGAGAACGAGAATGATGCTAGAAACGAACCCTAACAGTGCAAATTCGAGTCCAAAAATCGAATTTTTCTTGGAAAAAGTCGGACCAATGATGTCTCTGATTCGTCCAAACGGTTGTTGATTGAGGAAGGAGGCTTAGAAAAGGGAAAAGAGGGGATCAAATGCGGCCTATAGCAACTTAAAGCGCCCAATTTGGTGTAATATCGAAGGATTTAGGTGAAAAGGAGGCAAAACGGCGGTTGCTCGAGTTTGAAATTCTGAAAAGTGAGTGTTCACGCGTTGAGGGAGTATATATAGGCAGAGGCTGGACGCTCGTCCAACCCTGTGGACGGGCGTTCAGTGAAGAACAGATGAAATGGACGGGCGTTCAGTATATTAGACGCTCGTCCAAGCCTTTAAAACACATATAGGATTGGAGGGAATATCTCATACGGGCGTCCAGGCTTAGTGGACGCTCGTCCAAAAATTGGTCAAGGTGGACGGGCGTCCAGACTTCTGGACGGGCGTCCAATACAGAGAAAATGCAAAAATAATAAAATTTCATACGATTTAAATTCAAACTTGCATTTCTCATTAAACTCAAATAAAAACTTCAAAAATACAAATGAAAATCAACGAAGTACATAGAATTACTAGAAAATAAGTAAAAACAAATAGAAAACAGTGGGTTGCCTCCCACCAAGCGCTTTTGTTTTACGTCGTTTGCTCGACGAAACAACCTAACAACGCTAGTCATCGTAAATTTCCGACCAATCCACAACTCGGATAAGACGGCGGAGCATGTCAATCGCCGGAGGGAAGTCATACTCATCCTGCAAACCCCAATCCTCACCAGCTACATCAACACCTCGAAAATGCTCAGCTTGCAGCACTAGCGCTAAATCTGTCAGCATCGGATCATTCAGGATTGTGTATGGACGTCCTAGAGCCGCCTGCAACTCCTCAGTAGTAAAGTCTCCACCTCCCGAACAGCGGGGAACAATAAGAACAAAGGTGACAGTCTTGACGCGGGTGCTAATGTCAAAGTCTACGTGCAACACTATAGTTCCTCCCGGTCCGTCATCTACAGTGATAAGCGGGATCCTCCTAAGGAAGGGTAACTCTTCTGGCAGAACTCCGAAATCCATATCTAGAAAGCACAGCTAACTGACAGATAAAACGAAAACTTAATAAACTAAACTTAAATACTAAAACTACAAAAGCATAAAACAATAATAACTAATATAATGATATCTAGGTTGCCCCCTAGTGGCGCTTTTGGTTAATGTCGTTAGCTCGACACTGTTTATAGCTCAGCCTGGATCAGGCCATTTGACTTTTCTGCCAGCCACTACCTCGTGTAAGCTTGGGTCAGTAGTTCGGCTGCAGAAACAGCACTTAACACATGGGGTTAAATCCTTTATAGCTTTCCAAACACGTTTAAACTTCCCCATGGTTGACTTCTTCTTCTTCTGAGCCTTCTGATGACGTTTCAGCTGACGCTCCCTCTCATACTCTTCCATATCCCAACTACCTGCTAGAACTTCTTCAGATCGACCAATACCGTTATCCTCTGAAAACAGGTCGGGTGAAAACTCGTCAAATTCTTCGACTTTTGTAGCACCACACCCGAGGACATCGAGGAAACGAACAATCAAAGGCTTTTCCTTGGGTTCACCAATGTAGTGCTTACACCTTTGACCATTCACTCGAAACGGTTGGTCACCATAACCTCGTAGTTCTAGAACACCTCCAGGAATAACTCGGAGAATTTCAAAGGGACCGGACCATCGCGTCCTCAACTTGCCAGGAAACAGATGTAGCCTGGAATTGTATAGAAGAACTTGTTCTCCGACTTGAAATTCTCTTTTCTTAATTTTGGCGTCATGGAGGAGTTTCATCTTATCTTTGCTAATCCTGGCGCTTTCGTAAGCCTGGAGTCTGAATTCGTCTAATTCATGCAACTGTTGCAGTCGATGCTTACCACAGGATTGGGAATCAAAGTTTAGAAACTTTGTAGCCCAATAAGCTCTGTGCTCTAACTCGACGGGCAGATGACACGGTTTACCATAAACCATTTGATATGGAGATGTACCCATAGGGGTCTTATAGGCGGTTCTATATGCCCAAAGCACATCATCCAATTTCAAACTCCAGTCTTTTCTATGACTGTTCACCGTTTTTTCCAGGATTTTCTTTATACTTTGGTTGCTTCTTTCAACCTGACCACTAGTCATCGGATGATATGGTGTGCCAGTCTTATGACGAACACCATACTTTTCAAGAACTTTCTCTAGGGGTCGGTTGTAGAAATGTGTCCCTTCATCACTGATCAGGGCACGTGGACATCCAAATCTCACGAAGATATTTTTCTTTAGAAATTTCATGACCGTCTTATGATCGTTGTGAGGAGTGGCTTGAGCCTCCACCCATTTAGATACGTAGTCTACGCAGACTAAGATGTATTTGTTACCGCAAGATGATGGGAATGGTCCCATAAAATCGATACCCCATACATCAAAGACCTCGCATTCTAGGATGGGCTTCAAAGGCATGTCAAAACGCCTCGTCAGAGTACCGGTTCTTTGGCACCTATCACAAGCTTTACAGAAAGCTTCTGTGTCCTTAAACATCGTAGGCCAATAGAAACCGGATTGGAAAATCTTAGCAACGGTTTTCCAAGGACCAAAGTGACCTCCAGTGGGTCCACTGTGGCACTGCTCAATAATATCACGTTGCTCAGATTCTGGAACGCATCTTCTAAGCAAACCATCTTTACAGATCTTAAAAAGATAAGGTTCATCCCAAACGAAAGATTTCAAATCAGAGAAGAACTTTTTCTTCTCCTGATAAGACAATTCTGGATCAAGATAACGGGCATGAAGGTAATTGACAATGGAAGAATACCAAGGAACATCGGGAGGACAACCGTCGATAAGCATAATGTTTTCTAGAGGAAAGTAAAGATCTATATCATCAGGATCATCTTTTTCCTCACTTAACATTCTAGAAACGTGATCAGCCACTACGTTTTCACTGCCCTTTTTGTCCTTAATTTGAACGTCAAACTCTTGTAGGGTCAATATCCAACGTAGTAGGCGCCGTTTGGCCTCTTTCTTAGTCATCAGATACCGCAAAGCAGCGTGATCAGTCCATACAATCACTTGCGCTCCTAACAAGTAACTACGAAACTTGTCCATAGCAAAAACTACGGCCAATAGTTCCTTTTCAGTAGTAGTATAGTTTACTTGAGAGGGGTTCAATGTGTGACTGGCGTAATAGATAGGCTGGAATTTCCCTTTGATCTTTTGTCCTAAGACAGCACCAACAGCATAGTTTGATGCGTCGCACATAAGCTCAAAGGGTAGGTTCCAGTCGGGCGATATAAGAATTGGAGCAGATATTAAACGATTTTTGAGCTCCTCAAACGCTTGCTTGCAGTTTTCATCAAAATTGAACTCAATGTCTTCCTTTAGTAGAGTAGACAGGGGCTTGGCTATCTTGGAGAAATCTTGAATGAATCTTCTGTAGAAGCCGACATGTCCAAGAAAGCCTCTCACTTCACGCACATTCTTAGGATAGCTCATCTTCTCGATAGCTTCCACCTTTGCCCTGTCAACTTCTATACCTTTGGCGGAGATTTTGTGGCCAAGAACTATTCCTTCATCAACCATGAAATGGCATTTTTCCCAATTGAGTACTAAGTTCTTTTCCACACATCTGGATAACACTTGATCAACATTGTTAAGGCAATCATCAAAAGACTGCCTGAAAACCGAAAAATCGTCCATAAAGATCTCCATGCACTTTTCTACGAGCCCGTCAAAGATAGCCAGCATACATCTTTGAAATGTAGCTGGGGCATTGCAAAGACCAAATGGCATTCGCCTGTAGGCGAATGTACCATAAGGGCAGGTAAAAGTGGTCTTTTCTTGGTCGAATTTGGATCAATGGGTATCGGAAGTATCCCGAATATCCATCTAAGAAGCGATAGAATGCGTGTACCGTTCGGTAAAAACGAGTTTTACAATTTATAACCGAAACACCCCAAGTATAAGGATCGTAGTATAGGGTGTTAACGGGTCGTCCTAAGGGAGTGGAATGTTTATCGGATTCAAATATAAATCTATATCAATTATGTCACAATTATCTATCTAAACTAAAGTGAAACTAACTAAAACCTAAACCTAAGAATTAAAACTAAAACAAGAGTAAAAACAAGCAAGAAAAATAAGAAAACGAAAGAAAGCCGGACGAGCGTTCACTTTGGTGAACGAGCGTCCGAAAACGGAATCTAACGGACGGGCGTACGCTATTGCGGACGAGCGTCCAACTACGAACTGAAACAGAAACGTGCAGAAAACTTGCAGGAAACTAGGGTTTATAAAACTAGAACTTAACTAAACTTAATCTAAACGATTTAATTAAAACAATTAAAGGAAAACACAGCAAGGCGACTAGATTCCACCTATCAACCAACAATCCCAACTAGATGGTGATTAAAAAGACATAGTTTTTAGTAGTGATTTATTCACGAATTCAATTAAATATCTTCAATCAAATTCTAGGGTTTCGTTTATCTTTTCAAATAAACTAAACATGCAATCAAAACGAAATCACGAGGTTGTTTCCAAACTCTTACTCAACTAATCATGCATAATCTCTTACAACACGAATAATTGCATCACTTGAACGAAATAAAACTTAAACCAATATATTTTCATACATAGATCCAAGCATATAGATATAGATAAATCGTTTCATCAAATCGTTAATTCCAACAAAACATGATCAATACAAAACAGCATCCAAAGTGATGAAAAACTATAAATTAAACTCACTAACATAAAGCATCGAACTCTCTAGTTGGTTGTGTTGTTGATAGGCTTCCTCCGTCGACTCACTTTGCAAGGCTTTTAGCCAACAATCATGTTGAAGATGATTGTTGGGTTGGAGAAGTTCATCTCTCGTGTAAAAAGGCTTGTGGCCGCGGCTTTTTGGTGTGAAAGTGCGATCTCAATTATGTGGTATGAATTAGGGTTGGGGCTGCCGCTTTATTTATAGGAATAAGAGGCGGTTAGGGTTAAGTCGGCACCGGACGCTCGTCCGCTTATATGGACGCCCGTCCATGATGCCTTAGACGCTATCAAGACGCTCATCCAGATTCCGTCCAAACTCTCTGTTCAACTTTTCTTCTCTAGACGCTCGTCCGAATTACAAGACGCCCGTCCATATTGGACGCCGCATGGACGCTCGTCGGATTGATGCGAACGGATTCCTTGATATTTCCATCTTTATCTTGATTGATTTCTTCAAGCCAATTCCGACTCTATCTTGAATAATTCGACTTGAGCTTCATTTATCCTCTTTATGCACTCGAAAATCAACACCTACATGATAAATAAACAATGCAAAAATGTAATAAAATCCAAATAATAATAATTCCATTAAATCAACACTTAAAATCATCAATTTTGCATACAACCCTCTTAAAATCATCTTTATTAAATAATTACACTTAAACCCTTAATTCTCATGTAAATTACGCAAATGTGGGGAAAATAATAATGAAATAAACCCTTAATAATCATATAAATATGGCCTTAACAACTCCCCCACACTTAACTTTTTGTACGTCCTCGGACAAAACAATCAAAACTATAGCTCAACTTTATAAATAATCCACATAGGTCTCTAACTCACGTAACAAAAGATACAACAACTATAGCAAATGATACCAACACAGAGATAGATTCGGTGTAAGTGTGACAAGCCATTCTCAATCTAGCAAGCCTTTCAAAGAATTATCCTCTCAAAAATTCCAATGACTATCCTAGGTACAGACAATAACAGCTCCACTCAAAGCCTTCCCACGCACTCAGTAGGATAATCCCTACAGCATATCATGCGGTTCTACTGGGTATAAGATCCATGATAACAAAGACTTCACTTTATTTTTATCCATCATTTCCAAAATGTTCAAATTTGACGCATATCAGAATGAGCTTTTACCCATCATAGTAGAATAGGATGTTTCGTGATAACACCCTACCTTACTCAAATCATAAGGTAGCTTCTCCTGACTGTCATGAGCTTTTGGTCATCATAGTGGTATAGGACATTTCGAGATAATGCCCTACCTCACTCCAATCATAAACCACTTCCGACAAACGTATTTATTAATAATTGCTCACTCACTTTATTCATTCACTTTTCACGGTCATAAGTTACATCTCACTTATCACATTCAAACTTTATGATATTCACAGTACACGGTCTAACTAAGGTGTAACTATACTGACCTTCCTAAGATAAATCACTAAAACAATGAAAGGATATAGTTCAAAAGTCATGCTTAAAAATCAAAGGCTTTCGTGAGTGAAAAACGAAACTATCTCCATAAAAGTAAAGACATGCTATAATTATCTCACTAAGTCACATACTATCATCGTTAGAAAACTACAACTAGCAAGCATTTAGTTCCAATTATATGCTCGAGACTCACAAAAATTTTAAATTCCGCAGAAATTTAACATTCACTCATATTTCAAAGGATATAGCATAAAAACATACCCAATTTACCCAAAAACTTGTTCGGTAAAAACGAGTTTTACAATTTATAACCGAAACACCCCAAGTATAAGGATCGTAGTATAGGGTGTTAACGGGTCGTCCTAAGGGAGTGGAATGTTTATCGGATTCAAATATAAATCTATATCAATTATGTCACAATTATCTATCTAAACTAAAGCTGAAACTAACTAAAACCTAAACCTAAGAATTAAAACTAAAACAAGAGTAAAAACAAGCAAGAAAAATAAGAAAACGGAAAGCCAGACGAGCGTTCACTTTGGTGAACGAGCGTCTGAAAACGGAATCTAACGGACGGGCGTCTGCTATTGCGGACGAGCGTCCAACTACGAACTGAAACAGAAACGTGCAGAAAACTTGCAGGAAACTAGGGTTTATAAAACTAGAACTTAACTAAACTTAATCTAAACGATTTAATTAAAACAATTAAAGGAAAACACAAAGCAAGGCGACTAGATTCCACCTATCAACCAACAATCCCAACTAGATGGTGATTAAAAAGACATAGTTTTTAGTAGTGATTTATTCACGAATTCAATTAAATATCTTCAATCAAATTCTAGGGTTTCGTTTATCTTTTCAAATAAACTAAACATGCAATCAAAACGAAATCACGAGGTTGTTTCCAAACTCTTACTCAACTAATCATGCATAATCTCTTATAACATGATTAATTGCATCACTTGAACGAAATAAAACTTAAACCAATATATTTTCATACATAGATCCAAGCATATAGATATAGATAAATCGTTTCATCAAATCGTTAATTCCAACAAAACATGATCAATACAAAACAGCATCCAAAGTGATGAAAAACTATAAATTAAACTCACTAACATAAAGCATCGAACTCTCCAGTTGGTTGTGCTGTTGATAGGCTTCCTCCGTCGACTCACTGCAAGGCTTTTAGCCAACAATCATGTTGAAGATGATTGTTGGGTTGGAGAAGTTCATCTCTCGTGTAAAAAGGCTTGTGGCCGCGGCTTTTTGGTGTGAAAGTGCGATCTCAATTATGTGGTATGAATTAGGGTTGGGGCTGCCGCTTTATTTATAGGAATAAGAGGCGGTTAGGGTTAAGTCGGCACCGGACGCTCGTCCGCTTATATGGACGCCCGTCCATGATGCCTTAGACGCTATCAAGACGCTCATCCGATTCCGTCCAAACTCTCTCGTTCAACTTTTCTTCTCTAGACGCTCGTCCGAATTACAAGACGCCCGTCCATATTGGACGCTGCATGGACGCTCGTCTGGATTGATGCAGAACGGATTCCTTGATATTTCCATCTTTATCTTGATTGATTTCTTCAAGCCAATTCCGACTCTATCTTGAATAATTCGACTTGAGCTTCATTTATCCTCTTTATGCACTCGAAAATCAACACCTACATGATAAATAAACAATGCAAAAATGTAATAAAATCCAAATAATAATAATTCCATTAAATCAACACTTAAAATCATCAATTTTGCATACAACCCTCTTAAAATCATCTTTATTAAATAATTACACTTAAACCCTTAATTCTCATGTAAATTACGCAAATGTGGGGAAAATAATAATGAAATAAACCCTTAATAATCATATAAATATGGCCTTAACAGCCATCCTGATGGCATCGTGTCTTGCTTGGTTGCTAGGTGATCCAAACATCGTAGTAAGTTTCTGCATGATTTCTCGTGAAGTCTCAAACTCTCCAATTTGGGTCCTAATAACCTCCGACACTGCCGCCAGGATGATCCCACGAGCCCGGTTATCTGACTCGATCCAGCGATTACGCTGCTCGATCTCAGCTTTTCCGGGTTTTTGAATCGCCACCGTAGGGCATTCAGAAGTGAGTACATATTGCACATTCTCGTATGTGAGTACCACGTTTAGATTACTCTTCCATTTCTTAAAGTTGTTTCCCGATAATTTTTCAGACAGTGAAGCAGAAATTTGAGCAGACATTTTTGCTGAAAATAAAATGTCATATATTAATTCAAGTTTAACACTACAATATAAGTTTATTTTAGGAATTGTAAACTAAAATTAAGTCTACTCTACCATTCCAAGGTTTTAACCTCGCATCTCAGTGCCGCCGTAGGGTAGGTCAAAGATATGACAGTTAAATCGAGACAATCTCATCAATGAATAACTTGTGAGAATCGAACATCCCACGAGAATAGAACATCCCTTTATTCATTGACTACCTTCCTTTTTTAGCCTAGATATTATCAAGAATACCCTTGATGAGTGTGACCTACTATATCGAATCTCTTAGGTACGCCCCAGTGTGCCGTCGTAGGATAGGTCAGTGACCCGACGAGTACCCGGAAATCCTATCCTTTCGGAGACCAAGCCATGAATGTTGATAGGGGTGAACACCATCCGTAGGGGGACGAAATCAAAGCGCCGCAAGGCGTCACCCTTCTCTCACTTACTTGTATCTATAGTAGAGGCCGTGGGGTTGGCTGTCGCCTCCCCCGCTCCCACTCAATATTTTGGAAGTGGTGGTTGTTGGGGAGATTTTGCATCATAAGAACAAAAGAAAATTTATAAAACCTATACTACCATGCAAAACTACCTCCTAACCGGCCGAATACCGGGTAGTTGCTAGTAAAGTTGGATAAGTACGGGTATCGATCCTCAGGGAAAAGGGATGTTGAATCTAATCTAATTAATTCTTCTTTATTAACTAAACCTAAACCTAAACTAGAACGGAAAAATAATGGACGGAGGATTGTTAATCCAAAGCCGGGAAATATAGTTGCGGACAAAATAAATAAAACTACATCTACGAAAACGAAAAACTAACTATCAACCGACCAACCATAAACAAACCATGATCAACCTATTTCCAACAACCATCACCCCACCGAAGGAAATAAGATAGACAAATATTTATTCACAAGTTATCTCGGATTATTATCTTATCTAAAGAAGCGTTTCCTCTTCCGATTTATCACGCCATTAATTAGTTTACCTTCCGGTCTTAACTAATATCGATACGAATCAAAGATATGGATTAAATCCTAATCTAACAACATTATCCCTCAACTTCCGTTTGTTGGAATAATAATTGTCAATCTCTCTCACGGCAATCTAACGAATCTATCAACTTCCGTTATCTAAATTCGATTAACATAAACCATACAAAACATGAAAGAGAACAAGAACAACGCAATGAAATAAACACATGAAAAATCTCATCTTTCCGGTAACGGTGACATCCCTCAACTTCAATCTAAGATAATCTTGCATCGAATTAATTAAATTGTGGTTCTCTCGTAAACCTAGATATTTAACCTACGAACTTCCGTTATGTATAGATTAAAAATCTAATCTTTCCTATGGTGATCTAAACTACACCGACTTCCGTCATGCGGTAGCATCAACAAGCAATAATCTTCCGATATGAATTGCACGATAACAATTAATCATAGGAAACGAAACAATTATAATTAAAACTTACAAAATCATCCATGAACTGAAATTAAAGTGCTGCAGAAATAGGTCTCCATGGCTGCTCCATGGATGAAAGCTCCAAGCTTTCATCATAATTCGAACAAGAAAAGAAAACGAAACGAAAAATAAAACCTAATCTAACCCCGATCACCCGAACACAAGGCTCGGGTGACCGGCCTTGGAAACCTCGAGAAAATAAGGTGTTCTTGCGGTTTTGTGTGTAAAATTTGATATGGTCTGATATTACGGTTGAAAAGCTCTTTGCTATTTATAGAAAATCAGAGGCGGTTGCTACAGTAACGGTGCCGGACGCTGGTTTGAGAATGGACTCAAACTTCTAAAATTCATATCTTGAGTTGTAGACCTCCAAAAATTATGATCCGAATGTCATAAAAAAGCTCTCGGAAAACTCTACAACTTCCATTAAGGACTCTTCTTCAGAAAACGCATTTTTGACTAGCCCGTCGTATTACGAGTCGTTTTCGGGATTTTCCCAAGCTTTATTTCATCTTCATCCTCTTGTATCTCTTTCTTTCCACTTTAATCTTCAATCAAACATCATTTAGACCTCTTTCATTCCACATTTGTGCACCTAAAAGATGACAAAACCGAGCAAAACGTAAAACCATACAAAATAGATAATAAAACCACGATATTTACTCGATTTTGCATTTTAACTATTCAAAACGTCATTTGCTCAATTAATCGATTATAAGCTCGAATTCTATGAAAAACATCCATATATGGGGAATATTGATATAAAATATATCCTTATAAAACACTACAAATTGACCCTGAACAACACCCCCACACTTATCTTTTGCTCGTCCCGAGCAAAACAAAACATAACCAAGCTCGAGACAAATAAACATCCATACAAATATGAAGTATATTCAATAACTTAGAAGTTCACCCATGTAGTGTGTGCATAGCCATAATAAACTTCCACTAAGTTCCACAATTTGAAAGTTATTCAAACCAAAACTAGCCCGGTTTCCCATCTAAGTTAGAAATATTCAAAAATTATAACGAGGCACTTTACAAAACATACATATCCCAAAAAGAAATAGTAGAGAATATCTAAAACATTTCGACGGACTCGGAGGATAATCCCTACAACATATCCTTCGGTTTATACTTGGGTATAAGGTTAACGATAACTAAGTCCTTACTTATTCATAATAATATATTTCAATATTTTCACTTTTTTCACACTTTTCTAACACACATCAGAATAAGCTTTTGCCCTCATAGCAGAATAGGACATTTCAAGATAATCCTACTCCAATCATAAGGCAGCTATAAACTGACTGTCGTGAGCTTTTGGTCATCATAGTGGAATAGGACATACGTGGTACACCCTACCTCACCCAAATCATAAACCAGCTTCCGACATACACATTTTCAACTTTATTCTTTTGTATTATTCTTGCATTTTTCATAGAACAATAGTTACGTTTTACTTATCACATTCAAACTTACAGATATTCACAGTATGTCATACTTTAATCCTAGAATACAAACTACTAAACTTTTCAAGAATTGTACATAAGCAAAGAAACATGCTATAATCATCAAAAATCTCCAACTAAAATGGGGTAGGCTTTCAACATTTAGCTCATCATTTACTATGGCATGTGAAAAAGAGTGTCGGGTGAAACAACTAAAATTACTAAATATACGAAATATAGCAAAAATGATATAAACTCAAGCAAAGATATGCCTTTGTCTACTCGGGATATAACAAAAAATTTGAAAATTAAGCACTTTTCATAGAAATACTAAAAATATGAGCAAACGAAAGTAGACACATAAATCATCTATCCCTTCCCCCACACTTAGATTGCAACTTGTCCTCAAGTTATACGAAATAATAAATTAGAGAACTTAGGCGATTGGATGCGGCAATTACGGAGGAACCAACAAGAACCGGGATTGCTTGCATAGCTCGATGAGCGTGGAGCATCACAGGACAACTGAATACATCTTTAAAGTGCACAATAGCTATAGAAAGTATCCTGCAGACTTGATTAGTGCAAAAAGAGTCTACGGGGAAAAAGAAAAGATTACATATATAAAGCACATGAAGAAAAGGATCATAGAGATTTTTCAACTTAAGCTCAACTAAAGATTGAATACTATACATGAAATACTACAAAGTCGTAGGCTAGGTGCAACTATATGAAAATATACTACAATGCAATCTACATGATATGCAATCCTAAAAATAAAATAAATAAAAAAAAATTCGACAGGCTCAGGCTGAGCAAGTTGACCCCTGACAACTCTACAGTGACTACGGCCCATGCAGAAACAAAATAAAAACGAGGTAGTATTACGGAAACCGACAGTTAACTACGCTCAAGAAAAATAAAAGAAAAATAGAAAAACAATGCAACTAGATGACATGCAACTAAATGATATGCATCTGAATGATATGCAAAAATAAAAGAAAATAAAAGAAAGAAAACTAGCCCACTCATTTGCAACATGACATATATAAAATAAACGTCTACCAAATAATGACAGGTTACGATAAACGACAGTCCTGTTCATTACATGCAGTGTAGACGCGCTTTAAGACTCGTCAAAAGTGATAGCATTATGGAAACCAACAGTTAGCTATACTAAACAGATATGACTCATATGGACCGGACGTAGCATACGGAAAACCGACGAGTAGCTACCCATATGAGTTACGAAAAAAAAACAAGAAAGCACATAGGTCTCAAAGCTCACAAGATTCATCACGGCGGTACGTAGCATACGGAAACCGACATTAGCTACTAAATAACAATAAGACCGAGTTATAGCGTACGAGAACCGACGGTAACTATAACTTGCATAGATGAATCATGTATAAGGAATAAGATCATTTACTTAGCATGAATTCATAGATGGAAAGGTATAACATTCATATTCGGGACATCTATGTAAAAAATAAATAGGCCACGAGATGCTCGAATGTAAGCAATCCATACTAAATAAAAGCATTAGGAATGAGATCAAGAAAAACCTGGACTGCGGGCGGCGTTCGGCACAACGAACGGGCGTTCACCTCAAAATACGGCTTTGGATGAGCGTTCGGCAAAACAAACGCTCGTTTGACTTGAAAACCAACCGGACGGACGTTCGAAAGCATAGACGCTCGTCGGTCCTTTAAACCGAACGAGTCGAAAATATTTGAACGGACGAGCGTCCAATACTTTCAAACGCTCGTTTACTGCAGCTAAAGAATCGGGACGGGCGTTCACTAACTTGAACGCTCGTCCATACAACGAATACACGGCGAGAGAGCGAGAAAACGCGGACAAACCCTAAAAACTTAAAACACATATTAACACGGATCACGGCGACCACTTTCAATTAAAGCACAAAGAGGTTAGATCGAAAAAACACATAAACACATACTTCACGTTTAAACAAATCGAGTAAAAAACTTTTGCACATTCTTAACCTTATGGTCATCGAAACACGGCAAAATAAAAACTCTCGATTTGGTAAACGCTACTTTTATTAAAACGAAAAATAAACGTAACAAAATCGAGAAATAACAAGATCAGATTCAACATGACACCTATTCCCCGGCAACGGCGCCACTTTTGTTGGGGAGATTTTGCATCATAAGAACAAAAGAAAATTTATAAAACCTATACTACCATGCAAAACTACCTCCTAACCGGCCGAATACCGGGTAGTTGCTAGTAAAGTTGGATAAGTACGGGTATCGATCCTCAGGGAAAAGGGATGTTGAATCTAATCTAATTAATTCTTCTTTATTAACTAAACCTAAACCTAAACTAGAACGGAAAAATAACTGGACGGAGGATTGTTAATCCAAAGCCGGGAAATATAGTTGCGGACAAAATAAATAAAACTACATCTACGAAAACAGTAAAACTAACTATCAACTGACCAACCATAAACAAACCATGATCAACCTATTTCCAACAACCATCACCCCACCGAAGGAAATAAGATAGACAAATATTTATTCACAAGTTATCTCGGATTATTATCTTATCTAAAGAAGCGTTTCCTCTTCCGATTTATCACGCCATTAATTAGTTTACCTTCCGGTCTTAACTAATATCGATACGAATCAAAGATATGGATTAAATCCTAATCTAACAACATTATCCCTCAACTTCCGTTTGTTGGAATAATAATTGTCAATCTCTCTCACGGCAATCTAACGAATCTATCAACTTCCGTTATCTAAATTCGATTAAAATAAACCATACAAAACATGAAAGAGAACAAGAACAACGCAATGAAATAAACACATGAAAAATCTCATCTTTCCGGTAACGGTGACATCCCTCAACTTCAATCTAAGATAATCTTGCATTGAATTAATTAAATTGTGGTTCTCTCGTAAACCTAGATATTTAACCTACGAACTTCCGTTATGTATAGATTAAAAATCTAATCTTTCCTATGGTGATCTAAACTACACCGACTTCCGTCATGCGGTAGCATCAACAAGCAATAATCTTCCGATATGAATTGCACGATAACAATTAATCATAGGAAACGAAACAATTATAATTAAAACTTACAAAATCATCCATGAACTGAAATTAAAGTGCTGCAGAAACAGGTCTCCATGGCTGCTCCATGGATGAAAGCTCCAAGCTTTCATCATAATTCGAACAAGAAAAGAAAACGAAACGAAAAATAAAACCTAATCTAACCCCGATCACCCGAGCAAAAGGCTCGGGTGACCGGCCTTGAAGCCTCGGAAAATAAGGTGTTCTTGCGGCCGCCGTGTGTAAAATTCGATATGGTCGATATTAGGGTTGAAAAGCTGCTGCTATTTATAGAAAATCAGAGGCGGTTGCTACAGTAACGGTGCCGGACGCTGGTTTGAGAATGGACTCAAACTTCTAAAATTCATATCTTGAGTTGTAGACCTCCAAAAATTATGATCCGAATGTCATAAAAAAGCTCTCGGAAAACTCTACAACTTCCATTAAGGACTCTTCTTCAGAAAACGCCTTTTTGACTAGCCCGTCGTATTACGAGTCGTTTTCGGGATTTTCCCAAGCTTTATTTCATCTTCATCCTCTTGTATCTCTTTCTTTCCACTTTAATCTTCAATCAAACATCATTTAGACCTCTTCCATTCCACATTTGTGCACCTAAAAGATGACAAAACCGAGCAAAACGTAAAACCATACAAAATAGATAATAAAACCACGATATTTACTCGATTTTGCATTTTAACTATTCAAAACGTCATTTGCTCAATTAATCGATTATAAGCTCGAATTCTACGAAAAACATCCATATATGGGGAATATTGATATAAAATATATCCTTATAAAACACTACAAATTGACCCTGAACAGTGGTGGGTTAACTAACCACGTCTTTTTGATGTTAACATAAAAGCACATCAAATCAAGGATTCCGAATGGTGTCGGTAACGTAGGTAAGCCTACCCGTCCTATTCGTTGGAACATATGTGACAGTAGGACGAAATCGGGTCAAGAGAGCCCCATTGAGATAAGAAGGAATCACCCCTCCGCTCGCCGGTGTAGCTTAGTCTTGCCGGACCCCCGTGCATACATCACACTATGAGGGTTAAGTCGGTCGAGCGAAGCTCAGTTGACCACCCAACCTATAGGCGAACCGTTTTTATCCAAGATTTATTGTTCTTTTACCATCATTCAATCTCGTAGACACTACGAATTGAAAACGTGATCTCGTTTGGGCTTTTAAGGCGGTTCACCGAGAACACACACCGAAAAGGCTTAACGATTTCATAACGCGTCCTCGGATCTTTAATTAGTTACTAAATTAATTAATTACCACGTATTAATTAAATTTCAACTAATTACGCGAGTTTGTATACATGCCTATTTTAATTACCAAAATTAAAATTCTACATGTATGCAGGGAGTGGATTTATGATATGATGCATGTCATCGCAATTTCGATTTTATATATATTTTATGATCAAACACATAAAAAATAAATTGCGGAAAATTTAAACACCGAGATGGATCGTTGGTACCCCCGTATCTAATCTATCCTAGGAAAGCAGTAAATTACAACTTGTTGTCTTCGTGTCTTCGATGTTTGAGCCTTGAACCACGAACCGCGAACCCGAAAGGAGAAGGGGCCTTTATTTTATAAAATAAAATAAATAAATAAAAAATTCGAATTTATTTAATTTTTTTAA
Organism: Gentiana straminea; assembly: GCA_036785695.1. Lineage (NCBI taxonomy): Eukaryota > Viridiplantae > Streptophyta > Magnoliopsida > Gentianales > Gentianaceae > Gentiana > Gentiana straminea. The sequence goes on along the minus strand of JAVUPR010000448.1, from coordinate 1,315,879 downwards.
ATCCTGCTGTATTTTTATTCCAGAAAAATGATAATTTTTTTTTAATTTTTTTTTTTAAAATTGCCGATTTTAAAAAAAATTAGGGTTTGAAAAAAAAATCAAACCCTAGCCGTGTGGTACAAAAAAAATAACAAAAAATTTTCCTCCCCGACTCCTATTCATACCTCGAGTTCCGTCTTCATCTCGTGTTCATCATCGTTCTTCGTCATTTTTCCGGAATTACAAAAAAAAAAAAAAAAAAACAATAGCCGAAAAAAAGGAAAAAAAACAACAAGTTTTACATCAATCCTATTCTCAAACGATCTAAATCGAGAGAGCTTACAATAGATCTAACGAGTAAACAGTACCAACCCCAATCCATCTCTTCAAACAACAACAATCGCAACATAAAAAAAATATGCAAATATTCGGCCCCTATATAAAAATAATTGGGACACAAAAACTACATGTTATCCACTTCTAGATCTAATATTTTATACGTATAAATATAGATCACCAGGCCTCTAATACCACTGTTAGTAATATCATCCGCAACGGAAGCGATTTAAGGATCTAGATCTATAAATTAATTACACGTAATAAAATAACTAGATCTACTCTACAAGGGGGTTGTAGATCATACCTCTTGGATCTCAAAATCCAAGTAGAAGAACCGCAAACAAAAGATGGTGTGAAGAGCACCACGATCTTCCGCACGTGTGATCCAAGCAACTCCCGGTGGAAGGAAATCCTCGTCTCGAATCCTTCCGATATGCTATCCGGAAAACCTCCAAGATTTTCCCTCTCTCACCCTTGGCCGAAAATTTTCCTTCTTCTCTCTAAGAAATAGAAGTCGAAATTTGTGTTGTGTTTTAGGCTTGGGAGAACTCTCTTTATATAGGAGAGTAATCCTTGTCCTCCAAGGATTTTTATTTTGCAAATAAATAAATTCAATAAATAAAAGATAATCCCAAAATATTCTAGAACAAATCTAGAATAATAATTATCTTTATTTTTTACCATAAATATTTATCCAATAAATATTTTGTGCACATGTCTTATTAATCACAAGAAAACTAATTTCTTGCTCCATAATACACCTTTGGCCGAAAATTATTGTGACTAATTTACTCCTTGTGACCTAGTCACAATAATTTTCGGCCATACACACTAAATTGGGCCAAGATTATGAAAAATGTCTTTTTCACATATTTAATTATATAGCCCAACTAATTTAATAGTCCACTAAACAATTAATTCACATATCGTTTTAATTAAATTCTAATAAGAACTAAATCAATATTATTAGGATTCGACGTCCGAGAATAGCTATGCTATATTGGAAGCACGTCGAGAACCATGGACTAATAATCAGCGGCTCCGATAAATCAAATAAATAATTATCTTACGAACAGAATAATTATATTCGATAAATCAATCACAGGAATATGCCACCATAATCCCGTCACTGCACTCCTCCGATTATGAGATTATATTTATCTCCTCACGAGTATGATAATAAGCGTCCACTGATATAATCATTACATATGGATTAATCCTCCAAAGACTGTTCATTCTAAATCGGGATGTTACCGTTAACCCTTTTTAGAACCTCTTATCCTTATTTACCATTAACCCCATAGTGATCAATTAATTCATACAACTCACTGGTAGCTAATCAGGGTAATATGAACTTGTACGATCGATCAGTTTTAGGATTAACAAATAAGGGAACTGTCTATCTACTTCCATAAATGGAAGGAATGGATTCCGTATATGTGATAACACAGACTACTCACTCAATCCAGTATAATGCCAAGATGGGGTAATTCAGATCACAGACTCAGTGTAATCCTTAACCGTCAAGTCAAACCTCATACGATTCAAGCGGTTGATCGTGATCACCTCGGGATTAAGATATATCCATAAATATGATCATCGATTGATTCGATAAGACTTCTCGATTACGGAATTATATCGTGAACTCTAATCAAATCGGTCCGGCCACGTATGATATATCTATAATATATAAATGCCCCACTAGGTTCTCTTAACCGAAAGTCCGGATAAGACAATCACACCTATTGTGTTACGGGCGCATTAATAGCATGTTAAAGGAGAGACCCGATACTCTCGATTAACTTCACTACGGGCTAATTGTATTTTAAGTACATCTTCACTAACACAATCCTCCCGTGTATATCCCATACACTGAGTTAAGTGATTACATAAACGATATACTTTAGGTTTTTCTGTAGTGTAAATACTATTGTCACATCGGTGAATATGAGAATAATAAATATGAATAATAATATCATTTCATTTATTAAATAAAACAATTACAAAATTGTCTTTCGAGCATTACACCTAACAGATCTGCCCTCAACTGAGTATCCAGATTTCATTTTATAAGCTTTGAATATTCAGCAAGTCTAGACACAACTGAAACTTTCTCTGTTGAACTGATTTAGTGAACACATAAGCAGGATTCTGCTTGGTGCTCATCTTTTTCACTACAACCCTCTTCTCATTTCTCAGAATATGATACCTCACATCAATATGATTGGTTCTCTAATGATGAACCTGATCCGTAGCTAGAAAAATTGCACTCAAACTGTCACAATAAATCTCAGCTTGATCTTGATGTAGCCACAAATCAGTGACTAGACCCTTCAACCAGATACCCTCCTTAGTTGCTTCAGTAAGAGCCATATATTCAGCCTTAGTAGTTTATAAAGCAACTATGTCCTGAAGAGTTTCTTTCGCGCTGGCAACTGAATTCCCCATTGTCAAATCATAACCATTCATTGATTTTATGCTGTCCACATCACCTACATAATCAGCATCACAGTATCCTGTGACTAGTTCTTGAGCATCGCCTCCATAAATGAGACCAACATCAGTTGTACCCCTAAGGTACCTAAATATTCTTTTCACAGCTTTCCAATGTTCCTTTCCAGGTTGAGCCATAACCTGCTGACAACACTGCCTGATCCAGATCAGGCCTAGTGCACACCATGGCATACATCAGACTTCCAACTGCACAAGCATATGGAACTCTTTAAATGTACTCATTCTCCTCTGCTGATTATGAAGCAAAAAACTGACAAATGAACATTTGATGCCATAGGAGTATCTATTGGCTTTGCAGCATACATGCCAAATCTGGGCAAATACTTATGTATATAGCCCTGCTGAGATAAAAACAGTTTCTTCTGACTTCTATCACTCCACATCTCCATCCCAAAATTTTCTTGGCTGCACCCAAATCTTTCGTTTCAAACTTAGCACCGAGAAGGTCTTTCAGATTACGAACATTAGACTTCTTTCTTGCTGCTATAAGCATGTCATCCACATATAACACAATATAGATGTATGATCCATCTTTCTACTGACTATTGTAAACACAGCAATCATAAGGATTTCTACTATAACCAAGTTGGATCATATAACTGTCAAACCTTTTATACCACTATCTAGGAGCCTGCTTCAGTCCATACCTGAACTTCTTTAACTTACACACAAAATCTTCCTTGCCAGGAACTTTGAATCCCTCTGGCTGAGTCATGTATATCTCTTTATCTACATCATCATGTAGAAAAGTTGTCTTCACATCTAACCGCTCATGTTCAAGATCATGATGTGACACCATTTGCTAGTAACACTCTAATTGAAGTGTGTCTGACTACTGGTGAGAAAATCTCATCAAAGTCTATGCCTTATTTCTGACTGAACCCTATTGCAACCAAACGTGCCTTATACTTAGCTCATTTTGCCTCAGTAATTCCTTCATTCTTTTTGAAGATCCACTTGCAAGTAACAACTCTCATATCAGATGGATGTTTAACTAAATCCCAAGTATGATTCTTCAGTAATGACTCCATTTCATCTCCCATGGCAGCAAGCCATTGAGATGCTTCAGAACATGTCACTGCTTCCCTGTAAGTAGAAGGTTCAAAACCATCCACTTCTTCTGCAACTTGAAGTGCCTATCCAACCATATCATCAAACACATACCTCTTGGGAGGTACCCCAACATTGGTTCTTTTAGCTCTGCTGACAACTATACTTTGCTGACCCATGTTTTCAGTTTGACGCTCAACTGACATTTGCTCAGCAGACTAGCTTGGATTCAGTTCTAGTTCAGTAACCAGATCAGATGAAAACTGACTTGAATCAGCTGAGTGTTGCATCTCATCTGCCTCCACCTGATGCTCCACTTTAATGTCAGTTTTCTCAATTTCAGCACTAGTTTCAGACTCAGTTGTCCATCTCACTGATGAACTGAGCATAGAATTTTCATCAAAAACTGCATCTCTGTTGAGGATAACTCTGTTTTCTGCTGATGACCAAATTCTATAACCCTTTACTCCATCACCATACCCCACAAACACTCCTTTCTTGACTCTTAATTCCATCTTCCCTTCATTCATATGATAGTAAACCGTGCTTCCGAAAACTCTTAGAACTGAATAGTCAGCAGACTTGCCTGACCACATCTCAACTGGTGTTTTGAGATTGAACCCTGTGTGAGGACTCCTATTGATTAAGTAGCAAAATGTTCTTACAGCCTCTGCCCAAAAATCTCATTGACAAACCAGCATTAAAGAGCATGCATCTTTTTCTCTCCAGAAGAGTTTGATTTAGCCTTTCAGCTACCCCATTCTGCTGAAGAGTATTCCTGACTGTATGATGTCTGGCAATGCCCTCATTTCTGCAAAACTCATCAAACTCAGTCCAGAAGAATTCCAGACCATTATATGTATGAAGGCTCTTGATCTTCTTCCCCAACTGATTTTCAACTAGAGCCTTCCATTGCATGAAGTTCTTGAATGCCTCACTTTGGTGTTTCATCATCACCACCCAAGTCGTCCTTGAATAGTCATCTATGAATGACACAAAATATTTGTGACTCATGAAGTTTGTAGAATTACAAACAAATAAAAACAAAATGCAGAATTTTAGTGATTCAAGTAAAAGTTACAAAGTTACAATGTATGTTCAATGTGGCTGATCATGGGGTATTTATAACATCATACACCTCATTATCAGTTACAAGTAAGTGTCACGGATTTTATCTAACAAAACAAACAAGTAATAAAATTTATAAATCCGATATACCTCAAGTGCAAGGATCGTAGTAAAGAGGTTAATACCGGAGTCGATCTAAGGGAATCGAGGTTGTTTAATCTAGTTCTTATTAATTCTTCTAAAATTGTCACTACTATTTATTACTAAACCTAAACTAAAACGGAAAAGTAAAGCGGACGAGAGGATTGTCGGTCCAAAGCCGGGGAAGGAAAGTTACGAACTTAACTAATGAAAATAAAATCTATTCTAAAAACTAAAACGAAAATAAAATTCTAACTAAGCAACGAAGAACAAGGCATAAAGGTTTTCAATTAATTCAACGACGAACAAGCTATGATCCACCTATCTCACAACTCTGAATTTCTACCCTAGATCGTTTAGTAAAGATTTAATAAAGGTTGTGGTTCACCTATCAAAGGTATGAACTTCTACTCTCGTAGATAATTCGCCTATCAGTCTTCTATCTCTCGATCTTAAAGATTGACGCTATCAAAACAAGGTGTAAGATTTGTTCAATCTAACAACCTAGAAATCTAACCTAGCAACTCTCGTTATTTTTAGGTTAAAAGTCCAAACTTTATTATGGTGATCTAAGTCTAACAACGATTTTCATCAACGTTAAACATCAAATAGCAACCATCTCTCGATATAAATTGCATAGCAAAATAAACACATAATAAAGAAACAAACTTTATAAAAACTCACAAAAACGTCCAAGATTCGAAATCAAAACGCTGCACGATCGGCTTCACAAGCTTGTTCAATTCGACTAGCCTCTATTCATCGTTGATATGCAAATCATATAAATAAAAAGAAGATAAAAAGATGTTTATGATGGTGGGAAAACGCAGCTAGGGCGCCCCCAAGGGGCCTGGGGCGGCCAGGGATCGAATTGTGGTGTTTAGGGTTGAAAATAACGCGTCCTTATATAGATTTTTAGGTCGGTTTCGCTGATGCGGTGCCGTGGACGCCCGTCCATAGGGTCTGGACGCCTGTCCGGGTTTAAATGAGTTCGGGCCGGCTCAAATTCATCTTCAAACGCACGTCCTTCTTTATTTTGAACGCTCGTCCACTGATTTTGATCCAATCCTGTCCAACTTAACATCATATGGACGCTAGTTCAATCATGCCAGACGCCAGTTCACTCTAGCTCACCCTGGACGCCAGTTTGATGAATCTGGACGCCAGTCCAGCCTGATTTTGCCTCCAATGTGATTGAATTCTTGAATCAACTCCTTCTTCATCCTTTCTTTCATATAGAACCTCAATGAAAACATCTTTTAAACCTTTTTAACATCCACATTGTGTATCTACAAGATAATAAAAACATCGCAAAATGTAGTATCATTCAAATCAACATAAAATCATCAATAAAACACATAAATTAACCAATTTTGCGAATAAACCGTTTAAAATCTCATTTGCTCAATAAATCAATTAAACACTTAATTTCTATGCGAATTTATACGAGTATGGAGAGAATTGCTACAAAATATAACGATATAAATCATATAAAATCACCCTTAACAACTCCCCCACACTTAGCTTTTGCTCGTCCCGAGCAAAACAAAACAAGAAAACCATGGACTTACTTGAACATTGACCCACATAAAATCCCATATTTCAAATCACAACTGGTCGACTAGCATCAAAAACATACACCCCAATGAAATAAACGATTACTCGACTGTGTAATGTGTGCAAAGCCTTCTTCAACTTCCACCGATTCCACACTTGACAATTAAAATCAAGCTAACCGACCAATTCCCACTAAAGACAGATAATGAATCACCCTGGCCATACATACGCCTACAAAACTACTCACGTCATGACTAGAGTAATACATGTGTTTTCGAAATCTTTTCAGTTGTACCCAGAGGATATTCCCTACAACATATACCTCAGCCTATACTGGGGATAAGGTAGGCGATAACTAAGTCTTTCACTTATTCATACCATATTCCTTAAGTAAGTTGATTTAATTTATCCTTCACATTTAAAACACACATCAGAATGAGCTCTTGCCCGTCATAGCAGAATAGGACATTCGGGATATGCCCTACCTTACTCAAATCATAAGGCAGCTTTTTCTGATTGTCGTGAGCTTTTGGTCATCATAGTGGTATAGGACATACGTGGTATACCCTATCTCACTCCAATCATCGACCAGCTTCCGACACACCCTATTAATTCACTTTTTTGAACTTTTTTTTTTAAAACAACTTTTTAAAGCACAATAATCACGCTTCACTTATCACATTCAGGCTTCGGTATATTCACGATACTTCCTACTTCAATTCCAACTACGCACATATTACAATTTCCATGACATTAGCACTAAGCGAACGGTCTGATAACCAGAATCAAACATCATCGGTTTAAATGGGTACAGTTTCCTAAGTTCAGCTCGTCATCGAAGAGGCTTACGTGAAAATAATTCGAGTAAAGGCTTATTAATCAAAGGTCTATGCTAAAATACTAGTCAACTCAGCACAAGTATGGGAATATAACAAGTAAGTAAACCAAAATAAAGTCATGCTCGGGACGATTTGAAAAATTTTAAAAATTTTCAACTTCTCACGAAAGATACAAAAGATAAGTATAATAATTAAGCACATGTGTAGATACCACTAATCCCTCCCGCACACTTAAATAACAACATGTCCTCATGTTGTGCAGAATAAGAAAAACTTAGCTGATTTGTCGTTCGAATGTGGCAGTTCTGGAAATGGTCGCGATCCAGATCCGGAAATGCGTGAAGAAATCAGTAGACTGTGGACCATCCACCGGAAAACTGGCTTCATCTAAAAGCTCACAAGTGCTATCGCGAATATCCTTCACACTTGAAAAACGACACAAAACGGACCTCGGGAGTAGGGGCACAAAAGATGATAGACAAGGCATTATCATGGAACAAAGCATAAGCAATGCAAAAATTGACAAAAACCGAATCTATGTGAAAAGTAGTGCACAAATGTAACATCGGCAGGAAGGAAGGAATCACATTGATTTTCCAAATTCAGCTCATGCAAGTTACCTGGCCACAAAAACCCGACACCATAACCCAAGACGACACAAAACAAAACTAGCCCCCCTTATTCAACAAAAAAAACAAAATAATCCAAAATAATAATAAGAAAAACTATTCTTATTATTGGGTTGCCTCCCAACAAGCGCCTTTCTTTAGTGTCTTTGGCTAGACACACTTTCTCCGCTATCCATTATCAAGGAGGACTAAACCAAAGAAGGGCCTCCCTCTGCTTTTTCCTCCACATATCAGGGATATTCGCACGGATTCTAAGATATAGCATTTGAATCCTATAATCATGCTGTCTTAAAAAGATATTAATCATTTTAGCTTTCAGGGAAGAAGTGTCAGTCAATAACTTATAGATCTCTTTATCGATGCTCATGACGAATCTAAGAGAATTATGGACTATTAAAGGTGCAACATCTATATACTAGGTATGATCAACATCAACATTGCTATTCAAGGACGGATAACTAACAGTATCAGATGACTTATGATCAAGAACAATAGCGTTACCTTCCTTTTCATCTTTTTCATGGCTCATTAATGTTGAATCTGGAATTATGGCACCATTGTCCTGTGAAGATGGTTCAGATTTCCATGTGGCTTCACTCTTGTGGATCTGGAGGCTTGAACCCTCAGCGGTCTTGGATAAATCATCACCAGAAACGTTCAGATCAAGACAATATGGGTTCTCTAAAGGATCACGGTTTACATCCCTACGACTCTCAACGTCGGCCTTCGCTCGGGACTCGCCATCATCTCGGGTTCCCTTTCATATTCAATAACTTGGCGATCATGTGCAACTAATTCTCCCGAAGTCGGTTCCTTGCTTCTAGCGGGATGCACCAGGTGTGCCATTTCTCCAGAAACTTCCCTTCTGCTCTCTATATATTTCTCTAACAAAGCTGCCATGTACGACTCGGGCTCTGAGTAAGGGAACACTTGTTGATAATTGCTTTCTTCTTGATCCCACGGAGAATAATGATAGTTACTCCTCTCACCATTGTATGTGGATGCATGGTTAGATTGAAGTGGATTCTCATAACTTGCATCATAATTGCTATTAGTATTCCATTGGTGGGGTGAATTACCTCCACTGCACTGAGCCTCATAATGGTTTCCACCACAATACGAACATCTCACTTGAATGTTATTAAATCCATGTCCATAAGAATTCTCATCAGTTGAGGGTATACGAGCATCGGATCCAAAGACAGATGAATCCATTAAATTGACACTTCTACTTTTGGGGGACCACTGAATTGAATGCCGGATCCTAAGTTCATGGCATTGTCCTCTTCTCTATCATAAGGAAGTGTGGGAGCTAGGTCAATGCCTAGGTCTTGAGCCATTTGCCTGAGCCGTCTCTCAAGATTCTTGAGTGTCCTGTTTTGCTCCTCCAATTTAGCTTCAAGATCGTCCGATTGAGAGGGGCCTTGATAGTTCTGAAAGTTCTGTGGGAAAGATTGGCTAGACTGACTTTGAAACATAGGGTCGGGACTGTTCTGATTGAACCATTGATTTTGATTGGAAAAATTGATATTTTGGTTCTGCCTGAAGTTCGGGTTTTGATAGAAATTCGGATTTTTAAAATTGAAACCCTGATTCTGAAAATTGCTTTGGCCAGAGAACTGATTATTGAATCTCTGATATTGCTGGCCACAGGAAGCATTTACTCCAGCGTTCTATCCATTCATGGGACAAAAACGAGCAGTGTGTCCCACGTTGTCACAATTCTTACATGTGACTAGATTGAAATTTCCCTGATTCTGGAAAGAATTGACTCGATACGCAGGAGGGGAAAGAAACTGACACTGGCCAACAACATGGCCAGGTCGACAACATCTTCCACAGAACAGCACTTGTGAGTTCTGTGGGAAAGACGGGGTCTGATTCATAGGATTAAGCGACATTTGAAGAGCTGCCATCTGCTGTTTCATCATGGCGTTCTGATCCTGCATAATCCCAGTTGATGACATTAATTTTTTTTATTTTTTTATTATTATTATTTTTATTTAGAAAAGAAACAGAAAAAGAAACGGAAACAGAAAAAGAAACCTACCTACGAAAAATTTAAAACAGAAAAACAGAAAACGAAAAAAAAGGGAGAAAAACGTGTTGAAATCTTCTGAGCCCAAAATGGAAGGGAAAGCAGTGGATTTTGACCTCAAAAACGGTGTCGAACGGCATCTGGCGGTTCGCCACGTCGTCGGCGTCGGAACGAGCTTTCCGAATTGGGGTCCTGCGCGCCAAACGGACACTCGAGCCGAAAGTTACGGCCAAAATACTAACGAGTGCTAAAACGATCCCTTTTATCCAAAAGTTTGATCGCTAAAAACGTGGAGTCAGATAATTCAACCTCAGATGTCCCCGAATCAATGTAGAAACTAGAAAGGATAGACACAAGAACCTATCTACGAAAAATTCGTAACAAAAACAGAAAAATTAATAATGACTAGACAACCGTACCGATTCCCCGGCAACGGCGCCAAAAACTTGTCACGGATTTTATCTAACAAAACAAACAAGTAATAAAATTTATAAATCCGATATACCTCAAGTGCAAGGATCGTAGTAAAGAGGTTAATACTGGAGTCGATCTCAGGGAATCGAGGTTGTTTAATCTAGTTCTTATTAATTCTTCTAAAATTGTCACTACTATTTATTACTAAACCTAAACTAAAACGGAAAGTAAACTGGACAGAGGATTGTCAGTCCAAAGCCAGGAAGGAAAGTTACGAACTTAACTAATGAAAATAAAATCTATTCTAAAAACTAAAACGAAAATAAAATTCTAACTAAGCAACGAAGAACAAGGCACAAAGGTTTTCAATTAATTCAACGACGAACAAGCTATGATCCACCTATCTCACAACTCTGAATTTCTACCCTAGATCGTTTAGTAAAGATTTAATAAAGGTTGTGGTTCACCTATCAAAGGTATGAACTTCTACTATCGTAGATAATTCGCCTATCAGTCTTCTATCTCTCGATCTTAAAGATTGACGCTATCAAAACAAGGTGTAAGATTTGTTCAATCTAGCAACCTAGAAATCTAACCTAGCAACTCTCGTTATTTTTAGGTTAAAAGTCCAAACTTTATTATGGTGATCTAAGTCTAACAACGATTTTCATCAACGTTAAACATCAAATAGCAACCATCTCTCGATATAAATTGCATAGCAAAATAAACACATAAAAGAAACAAACTTTATAAAAACTCACAAAAACATCCAAGATTCGAAATCAAAACGCTGCACAATCGGCTTCACAAGCTTGTTCAAATCGACTAGCCTCTATTCATCGTTGATATGCAAATCATATAAATAAAAAGAAGATAAAAAGATGTTTATGATGGTGGGAAAACGCAGCTAGGGCGCCCCCAAGGGGCCTGGGGCGGCCAGGGATCGAATTGTGGTGTTTAGGGTTGAAAATAACGCATCCTTATATAGATTTTTAGGTCGGTTTCGCTGAGGCGGTGCCGTGGACGCCCGTCCATAGGGTCTGGACGCCCGTCCGGGTTTAAATGAGTTCGGGCCGGCTCAAATTCATCTTCAAACGCACGTCCTTCTTTATTTTGAACGCTCGTCCACTGATTTTGATCCAATCCTGTCCAATTTAACATCATATGGACGCTAGTTCAATCATGCCAGACGCCAGTTCACTCTAGCTCACCCTGGACGCCAGTTTGATGAATCTGGACGCCAGTCCAGCCTGATTTTGCCTCCAATGTGATTGAATTCTTGAATCAACTCCTTCTTCATCCTTTCTTTCATATAGAACCTCAATGAAAACATCTTTTAAACCTCTTTAACATCCACATTGTGTATCTACAAGATAATAAAAACATCGCAAAATGTAGTATCATTCAAATCAACATAAAATCATCAATAAAACACATAAATTAACCAATTTTGCGAATAAACCGTTTAAAATCTCATTTGCTCAATAAATCAATTAAACACTTAATTTCTATGTGAATTTATACGAGTATGGAGAGAATTGCTACAAAATATAACGATATAAATCATATAAAATCACCCTTAACAGTAAGTTTCAAACGGTTATAACAAACTAACCGCTTTCTAGTTTACATCATATATACTGCAAGTGATCAGCAGGCTGCTGAGGTTTCCATACTATCGGTAGGCTGCTGATGTCTTCATATCATCAGCAGCTTGTGCACTCAGCATTCTTTTCAGTTTATATACTGTAACACCCCCTCAAGCTGAGAGTGGTACATGAACAGTTTGCACTCAGCATTCCTTTTAGCCACTTAAAGTCTGGAAGATCTTTAAAACTCCTAATTTATCTAGTAGATAAGAGAAAATAGGTGCATCCAAGGCCTTGGTGAGGATGTCAGCTATTTTTAATTTTTTATTGACTCGAAGATGTTTGATGAGTCCTAATTTGGCTTTGTCTCTTACAACATGGCAGTCAATTTCACTGTGTTTGGTTCATTCATGAATAATCTAATTCTTGTTTCTAGTATATCGATAAAAGTAAGTTCTTTTTCTAAAGTTTCAATTCTAGTTCGAAATTTGATGCTTGTATTATTACTTTGGGGGTTTTTAGGATAAAGAGAATGGGTGTAAAAAAGGGAAGTTTTAGTTAATGTCAACAAGAATCTTGAGGAATGTGCATTGCACTAGCATTGTCACAGAATAACACATCAGGCTACTGGATTGGTATTTGTAAATCCTGTAGTATATAGATAAGCCACTGGATTTCACAAAATGCATTTGCCATGGCCCTGTACTCAGCCTCTGATGAGCATCTAGCAATAGTTGTTTGTTTCTTTGCCTTCCAGGAGATTGGAGCATCTCCTAGGTGATAGGAAATCACTAGTTTAACGCAGCGGAGTTTAAAATTTGATTTCCTTTTCCAGACCGTTCTTCGTTTAATGCAATAAACACATTAAGTAGTTTGACGGAATATACCTCGATGATCTATAAGATCATCGCTTTGACCGTCAACGGAGAGTAGTACAGTGCGTAAGCCGTCCATGCGTCCGGCCTCTATCGATAATCTACCAGAACTCCTCGGCCGAATCCTCCTTGGATTGCTATTGGAAAACTCCGGTTGCTAGACCGGTCTTTTTCCTCCCTCACAAACTCTCTATTGGAAGCTCTCTATTTTACGTAAGAACTATTAGCTCTTGCAATTGTGATGTACAAAAGAGCTTGACACCCACCTCTTATTTATAGTCAAAAGTTGCGCCCCAATAGAGTGGAAAAGAAGAAAACATTTTTCCAATAAAATAAGGAAAATCTCCTAGATTGATTTATCTCATTTATTACAATATCTCATATTAAATAAAATATAAATATTGCCAATATCTTATATTGATTATATTTATCTTATTACCATAAATCTATTTTTCCAAAATCAATTAATATATAATATTAATATTATGGTAATCTTATTAATTAAAGTGCACAATCTAAGTGTATCTTGTACACTTCAATGTGGCGCCCCGTATTGCCAAATATTGGCTTCCGGAATATTCTTTAATTAATATAATTTATGTATAATTAATATATTGTATTTTATTTATTCATAATAAATAAATACCACCATATTAATTTACCACTATAACCTTTATAGTTTAGAGATAAACTTTCCTTATTTGGTTATAGTGCATTTTAATACGACTCGATGTTCATATGTGTGCGACCCGATAGGCTTCCGAATATGTTGACCGTAGACACAAAGTGCAAATTACAAAAATGCCCTTCATGCCTAACGATCACGGGATAGCGTCTAGCAACACACCGTGACCCCAATCATCGGAAGAGTCAAAATCAATGACTACTACCTTTCATATGAAGCAGTTACCGTGTAACTTACAATCCAATCGCTGCATAATATCCATACGATCGTATCTCTAGTGTCAATACATTAACGATCGTATCTTATAATCTAGATATCACGCTCTCTCGGAATAACATATTTACTCCCACTTTGCAAAGATTCTTGAGAACTAGACATTCCTTATAAGAAGGCCATTTCGGATATTCAATCCCAATCATAGGATACGCGATTCCCGGACGACCAATCATGTATACTCCGCATGCTTCAATATCACACCCAATCACTACTGTATGATCGCCCTGTGGCTAGGGGAAATCTCAATAGTGTCAAGCATGACAATCCACACCGTGATGCCATGAAGACTCTGGTCTAAAGGATAATTACACATCCGCCACATAGTGTGACACTTAATGTAAGTGGGTTAGTCTAACGTATGCATTCTCTAATACACGTCCACGTACAGTCCAAGTGTCTCTACACTTCGATAGACGAGATCTATCCCTACCTTCTATAAGATAGAAGACATCCAATACGTGCTAGTCTGATTATACTATCAATGTCCCGTTTGATAGTACATAAGACTAGAGACATTTAAGTACCAAACTTGTTAGAGTGATTAGAGACCTCATCAACCATAATCACTATCATGTTTTCTCTATCACAGTTTGACACCAGGGACGTTACTATATATATACAACAAATAATATGATGATAAACAATATATAATAACATAAGTGCTTTTATTAATCATAATAAAGTTATTACATGAACTAAACGGTATCGTAAATGACCCGACCCGGTCGGATCCGGTCCAACCTGGTTGGGTTTAGGACACCTATTCAACACTAGGAACATCATATAACCTCGATGCGATCTTCATGTTTCGGGACAACCAGCCCAATCACTATCTATAAAACCCTTAAGTGCAAGATTATTGTCTTGTGGGAATAAGATTCCTTGGCCGGGATTGGTTTTCAAGTACCTCGGCGGTCATAAGCGCCTTCATGTGATTTTCAGTTGGAGTGTCCAGAAATTGACTTAGTTGTTGTACTGCAAAGGCAATATCTGGTCTGGTAAAAGTGAGGTAAATCAATTTACCTACTAGAGATCTGTATACAGTGTTATCTTCTAAAAGAGGTGAATCACCATGTTGTATAGTCTGCTTGGACTCCATAGGTGTCTTAGCAGGTTTGGCTCCCGAAATTCATATTCTTCTAAGAGGATAAGTGTATATTTTCTTTGTGAAATGGATATGCCTTAGGGACATCTAGCAGCCTCAGTGCTTAGGAAATATCTCAATTTTCCAAGATCTTTGATTGTGAACTGCTGATGTAAAGTATCTTTGACATTCTGAATCAACTCTTAACTAGGGCTAGAAATTATAATGTCATCCACATATACCAATAGGGCAATAAATGACTGTCCTAAACCTTTTGTGAATAAGCTATGATCATGTTTGGATTTAATGAATCCTTGAGCCTCCAATGATTCAGTTATCTTGCAATTCCACTGTCTGCTGGCTTGTTTGAGACCATATAGTGACTTGGTAAGTTTGCAAACTTGGTTTGGTTTGGTTCTGCACATAACTGCATGTACACTTCTTCATGGAGATCTCCATGTAGAATGACAGTGTTGACATCCATTTGATGTAAATGCCAGTTGTTAGTTGCTCCTGCTGCAAGTAAGGTTCTGACTGTAGTAATCTTGACAACAGGGAAAAAGGTTTCTAGATAATCAATCACATATGTCTGAGTGTAGCCTTTAGCTACTAATCTTGCTTTGTATCTCTCTACTGATCCATCAGGATTATGTTTGATTCTGTATAACCATTTGCACCCTATGGGTTTCTTGCCTGGGGGTAGATCAACTATCTCCCAAGTGTGAGTCTTCTGTAAAGCTTCAAGTTCTTTGTTCATTGCCTCCTTCCATTCATCATGCTTGACAGCTTGATTGTAGGTCTTAGGCTCTTTGACTGCATCAATAGAATTAATGAATCTGGCATAGTCTGTGAGAGATTGTCCAGGCTCATTACTTCACTCAGCAGATGTGGAGTCTCTCGAACATTATGAGCACCTCCTTGATAAAAGGTTGGTGCTTTCATTGTTCTTGTGGACCTTCTCGGTTGTGTGGGTTCACGTGCCTAATTCTTGGTGTATGACTTTCATTGGATGTTTCGAATTTCTTGATCTCATTGCTGATTGGTCTGCTGACTCATTCAGCAGGTCATCAAAACTGTCCATTACTGGCAAAGGAACAGGCATGTCAGCAAGATATCTAGGCTTTTCCAACACCTGTTGAAAAAGAGGAAAATAAGTTTCATGGAATTGAGTATTTCTAGCAACAAAGATGTCTTTGTTGGTAATATCTAAGAGAATAGCACCCTTGGAGGTGGTTGAATTCCAAAGATAGACACAAGTCCTACATCTTGAGTCAAATTTGGTCCTATAATGCTTGAAGTGTGCATGAAAAAACTAAGCAACCAAAAACTTTGAACACGAGAATAGTACGGTTTGGTGCCATAAAGAACTTCATGTTGAGTGCTTTCCTTTAGCGATGGTGTAGGTGTGGCATTAATCAACTTTACGGCATGTAAAAGATAAAAACCCCAATATTCAATGGGTAGATTACTTTGGAACTTCAAACCTCTTGCAACCTTCGATGTTTTCTTTCAACAATACCATTTTGATAAGGTGTACTTACACGGGATGTCTATTGTATGATACCCTGCTGAGCATAAAAGTCAGTATGTTGAAACTTTTCTCCATTGTCAGATCTAATCACTTTAATAATTTTATGAAACTGAGTAAAAACATATTTAACAAAAGATTTAACAAGGTCAAAAGTTTCAAATTTATGCCTAATAAGAAAAACCCAAGTAAATCTAGAAAAATCATCTACAACAGTAAGAAAATATTATTGTCCACTCACAGTGTACTGTCTTAGAGGACCCCAAATGTCCATATGAACAAGGTCAAAAGTAGCATTTATAGTAGTAGTACTTAACGGAAAAGGATTTTTCTTCAATTTTGCCATAGGATAGACATAACAAAGATTATGATTACAAAATTTGACATCAGCAGACTGTGAACTGATGACTTGCAGTCTCTTATTTGGCAAGTGTCCAAGTCTGCAGTGCCATAAAAGTGCATCATCTAATATATCAGATAAAGTTTGATTGTCTACAGCATTGGAAACAGAAAGTCTAATTGGTTGATCCATGACATAAAGTCTCTTTGTAATTCAGCTGACCCACTCATGTTCTTGTTATTGTCCTATAAAATGCACTTATTAGCAAAAAATATAGCTACACCTTTTCTATGATAAATAAAAGAAGGTAAAGAAAAAAAGGTTATACTTAAAACCAAGAATACAAAACACATCATGTAGGACCAGTTGAGTGTTGATCCTCACTTGACCTATATGTGTGACAGAGACATTATTTCCATTAGGTTGGCAGGTGAGTAATGTGTGACAATATCAGTAGGTGGGCCAACAACAAATCCTGCTTGTCTAGGATGATCATTCAGCAGAGCCATCAACTTGTCAAATTGCTGTGCAGTAAGATTGGGAAACCCTGGTCCGGCAGACCTTGGTGTAGTAAACATGCTTGGTGCCTGATCTTCTTCTGCTGATTGCTCTACTTCTACCATATTGGCTCTTTTTTATTTGAGACCAGGGGAAAAACAAGCTTCTTGTAACAAGTCACCTCAGTATGACCATTAAATCCACAAAAGCTACATTGCATCTTTTTGGAATTTTTAGGCCTGGGATTTGCAGCAGAGTTAGGTCTGCTGACAATCTGATGTTGTCCATGTCCATTCTTTTGTGACAATAGGACCATGGAATCTTGATTCTTGGCCTTGTTGGCCACATATGACTTCTGTCTCTCAAACTTGATTGCCATTGCAAACGCATCATGAATTTCTGGAAAGGCACCATCAGCATTGCTTGTGAGACCATTGGTTCAAATTCATCCCTTAATCCTTTTGAGGAATTTCATGACATGTTCAGCCTCCATATAATCCATCAGATTGTTGATTGCATTGAAGTGAAATTGAGGATGTTGGGGAGATTTTGCATCATTAAAACAAAAGAAAATTTATAAAACCTATACTACCATGCAAAACTACCTCCTAACCGGCCGAATACCGGGTAGTTGCTAGTAAAGTTGGATAAGTACGGGTATCGATCCTCAGGGAAAAGGGATGTTGAATCTAATCTAATTAATTCCTACCAATTGTTACTCTAAGAACGAAATAAACGAAAGACAAAACATAAAAACAGAAAAGAACAATCAAAATAAATCTAACCCAAGAAACAAAATAAACAAACTAACCTAAAGAAACATGGGATCAAACAACCAATATACAAACCTATGTGATCTCAATCCTAGTTCAACTCATGATTCTAATTCGAGTTGTGGTTTCACCTTTTCACGAGATACAAATCCCTAATTCCTTAGTGAATTTAATCTCAAGCTATGGATTCCTAATTCCTTAGTAAATCCAATTTATCAATCTCTACTCTCTCGTAAGTTGAAACTGATTTCCATACAACACTCGGTGTAGATTCAGGTTAACTCTCATATTTTAGAATCTAACAACCTAGATAATTAATCGATTAACTTGTCATCATTAATGATTAAAGATCCTATCTTTCTATGGTGATCTAGTGTTTATGCAACTTCCGTATTATAAACATCAATAGAAAACAAATCTTTCAATCTATTCTCATGGCATCATAAACACATAGAAAAGATACAAAACGAAATCAAAATCATGAAGAAAAACTGGAATTGAATAAATCAAGAGAGAACTCACATAGTTTCATACATTGAAGGATCCAAGAACGGAAAAGAAAACATCTAATCTACTCCTAATCTAACCTCGGTTCACCCGAGCACAAGGCTCGGGTGACCGGCCTTGAGACCCTCAACTTGCGGCCGCTTGCTCTCAAGAAAAGTGTATGAGAAATTATTGTCTCCTTAGGGTTTACATAGGGGCCGTATTTATAGATCTCTAAGTCGGCTGAAGTATGTCGGCCATCGGACACTCGTTTGGACATGTGGACGCCCGTCCACTTTCTCGAACGGGGGGTTGGACGCTCGTTTGCACAGCGTCTGAACTCTCTGTTCCAATTCTTCAGCTCTGGACGCCAGTTCACATCTTCAGACGCCCGTCCATAATGGACGCTGCATGGACGCTCGTTTGTCTTGCCTTGAAATCGAATTTCTTGATTTTTCCATCTTTATCTTGATTGATTTCTTTCCTTATCTCTTCCAATCTTCCATAACTTTGATTGATCCTTTCTCATCTCGAAATTAGCTCTTTAGGATCACCCTTTTCCATCATCAATGAGTATCTACAAACATCAAAAACATACCAAAACGTAATAATTTCTAAAATAACATAAATTAATCAAATAAGCATTTAAATTGATACGTTTTCATATTTAAACCTTAAAAACAACATTTACTCAATTAAACAATTATAAGCACGAAATCTATGAAAATAATCCAAATATGAGGGAAATTGATATATAAAACATATGTGAAAATCACTATAATTTGACCCTAAACAACACCCCCACACTTACCTTTTGCTCGTCCCGAGCAAAACAAAACAAAATCAAGACTCGAGACAAATAAGCATCTTATGCAAATATAAAGTATATTTAATAACTTAGAAGTTCACCCAAGTGAGTGTGTGCATAGCCATAATAAACTTCCACTAAGTTCCACAATGTGAAAGTTATTCAAACCAAAACTAGCCAACATCCCATTGAAATTAGAAATATAGAAACGATTATAACATGCACCTCTCAAAACATACAAACCCCGAAAAATAATAATAGGGAGTATTCAAAACATTTCCGACATACTTAGAGGATAATCCCTACAACATATCTTTCAGTTTATACTGGGGATAAGGTCGACGATAACTAAGTCTTTCATTTAATTCATAACACTATTCTCATAAGTTGATTTAATTATTTCACTTTTAAACGCACATCAGAATGAGCTTTTGCCCTCATAGCAGAATAGGACATTTCAAGATAATCCCCTACCTTACTCCAATCATAAGGCGGCTATAAACTGGCGATCGTCGTGAGCTTTTGGTCATCATAGTGGAATAGGACATACGTGGTACACCCTACCTCACCCAAATCATAAACCGACTTCCGACACACACAATTACAATTATGTTTACTTAGAGATTTCGGTCATTTGGCGAGTGGAAAAGATTATTTTCTAGTAGCACGGACCACGAGCATAACACCTCAAGTAAACAATTTATTACTATTGCAAAGACTTAATCACGTTTCACTTATCACATTCAAACTTACGGATATTCACGGTATGTCATACTTTAATCCTAGAATACAAACTACTAAACTTTGCAAGAATTGTACATAAGCAAAGAAACATGCTATAATCATCAAAAATCTCCAACTAAAATGGGGTAGGCTTTCAACATTTAGCTCATCATTTACTATGGCATGTGAAAAAGAGTGTCGGGTGAAACAACTAAATTTACTAAATATACAGAATATAGCAAAAATGATATAAACTCAAGCAAAGATATGCCTTTGTCTACTCGGGATATAACAAAAAATTTTAAAAATTAAGCACTTTTCATAGAAATACTAAAAATATGAGCAAACGAAAGTAGACACATAAATCATCTATCCCTTCCCCCACACTTAGATTGCAACTGGTCCTCAAGTTATACAGAAATAAAGAAAAGATAAAAGAACTTAGCTGATTGGAGGCTGGCAATTCTGGAGGAACCAACAAGAACCAGGATTGCTTGCATAGCTCAGTAGACTGTGGAGCATCACAGGTAAACTGAATTCATCGTGAAAGTGCACAATAGCTATCAAAAATATCCTGCAGACTTGATCAGTGCAAAAAGAGTCTTCGGGGAAAAAAGAATTAGACATGTACAAATAAAGCACATGAAGAACAGAATCATAGAGATTTTTCAACTTAAGCTCATATAAAGATGGAATACATATACATGAAATATTACAAAGTAGTAGGCTAGGTGATATGCAACTATATGACACTACCCTACAATGCAAACTACATGATATGCAATCTTAATAAATTCTGACAGGCTCAGTGTGATCAGGTCGGTCTGAAACCCTACAGTGACTATGGCCCGTACAGAAACAAAATAAATACGAGGTAGTATTACGGAAACCGACAGTTAACTACGCTCAAGAAAAATAAAAGAAAAATAGAAAAACAATGCAACTAGATGACATGCAACTACATGATATGCATCTAAGTGATATGCAAAAATAAAAGAAAATAAAAGAAAGAAAACTAGCCCACTCATTTGCAGCATGACATGTATATAATAAACGTCTACCAAATAATGACAGGTTACGATAAACGACAGTGCTGTTCATTACATGCAGTGTAGACGCGCCTTAAGACTCATCAAAAGGTGATAGCATTATGGAAACCAACAGTTAGCTATACTAAACAGATATAACTCATATGGAAAAGGACGTAGCATACGGAAAACCGACAGTAGCTACCCATATGAAAAAATAAAAATAAAGCACATAAGTCTCAAAGCTTAAAAGATTCATCATAACAGTATGTAGCATACGAGAACCGACATTAGCCACTAACAATGATAAGAACAGTTATAGCGTACGAGAACCGACAGTAACTATAACATACCTAGATGAATCATGTATATAAAAGTTAAGCAGTTATTTAACATGGATTCATAGATGGAAGGTACAAACATATAAGTTCAGGACATCTATGTAAAAATAAATAGCCACAGAAGCTCGTATGATAAAAATCCAAATTAAATAAAAGCATTAAAAATAAAATCAAGAAAAAAAAATCAGAACCTGGACTGGCGTTCATTAACTCAAACGAACGTTCACCTTGAAGCACGGCACTGGACGAACGTTCAACCCTTTCGGACGCTCGTACGCCGCGAAGACGGACCGGACGAACGTTCGGAATACCGGACGGCCGTTCACTTGATGATTTCTCCCTCGGACGGTCGTCCAACAAAACGAGACGCTCGTGCGGATCACGAAATCGAGCGAGTCGAAACTTCGGGACGGACGAGCGTCCTAAAACCCGGACGTGCGTTCACACGCAACTTATGAGCTGGACGGGCGTTCACTTACCTGAACGCTCGTCCATACAACGAATTTGCACAGACAATGCAGGAGAGACACAGAAAAACCTAAAACTTATGAACACAACACAGATCACAGCAGCCTTATCAAATTAAGCACAGGGGGTTAGACTAGATTGCAACAACATATAATTCACGTCTCACAAATCGAGTAAAAACTTTTTGCACATTCTTAACCTAACGGTCATCGAAACACGGCAAAAATAAAAACTCTCGATTTATTCAACGCTACTTTTATTGAAATAAAATAAAAACAAATAAAACGTAACAAAATAGAAAAATTAACGAAAGAAGATTCAACAAAACACCGATTCCCCGGCAACGGCGCCACTTTTTGTTGGGGAGATTTTGCATCATTAAAACAAAAGAAAATTTATAAAACCTATACTACCATGCAAAACTACCTCCTAACCGGCCGAATACCGGGTAGTTGCTAGTAAAGTTGGATAAGTACGGGTATCGATCCTCAGGGAAAAGGGATGTTGAATCTAATCTAATTAATTCCTACCAATTGTTACTCTAAGAACGAAATAAACGAAAGACAAAACATAAAAACAGAAAAGAACAATCAAAATAAATCTAACCCAAGAAACAAAATAAACAAACTAACCTAAAGAAACATGGGATCAAACGACCAATATACAAACCTATGTGATCTCAATCTAGTTCAACTCATGATTCTAATTCGAGTTGTGGTTTCACCTTTTCACGAGATACAAATCCCTAATTCCTTAGTGAATTTAATCTCAAGCTATGGATTCCTAATTCCTTAGTAAATCCAATTTATCAATCTCTACTCTCTCGTAAGTTGAAACTGATTTCCATACAACACTCGGTGTAGATTCAGGTTAACTCTCGTATTTTAGAATCTAACAACCTAGATAATTAATCGATTAACTTGTCATCATTAATGATTAAAGATCCTATCTTTCTATGGTGATCTAGTGTTTATGCAACTTCCGTATTATAAACATCAATAGAAAACAAATCTTTCAATCTATTCTCATGGCATCATAAACACATAGAAAAGATACAAAACGAAATCAAAATCATGAAGAAAAACTGGAATTGAATAAATCAAGAGAGAACTCACATAGTTTCATACATTGAAGGATCCAAGAACGGAAAAGAAAACATCTAATCTACTCCTAATCTAACCTCGGTTCACCCGAGCACAAGGCTCGGGTGACCGGCCTTGAGACCCTCAACTTGCGGCTGCTGCTCTCAAGAAAAGTGTATGAGAAATTATTGTCTCCTTAGGGTTTACATAGGGGCCGTATTTATAGATCTCTAAGTCGGCTGAAGTATGTCGGCCATCGGACGCTCGTTTGGACATGTGGACGCCCGTCCACTTTCTCGAACGGGGGGTTGGACGCTCGTTTGCACAGCGTCTGAACTCTCTGTTCCAATTCTTCAGCTCTGGACGCCAGTTCACATCTTCAGACGCCCGTCCATAATGGACGCTGCATGGACGCTCGTTTGTCTTGCCTTGAAATCGAATTTCTTGATTTTTCCATCTTTATCTTGATTGATTTCTTTCCTTATCTCTTCCAATCTTCCATAACTTTGATTGATCCTTTCTCATCTCGAAATTAGCTCTTTAGGATCACCCTTTTCCATCATCAATGAGTATCTACAAACATAAAAAACATACCAAAACGTAATAATTTCTAAAATAACATAAATTAATCAAATAAGCATTTAAATTGATACGTTTTCATATTTAACCCTTAAAAACAACATTTACTCAATTAAACAATTATAAGCACGAAATCTATGAAAATAATCCAAATATGAGGGAAATTGATATATAAAACATATGTGAAAATCACTATAATTTGACCCTAAACAGAGGATCACAAGAACATACTGTTACAGGCCTGATGGTCTTGATTTCTTCCCAAAGAATCATCAACCTTGTGAAATATTGATTCACAGAGTCTGTACCCTGCTTCAGGAGATGCATTTCTTCAAGAAGAACTGAAAGCCTCAATGCATCAACATTTGAAAACCTTGCTGCAAGATTCTTCCAAACTGCATATGCATTCTTGAAGTACATCAAACTTTGCGCAATGGTGTTTTCAACAGAGTTCAAGATCCATGATCTCACCATTGTATCACATTGCCTCCATGCATGGAAGTCTGCTGAATCTCTTCTGGCCTTTTTATTGTGCCGTCTACGAAGCCAATCTTATTCTTGATGATCAACACCATCTTCATGGACATTTTCTAGGGATTGTAGTTATTTCCATTCATCAATGGCTGAACCAAAACCAGAGAAGGATTCTCATTAGGATGAACATAGAATGGACTGGAGGTACTTATTTCTTGTTTCTTAGCTGTCATGGCTATCAAGAACTCCAGAATAAATTCTCAAATCAACAATGATAGTGAAAAAACCGATCAAAAGCTGATCAAAACAGAGAAAGAGATGACAGTTTACTCTCAAGAAACTGAAACTCAGAGAAAGATGAAGAACACTCTCAAGTTTCTTCAAAAAACACAGGAACGATTTTAGAAATTCTCAAATTTATGTTCCGATACCATGATGAAGTTTGTAGAATTACAAACAAATAAAAACAAAATGCGGAATTTTATTGATTCAAGTAAAAGTTACAAAGTTACAATGTATATTCAATGTGGCTGATCATGGGGTATTTATAATATCATAGACCTCATTAATCGATTACAAGTAAGTTTCAAACGAGTTATAACAAACTAACCGCTTTCTAGTTTACATCATACGCAAGTGATCATTAGATCGCTATCCATCGGTGGCCGAGGTTTCCATATCTCCAGTCGACGGCCGCCGATGTCTTCATATCATCGCCGAGCTTGTGCACTCGGCATTTTTTTCACTTATATATTTATGGTGACCACCCAATGACTCCACATTTGATGGCCCTCAACAATCAGAATGAATGTAATCAAGTGATGACTTTGTATTGTGTACCCCTTTTGAGAACTTGCCCCTATGAAGCTTCCCAAACACACAATGCTCACAAAAGTCCAAATTCTTGACCATACATCCTCCAAGAAGATTATTCTAAGAAAGAACCTGCATCCCCTTTTCACCTATGTGATCCAGTCTCATATGCCACGCTTTGTAAGTCATGCGATGAACCTCAGCAGATGCCACAGCAGCAGAACCAGCAACAACTGACCCTTGTAGTATATACAAGGTCCCTTTCTTGACTCCCTTGAGAATCTCAACTGAGTTTTTGAGACACTCAGCACTCCACCTTCACTTTTGAAATTGAACTCCTTGTTGTCCAAAAGACTGAGAGATACCAAGTTCTTGGTCATCTGTGGAACATGTCTAACTTCACTTAAGTTACAGAATCTTCCATCCTCTGTCCTCAACTGAACTGAGCCAATCCCAACTACCTTGCAGACCTTGCTGTTTGACATAGATATATGACCACCATCTATCTACTGCTATCTTGAGAACCACTCTCCATGAGGGCAAGTATGAAAGGATGCCCCAGAGTCCAGAA
Organism: Gentiana straminea; assembly: GCA_036785695.1. Taxonomy (NCBI): domain Eukaryota; kingdom Viridiplantae; phylum Streptophyta; class Magnoliopsida; order Gentianales; family Gentianaceae; genus Gentiana; species Gentiana straminea. Next base: position 1,290,290 of record JAVUPR010000448.1, on the reverse strand, counting down.
TCCACACACCAGTATGATGTGCTAATTCTCCTGCCACTAGAACCATGTCCTCATCTGAGTCATGCTCAGCTGCTACAGCAGCTGTGCCAGAAATGTTCTCCTGCTGTTTCTTCCTCTTTGGGCAATTGGACTTCTAATGTCTCTACTTCTTACAATAATTGCAAGCATAAAAGACTGCACAAAGTTCTCATAGGAAGCTGGTAATGAAACCAGCAAAATCAATGCAGCATCTTCATCCTCAATCTTAACATCAATATTCCTGAGATCAAGTAATATTGTGTTCAACTGATCAAGGTGATCTCTCAATTGAGCCCCTCATGCATTGATGAGAGTCAACTTTGCTATAATTTCGTGTGCATTTTACTCTCTATTTGTAGCCTATTCGATATAATTTTGGGGTAGTTAAGTTGTTTTTATAGGCACGTTTCACCACGATTCGAATCACGAGACGAAAGATGTTTACATCCTTAATCCCGATATTTTTGGGTGATTTGTGTGTGTTTTATTGGTATTTGTCACGCTTGGGTATGTGGTTTTTTTTATTACATGTATGACGTGATAGACAGCGTGATGAGGATCAGAACGGTACGAAAATCGTCCAAAACAGAGTTCGTGTGAGAAAATGACGCGTGACTCAAATTCAAGCGTTCGGAAAAAAAATTATCATCTAACTTTATCGGGATCCCAACTTTTATGTTTAATGGGAAGTGAAGCACCCGTATTTTGATCCGTTTTGCTGCGGTCTTCAATTGAAAATAATTATGAAATAAAATTAAAAATAATAATAATAAACAAAGGAAAAAGCTGCCTATTGGTTGATGGGGCCCACGCCCATTACAAAGCCTTTAATTAGAGTATCCACTATGGATCTCTTTTTCACACTACGGAAGTAAAAGTGTTTATAAAAAATGGGTTTATATGACACTATGGCTCAAATGACCACACTTTAAATGAATAATTGTGGGAGTGGATGTGCATCTGAACATTTTATTTTCCACACTGCAAGACACATTGGTCTAGGCAAAAGGCGTCTTTATATTATTAAATTAATATTTCTAAATGTTTCCCACCTCAACTACTGATTCCCATTCGTTTATTTTCCTTCAATTATCTTTTTTTTTATTTTTTTTAATATAGCTACATAGGATACTTTGAGGGTGAAAGATAACACCATTGGAGTAAAGTAAATATGATAAAATAAAAAATTAATATAACGTAGCAGCTTTTTGTCACCACCACATCCACACCCCCAACACCATAGTGGATGCTCTTAGTGAAGCGGACGAGAAGCGGACGAGAAGCAGGGGGTGATTTTATTTTGCACGTGAATTTTCCGGAAAAGAGGGACGGCAATTTGATTATTAAATGAGTCACTTAGGTCAAATTTCAACATAATTTTAGACTAGAATTTTATTTTCATTTTTTGCCTGCCGCCGTTCCTTTCCTTTGATTAGAACATATTTATTTTATTTCTTTTGCTGCAAATTTCCCAAGAACAACGACATCAACTTATTTATTTTATTCCGTGATTTCAACATAATAAAGTGACGATTCGAGTGGTGGATTGCTACAGTTTCTTTTGGTAAATTCTATTCAATCTTTTTATCATGTTTATTATTCTTTAATTTCTGCACTTTTATTTTTATTATGCATCGCTAAATTTTCTGTTTGCTAGATTATGTGATGGAACGCGAAATTGATACCTATACAATGATCTAGGGATGAGTAGAGCTTGAAAATTAAATCTTTTGAGTTGTTGTGTTCTAAAATTTGATCTTAATGCTTGAATTAAACTGATCACTTGATTTCACACACGAACTTTATAAATATATTTTGCGAGAGAGTGTGCGAACTACGATTTTAGGAGTGCTGTTGGTCCCTTGGAAAGGCTAACACAAGTTTAGGGGGGTGAATAAACTTGTCACCAAAAACTAATCCTAAGCTGGAAAAGCCCCAGGAACTGAGTTTCTCTGAAACTCAAACTGATCTTCAGTTCAGTTTTGTTCCTGTCCCTTAACTTGTGCGGAGTTCAGTTAGCTCAACTGAATATAAGTCAATGCTGACTTATATTTAGTCTTGTTAACTGGCAGCGGATAAATATTAGCCTTTAATAACTAGTTAGTCTAGTTTCGGTATGAAAACCACGTAAGTAAAGCTATAATGAAATAAGTGAATGCATAAAGTAAATAGACAAGAATTATAGAGGTTCCAGGTGGTGTAATCCTGTCAATCCTCTCTTCCCTGTGATGCGGAGGAAAATTCCACTAGAACTTCTTTGAGATGGCCCGGTTACAAAAAGTTCTAAACTGATAGTCCTTGATTAATCCCTAGCTTCACTATCTAAACACTTGTAGAACAGGTAGGATTCTGCTCTTCAACTGTTTGAACCACTGGTCCTTGGAGGGTAGAATTGCCTCTTCACCAGCTCATCACAAACACAGTCTTCCTGACTGCACTCAACTGTCCTTCACACCTTCTTGGTGTTTCACAGTCTAAACCTTTGATAAAATCAAAGTTGAGACTTTGAATCAATAACTATGATTCAACTGTGATTTGAGCTTTTCTTCTGGATGATTAATTTAAGCACGGCTCTGTATTTCTTCAAATGTTAGATCTTGAATCTGCTTGAATATGCTTGAACACTTTGAAGAAATTCTCTTGATCTTGCAATTAAGTACTTAGCAGGTATTCTTTTGGATTTGGCTTTCCCCCTCAATTTGATCTTTCTAGATAGATTCCTTTTAATTTTCTTGCTTTATTATCATATACACACTCTTTTTGATGTTGTAGAGGCGAGGCTATTTATAGGGGTTCATTCAACTTTCATCCCGCTTGTAACGGCTATATTTTACGATCTTTCGTGTGTCGGTACTTCATCCAATGAAATCTTGCTTTCTTTACAACGTTCGATTGTGCGATCGGTTTGTTGGATGGGCGACTTATAAAGCGAGTTTCCTTATCGGTTTTATGCGAGTTTTCCATTTATCAGTTTCCTAACTGGCTTGGAGCATTAACTGACATTTTACTCTTCTTCAAATACAGTACTCCAGTTTTCATCTGATTATCTTTGACTTAATCAGAGTACACCATGATTCATTATCATCTAAGAATTCATTGTCCTTATGATTCTTAGGTCTTCATACAAGAACCATAAAGTCAGTTCAGGTCACCACAATCTTGCATGAAGTCTAACTTTACAGTCTCGACTTGTAATCTTCATAACTGAGTTTGAACCCTCAGTTCTTCATTCTTCAATAACTGAGTCTGTGTCCCTCAGTTCTTTAGTCTTCTAGATAAGCCAACCGAGTCTGTTTCCTTCAGCGAACTTATCTTCTTCAATCTTCTGTTGGTGTGCTCTATTGTCAGTTTCTTGTAGAATCTCAGCTAGATTAAATCTCAGTTTCTTCATTTCTCAGTTCCAGCCTAGAACTATTACGGTGCTTGTCTGATTTAACTTATACAATTATCAGACTCTAATAAATCCTATACATTGATATCTAGACTTCTTTTTGCTTTGCACTATAACAGTTAGTTATGACACTTCATCAATGGGGTTAAGAACAATTAATAAATAAGTGATGAATCATCATCAAAACATAAATTTTATTTCCAACAATTTCCCCCTTTTTGATGATGTCAATACCCTCCTTAAAAGCAATGCAAAAAGATAAAACAAAATATAGTAAATAACACTATGAACTGAGAAACTGAAACTTTATTTGATAACTGAGTTACAATGCTGGGTAAGTAATAAAATACAACATAAAAAGAACTAGAAGATAGTTTCTTTTTTACTTGACGGATTGAGAAGGTTGATTATCATAATTTTCCGCAATAATTCTCATTTCATCATTCGTGGCTGAATGTTCAATTCCATGAATGCTTGCCCAAATGTTCCATGATTGAGATAGATTGTTCTTCTTAAAAAACTTGCTTTTGAATAGAGCTGCAAATGTAAAGACTGATGTCCTTAGTCTTTCATTGGTGGCTGTTCTCAGTAGAGTTTGAATAAATTCAGGTTTAGCCTTTTCAATTTTCTCTGAAGCTCTATCTAAGGTGCCATCTGCTTCCCATTTCTTCAGTTTATTCCAATAGTACACAAGTATCTTCTGCATGTGTATTCTTCTTTTGATACTCATTCTCTCTCTGGTAAGTTCTTGAATAGATTGTAGAGACGAGAATCCAGACCAACTCTTTTGTCAGTCGGTTCTGAGTATTTAACAATCAGTTTCATCTCATCATCAGTAAAATCTCCTCTTGCTTTCTTTAGTTCACTCAACTTATCATCAACATTTGTGAGGGCTTGTGGCATTTCAGCTGCATGGACTTTTAAGATATCCAAACTTTCCCCCTTATTGACATCATCTTTATTAATCAGGCTTTTGATGTAAGCATTCACCGTTTGTTGAGTTGATGCCAATATGGTTTGAGCCACGACTGAGTCCTTTATGCCCTGTTCCATTAAAAACATTCTGTCGACTAGATTATTAAGAATTCCTTCCCATCTGTCTTGAGTTTCGTTTTTCCTTGTGACATGCTCGGTGGTTGTTTTCCGAATCTCAAGCGAGTGGTTTGACGATTGTCATTCACGGTGTCCATCTTCTTTTCAAGCTTGGTTCGTTCATCTTGATCGGCTTCTAAGGATTTTAAAACTTTTCCGAATAAGCTTTTGTCATCCTTTTGAATTCGAGTATCTCATTGTGATAATACCTAATGAGATCAACTTGAGTAGGAACATCTTGTGAATTTCCTCCTTGTTGTTTCTTTGCTTTGCTTGTCTCAGCCTCAGTTGGTTTAGCTTGCTTTAGAGGTGAGAGAACAACTTGCTTCAGTTTTTCTCTAAATTCAACTGATTGTCTTTTCTCTTCAGACTGTTTCTCAGCTTCTTCCAATCTTGATGAATCGGTAACTTTTGTGGGTGACAGATGTACTCGAAGTTCATCATCTGATTCTTCTCCAGGTATGTCTGCCAAAGTTCTTGCTATTTCAAGTGTGGATTTATCAGTGGGAGATTGGTAGCCTCCTTCTGCTTCTTTGTCCAGCTGTGTTTCAGATAAACTTTCAGAACTTGAACTTCCACTGCTTTCACCAGAACTACTAGAGTCTTCATCAGTGTTTAGTTCTGTTGCAGTTTCCTTTTCTTGTATAGAGGCAAGAATCCCTTTTTGTAGGTCTGGATCTTCCTCAAAATCATCATCAACATTCTTCTTAGAACTTCCACTGGCTATGGCTTCCTTCCAATAGTTATTTCTGATCAGCGCATAACCTTGATCTAGGAATTCGTCGGTATTGATTATCTCCATTAAACTTGTAATGTTGTAAAGATTGAATACCCATTCCTCAATAATCTCCATTTCTGCATGCTGACTTCTTTGATTAACTATAGAACTGAACTTCCAAGTTCTATATCTTTGCAATCGCTCATAATCAGCTTTCATAAGTTCTGTATGATCAGATGGGGATTTGAATGGTGTGAGGGTGTCCTCTGATTCTTGTGTGATCTCATGATCTGCTTATTGAGTAGGGACTTCAATTTGCATGGGATCATCAGTTTGTATAAGATTGGTTATGCTGGTTTCTCCCTCAGCAGTGTTTGGGACAACTGATGTTCCTTTTTCAATATCAGGAACTGAGATTATTGGCTCAGTTTACAAACCTTTTTCACTTGCATCTTCTTCCAGGTCTTGTCTTTCACTTTGCTCAGGTTCCAATTCAACAACTGGAACTTCTTTCGTTGTGTGTTCAGTGGGTTCAACTTCATGAACTTGTTCATCCAACTGAATAATCTTGGTTGATTCTGTTTCTGCTTCAGCTACCTTTTCTTCAGCTTGAGGAGCTGAAAATTCTTTAGCATTTTCTCTTGTTCCAAACTGGGTACAGATTCTTAAGGAGTGGTCTTGGATTTTGAAAGCAACATAAGCATGTTCAACGTTGTTTCATCAATTAGTCTTTCATCACAATCGGATTCTTCATCATCAGGCTCAGTTCTCAGGGTCTGTTCCCCCTGAGTTACAGCTTCTTTCTGCAAGTCAGTTTCAACAGTTGTTCGGAGGATTTTGCATCACTAAACAAAAACAATTTATAAAACCCTAACCTATATGCAAACTAACTCCTAACCGACCGAATATCGGGTAATTGCTAGTAAAGCGTAATGTAAAGGGGTCGATCCACAGGGAATTGGGCTATTGAATCTAATTTTATTAATTCCTCTAAATTATCACTCAAGAAAACAAATAATGGAAATACAAACATAGAACAAATAAGATAAATCTAAGCTAAGAACAATAAAAACGACCTAAGCTAAAGATACATGGGATCAAACAGAATACAAACTAAGTGATCTCAATCCTAGTTCATCTCATGATTTTAATTCAAATTGTGGTTTCACCTTTACACGAGATACAAATTCCTAATCTCTTAGTGAATCCGTTTCTCAAGCTATGAATTCCAAATTCCTTAGTGAATTCAATTATCGATCTCTCCTCTTCCGAATGTTGAGACCAATATTCCATACAAAACGAAGGTGTAGATTCAAGTTAACTCTCGTATTTTAGAATCTAACAACCTAGATAATTAACCGATTAACTTGTCACGAATTAACGATTAAAGATCCTATCTTTCTATGGTGATCTAGCCTAACAACGATTCTCATCACGTTAGACAACGATTAGTAACCGATCTCTCGATCTAGTCACACATAGCATCATAATTCATGGAAAGATACAAGATAAATTAAAGATCATAAAAATAAACTAGAGATTGAATAAATTAAAAAGAGATTAAACTCACATAGTTTATACAAGGGTTGATCTTCAAGCATCAACGATGAAAAAAAATGAGAAAAAGACATCCTAATCTAACCCGGATCACCCGAGCACAAGGCTCGGGTGATCGGCCTTGAAACCCCTCAGAAGTGCGGCTGCCTCTTTTTTTTAGGTGAATGGTAGTGTGTGTTTTTTTTTTTTGTGGTGATGGAGGTGTGTATATATAATGGGAGGTGTATAAGGGAGGCATCATTTGAGGGAGGCTAGGAGGTTGTTGGGTAGGTTTGGAAGGTTGTTGGGGAGGTAGCATTTGAGGGAGGTGAGAAGTTGGTTAGAAGTTTGTTAGGATGTAATGATGAGTTTGTTAGTTTGTTAGGATATGGTGGGTAGGAGATGGTGGGTAGGGGTGATGAGTCATGCAAGAGTTAGTTACAAGCATGTGGAGTTTGTTGGGGAGGAATCTTTGCCATCATTGAAGGTAACATGCAAGGAAATGAGCCAAATATCTCCCAATTCGTCCAAATTTCAGCTGTTTGGAAGAAAAAATCATAATTTGAGTTGTAGACCTCCGATTGACGTGATTCAAAATGCGTTGGAAAGCTCATTTCAGTATCTACAACTTTCATCAAGACCTCGTCCCCTGAAAATGCCTCTAAGTCGGGTCAAATTTCCATCGAAAACAGGTTACGGTAGAAGTGCGTTGGAAAATATTGATCCGTTGATCTCGTAAACTCGTGGCATCTTCTTCTCTTCCTCAAAAATCCATCTTTTAGGACTCAAAACATGTTGTTACATGGGATATTTTGAAAGCCTTAATCACCAAGTTTGGGGTAGAAAATATCCAAGATATTTTTCCTTGCAAGCTAAGCACATGGGGTGATCATTCAAGCCTTGGACGCCCGTCCACTTCCTCCGGACGCCCGTCCGGTAAGTTTCGAACTCTCGATCGATTTCGCTCCGGTGGACGCCGCTTCACTTCTTTGGACGCCTTGATCCAGCTGAAGATCACAATCTTGATTTCTTTCCTTAATCTTCCAATCTTCCATAAATCTCTTTAGCTCTTTCCAACTTCGAATTTAGCTCTCTAAAATCATCTTTTCCATCATCAATGAGTATCTACAAGAGGATCAAACATACCAAAGCGTAACATAATTCCAAAATAATATAAATTCATCATTTAAGCACATAATTCGTTACGTTTTGCAATTTAACTCTTAAAAACATCATTTACTCAATATTTCAATATAACGCTCGATTTCTATGGAAAACATCCATCTATGGGGGAAATTGATAGAAAATATATCGTTAAAAATCATACAATTTGACCCTAAACAATACCCCCACACTTGGCTTTTTGCTCGTCCCGAGCAAAACAAAACATAAACATAGCTCGAGATAAATAAACATCTTAGCAAATATAAAACATATTCAATAGTTTAGAGGTTCGCCCAAGTGTGTGTGCATAGCCATAATAAATTTCCACTAAATCCACACTTGAAATTGATTCAAGCAAAACTAGCTAAAATCCCCTTCAACTAGAGACAAATGACACTTACAAGATGTACCCTACAAAACGTGACATATCCTGAAAAATATGATAGAATACATCTAGGACCTTTTCGACATACTCAGAGGATAATCCCTACAGCATATCTTTTAGTTTATACTAGGTATAAGATTAACGATAACCAAGTCTTTAATTAATTTTTTTTTCACTTTTATACGCACATTAGAATGAGCTCTTTCCCGTCATAGTAGAATACGATGTTTCGGGATAACACCCTACCTTACTCAAATCATAGGGTAGCTTCTTCTAACTGTCGTGAGCTTTTAGTCATCATAGTGGTATAGGACATTTCGAGATAATACCCTACCTCACTCCAATCATCGACTAGCTTTCGACACACCCATTTATTTATGTGATTACTTAGAGATTTCTGGCTAGCAGTGGTAAATTTTTTTTTTTTTCTAATGACCACTGAGCATAACACCTCAAGTAAACAATTTATTCATTATTATTATTTTTTCAAAGACTTTAGTTACGTTTCACTTATCACATTCAAACCTTCAGATATTCACAGTATATCATACTCTGGATCTAAACATAAACTATTATAAATCTCACGATATATACGTTAGCACTAAGTACACGACTTATAAGAAAATCAAAAATCACTAATCCAAAAAGGGTATAGCTTTATATTTTATAGCTCATCATTCACTATGGCACGTGAAAAATAGTGTTGGGTGAAACAACTAAATTTACTAAATATGCAAAATAACGCATCAATGATATAAAACTCAAATAAAGACATGCAATGCTCACTCGGGACAAAACAAAAAATTTTGAAAATTTAGCTCATTTTCGCATAGAATAAAGCAAATGAGTGTAGATACATATCGATCATTCCCCTCCCCCACACTTAGATTGCAACTTGTCCTCAAGTTGTACGAAAAAATAAAAATTTAGGGACTTAGGCGATTTGGTATTGATTCGAAGAGTGGTCAAGAGGACAACAATGGTGATGTCATATGGAGTCCTTTTCAAAGAACGACTTCCAAAGTAGCTTGACAAAAACAGCGATGAATGGTACCTGCACCACTTGAAAAACACAGAAACATCTCGGGGAACAAAGGGTTATACATGTAAAACACATGGAAAAGAAGTCATAGAGATTTTTTTCGATTAAGCTCATATAAGGATGGACATATACATGGAACATTACAAAACAGTAGGGCTAAGTGCAACTACACGAAAATATATTACAATGCAATCTACATGATATGCAATAATAAAATAATGATGGCATATGGAAAACCAACAGTAACCATCATGGAAAAAAAACGAGGTAGTATTACGGAAACCGACAGTAACTACACTCTAAAAAGAATAAAAGGAAAAAAAATAGAAAAACAAATGCAACTAGATGAAATGCACCTAAGTGATATGCATCTAAATGGTATGCAAAAATAACGGAAAATAAAAGAAAGAAAACTAGCCCATTTATTTGCAACGAAACATGTATGTAATAAACGTCTACCAAATAATGATAGTTTACGATAAACGACGATACTATTCATTACATGCGGTGTAGACGCGCCTTAAGACTCGTCAAGAGGTGATAGCATTATGGAAAACCAACGGTAGCTATACTAAACAAATATAACTCATAAGCCAAAGATGGTAGCAACGGAAAACCGACGGTAGCTACCCATATGAGTTACAAAAATAAAAAGAAAGCACATAAGTCTTAACGCTCACAAGATTCATCACAACGATATGTAGCATACGGAAACCGACATTAGCTACTAAATAACACTAAGAACGAGTTATAGCATACGAGAACCGACATTAGCTATAACATGCATGGATGAATCATGTATATAAAACTAAATCAATTACTTAACATGGATTCGTAGATGGAAAGATGTAAACATGCACGTTCGAACATCTACGTAAAAGAAATTAGCCACGAAAGCTCGTATGAAATTATCCACATCAAATAAAGCATTAAAAATCAAGTTAAGAGAAATTCGGAACACGGACGTGCGTCCAACAAGGCGACGCTCGTTTGCCATGAAAACGAGATCGGACGGGCGTTCAGTGAAGACAGACGCCCGTCTGGTTCTTGAAAACAGAACAGAACAGAGTTGATACTTTTTTTGCACAGGACGGCCGTTCAACAATCCAGACGCTCGTTCACCTGCATGTTAGGGGCTGGATGAGCGTTCACTTACTTGGACGCCCGTCCAAGCATCGAATTTTGCAACAGAAGTACAGAATGCAGGAAAAACACGCGGATCATCAACCCAAACAAATCATACATCACAAGCGGCCACATCAAATTTTAGCATAGAGCACACAAGGTTAAGATTAGATTACACTTCACGTTTCACAAATCGAGTAAAAAACTTTTTGCACATTCTTAACCCAACGGTCATCGAAACACGGCAAAAATAAAAACTCTCAATTTGTTTAACGCTACTTTTATTGAAAGAAAATAAATCGTAACAAAATAGAGAAATTAACTCAACTAAATTCAACAAAACACCGATTCCCCGGCAACGGCGCCATTTTGTTCGGAGGATTTTGCATCACTAAACAAAAACAATTTATAAAACCCTAACCTATATGCAAACTAACTCCTAACCGACCGAATATCGGGTAATTGCTAGTAAAGCGTAATGAGTAAGGGGTCGATCCACAGGGAATTGGGCTATTGAATCTAATTTTATTAATTCCTCTAAATTATCACTCAAGAAAACAAATAAAGGAAATACAAACATAGAACAAATACGATAAATCTAAGCTAAGAACAATAAAAACGACCTAAGCTAAAGATACATGGGATCAAACAGAATACAAACTAAGTGATCTCAATCCTAGTTCATCTCATGATTTTAATTCAAATTGTGGTTTCACCTTTACACGAGATACAAATTCCTAATCTCTTAGTGAATCCGTTTCTCAAGCTATGAATTCCTAATTCCTTAGTGAATTCAATTATCGATCTCTCCTCTTCCGAATGTTGAGACCAATATTCCATACAAAACGAAGGTGTAGATTCAAGTTAACTCTCGTATTTTAGAATCTAACAACCTAGATAATTAACCGATTAACTTGTCATGAATTAACGATTAAAGATCCTATCTTTCTATGGTGATCTAGCCTGACAACGATTCTCATCACGTTAGACAACGATTAGTAACCGATCTCTCGATCTAGTCACACATAGCATCATAATTCATGGAAAGATACAAGATAAATTAAAGATCATAAAAATAAACTAGAGATTGAATAAATTAAAAAGAGATTAAACTCACATAGTTTATACAAGGGTTGATCTTCAAGCATCAACGATGAAAAAAAAAACGAGAAAAAGACATCCTAATCTAACCCGGATCACCCGAGCACAAGGTTCGGGTGATCGGCCTTGAAACCCCTCGGAAGTGCGGCTGCCTCTTTTTTTTTTTAGGTGAATGGTAGTGTGTGTTTTTTTTGGTGATGGAGGTGTGTATATATAATGGGAGGTGTATAAGGGAGGCATCATTTGAGGGAGGCTAGGAGGTTGTTGGGTAGGTTTGGAAGGTTGTTGGGGAGGTAGCATTTGAGGGAGGTGAGAAGTTGGTTAGAAGTTTGTTAGGATGTAATGATGAGTTTGTTAGTTTGTTAGGATATGGTGGGTAGGAGATGGTGGGTAGGGGTGATGAGTCATGCAAGAGTTAGTTACAAGCATGTGGAGTTTGTTGGGGAGGAATCTTTGCCATCATTGAAGGTAACATGCAAGGAAATGAGCCAAATATCTCCCAATTCGTCCAAATTTCAGCTGTTTGGAAGAAAAAATCATAATTTGAGTTGTAGACCTCCGATTGACGTGATTCAAAATGCGTTGGAAAGCTCATTTCAGTATCTACAACTTTCATCAAGACCGCGTCCCCTGAAAATGCCTCTAAGTCGGGTCAAATTTCCATCGAAAACAGGTTACGGTAGAAGTGCGTTGGAAAATATTGATCCGTTGATCTCGTAAACTCGTGGCATCTTTTTCTCTTCCTCAAAAATCCATCTTTTAGGACTCAAAACATGTTGTTACATGGGATATTTTGAAAGCCTTAATCACCAAGTTTGGGGTAGAAAATATCCAAGATATTTTTCCTTGCAAGCTAAGCACATGGGGTGATCATTCAAGCCTTGGACGCCCGTCCACTTCCTCTCGGACGCCCGTCCGGTAAGTTTCGAACTCTCGATCTGATTTCGCTCCGGTGGACGCCGGTTCACTTCTTTGGACGCTTGATCCAAGCCGAAGATCACAATCTTGATTTCTTTCCTTAATCTTCCAATCTTCCATAAATCTCTTTAGCTCTTTCCAACTTCGAATTTAGCTCTCTAAAATCATCTTTTCCATCATCAATGAGTATCTACAAGAGGATCAAACATACCAAAGCGTAACATAATTCCAAAATAATATAAATTCATCATTTAAGCACATAATTCGTTACGTTTTGCAATTTAACTCTTAAAAACATCATTTACTCAATATTTCAATATAACGCTCGATTTCTATGGAAAACATCCATATATGGGGGAAATTGATAGAAAATATATCGTTAAAAATCATACAATTTGACCCTAAACAATACCCCCTCACTTGGCTTTTTGCTCGTCCCGAGCAAAACAAAACATAAACATAGCTCGAGATAAATAAACATCTTAGCAAATATAAAACATATTCAATAGTTTAGAGGTTCGCCCAAGTGTGTGTGCATAGCCATAATAAATTTCCACTAAATCCACACTTGAAATTGATTCAAGCAAAACTAGCTAAAATCCCCTTCAACTAGAGACAAATGACACTTACAAGATGTACCCTACAAAACGTGACATATCCTGAAAAATATGATAGAATACATCTAGGACCTTTTCGACATACTCGTAGGATAATCCCTACAAAGATATCTTTTAGTTTATACTAGGTATAAGATTAACGATAACCAAGTCTTTAATTAATTTTTTTCCACTTTTATACGCACATTAGAATGAGCTCTTTCCCGTCATAGTAGAATAGGATGTTTCGGGATAACACCCTACCTTACTCAAATCATAGGGTAGCTTCTTCTAACTGTCGTGAGCTTTTAGTCATCATAGTGGTATAGGACATTTCGAGATAATACCCTACCTCACTCCAATCATCGACTAGCTTTCGACACACCCATTTATTTATGTGATTACTTAGAGATTTCTGGCTAGCAGTGGTAAATTTTTTTTTTTCTAATGACCACTGAGCATAACACCTCAAGTAAACAATTTATTCATTATTATTATTTTTTCAAAGACTTTAGTTACGTTTCACTTATCACATTCAAACCTTCGGATATTCACGGATATCATACTGATCTAAACATAAACTATTATAAATCTCACGATATATACGTTAGCACTAAGTACACGACTTATAAGAAAATCAAAAATCACTAATCCAAAAAGGGTATAGCTTTATATTTTATAGCTCATCATTCACTATGGCACGTGAAAAATAGTGTTGGGTGAAACAACTAAATTTACTAAATATGCAAAATAACGCATCAATGATATAAAACTCAAATAAAGACATGCAATGCTCACTCGGGACAAAACAAAAAATTTTGAAAATTTAGCTCATTTTCGCATAGAATAAAGCAAATGAGTGTAGATACATATCGATCATTCCCCTCCCCCCACACTTAGATTGCAACTTGTCCTCAAGTTGTACAGAAAAATAAAAATTTAGGGACTTAGCTGATTTGGTATTGATTCGAAGAGTGGCTGAAGAGGACAACAATGGTGATGTCATATGGAGTCCTTTTCCAGCAACGACTTCCAAAGTAGCTTGACAAAAACAGCGATGAATGGTACCTGCACCACTTGAAAAACACAGAAACATCTCGGGGAACAAAGGGTTATATATGTAAAACACATGGAAAAGAAGTCATAGAGATTTTTTTCAGATTAAGCTCATATAAGGATGGACATATACATGGAACATTACAAAACTGTAGGGCTAAGTGCAACTACATGAAAATATATTACAATGCAATCTACATGATATGCAATAATAAAATAATGATGGCATATGGAAAACCAACAAGAACATCATGGAAAAAAAAACGAGGTAGTATTACGGAAACCGACAAGAACTACACTCTAAAAAGAATAAAAGGAAAAAAATAGAAAAACAAATGCAACTAGATGAAATGCACCTAAGTGATATGCATCTAAATGGTATGCAAAAATAACGGAAAATAAAAGAAAGAAAACTAGCCCATTTATTTGCAACGAAACATGTATGTAATAAACGTCTACCAAATAATGATAGTTTACGATAAACGACAAGACTATTCATTACATGCGTGTAGACGCGCCTTAAGACTCGTCAAGAGGTGATAGCATTATGGAAAACCAACAAGGTAGCTATACTAAACAAATATAACTCATAAGCCAAAGATGGTAGCAACGGAAAACCGACGGTAGCTACCCATATGAGTTACAAAAATAAAAAGAAAGCACATAAGTCTTAACGCTCACAAGATTCATCACAACGATATGTAGCATACGGAAACCGACATTAGCTACTAAATAACACTAAGAACAGCTTATAGCATACGAGAACCGACATTAGCTATAACATGCATGGATGAATCATGTATATAAAACTAAATCAATTACTTAACATGGATTCGTAGATGGAAAGATGTAAACATGCACGTTCAGAACATCTACGTAAAAGAAATTAGCCACAGAAGCTCGTATGAAATTATCCACATAAAATAAAGCATTAAAAATCAAGTTAAGAGAAATTCTGGAACCTGGACGTGCGTCCAACAAGGCAGACGCTCGTTTGCCATGAAAACAGATCGGACGGGCGTTCAGTGAAGACAGACGCCCGTCTGGTTCTTGAAAACAGAACAAAACAGAGTTGATACTTTTTTGCAAAGGACGGCCGTTCAACAATCCAGACGCTCGTTCACCTGCATGTTAGGGGCTGGACGAGCGTTCACTTACTTGGACGCCCGTCCAAGCATCGAATTTTGCAACGTAGTACGTAATGCGGAAAAACACGCAAAGATCATCAACCCAAACAAATCATACATCACAAAGAAACACATCAAATTTTAGCATAGAGCACACAAGGTTAAGATTAGATTACACTTCACGTTTCACAAATCGAGTAAAAAACTTTTTGCACATTCTTAACCCAACGGTCATCGAAACACGGCAAAAATAAAAACTCTCAATTTGTTTAACGCTACTTTTATTGAAAGAAAATAAATCGTAACAAAATAGAGAAATTAACTCAACTAAATTCAACAAAACACCGATTCCCCGGCAACGGCGACATTTTGTTCGGAGGATTTTGCATCACTAAACAAAAACAATTTATAAAACCCTAACCTATATGCAAACTAACTCCTAACCGACCGAATATCGGGTAATTGCTAGTAAAGCGTAATGAGTAAGGGTCGATCCACAGGGGAATTGGGCTATTGAATCTAATTTTATTAATTCCTCTAAATTATCACTCAAGAAAACAAATAAAGGAAATACAAACATAGAACAAATAAGATAAATCTAAGCTAAGAACAATAAAAACGACCTAAGCTAAAGATACATGGGATCAAACAGAATACAAACTAAGTGATCTCAATCCTAGTTCATCTCATGATTTTAATTCAAATTGTGGTTTCACCTTTACACGAGATACAAATTCCTAATCTCTTAGTGAATCCGTTTCTCAAGCTATGAATTCCTAATTCCTTTGTGAATTCAATTATCGATCTCTCCTCTTCCGAATGTTGAGACCAATATTCCATACAAAACAAAGGTGTAGATTCAAGTTAACTCTCGTATTTTAGAATCTAACAACCTAGATAATTAACCGATTAACTTGTCACGAATTAACGATTAAAGATCCTATCTTTCTATGGTGATCTAGCCTAACAACGATTCTCATCACGTTAGACAACGATTAGTAACCGATCTCTCGATCTAGTCACACATAGCATCATAATTCATGGAAAGATACAAGATAAATTAAAGATCATAAAAATAAACTAGAGATTGAATAAATTAAAAAGAGATTAAACTCACATAGTTTATACAAGGGTTGATCTTCAAGCATCAACGATGAAAAAAAATGAGAAAAAGACATCCTAATCTAACCCGGATCACCCGAGCACAAGGCTCGGGTGATCGGCCTTGAAACCCCTCGTAAGTGCGGCCGCCTCTTTTTTTTAGGTGAATGGTAGTGTGTGTTTTTTTTTTTTTTTGTGGTGATGGAGGTGTGTATATATAATGGGAGGTGTATAAGGGAGGCATCATTTGAGGGAGGCTAGGAGGTTGTTGGGTAGGTTTGGAAGGTTGTTGGGGAGGTAGCATTTGAGGGAGGTGAGAAGTTGGTTAGAAGTTTGTTAGGATGTAATGATGAGTTTGTTAGTTTGTTAGGATATGGTGGGTAGGAGATGGTGGGTAGGGGTGATGAGTCATGCAAGAGTTAGTTACAAGCATGTGGAGTTTGTTGGGGAGGAATCTTTGCCATCATTGAAGGTAACATGCAAGGAAATGAGCCAAATATCTCCCAATTCGTCCAAATTTCAGCTGTTTGGAAGAAAAAATCATAATTTGAGTTGTAGACCTCCGATTGACGTGATTCAAAATGCGTTGGAAAGCTCATTTCAGTATCTACAACTTTCATCAAGACCTCGTCCCCTGAAAATGCCTCTAAGTCGGGTCAAATTTCCATCGAAAACAGGTTACGGTAGAAGTGCGTTGGAAAATATTGATCCGTTGATCTCGTAAACTCGTGGCATCTTCTTCTCTTCCTCAAAAATCCATCTTTTAGGACTCAAAACATGTTGTTACATGGGATATTTTGAAAGCCTTAATCACCAAGTTTGGGGTAGAAAATATCCAAGATATTTTTCCTTGCAAGCTAAGCACACGGGGTGATCATTCAAGCCTTGGACGCCCGCCCACTTCCTCCGGACGCCCATCCGGTAAGTTTCGAACTCTCGATCCGATTTCGCTCCGGTGGA
Source organism: Gentiana straminea (assembly GCA_036785695.1). Lineage (NCBI taxonomy): Eukaryota > Viridiplantae > Streptophyta > Magnoliopsida > Gentianales > Gentianaceae > Gentiana > Gentiana straminea. Next base: position 1,272,960 of record JAVUPR010000448.1, on the reverse strand, counting down.
CGCCGCTTCACTTCTTTGGACGCCACCAACTCGAAGATCACAATCTTGATTTCTTTCCTTAATCTTCCAATCTTCCATAAATCTCTTTAGCTCTTTCCAACTTCGAATTTAGCTCTCTAAAATCATCTTTTCCATCATCAATGAGTATCTACAAGAGGATCAAACATACCAAAGCGTAACATAATTCCAAAATAATATAAATTCATCATTTAAACACATAATTCGTTACGTTTTGCAATTTAACTCTTAAAAACATCATTTACTCAATATTTCAATATAACGCTCGATTTCTATGGAAAACATCCATATATGGGGGAAATTGATAGAAAATATATCGTTAAAAATCATACAATTTGACCCTAAACAACAGTCTGTTCTCTGTTGACAACTTCAGTTTCTTTTATTATTTCCATTTCCTGTGAATGCATAGCTGCTTCTTGAGTTGGTAAAACCTCGCTTACCGAAATTGGAATAGATTCGGTGAGATTAACTTCGGTTGCACTTCTCGTGCCGATCCGTCGCAACTTCGCTTCGATTTCTTGAGTTGATGACATTTCTACTGGTTTCTCAGTAACTAGATCAGTTGAGCCTTTTTCTGTTTCTTCAATATGTTTTCTTCTTTTCTTTAAGTCTTCAATTTGTGCCAACACTTCATCTCCAGTTGCAGGTTAAGTCTTTCGATTTCCTACTTTTCTTCTTCTTGGGTTCAGTCTCAGACTTCTCAGCTTTCCTTTTTCTTGCTTTTTCTTCCTTAATGGCAATCTTTCCGTCAGCAATTGGTGTTTCTTTTCTCATAGCAACTCCAAAATGATTGAGTATTGTCACGGATTTTATCAATGGAAAACAACAAGTAATAAATATTTATAAATCCGGTAATCCCCAAGTGTAGGGATCGTAGTATAGCGATTAATACCGGAGTCGATCTCAAGGAATCGGGGTATCTAGTTCATTAATTTTCCTAAGATTGATACCAATTATTTCTAAACCTAAAACTAAAACGGAAAATAAACTGGACAGAGGATTGTCAGTCCAAAGCCAGGAAGGATAAAAGCGATAATAAATAAATAAAACTATAAACGAGAAAAAAAATAAAAACGATGATCATGGTGATTAAACAATTGAACAAGTAATTATCCACCGATCCCGCAACCCTTAATTTCCTCTCTAAAGTTATCTTGTGATGATTTAATTAAAGATGTGGTCCACCCTACGGAGGTATGAATTCCTACTCTCGTAGATAATTCGCTTATCAATCTCTCATCTCTCGATCTATAAGATTGACGCTATCAAAAGAAGGTGTAAGATCTCTCAATCTAGCAACCTAGAAATTCAACCTATCAACTCTCGTTATGTCAAGATTAAAAATCCCATCTTTCCTATGGTGATCTAAGGTTTACACCGACTCTCGTCATACGGTAAACATCAATAAGCAATACATTTCTCGATATCGATTGCATAACAAATAAGCACAGAAAAGATACAACTTTAATCAAATTCACAAAACAAATCTAGATTGAAAATAAAGAACCTGCTGAAACGGATTCACATGGTTTGAACAATTGCTCAGCCTCCAAGCATTCAGCATAAAACAGCAGAAAAACGAACATAAAAACAAGAAAAATCGCAACCCCAGGATCCCCCGGGGCCGGGCTCCGCCTAGGGTTTTCTCCTAATGATTGTGTATCAATAGGTCTCAATAATGTATGATTAGGGTTGAAATACGCGCTGATATTTATAGAAAACTGAGGCGGTTGTGCTGATGTCGGCTTAAGGACGCCCGTCCATCTTGTTGGACGCCCGTCCAAGGTGCCTTGGACTTGCTTCAGACGCCCGTCCACTCCAGCGTCCAAACTCTCTGAATCAACTTTCTTCTCCTGGACGCCCGTTTGATTTAATGGACGCCCGTCCATAGTGGACGGGACATGAACGAACGTCCATCATGCCTGGAAGCTGATTTCTTCATCTTTATCCTTTCCTTCTCATCCCTATCTCTTCTCTTCATCAGAAAATCCGAATGCAGCCTCTTCTAATCCTCTTCTAGCTCGAGAACATGTATCTAAAAGATAATAAAACATACCAAAGCGTAACATAACTCCAAAATAATATAAAATCACAATTTAAGCACATAATTCGTTACGTTTTGCAATTTAACTATTGAAAACACCACTTGCTCAATATTTCAATTATAAAGCTCGATTTCTATGAAAAACATCCACATATGGGGGAATTATAAAACATATCGTTAAAAACACTATAAATTCACCCTAAACAACACCCCCACACTTAGCTTTTTGCTCGTCCCGAGCAAAACAAAACATAATCAAGACTCGAGACATATAAACATTTATGCAACCATAAAGCATATTCAATAGTTTAGAGGTTCACCCAAGTGTGTGTGCATAGCCATAATAAATTTCCACTAAATCCACACTTGAAATTGATTCAAGCAAAACTAGCCAACATCCCATTTAGATCAGAAATATAAAAACGATTATAACATGCACCTCACAAAACATACATATTCGAAAAATAATAAGGAGTATTTAAAATATTTCCGACATACTTAGAGGATAATCCCTACAACATATCTTTCAGTTTATACTGGGGATAGTTAGAAGATAACTACGGTTTTCACCCATCTTTTCACATGGCCATGCTCTAATTTTTCTTAAAGTCCACTTCACTACACACTTATCGCATATGCCCTCATTCCCATCAATAGGACGTTTCGTGATAACACCCTAGCTGGACTACTATCATCAGGCAGTCGGGAGCTATTGAAACCTCATAGTGGTATAGGACATTTCGTGATAATGCCCTACCGCACTCAAATCATTGGCAGCTACATCCGACGTACACATATTTTATTCATACAATTCATCTTAGAGTGGTATTCAAACCTTAAATTATATCCCTCCTATCACATTCAAACCTTCAGATATTCACAGTACGTCATACTTTGATTCTAAACACAAACTATCATAAATCTCAAGATATATACGTAGCACTAAGCACATGACTTATAAGAAAATCAGAAATCACCCGTCAAAAGGGGTATAACTTTATAAATTAGCTCATCGTTCACTATGGCTCATGAAAAATAGATCTCAGGTGAAACAACTAACTTATCAAACATATGATATATAGCTTGGATGACTATAAAAATAACGAACATTGAATTGAATTGCCTACTCGGGACAAAACAAAAAAAAAAAAAAAACAAAAAATGTCGAAATTTTTTGAAAATTCTAGCTCATTTTGCATAGAATCGTACGAATTAAGCAAATGTATAGATACACATCAAATCATTCCCTCCCCCACACTTAAACCACAACATGTCCTCAGGTTGTGCAGAATTTGAAAAAAAGATAAAGAACTTAGCTGATTGTAGTTCGAAGGTGCAATTCTGGAAGTGGTCCGGAGTCAGATCCAGAAATGCTTGAAGAAATCAGTAGACTGTGGACCATCCACCGGAAAACTGGCTTCATCTAAAAGCTCACAATTGCTATCGCAAATATCCTGCACACTTGAAAAACAAAACAAAACGTACCTCGGGGAATAGGGGGATATAACATGGCAAAATAAATCGTAAACAAGATAGAAGCACAAGATATAATTGCTCAGATGGAAAAATCACCACACAGGGAAAACACAGGACACCTAAGCGTCAAACATAAAGCCACAAAAGCTTTACAATACAAATAAGCCCAACATGTGCATACAGAAATGAGGATAGAGGACACTACAAAGTAGCAGGGCTAGGTGCACTAAAAAGATAAATAAAAATAAAAGAAAAAAAAAACAGAATAAAATACAATGCAACTAAATGATATGCAACTATACTAAAAAGGCAAAATGAAAATAAAGAAAATAAACTAGCCCAACTAATTCCATAGATGTCGCCCTAATCTAAGCACGGTCAAGAATATAAACGTCTACTAAATAACGCCACAGAAGCGTAACAAAATTCGATTATGCAAAGCCACAGAAGCTTGCCATGTAAAGTGTAGACGTGCCTTTAACAACCCTAGCACCCTAGATAGACGACAAAAGGAACAGCATAAATCAAATTTGGAATCACATCTAACTAGGTGAATTACCCAACATGGACTGCAATAGATGGAAAGAAAACCATAACGGTGAAAGAACAGGACATCTACGCATATACAAGGGCCACAGAGGCTCACATTAAAACAACCATGTCAAATAATGAAACATGTATCAAGATGAAATCTATTCACTAAAAACAGACAGACTGGACGGGCGTTCAGACAATCCAGACGGACGTTTAAAGCATATTCAGGGCGGACGGACGTTCAGGCATGCAGACGCCCGTCCAGAACCACATAGAGCAGACGGGCGTTTGGAAAGGACAAACGCTCGTCTGACTCTCTAAAAACATAACAGCGTTGATGCGTTTTGGGACGGACGGGCGTTCACTTACTATGGACGCCCGTCTGACTCAGCAGAAAAGCACAACAGACTCCTGAGCAACCTCATAAACCCTAGATAAAATCATAAACCCTAGAAACCTCAGAAACCCTAGAAATCCTTTATTTATTTATTTAAAACAGAAAACAGAAAACAATAAAAGGGGGAAAAACGTGTTGAAATATTCTGAGCCCAAAATGGAAGGGAAAACAGTGGATTTTGACCTCGAAAACGGTGTCGAACGGCCTCTGGCTGTTCACCACATCGTCGGCGTCGGAACGAGCTTTCAGAATTGGGGTCCTGTGCGCCAAACGGACACTCGAGCCGAAAGTTACGGCCAAAATACTAACGAGTGCTAAAACGATCCCTTTTATCCAAAAGTTCGATCGCTAAAAACGTGGAGTCAGATAATTCAACCTCAGATGTCCCCGAATCAATGTAGAAACTAGAAAGGATAGAAACAAAAACCTATCTACGAAAAATTCGTAACAAAAACAGAAAAATTAATAGAAACTAGACAACCGCACCGATTCCCCGGGAATGGCGCCAAAAACTTGTTTTTGGTTCCGTTGGCGGGAATACTCACCACTATACTACCTTAGAAAAATTAATAATGAACTGGACAACCGCACCGATTCCCCGGCAACGGCGCCAAAAACTTGTCACGGATTTTATCAATGGAAAACAACAAGTAATAAATATTTATAAATCCGGTATTCCCCAAGTGTAGGGATCGTAGTATAGCGATTAATACCGGAGTCGATCTCAAGGAATCGGGGTATCTAGTTCATTAATTTTCCTAAGATTGATACCAATTATTTCTAAACCTAAAACTAAAACGGAAAATAAACTGGACAGAGGATTGTCAGTCCAAAGCCAGGAAGGATAAAAGCGATAATAAATAAATAAAACTATAAACGAGAAAAACAATAAAAACGATGATCATGGTGATTAAACAATTGAACAAGTAATTATCCACCGATCCCGCAACCCTTAATTTCCTCTCTAAAGTTATCTTGTGATGATTTAATTAAAGATGTGGTCCACCCTACGGAGGTATGAATTCCTACTCTCGTAGATAATTCGCCTATCAATCTCTCATCTCTCGATCTATAAGATTGACGCTATCAAAAAAAGGTGTAAGATCTCTCAATCTAGCAACCTAGAAATTCAACCTATCAACTCTCGTTATGTCAAGATTAAAAATCCCATCTTTCCTATGGTGATCTAAGGTTTACACCGACTCTCGTCATACGGTAAACATCAATAAGCAATACATCTCTCGATATCGATTGCATAACAAATAAGCACAGAAAAGATACAACTTTAATCAAATTCACAAAACAAATCTAGATTGAAAATAAAGAACCTGCTGAAAAACGGATTCACATGGTTTGAACAATTGCTCAGCCTCCAAGCATTCAACATAAAACAGCAGAAAAACGAACATAAAAACAAGAAAAATCGCAACCCCAGCCTCCCCTAAGGGGGCTGGGGCCGCCTAGGGTTTTCTCCTATTGATTGTGTATCAATAGGTCTCAATAATGTATGATTAGGGTTGAAATACGCGCTGATATTTATAGAAAACTGAGGCGGCTGTGCTGATGTCGGCTTAAGGACGCCCGTCCGTCCATCTTGTTGGACGCCCGTCCAAGGTGCCTTGGACTTGCTTCAGACGCCCGTCCACTCCAGCGTCCAAACTCTCTGAATCAACTTTCTTCTCCTGGACGCCCGTTTGATTTAATGGACGCCCGTCCATAGTGGACGGGACATGAACAAACGTCCATCATGCCTGGAAGCTGATTTCTTCATCTTTATCCTTTCCTTCTCATCCCTATCTCTTCTCTTCATCAGAAAATCCGAATGCAGCCTCTTCTGATCCTCTTTTAGCTCGAGAACATGTATCTAAAAGATAATAAAACATACCAAAGCATAACATAACTCCAAAATAATATAAAATCACAATTTAAGCACATAATTCGTTACGTTTTGCAATTTAACTATTGAAAACACCACTTGCTCAATATTTCAATTATAAATCTCAATTTCTATGAAAAACTTCCACATATGGGGGAAATTGATATAAAACATATCGTTAAAAACACTATAAATTCACCCTAAACAAGTATCATTTGGACTACTAACGCAAGAGTCTTCTTGTGATAGAATCATCCTTTCTTCACATCGGTCTTCTTTTTGGGTACATCAATTGACTGTGCTATCAATTGATCAAATAGATACCTTGCCCAATTGAAATCTTTTTCAAACCAAATCACATATAGCAAATCTAGTTTTGCTCCAGATAGATTGCTGAAGTTTCCAGCAATACCAATTATGCAATTTGCCAGCATCTTTGAAAGAAAATTAAATTCTGGCTTGAGCAAGCTTGTGCTCCCTGTTTGTAATATGGAAGATTCTCCATATGGCTGCTGCTCCTCTGGATTTGTCAAACCCAAAGATTTCTGCAATTAAATCTTCAGTGACTTTGATTTCCTTATCACTGACAGTGGTGATATAGGTTTTTGTGTCTTCTCCTTCTACAAACTTGTTCGCCAAATTGATAGAAGTCTCCAATGCTTTCTAAACAGACACTTTTTAGATCGATGTTGAAGGCAGCTTCCAATCCTTTAATTTTCCGGATTTTTGTTGCAATAGAATTGACTAGAGTTTGATCAACATACTTTGCAATATATTGATCGAGAGAAACGATCATTCCAGGTTCAACAAGAGTGAAGGTCATTTTTCTGGATTTGATTGAAAATTTGAAAATTTGAAATTCAGAGAGAAGATTCAGAATTCAAGCGTAAAGAATTTATAAAAGAAAATTTTGGGTATTTATAATTTGGAGTGGGGGTAGTTAAGAATTGAGTGGGACTTAAAACGTCTTGTCATAAATGTTTTGAGATTGCGAAAAGGTGGGTGAGTGGAAATTATGAACGGTTTAGATTGAGAAGGACCACGTCTTTTCTTGATAACCGTAGCTAGATAAAAGTGAATAAAGAAGGTACGGTGTATCAATAGTTGTATGCGCTCGCTTTGTCCTTATGTTTGAATTCAAAAACTCGGTTGTAAATACAACTCGCCTTTGTGAATTGCAATTCTCAGTTCTCAGCTAGTGGTGTTTCTCCTGCAAAACAAAGTGAGAAATTTTTGGTACCCATATCTTTTTGGGTCCTAACTGATTAGTTATTGATGATACAACTTTATTTTTAACTTTATACCTCTCTTGACATTTTGACTGAGTGCAGTCAGTTTTCACAAACTTTTATTGTTTTGTCATAACAGTTTTAAATTTGTTCAGTTTGTGAAACTGATGTGATGGTCTATTCCAATCTTCATCAGTGGGAAATAGTCTTCATTTCCTTCTGAGTCTATTATTGCATAAAATGATCTTCATTCTTAGATGGATATGACTTGAAGATTTTTCTTACTGATTTCGGATCAGTTTTACTGTTTTTAGCCTTCTGAGTCTTTTTGTAAAATCTGTTGGCTTGGTGAATTTTACCAAATTTGATTTTTCGCCTTTATCGCCTTGTGCGTTTGGCCGTGTCTTTGAGTATCTATCGCTTCTAATAACTTTATCAGTTTTCTGATTTCTTGACTGTTGAGTAGTCACAAATTTTATTGCAACTGATCTTGGTCTAAACTTAGAATTATACTGATTATCAAACCCTAAACCAGATCTATCTCCAAACGGTTTCCTGGTTTGAATTGAACTTTGGAAATTGGATCAACTGATGATTCACTGATGTTTATAACTTCGTTGGTTCATCAGTTGGTCGAATTACCTTGGTTCCATTATTAGTCTTGATTAGATTGATTTCAGCATTCAATCTCGAAATTTCAGTTTTCAATAACTTTTTCTCCTTTTTGACATTCTCATAATTCTTTTGAATAATCTCTAATTGCTTTATGAGTATGTCCAAGGTTTCATTGAAATCTTCATTTATTTGATTGTTCAGGATAGTGTGAGTTTTGGATATAGATGCACTTACCTCCTGATGTTTGATAGATAAACCTTCTGTTGAGGAATCATCACTGATTAGAACTTGTTTTCCTTTATCAATAGCATTCGCCTGTGCAGCTCCTAGCAGTATGATTTCTTCATCACTTTCTCCTCCATGGCTTGTAGGTAGAGTTTCATCAATATCTGTGACTTTTGCACTTGATGGATCTCTGGTTAGCTTTTCTTCTATAGAATCAGCTACTCGTAGTAACTCTCTTTCTGGTTCTTCTGAAAGATCGCTTAAGGATGAAAATCTTCTGGATTCATCATCTACATTCGTATTGAACTCAATGCCTTCATCATAACTGAATTGAGGTTCCGGATTTGTGTGAGAGCTTGTAGTACTGAATCTTTCGAATACTTGATCTTGGAAATCGTAGACAACATTCTGTAAATAGTCAGTCAGGGGGTTATTTAGCCAATTTCTAATTCTAGATGTATACATTAGAGATACTTTTAAGACAGATGCGGTAAGGGGTTTTCAACAACTGGTTGCTCCTGAACAAATAACTGATGGACAGTTGCTCAAGCAAGCAAATAGTTATTGGATCACCTTCAAAAGAAGATTTGCTCCGATACCAATTGTTGGTCCCTTGGAAAGGCTAACACAAGTTTAGGGGGGTGAATAAACTTGTCACCAAAAACTAATCCTAAGCTGGAAAAGCCCCAAGAATCGAGTTTCTCTCGAAACTCAAACCGATCTTCGCCCGCTTTTGTTCATGTCCCTTAACTTGTGCGAGTTCAGTTAGCTCAACTGAATATGAGTCAATGATGACTTATATTTAGTCTTGTTAACTGGCAGCGGATAAATATTAGCCTTTAATAACTAGTTAATCTAGTTTCGGTATGAAAACCACGTAAGTAAAGCTATAATGAAATAAGTGAATGCATAAAGTAAATAGACAAGAATTATAGAGGTTCCAGGTGGTGTAATCCTGTCAATCCTCTCTTCCCCTGTGATGCGGAGGAAAATTCCACTAGAACTTCTTTGAGATGGCCCGGTTACAAAAGTTCTAAACTGATAGTCCTTGACTAATCCCTAGCTTCACTATCTAAACACTTGTAGAACAGGTAGGATTGCTGCTCTTCAACTGTTTGAACCATTGGTCCTTGGAGGGTAGAATTGCCTCTTCACCAACTCATCACAAACACAAGCTTCCCGATCGCACTCAACCGTCCTTCACACCTTCTTGGTGTTTCACAGTCTAAACCTTTGATAAAATCAAAGTTGAGACTTTGAATCAATAACTATGATTCAACTGTGATTTGAGCTTTTCTTCTGGATGATTAATTTAAGCACGGCTCTGTATTTCTTCAAATGTTAGATCTTGAATCTGCTTGAATATGCTTGAACACTTTGAAGAAATTCTCTTGATCTTGCAATTAAGTACTTATCAGGTATTCTTTTGGATTTGGCTTTCCCCCTCAATTTGATCTTTCTAGATAGATTCCTTTTAATTTTCTTGCTTTGTTATCATATACCTGCACTCTTTTTGATGTTGTAGAGGCAGTCTATTTATAGGGGTTCATTCAACTTTCATCCTGCTTGTAACGGCTATATTTTTTGACTGTTCTCGTCGTGTCGGTACTTTTCATCCAATGAAAATGCTTTCTTTACAACGTTCGATCCGTGCGATCGCCTTTGTTGGATGGCCGACTTATAAAACTGAGTTTCCTTATCAGTTTTATACTGAGTTTTCCATTTATCAGTTTCCTAACTGGCTTGGAGCATTAACTGACATTTTACTCTTCTTCAAATATCGGTACTCCAGTTTTCATCTGATTATCATTGACTTAATCAGAGTACACCATGATTCATTATCATCTAAGAATTCATTGTCCTTATGATTCTTAGGTCTTCATACAAGAACCATAAAGTCAGTTCAGGTCACCACAATCTTGCCTGAAGTCCAACTTTACAGTCTCGACTTGTAATCTTCATAACTGAGTTTGAACCCTCAGTTCTTCATTCTTCAATAACTGAGTCTGTGTCCCTCAGTTCTTCAGTCTTCTATATAAGCCAACCGAGTCTGTTTCCCTCAGCGAACTTATCTTCTTCAATCTTCTATTGGTGTGCTCTATTGTCAGTTTCTTGTAGAATCTCAACTAGATTAAATCTCAGTTTCTTCATTTCTCGCCCACCTAGAACTATTACGGTGCTTGTCCGATTTAACTGATACAATTATCAGACTCTAATAAATCCTATACATTGATATCTAGACTTCTTTTTGCTTTGCACTATAACAGTTAGTTATGACACTTCATCAATGGGGTTAAGAACAATTAATAAATAAGTGATGAATCATCATCAAAACACAAATTTTATTTCCAACAAGTGCCATGCACGAACTAGTCGAGTTTTTCGCAACCAGTTCCTTGGTAAGGTTTTTCTAGCTAAGCCATGAATTCGGTGGATGCGGAGTGTCTTATAGTTCTTAATCATATTAGATCAATTAAATTCCATAGAGGGGACTGTTGAACCAAATATAGGGTGAATAGGTTGTAGTATTAGCGCCTACGGACCGCTTTAGTAGATTGCACCCACAACACATTCATTAGACGCTATTGGTTGGATGGTAGGTTAAGGCACGTTCCTAGTGATTCGGTAAGGGTAGTATGAGTAGTGTCCAGATCATAATTTAGCTATTCGTTTATCATACTATTAAAGTTATCATTTTATTTTCTTAGTTATAACTACTTTCACATCATTTGTGAGCCTAAACTAAATATGAAAGTGGTTGTGATACTTGACCAATTCCTCGTGGGATAAGACATTGTTCGCCGTTGTAGTACAACCGACCCGGTACTCTGCCGGTTAAAGTTGGTTTGCTACAATTTGGCCATCAAGTTTTCTGGCGCCGTTGCCAGTGAATCGGTCAATATCAGAAAATCACATGAGTATCTAGGATTATGTATTTTTTTCATTTATTTTTTATTTTGATGTTTTGTTGAAGAGTCATACCACCTACTCTGGTAGTGGTAGTGACTTGATACCTTGATTGTGTTCTTGTTTTTTCCCTGAGTTGCGGGTATGGATCCGTATGGCCAAGGAGGCTCTTTACCTTACTCATTTGGAGGATTCAATTTTGATGGTATGGGTTTCGGAACACAACCCTATTATCAGCTTCAACTCATACACATCACCCTAGAACAATGAGTGGGAGGGTCCTCCAAGCTCTCAATTTCAAAGCACCCCAACGCTTATCCGCAATACTTTCAGCCGCCACAAGTTACTCCATCGCCGAGGAGCACAATCGAGATTTTGTTGGAGCAACTTAGTCAGGATCTAAAAGAATTGAAGGATTCCCAACACCGCTTGGAATCTGAGGTGGTTGACCTGGCAAGCCGGGTAGGGCAGTTGGATGAGCAGATGAGGCTTGAGGGGAGCATTAAAGAAGAAAAGGTTTTTGATCTCCACCGTCTCTTTCTGAGGTAATCACTTATGAGGAATTCCATAAAGAAGGTACGAATACTGTCCTCATTGAATTATCAATTCCTTCTCCAGTGAGCCCTGTTGAGACACATGTATAGGTGAGTCCTTTTGAGTCTTTGGATGCTCTTGTTGAGCCAACTTGTTATTTTGTGATGCTTGAATCACTCCTAATTGGTATATGCTCTGTTTCGGGGAAAGTAGTTTGTTGTGTTGCACGATGAATTCCTTGAGCCAATCTTGGTGAAATGATTGAGCCCCTTTTTTTCGTGTGCCATTTTGATGGGGCGCTCAATTCCTATGATTTGTGTAGGGAGCAGCAACGGTTTGCTCTCCTTTGGTATAACTGTCCTTAGCATAATTGGGGTAGAAAGTCGAACTGAGGACTTTAAACTTAGAATGTTTTAGGTAGTTTGTTTTTCTTTTCACTCGTATTTCTTTGTTTCACTTTCTTAATAAGTCGAGCTAACGACATTAAACAAAAGCGCTTATGGGAGGTAACCCACTTTTTCTTAGGCACTTAAGATTGTTTTTGAGAAGTGATGAAAATTTGACCACGCATATTGAATTCCGTTGCATGCCTTGTGATAACCTATATATCTGTTTTCTATATACATCTTCATACTTGTGCTTACCTACGCTTAAGGTTCCGGCCTTTCATCGTAGTGGATTTTTGGTTTTCTTTGTTGTGATTGCACAGGTACCCTGGGAGATACATTGGCGGTTATCATTTTGCGTGGTTGCGCCCTATTTTCAGTTCAGCTAAGTCTTTATTTCTTATATTTTATCACGCACACACCGAGGACGGTGTTCCGTTTTAAGTGGGTGGTGGTAGACTTAGCTTCACTTGGCTACTTCTGTTTAAATTTGAATCATCGAATAAGTTATACACTTGGTGTTGAGTCTAATTGAGTGAAAATTGAGTCATTTTTTAAAAAAAAATTCATGGTTTTGAGGTTGCGACTCCTGTGTGAATTCATGGTATTGATTGGTTAATTATTACTCATGGGTTGATTGCATGCGAGTCAAACATTTATCTTGTTGTGGAATTGAATTCTTATGCATGTAATAGCTTGCCTTTCATGAATTGTGGTTGGTTAGTGAATGGTTATAGTTGACATAGACATTAATTTGTTACCTAGAACTTATACCATTAACTTTGAGGCGAAATAGAAAGGTCACTCTTGGTAGATTAACGGATGACGGTCCTGGCATTTCTTTGACCCAACCAGAGCCAAATAGCCAACCTTGTACATAATTTCCACAGAAACCCCTCTAAGCCTTTATAGGGTGGTTAGACCCCTACCCGAACTTAGCCATTCATTGAGTAGCCTATAAGTATTAACCCTTTGTCTTTATTTGTGGTCTACATTTCTTTGGCACAATACGAGTGAGTTTTAATCTTATTTTGGTCACACTTGCTAGCACAAGTGTGGGGTGGTGGAGATGTGTATCCAAGTATGGTGTTGGTGGATCCTTTGCTTTACGAATGAGAATGGGTAGTGAAGTGTTGGTGTTTGACTTACCAAAAAAAATTATCAAAAAAAGATCAATCAGAATGAAAAAATTGAACAAAATGAATAAAATTGAGTCAAATGTGGATCAAAGTTTTTGAGTTAATATTTCCAAAGTAATATATGGCGATGGGATGAAGTAAATTGGAGTAGATGTTCGTGAATTCTTGGTTAGCTTGTTCTTGGTGACGACTATTTTTGCAAGCGATAATAGAGTTTCATCTTGGCACCAACCGTTTTTGCATCTTACTCATGTTTATGATATGGTGTTGAAAGAAGGTGAGCTATGAGTTAAGTGTGGGATATTTTGATTAGGCTCACTCGTATTTTCTTTTTTGATATTCCTTTTATCTTTTCGTTTAGCCCCGTCTCTAGTCTAACGTTACAACCGTGCAAGTCCTGCCTGACCTTAGTTAGCCTTGATTTGATCTCGATTAGTGGAGATATTTATGAAGAATAAGCCTATGGTGTAACGCCATTAGTCATGCATTTATAATCTGAGCCGGTTGACTATGATAAATGATTGAGTGCTATGCACACACACACATTCTGTTTTCATGATAAGATACGCTTTGACCCGTGTTTATTCGCTTACTGATTAATTTTTACTCATTGAATATATTGGATTCCCGTATGATCGCAACGTTGACCTCATGTTTTATTTTTGAATCGCTTGATTTGCTCGAGGGCGAGCAAACGCGATGTGGGGAGTAGTTGACGAGAGTCAACTTTGCTATAATTTCGTGTGCATTTTACTCCCTATTTGTAGCCTATTCAATGTAATTTTGGGGTAGTTAAGTTGTTTTTATAGGTACGTTTCACCCCGATTCGAATCACTAGACGAAAGATGTTTACATCCGAAATCTCGATATTTTTGGGTGATTTGTGTGTGTTTTATTGGTATTTGTCACGCTTGGGTATGTGGTTTATTTTTATTACAGGTATGGCGAGAGAGAGAGCGTGACGATGATCACAACGGAACTAAAATCGTTCAAAACTGAGTTCTTGTGAGAAATTGACGCGCGACTCAAATTCAAACGTTCGGAAAAAAAGATTATCATCCAACTTTGTCGGGATCCCAACTTTTATGTTTAGTGGGGAGTGAAGCACCAGTATTTTGATCCATTTTGCTGCGGTTTTCAATTGAAAATAATTATGAAATAAAATTAAAAATAATAATAATAAAAGTTTAATTAGTGCAGCGGACGAGAAGCAGGGTGTGATTTTATTTTGCACGTGAATTTTCCGGAAAAGAGGGACGGCAATTAGATTATTAAAGGAGTCACTTAGGTCAAATTTCAACACATTTTAGACCATAAATTTATTTTAATTTTTTTCCTGCCGCTGTTCCTTCCCTTTGATTAGAACATATTTATTTTATTTCTTTTGCTGCAAATTTCCCAAGAACAACGACATCAACTTATTTATTTATTTCGTGATTTCAATACAACAAAATGACGATTCGAGTTATGGATTGCTACGCTTTCTTTTGGTAAATTTTATTCAATCTTTTTATCATGTTTATTATTAATTTCTTCTTTAATTTCTGCACTTTCATTTTTATTATTTGTCGCTAAATTTTCTGATAGCTAGATTATGTGATGGATCGCGAAATGGATACCTATACAATGATCTAAGGATGAGTAGAGCATAAAAATTAAATCTTTTGAGTTGTTGTGTCCTAAAATTTGATCTTAATGCTTGAATTAAACTGATCACTTGATTTCACACACGAACTTTATAAATGTATTTTGCGAGGGAGTGTGCGAACTAGGATTGTAGGTGTGCCATGCACGAACTAGTTGAGTTTTTCACTTTGTTCCTTGGTAAGGTTTTTCTAGCTAAGCCGTGAATTCGGTGGATGCGGAGCGTCTTATAGTTTTTAATCATATTAGGTCAATTAAATTCCATAGAGGGGACTGTTGAACCAAATATAGGGTGACTAGGTTGTAGTATTAGCGCCTACGGACCAGTTTAGTAGATTGCACCCACAACACATTCATTAGACGCTATTGGTTGGCTGGTAGGTTAAGGGTCAATATTCCTAGTGATTCGGTAAGGGTATTATGAGTAGTGTCATGATCATAATTTAGCTATTAGTTTATCATACTATTAAAGTTATCGTTTTTATTTGCTTAGTTATAACTACTTTCACATCATTTGTGAGCCTAAACTAAATACGAAAGTGGTTGTGATACTTGACCAATTCCTCGTGGGATACGACCTTGCTCGCCGTTGTAGTACAACCGACCCGGTACTCTGCCGGTTAAAGTTGGTTTGCTACAATTTGGCCATCAAGTTTTCTGGCGCCGTTGCCGGGGAATCGGTCAATATCCGAAAATCACATGAGTATCTAGGATTATGTCTTTTTTTTATTTTTTTTATTTTGATGTTTTGTTGAAGAGTCACACCACCTCCTCCGGTAGTGGTAGTGACTTGATACCTTGATTGTGTTCTTGTTTTTTCCTCGGAGTCGCATGTATGGATCCGTATGGCCAAGGAGGCTCTTTCCCTTACTCATTTGGAGGATTCAATTTTGATGGTATGGGTTTCGGAACACAACCCTATTATCAGATCAACTCATACACATCACCCTAGAACAATGAGTGGAAGGGTCCTCCAAGCTCTCAATTTCAGCACCCTAACGCTTATCCGCAATACGTTCAGCCGCCACAAGTTACTCCATCGCCGAAGAGCATAATCGAGATTTTGTTGGAGCGACTTAGTCGATCTAAAAGAATTGAAGGATTCCCGGACCGCTTGGAATCCGAGGTGGTTGATCTCGGCAAGCCGGGTAGGGCGCTGGTTGAGCGAGAGGAGGCTTGAGAGGAGCATTAAAGAAGAAAAGGTTTTCGATCTCCACCGTCTCTCCCCGAGGTAATCACTTATGAGGAATGCCATGAAGAAGGTACGAACACTATCCTCATTGAATTATCAATTTTTTCTTCAGTGAGCCCTGTTGAGACACATGTAGAGGTGAGTCCTTTTGAGTCTTTGGATGCTCTTGTTGTGCCAACTTGTTAATATGTGGTGCTTGAATCACTCCTAATTGGTATATGCTTTGTTTCGGGGAAAGTGAGTTCGTTGTGTTGCATGATGAATTCCTTGAGCCAATCTTGGTGGAAGGGATTGAGCCCTTTTTTTTTTGTGTGCCATTTTGATGGGGCGCTCAATTCCCATGATTTGTGTAGGGAGAAGCAACAGTTTGCTCTCCTTTGATATAACTATCTTTAGCATAATTAGAGTAGAAAGTCAAGCTGAGGACTTTAAAATTAGAATGTTTTAGGTAGTTTCTTTTTCTTTTCACTTGTATTTCTTTGTTTCACTTTTAATTTCTTAATAAGTCGAGCTAACGACATTAAACAAAAGCGCTTATGGGAGGTAACCCACTTTTTCTTAGGTTCTTAGGATTGTTTTTGAGAAGTGATGAAAATTTGACCACACATCTTGAATTCCGTTGCATGCCTTGTGATAACCTATATATATGTTTTCTATATACATCTCCATACTTGTGCTTACCTACACTTTGTTTTCTTTTCAACAAAGTCTTTCTTTCTTTTATTTTATCACTCACACACTGAGGACGGTGTTCTGTTTTAAGTGGGTGGTGATAGACTTAGCTTCACTTGGCTACTTGTGTTTAAATTTGAATCATCGAATACATTATACACTTGGTGTTTAGTCTAATTGGGTGAAGATTGAGTCATTTTTAAAAAAAATTCATGGTTTTGAGGTTGCGAATCCTATGTGAATTCATGGTATTGATTGGTTAATTATTAGTCATGGGTTGAATGCATGCGAGTCAAACATTTATCTTGTTGTTGAATTGAAATCTTATGCACGTATAGCTTGCCTTTCATGAATTGTGGTTGGTTAGTGAATGGTTATAGTTGACATAGACATTAATTTGTTACCTAGAACTTATACCCTTAACTTTGAAGCGAAATAGAAAGGTCAATCTTGGTAGATTAACGGATGACGGTCCTGGCATTTCTTTGACCCGACCAGAGCCAAATAGCCAACCTTGTACATAATTTCCACAGAAACTCCTCTAAGCCTTTGTAGGGTTTTTAGACCCCTACCCGAACTTAGCCATTCGTTGAGTAGCCTATAATTACTAACCCTTGGTCTTTATTTGTGGTCTACATTTCTTTGGCACCCTACGAGTGAGTTTTAATCTTATTTTGGTCACACTTGCTAGCACAAGTGTGGGGTGGTGGAGATGTGTATCCAAGTATGGTGTTGGTGGATCCTTTGCTTTACGAATGAGAATGGGTAGTGAAGTGTTGGAGTTTGACTTAAAAAAAAAATTATCAAAAAAAAAGATCAATCAGAATGAAAAAATTGAACAAAATGAATAAAATTGAGTCAAGAAATGTGGATGAAAGTTTTTGAGTTAATATTTCCAATGTAATACATGGCCATGCGATGAAGTAAATTGGAGTAGATATTCGTGAATTCTTGGTTAGCTTGTTCTTGGTGACGACTATTTTTGCAAGCGATATTGGAGTTTCATCTTGGCGCCAACCTTTTTTGCATCTTACTCCTGTTTATAATACGGTGTTGAAAGAAGGTGAGCTATGAGTTAAGTGTAGGATATTTTGATTAGGCTCAATCGTATTTATTTTTTGATATTTCTTTTAACCTTTCGTTTAGCCCCGTCCCTAGCCCAACGTTACAACCGTGCAAGTCCTGCCTGACCTTAGTTAGCCTTGATTTGACCTCGATTAGTGGAGATATTTATGAAGTATAAGCCTATGGTGTAACGCCATTAGTCATGCATTTATAATCTGAGCCAGTTGACTATGATAAATGATTGAGAAGCTATGCACACACACACATTCTGTTTTCATGATAAGATACGCTTTGACCCGTGTTTATTCGCTTACTGATTAATTTTTACTCATTGAATATATTGGATTCCCGTTTGATCGCAACGTTGACCTCATGTTTTATTTTTGAATCGCTTGATTTGCTCGAGGGCGAGCAAACGCGATGTGAGGGGGTAGTTGATGAGAGTCAACTTTGCTATAATTTTGTGTGCATTTTACTCCCTTTTTGTAGCCTATTCAATGTAATTTTGGGGTAGTCAATTTGTTTTTATAGGCACGTTTCACCACGATTCGAATCACTAGACGAAAGATGTTTACATCCGAAATCCCGATATTTTTGGGTGATTTGTGTATGTTTTATTGGTATTTGTCACGCTTGGGTATGTGGTTTAATTTTATTACAGGTATGGCGAGATAGAGAGCGTGACGAGGATCACAACGGTACGAAAATCGTCCAAAACTGAGTTCGTGTGAGAAAATGACATGTGACTCAAATTCAAGCGTTCGGAAAAAAAAATTATCATCCAACTTTATCGGGATCCCAACTTTTATGTTTAGTGGAGAGTGAAGCACCAGTGTTTTGATCCGTTTTGCTGCGTTCTTCAATTGAAAATAATTATGAAATAAAATTAAAAATAATAATAATAAACAAAGGAAAAAGCTGCCAATTGGCTGTTGGGGGCCACGCCCATTACAAAGCCTTTAATTAGTGCAGCGGACGAGAAGTAGGGGGTGATTTTATTTTGCACGTGAATTTTCCGGAAAAGAGCGACGGCAATTAGATTATTAAAGGAGTCACTTAGGTCAAATTTTAACATATTTTTAGACCAGAATTTTATTTTTATTTTTTTCCTGCCGCCGTTCCTTCCCTTTGATTAGAACATATTTATTTTATTTCTTTTGCTGCAAATTTCCCAAGAACAACGACATCAACTTATTTATTTTATTCCGTGATTTCAACATAACAAAGTGACGATTCGAGTGGTGGATTGATACAGTTTCTTTTGGTAAATTTTATTCAATCTCTTTATCATGTTTATTATTAATTTCTTCTTTAATTTCGGCACTTTTATTTTTATTATGTGTCGCTAAATTTTCTGATAGCTAGATTATGTGATGGATCGCGAAATTGATACCTATACAATGATCTAGGGATTTGTAGAGTTTAAAATTTAAATCTTTTGAGTTGTTGTGTCCTAAAATTTGATCTTAATGCTTGAATTAAAGTGATCACTTGATTTCACACACGAACTTTATAAATGTATTTTGTGAGGGAGTGTTCTAACTAGGATTTTAGGAGTGCCATACACGAACTAGTCGAGTTTTTCGCAGCCTGTTCCTTGGTAAGGTTTTTCTAGCTAAGCCGTGAATTCGGTGGATGCGGAGCGTCTTATAGTTCTTAATCATATTAGGTCAATTAAATTCCATAGAGGGGACTGTGGAACTAAATATAGGGTGACTAGGTTGTAGTATTAGCGCCTACGTACCAGTTTAGTAGATTGAACCCACAACATATTCATTAGACGCTATTGGTTGGCTGGTAGGTTAAGGCTCATTCCTAGTGATTCGGTAAGGGTATTATGAGTAGTGTCCTGATCATAATTTAGCTATTCGTTTATCATACTATTAAAGTTATCGTTTTTATTTGCTTAGTTATAACTACTTTCACATCATTTGTGTGCCTAAACTAAATACGAAAGTGGTTGTGATACTTGACCAATTCCTCGTGGGATACGATTTTGCTCGCCATTGTAGTACAACCGACTCGGTACTCTGCCGGTTAAAGTTGGTTTGCTACAATTTGGCCATCAAGTTTTCTGGCGCCGTTGCCGGGGAATCGGTCAATATCAGAAAATCACATGAGTATCTAGAATTATGTCCTTTTTTATTTTATTTTTTATTTTGATGTTTTGTTAAAGAGTCACACCACCTACTCTGGTAGTGGTAGTGACTTAATACCTTGATTGTGTTCTTGTTTTTTCCCATGAGTCGCAGGTATGGATCCGTATGGCCAAGGAGGCTCTTTCCCTTACTTATTTGGAGGATTCAATTTTGATGGTATGGGTTTCGGAACACAACCCTATTATCAGTTCAACTCATACACATCACCCTACAACAATGAGTGGGAGGGTCCTCCAAGCTCTCAATTTTAGCACCCCAACGCTTATCCGCAATACTTTCAGCCGCCACAGGTTACTCCATCACCGAAGAGCACAATCGAAATTTTGTTGGAGCAACTTAGTCAGGATCTAAAAGAATTGAAGGATTCCCAGCACTGCTTGGAATATGAGGTGGTTGATCTGGCAAGCTGGGTAGGGCAGTTGGTTGAGCAGAGGAGGCTTGAGGGGAGCATTAAAGAAGAAAAGGTTTTCGATCTCCACCGTCTCTCCCCGAGGTAATCACTAATGAGGAATGCCATGAAGAAGGTACGAATATTGTCCTCGTTGAATTATCAATTCCTTCTTCAGTGAGCCCCATTGAGGCACATGTAGAGGTGAGTCCTTTTGAGTCATTGGATGCTCTTGTTGAGCCAATTTGTTATTTTGTGGTGCTTGAATCATTCCTTTTTGGTATATGCTTTGTTTCGGGGAAAGTGAGTTCGTTGTGTTGCACGATGAATTCCTTGAGCCAATCTTGGTGGAAGGGATTGAGCCCCCTTTTTTTCATGTACCATTTTGATGGGGTGCTCAATTCCCATGATTTGTGTAGGGAGAAGCAACGGTTTGCTCTCCTTTGGTATAACTATCCTTAGCATAAATGCATAATTGGGGTAGAAAGTCGAACTGAGGACTTTAAAGTTAGAATGTTTTAAGTAGTTTGTTTTTCTTTTCCCTCGTATTTCTTTGTTTCACTTTTCATTTCTTAATAAGTCGAGCTAACGACATTAAACAAAAGCGCTTATGGGAGGTAACCCACTTTTTCTTAAGTTCTTAGGATTGTGTTTGAGAAGTGATGAAAATTTGACCACGCATCTTGAATTCCGTTGCATGCCTTGTGATAACTTATAGATCTATTTTCTATATACATCTCCATACTTGTGCTTACCTACGCTTAAGGTTCCGGCCTTTCGTCGTAGTGGATTCTTGGTGTTCTTTGTTGTGACTGCACAGGTACCCTCGGAGATACATTGGCGGTTATCATTTTGCGTGGTTGCTCCCTATTTTCGGTTCGGCCTAAGTCTTTCTTTCTTTTATTTTATCACTCACACACCGGGGATGGTGTTCCGTTTTAAGTGGGTGGTGGTAGACTTAGCTTCACTTGGCCACTTGTGTTTAAATTTGAATCATCGAATAAGTTATACATTTGGTGTTTAGTCTAATTGAGTGAAAATTGAGTCATTTTATAAAAAAAAAATGGTTTTAAGGTTGCGAATCCTATGTGAATTCATGGTATTGATTGGTTAATTATTAGTCATGGGTTGAATGCATGTGAGTCAAACATTTATCTTGTTGTGAAATTGAATTCTTATGCATATAATAGCTTGCCTTTCATGAATTGTGGTTGCTTAGTGAATGGTTATAGTTGACATAGACATTAATTTGTTACCTAGAACTTATACCATTAACTTTGAGGCGAAATAGAAAGGTCAATCTTGGTAGATTAACGGATGACGGTCCTGGCATTTCTTTGACCCGACCAGAGCCAAATAGCCAACCTTGTACATAATTTCCACAGAAACCCCTGTAAGCCTTTGTAGAGTGGTTAGACCGCCACCCGAACTTAGCCATTCGTTGAGTAGCCTATAATTACTAACCCTTAGTCTTTATTTGTGGTCTACATTTCTATGGCACCCTACGAGTGAGTTTTAATCTTATTTTGGTCACACTTGCTAGCACAAGTGTGGGGTGGTGGAGATGTGTATCCCAGTATGGTGTTGGTGGATACTTTTCTTTACGAATGAGAATGGGTAGTGAAGTGTTGGTTTTTGACTTACCAAAAAATTTATCAAAAAAAAGATCAATTAGAATGAAAAAATTGAACAAAATGAGTAAAATTGAGTCAAGAAATGTGGATGAAAGTTTTTGAGTTAATATTTCCAAAGTAATACATGGCGATGGGATGGAGTAAATTGGAGTAGATGTTCGTGAATTCTTGGTTAGCTTTTTCTTGGTGACGACTATTTTTGCAAGCGATATTGGAGTTTCATCTTGGCGCCAACCGTTTTTGCATCTTACTCCTGTTTATGAAACGGTGTTAAAAGAAGGTGAGCTATGAGTTAAGTGTAGGTTATTTTGATTAGGCTCACTCGTATTTTCTTTTTTGATATTCCTTTTATCCTTTCGTTTAGCCCCGTCCTTAGCCTATCGTTACAACCGTGCAATTCCTGCCTGACCTTAGTTAGCCTTGATTTGACCTCGATTAGTGGAGATATTTATGAAGTATAAGCCTATGTGTAACGCCATTAGTCATGAATTTATAATCTGAGCCCGTTGACTATGTTAAATGATTGAGAAGCTATGCACACACACACATTCTGTTTTCATGATAAGATACGCTTTGACCCGTGTTTATTCGCTTATTGATTAATTTTTACTTATTGAATATATTGGATTCCCGTATGATCGAACCGTTGACCTCATTTTTATTTTTGAATCGCTTGATTTGCTCGAGGGTGAGCAAACGCTAAGTGGGGGGTAGTTGATGAGAGTCAACTTTGCTATAATTTCGTGTGCATTTTACTCCCTATTTGTAGCCTATTCGATGTAATTTTGGGGTAGTTAAGTTGTTTTTATAGGCACGTTTCACCACAATTCGAATCATGAGACTAAAGTTGTTTACATCCGAAATCCCGATATTTTTGGGTGATTTGTGTGTGTTTTATTGGTATTTGTCACGCTTGGGTATGTGGTTTATTTTCATTACAGGTATGCCGAGATAGAGAGCATGACGAGGATCACAACGGTATGAAAATCGTCCAAAACTGAGTTCGTGTGTGAAAATGACGCGTGACTCAAATTCAAGCGTTCAGAAAAAAAAATTATCATCCAACTTTGTCAAGATCCCAACTTTTATGTTTAGTGAGGAGTGAATCACCAGTATTTTGATCCGTTTTGCTGCGGTTTTCAATTGAAAATAATTATGAAATAAAATTAAAAGTAATACTAATAATTAACAAAGGAAAAGGCTGCCTATTGGTTGATGGGCCCCACGCCCATTACAAAGCCTTTAATTAGTGCAGCGGACGAGAAACAGTGGGTGATTTTATTTTGCACGTGAATTTTCCGGAAAAGAGGGACGGCAATTAGATTATTAAATGAGTCGCTTAGGTCAAATTTCAACATAATTTTAGACTAGAATTTTATTTTTATTCTTTGCCTGCCGCCGTTCCTTTCCTTTGATTAGAACATATTTATTTTATTTCTTTTGCTGCAAATTTCTCAAGAACAACGACATCAACTTATTTATTTTATTCCGTGATTTCAACACAATAAAGTGACGATTCGAGTGGTGGATTGCGACAATTTCTTTTGGTAAATTTTATTCAATCTTTTTATCATTTTTATTATTAATTTATTCTTTAATTTCTGCACTTTAATTTTTATTATGCATCGCTAAATTTTCTGTTAGCTAGATTATGTGATGGAACGCGAAATTGATACCTATACAATGATCTAGGATAGTAGAACTTAAAAATTAAATCTTTTGAGTTGTTGTGTTCTAAAATTTGTTCTTAATGCTTGAATTAAACTGATCACTTGATTTCACACACGACCTTATAAATATATTTTGCGAGAGAGTGTGCGAACTACGATTTTAGGAGTGCCATGCACGAATTAGTCGAGTTTTCGCAGCCTGTTCCTTGGTAAGGTTTTTCTAGCTATGCCGTGATTCGGTGGATGCGGAGCGTCTTATAGTTCTTAATCAAATTAGGTCAATTAAATTCCATGGAGGGGACTGTTGAACCAAATATAGGGTGACTAGGTTGTAGTTTAAGCGCCTACGGACCAGTTTAGTAGATTGCACCCACAACACATTCATTAGACGCTATTTGTTGGCTGGTAGGTTAAGGCTCGTTCCCGTAAGGGTATTATGAGTAGTGTCCTGATCATAATTTAGCTATTCGTTTATCATACTATTAAAGTTATCGTATGTGCTTAGTTATAACTACTTTCACATCATTTGTGAGCCTAAACTAAATACGAAAGTGGTTGTGATACTTGACCAATTCCTCGTGGGATACGACCTTGATTGCCGTTGTAGTACAACCGACCCGGTACTCTGCCGGTTAAAGTTGGTTTGCTACAATTTGGCCATCAAGTTTTCTGGCGCCGTTTCCGGGGAATTGGTCAACATCCGAAATCAAATGAGTATCTAGGATTTTGTCTTTTTTTTATTTTGATGTTTTGTTGAAGAGTCACACCACCTACTCTAGGTAGTGGTAGTGACTTGATATCTTAATTGTGTTCTTGTTTTTTCCCCTGAGTCGCATGTAAGGATCCGTATGGCCAATGAGGCTCTTTCCCTTACTCATTTGGAGGATTCAATTTTTATGGTATGGGTTTCGGAACACAACCCTATTATCAGTTCAACTCATACACATCACCCTACAACAATGAGTGGGAGGGTCCTCCAAGCTCTCAAATTTAGCACCCCAACGCTTATCCGCAATACTTTCTGCCGCCACAGGTTACTTCATCGCCGAAGAGCATAATCGAGATTTTGTTGGAGCAACATAGTCAGGATCTAAAAGAATTGAAGGATTCCCAGCACCGCTTGGAATCTGAGGTGGTTGATCTGGCAGGCCGGGTAGGGCATTTGGTTGAGCAGAGAAGGCTTGAGGGGAGCATTAAAGAAGAAAAGGTTTTCGATCTCCACCGTCTCTCCCTGAGGTAATCACTCATGAGGAATCCCAAAAAGAAGGTATGCATACTGTCCTCATTGAATTATCAATTCCTTCTTCAGTGAGCCCTGTTGAGACACATGTAGAGGTGAGTCCTTTTGAGTCTTTGGATGCTCTTGTTGAGCCAACTTGTTATTATGTGGTGCTTGAATAACTCCTAATTGGTATATGCTCTATTTCGGGGAAAGTGAGTTCGTTGTGTTGCACGATGAATTCCTTGAGCCAATCTTGGTGAAAGAGATTGAGCCCTTTTTTTTCATGTGCCACTTGTGATGGGGCGCTCAATTCCCATGATTTGTGTAGGGAGAAGCAACGGTTTCCTCTCCTTTGGTATAACTATCCTTAGCATAATTAGGGTAGGAAGTCGAACTGAGGACTTTAAACTTAGAATGTTTTAGGTAGTTTGTTTTTTCTTTTCACTCGTATTTCTTTGTTTCACTTTTAATTTCTTAATAAGTCGAGCTAACGACATTAAACAAAAGCGTTTACGGGAGGTAACCCACTTTTTCTTAGGTTATGATTGTTTTTGAGAAGTGATGAAAATTTGACCACGCGTCTTGAATTCCGTTGCATGCCTTGTGATAACCTATATATATATGTTTTCTATATACATCTCCATACTTGTGCTTACCTACGC
Organism: Gentiana straminea; assembly: GCA_036785695.1. Taxonomy (NCBI): domain Eukaryota; kingdom Viridiplantae; phylum Streptophyta; class Magnoliopsida; order Gentianales; family Gentianaceae; genus Gentiana; species Gentiana straminea. The sequence continues at coordinate 1,247,269 of JAVUPR010000448.1, read as the reverse complement.
TTAAGGTTCCGGCTTTTCGTCATAGTGGATTCTTGGTTTTCTTGGTTGTGATTGCACAGGTACCCTAGGATATATATTGGCGGTTATCATTTTGCGTGGTTGCGCCTTATTTTCAGTTCAGCTAAGTCTTTCTTTCTTTTATTTTATCACTCACACACCGAGGATGGTGTTCCGTTTTAAGTGGGTGGTGGTAGACTTAGCTTCACTTGGCTACTTGTGTTTAAATTTGAATCATCGAATAAGTTATACACTTGGTGTTGAGTCTAATTGAGTGAAAATTGAGTCATTTTAAACAAAAATCATGGTTTTGAGGTTGCGAATCCTATGTGAGTTCATGGTATTGATTGGTTAATTATTAGTCATGGTTTGAATGCATGCGAGTCGAACATTTATCTTGTTGTGGAATTGAATTCTTATGCACGTAATAGCTTGCCTTTCATGAATTGTGGTTGGTTAGTGAATGGTTATAGTTGACATAGACATTAATTTGTTACCTAGAACTTATACCATTAACTTTGAGGCGAAATAGAAAGGTCAATCTTGGTAGATTAACGGATGACGGTCCTGGAATTTCTTTGACCCGACCAGAGCCAAATAGCCAACCTTTTACATAATTTCCACAGAAACCCCTCTAAGCCTTTGTAGGGTGGTTAGACCCTCACCCGAACTTAGCCATTCATTGAGTAGCCTATAATTACTAACCCTTAGTCTTTATTTGTGGTCTATATTTCTTTGGCACCCTACGAGTGAGTTTTAATCTTATTTTGGTCACACTTGCTAGCACAAGTGTGGGGTGGTGGAGATGTGTATCCAAGTATGGTGTTGGTGGATCCTTTGCTTTACGAATGAGAATGGGTAGCGAAGTGTTGGTGTTTGACTTACCAAAAAAAATTATCAAAAAAAGATCAATCAGAATGAAAAAATTGAACAAAATGAATAATATTGAGTCAAGAAATGTGGATGAAAGTTTTGGAGTTAATATTTCCAATGTAATACATTGCGATGGGATGAAGTAAATTGGAGTAGATGTTCGTGAATTCTTGGTTAGCTTGTTCTTGGTGACGACTATTTTTGCAAGCGATATTGGAGTTTCATTTTGGCGCCAACCATTTTTGCATCTTATTCCTGTTTATGACACGGTGTTGAAATAAGGTGAGCTATGAGTTAAGTGTAGGATATTTTGATTAGGCTCACTCGTATTTTCTTTTTTGATATTCCTTTTATCCTTTCGTTTAGCCCCGTCCCTAGCCTAACGTTACAACCGTGCAATTCCTGCTTGACCTTAGTTATCCTTGATTTGACCTCGATTAGTGGAGATATTTATGAAGTATAAGCCTATGGTGTAACGCCATTAGTCATGCATTTATAATCTGAGCCGGTTGACTATGATAAAGGATTGAGAAGCTATGCACACACATGTTCTGTTTTCATGATAAGATACACTTTGACCCGTGTTTATTCGCTTATTGATTAATTTTTACTCATTGAATATATTGGATTCCCGTATGATCGCACCGTTGACCTCATGTTTTATTTTTGAATCGCTTGATTTGCTCGAGGGCGAGCAAACACTAAGTGGGGGTAGTTGATGAGAGTCAACTTTGCTATAATTTTGTGTGCATTTTACTCCATATTTGTACCCTATTCGATGTAATTTTGGGGTAGTTAAGTTGTTTTTATAGGCACGTTTCACCACGATTTGAATCACAAGACGAAAGATGTTTACATCCGAAATCCCGATATTTTTGGGTGATTTGTGTGTGTTTTATTGGTATTTGTCATGCTTGGGTATGTGGTTTATTTTTATTATAGGTATGGAGTGATAGAGAGCGTCACGAGGATCAGAGCGGTACGAAAATCGTCCAAAACTGAGTTCGTGTGAGAAAATGACGCGTGACTCAAATTCAAACGTTCGAAAAAAAGATTATCATCCAACTTTGTCGGGATCCCAACTTTTGTGTTTAGTGAGTAGTGAAGCACCAGTATTTGATCTGTTTTGATGCGGTCTTCAATTGAAAATAATTAGGAAATAAAATAAAAATAATAATAATAAACAAAGGAAAAAGCTGCCTATTGGTTGAAGGGGCCCACGCCCATTACAAAGCTTTTAATTAGTGCAGCGGACGAGAAGCAAAGGAGTCACTTAGGTCAAATTTCAACACACTTATTTTATTTCTTTTGCCGCAAATTTCCCAAGAACAACCGCATCAACTTATTTATTTTATTCCGTGATCTCAACACAACAAAGTGACGATTCGAGTAGTGGATTGCTACAGTTTCTTTTGGTAAATTTTATTCAATATTCTTATCATGTTTATTATTAATTTCTTCTTTAATTTCTGCACTTTTATTTTTATTATGCATAGATAAATTTTCTGATAGCTAGATTATGTGATAGATCGCGAAATTGATGCCTAAACGATGATCTAAGGATGAGTAGAGCTTAAAAATTAAATATTTTGAGTTGTTGTGTCCTAAAATTTGATCTTAATGCTTGAAATAAACTGATCACTTGATTCATGATTTTCACACACGAACTTTATAAATGTATTGTGCGAGGGAGTGTGCGAACTAGGATTTTAAGAGTGCCATGCACGATCTAGTCGAGTTTTTCGCAGCCTGTTCCTTGGTAAGGTTTTTCTAGCTAAGCCGTGAGTTTGGTGGATGCGGAGCGTCTTAAAGTTCTTACTCATATTAGATCAATTAAATTCCATATAGGTGATTGTTGAACCAAATATAGGGTAACTAGGTTTTGATATTAGCGCATATGGACCGAGTTTAGAACATTGCACCCACAACACATTCATTAGATGCTATTGGTTGGCTGGTAGGTTAAGGCTCGTTCCTAGTGATTCGGAAAGGGTATTATGAGTAGTGTCCTGATCATAATTTAGCTATTTGTTTAACATACTATTAAAGTTATCGTTTTTATTTGCTTAGTTATAACTACTTTCACATCATTTGTGAGCCTAAACTAAATACGAAAGTGGTTGTGATACTTAACCAATTCCTCGTGGGATACGACCTTGGTCACCGTTGTAACACATCCGACCTGGTACTCTGCCGGTTAAAGTTGGTTTGCTACAATTTGGCCATCATGCATCCTTAGGCCGAAAAGCCTCTGCTTCAGCAACAACTTGTTGGTCAATGACTTAGTCATATACAGGCTTCCAAGCTTTAACCATAACTTGGCAGTGGTGTCTTCCTCAGCAACTTCCGTGATAACATCATCAGACAAGCACAACATGATGGTTGAATGTGCTTTCTCCTCCAGACTGGCATAATCTGCTGCACTGGCATCCCCTTTATCAGATAAAAGAGTCCACCATCCTGGTTGCTTTAACAAGGCCCGCATCTTGATCTGCCACAAAATGAACATGTTACTCCCTGTAAATTTATCAATCTTTACGTTCATTGCCGACATCCTTCTTGATAAAGAAACCGCTGTTTGGAGAAGACATCGGAAGATCAAGGCGTCTCTTCCCGATATTGGTAACATGATCTTAACCCCCTTGTAGTAGTTTAAGTCCTTTAATTATGTATTGTGATGTATAAGTCGTGATCCATCGGCTGCGCGTAGATCTAACTCGTTTAGATCTAAGATCCTACATCCTTTATGTTACACAAACCTCCTTGATATTCAACACCAAGAAAAACTTATAGTTTTTCTTTCTCTAAAACTCTAGACTAGAAAACTAATTTTTTTCTCTCTTTTTATGTGGTCAAGTCGAAATTTGCCCATTCTTAAGGCTTGGGAGAACTCTCTTTATATAGGAGAGTAATCCTTGTCCTCCAAGGACTTAATAATTAAGAGATAATTATTAAATTAATCCTTAATTCTAATAAAAGATAAATAACATAATTATCCCAAACAAATTAGGATAAATCATATTATTATCTAATATTCCATGAATTATCATTTAACAAATAAAAGATAAATCACATGTTAAATAATTATCCAAGAAAACTAATTTCTCTCTAATTAAATAACACTCACATTGGCGCCACATATTAGGGTTTCCAAGCCCACATAAAATGTCTTTTATGTGTATTATATTATTTAGCCCAACTAAATAATATCCATGCATATCAATTAATTAGCCCAGCCAATTAATTATCACTGAGGCCCAAATAACAAGAATATCATTCCGAATTATAGAAGCCACATCGGGGACTATGGACCTATAACCAGTAGCTCCAATAATTAATTATTCATCGAACAGAATAAGTACATTAATTATTAATTCCGGGATTACGCCACCATAAACCCGAAACTGAACTCTACCGATTATAGATGTATACTTATACTCAACCCATAGAGTGAATAAGCGTCCATTGATATAATCACTACATACGGATTAACCCTCCATAGACTGTCCATTCTGAGTGGGAAGTCTCCGTGAACCCGATTCAGAATATCTTATCCTTATTTACCATTAACCAACCCCCTATTGATCAATTAGTATGCATATCTGACTAGTAGCTAATTAGTCAAATGCGAACTCCCGGGATCAATCACTTTCTTAGGGCTAACAAATAAGGGGACTGTCTCTCTACTTCCCGCAGGAAGGAATGGATTCCATGTCTGTGAAAACAAAGGGACAAAGGGAAAGCCAAAAGCCAAGCCCGTGAAAGAACATAAATCAAAGCCCATGAAGAAGATAGGGCTAAAGAACCTTTAGAATTGGTACATTCAGATCTGTGTGGTCCGATGAATGTGCAGGCTAGAGGCGGATTCAAGTACTTTGTGACTTTCATCGACGACTACTCGAGATTCGGATACGTTTATCTACTGCATAGGAAACCCGAAGCTTTTGGAAATTTTAAGGAATTCCAGGCAGAAGGCGAAAGGCAGTTGGGCAAGTCTCTGAAATGCCTTCGCTCTGATCGCGGAGGTGAGTACATGGATACTGATTTCACTGACTACCTTTTGGAACATGGGATTTGTTCCCAACGTTCTGCGCCCAGAACGCCTCAGCAAAATGGAGTTGCTGAGCGGAGAAACAGGACTTTAATAGACATGATCGGATCCATGATGAGCTACGCGTCACTTCCGGTTTCCTTTTGGGGACATGCCCTAGAAACAGCGGTCCACATTCTAAATGTGGTGCCGTCAAAGTCTGTCGAGAAAACACCTCTTGAGTTATGGAGTGGGAGTAAACCTAGTTAGCGACACTACCGTATTTGGGGGTGTCCTGCACATGTGCTGGAGGACAAGACTAGCAAATTGCAAGCACGTACGAAAGTATGTTTGTTTGTAGGGTATGCAAAAGGGACACGATGAGGTTTCTTCTATGATCCAGAAGATTAGAAGGTAATAGTTTCGACTAATGCCACTTTTCTCGAGGATCAGTACATGAAGAACTTCAAGCCTCGGAGTAAAGTTGTACTCGAGGAGTTACTTTCTGACGAAGTCAGACCACTGGTGACACCTAGTGTCACAAACAACAACACCACTGATACACCTGTCGACCCTGACAGTCCTAGATCACTCAGACGTACCACCAGAGTGGTTCGGCCACCAGTGCGGTATGGTATGCAACCAGAGGCAAATATCGCCGTCTCTGATGGAGTGGAGGATTATCCAGTGTCCTATCGCAGGGCTATGAATGATTCTGATAAGGACATGTGGGTTGAGGCGATGAATCTGGAGATGGAGTCTATGTACTCTAACTCAGTCTGGAAACTTATGGATTGCCCTGAGGGTGTACAACCCATAGGCAGTAAATAGATCTACAAGAGAAATCGAGGAGTGGATGGAAAGGTTGAAACCTTTAAAGCTCGGCTAGTGGCAAAAGGCTACACACAAAGAGAGGGAATCGATTACGAATAGGCTTTTGCGCTTTCTTCTTCATGGGCTTTGATTTTTGTTCTTTCACGGGCTTGGCTTTTGGCTTTCCCTTTGTCCCTTTGTTTTCACAGACATAGAATCCATTCCTTCCTGCGGGAAGTAGAGAGACGATCCCTTATTTGTTAGCCCTAAGAAAGTGATCGATCCCGGGAGTTCGCATTTGACTAATTAGCTACTAGTCAGATATGCATACTAATTGATCATCAGGGGGTTAATGGTAAATAAGGATAAGATATTTTGAGTCGGGTTCACGGAGACTTCCCACTCAGAATGGACAGTCTATGGAGGGTTAATCCGTATGTAGTGATTATATCAATGGACGCTTATTCACTCTATGGGTTGAGTATAAGTATACATCTATAATCGGTAGAGTTCAGTTTCGGGTTTATGGTGGCGTAATCCCGGAATTAATAATTAATGTACTTATTCTGTTCGATGAATAATTAATTATTGGAGCTACTGGTTATAGATCCATGGTCCCCGATGTGGCTTCTATAATTCGGAATGATATTCTTGTTATTTGGGCCTCAGTGATAATTAATTGGCTGGGCTAATTAATTGATATGCATGGATATTATTTAGTTGGGCTAAATAATATAATACACATAAAAGACATTTTATGTGGGCTTGGAAACCCTAATATGTGGCGCCAATGTGAGTGTTATTTAATTAGAGAGAAATTAGTTTTCTTGGATAATTATTTAACATGTGATTTATCTTTTATTTGTTAAAAGATAATTCATGGAATATTAGATAATAATATGATTTATCCTAATTTGTTTGGGATAATTATGTTATTTATCTTTTATTAGAATTAAGGATTAATTTAATAATTATCTCTTAATTATTAAGTCCTTGGAGGACAAGAATTACTCTCCTATATAAACGAGTTCTCTCAAGCCTTAAGGATGGGCAAATTTTGACTTGACCACATAAAAAGAGAGAAAAAAATAGTTTTCTGGTCTAGGGTTTTAGAGGAAGAAAAACTCTAAGTTTTTCTTGGTGTTGCATATCAAGGAGGTTCGTGTATCAAGAAGGGTGTCCACCAACCGCCGTTTGGAGAACACATCGGAAGATCAAGGCGTCTCTTCCCGATATTGGTAACATGATCTTAACCCCATTGTAGTAGTTTAAGTCCTTTAATTATGTATTGTGAACTATAAGTCGTGATCCATCCTCTGCGCGTAGATCTAACTCGTTTAGATCTAAGATCCTACATCCTTCAGAACAGACCTTTGATCACAAAATCCTAGCACCGGTCACCGGTCTTGATGAAGATCAACTCCGTTCAACCTGCAAATTACTCTGAATCTACGAACCAACGTGACTCTGATACCAGTTTGGTAAAACACATATGAGAAACTTGCACTCTAAGAAAGATAAAATAGAAACAATGGAAACATAAAAAATGGCGGAAATTGATAAAATACATAAACAAAGAGAACACAATGATTTAACGTGCATTGATTACAACATTAGTATTTATAGGCACAATTCCCTAACCCTAGCCGCCATAACATCTTTGTCGGACTGACATTAATATTCTCTTTTGGTTTCCTTAAGCCGCCATAAGATATCTGTGAATTAAATTGAAACCAAAAGAGAATATTAATGTAGTACTTACGGCGTCAAGAGCATTCGGTTCAGGGCCATAATCGGTTGTGAGAAGCAAAATAAGAAGCAGTAACCAAAGCAATATTTAACAAATTCGACATACAATCGCCCAAAAATCGCAAAACCATAACTTTTATCCATATGATTTCACTATATATTGACATTTTGTATTCTTACGTTTCTCCATAATAGTGTGATGGAAAATACATAAATAAATCAAAAAGGGCAAATCGGAAGTGGAATACTCATTTTTTTAAGCCGGAATCGGGAGTTTAGGTTTTTTTTTGTAAACCCCAGAGGGCAAACTGTAAATATATTGATAAATCATAAGGGGGTAAAGCCTTCGATTGCCAAACCACGAAGAGGTAAAGTGTCTTTGTGACCGTACATGAATAAACCAGTATGTATATATATATATATAACATGCCGTGTACTTAAATGTTAAAATTAGTCTTATCGACGTATCATGTCGTACCGTGCGTTGTGACTCGCTTAAACATTTTCTCGGACAATCCGTGTTGGACAAAGTGGGGGTGATCACGGAGGCGAGGTGTGTATAATAGGGTGGGGTCACGTGACCCCACTGAGATCCGAGAATATTTTTTAGAATTAAAACGCTGCAGTTTTGTTGTTAAAAAATATCGTTCAATTGTTAAAAAATGTAGTTTTAGGCTTTAGTGACTCCACTACAACAAATTAGTGTAGTTTTACAATTCGGTGATCCCACCAAAGAATTCCGAAGATCCGGTGATGAGTGATTAGGTTAGGGCAAGTCCAATGGTAGGGGCCAAAATCAAAATTTGACCCCTATGGAAAGGTATTAACATCTCCAAAGGAAAGAATTGATAGGTATCAAAATTAGTTGTGATACGAGGAGATGTACCATATTTGAACTCATGTCTAGTACCTTCTCAACACATACACGCGCGTGGGTGAATGTTTTTTAGCCTAAAAAGTGCTCCCTGCAAGCCCATGTGGGCTTGTCCCCTCCTTGTCTCTTGCTTTATTCTTTTTTTTGATTAGTTGATTTAAAAAATAAATAAATTGATACAACATATATATTTTTGCAACGGAAATATAACGCAAAGGCTATACATTTTCACAACATATCTCATATCACACTCAATATATCCATATTTTTTTTCTTCACATCTAATTTTCTTTTAATCTAATTCTCATTTTGTCTAGTATATTTTTTTTTCGACAAATGGCACAGAAACAAAGATTCGATGGTCGAAACTTGGAAAGTATATAATTTTTTAAAAATTTATTATCAAATAAAAAAATTAGCTACAGCTTGCTGCAAATTAATATTCATTTTCGCATATCATAATATGAATTTTATATACGATAAACATTGTATATAACTTTTCAAAAATAATTATAATTACATAAAAAAATTGACTGATACGAAAAAAACGCACACGCATAAAAATTATTAAGATCATCAAAATATTTAATAAAAACAAAAAGAAATATTGACACTATGATTTAAACCCTCTCATTGGAGATAAATATTTGATTTCCAAGTAAAGAGTGTCCAAAGATATCAAAATTTGATTTTGATACCCATGATTTGATACCTTTAGGAAACAAACAGGGAAAAGAAGTGGTGTGGTCAAGTATTGATGGCTGGCGTGGAATAAGATGTCCAGTGGTCAAGTCATATTCAACTCTGGTGGCTAATGCATGTTGAACATTCCACATACACAAGCTATTTACTAGTTATTACTACTTTGTACTTGCTCATCATGGAAGTGGAAGGAAGTAGTTTTCTATGTTACTGCAACACTATATCTTTTATAATAATAATTTGCTTTTTGGCTTCAGCAGCAATGGCCACCGCTAAACATAGCAATATTAAAAGCGATCAAGATGCTCTTCTTTTCCTGAAAGCTCGAATCAGTCATGATCCTAACCAAATCTTGACTAAGAACTGGTCTACCGGTAATGGATCATCATCATCAGTCTGTGACTGGATTGGAGTCTCTTGTGCCGTACGTCGTTATCGGGTGAAATCCTTAAATATATCAAACATGGGTCTAACCGGAACCATAGTACCGCAATTGGGAAATCTTTCCTTCTTATCGTCACTGGATCTTAGTGGAAACAACTTCCAAGGAGATTTGTCAAGTGAATTAGCTCAGTTGAGAAGATTGAAAGTGCTTAGTTTAAGCCGAAATGCACTTTCAGGAGAATTCCCGTCTTGGGTCGGTTCACTCAATCAATTAGAGTCCTTGTATCTAAACAACAACTCGTTTACCGGCTCTATTCCCTCTTCCATCACTAACTTGACCAACTTGAAGAATTTGATATGTTATCAAAATGAGTTGTCTTCAATTCCTTTTCAAATCTTTAATGTTTCCTCCTTGGAAAATTTGTCTTTGGGTTTTAATCAGCTTTACGGCAATCTCCCAACTACCATGTGTCCTAATCTTCAGAAACTATCTTTCATTTCACTGCGGTCTAACATGTTAAGCGGTCCATTGCCGTCAGATCTGCATCGATGTTCACGGCTTACATTTCTCAGCTTGACTTACAACAACTTCACTGGACAAATACCAAAAACATTTTGGAACATGGAAAATCTGGAGAGGGCCTTTTTCCAGTCTAACAATTTAGTAGGTAAGTGTAGTATCCATCTTTTGTCAATTGGAATTTTAAGTAATTTCAGCTGCACAATAAAATGACTAAGTACTTTCTGATAATTAATTTGGATCCTTTCTAGACATCATCCATGTCAAGAACTTCACTATCTTATGCAGGGGCGGCTGCACCCAATAAGAAATGGGTCAGCCAACCCGCTAAAAAAAATATTTTCTCAAAAAAATTTAGGTACACGCACACACACACATACACACTCACATATATATATATATATATATATATATATATATATATATATATATATATATATATATATATATATAAACCGACCGTTTATTCTTATATATGATCCGTATTGAACTATATAATATAGAATACTAAGTTTAGTTTACAAAATATGACAAATTTCTGACCCGTATCACCAACTTCCTGGAGCCGCCTTGATCTTACGCGCTTTGTCATCTGCAGGTACAAATTATCTTAATAAGAAAAAACCTTCAATTTTAAACTTTTTTTGGCCAGAAGGAAAATCATTTTTTCTTGGAAATAACCCTGTTGAATGGTGCTACACATTTCTAGAATAGAAGCTTCTAGTTGTATGTAAGAATCTAGAAAAAAATATTGCTACACACTACTAGAATGGAAGCTACTAGATACATGTAGGTTCTAGTAGTGATTATTAAAAATTAAGAAATATCTAGAAAACTCCATAAGGGTCTTGAGCCATCATATGGAGACTATATATATAGCACTACCCCATGTACTTGAACCAAGCAACCAAACAATCAATACAATCAAATTCCTTTCTCCAATCTCTCCAAATTATCAATCCTTTTCCATCTCACATTCATCATCATAGCCTTCTTCATTCAACTTACTACAAAAATTGTAACAAGTGGTATCAGAACTCGGTTTCGATACATCTACAACAGGGTGAAATCAACATCATGGCAGATTACACACTCCGCTCATCCATTCCGGTTCCCATTTTCCGGGGTGAAAATTTCGACTATTGGTTCATTAAAATGAGAACCTACTTTTGTGCTCAAGATTTATGGGATATCGTAAGTAAGGGATTTAGCATCCCCAACGACATCTCAAATTTAACTACTGCACAAAAGAAAGAACTCAAGGAGAATCAACAGAAAGATGCTCAAGCATTATTAGCCCTTCAGTTAAGCTTGACCGAAGAATTCTTTCCAAGAATCATGAGTGCCAAGACGGATAAAGAAGCGATGGATAAGTTGCAGGAGGAGTTTCAAGGCAATGAAAAGGTACGAGTCTCAAAACTCCATTCATTGAGGAGAAATTTCGAGAATTTAAAAATGAAAGAGTCAGAGAATGCTAAAGACTACTACACAAGAGTAGATTCATTATCAAATCAATTGCGGGTGAATGGAGAAGACGTCCCAGAGAAGAAAATTGTGGAAAAAATATTATTTACATGTATAGAAAAATATGATCCAATCATTACAGCTATTGAGTAGTCAAAAGATTTAGAAAAATTGACTGCTTCAGAATTGATGGGGTCTTTAGAAACACATGAACATAGATTGGAAAGGCGTCACGAAGGCACAAATGAAAATGCTTTTCAATCTAAGTTCAAAACGCCGTCACAAAAATCAAAACAAAATGATCGGAGATCAAATGAAGGTTCTAAAAATACAGAGCCTCCAAACAAAACATTTTCTCCTTGCGGTATTTGCAAGAGGAAAAGCCATTTGGAGAAACACTGTTGGTTTAAAGGAAAACCACAATGTGAAAATTGCAAGAAATTTGGTCACGTCGAGAAGGTATGTCGATCAAAAAGGAATCATCAAGCTAACTTTTCTGAAGAAAATGATCCCTTCTATGTCTGTCAAGTAGCAACAAAGGAAAAGAAAGATACATGGTATCTTGACAGTGGTTGCAGCAATCACATGACAAAAGATGAATCAATATTTTTCCGTCTTGAAAAATTCAAGACCAATACTGGAAAAGGCACTATTGTCATCAACACAAATAAAGGCAAGAGATACATAAATGAGGTGCTCTGGGTCCCGAGTATTGGTCAAAATCTATTGAGTGTCGGGCAAATGATGGAGAAAGGATACTCGTTGCATTTTGAATGACATTCTTGTACAATATATGATAAGAAAGATAAATCCTTCAAATTGATAAAATAAAAATGAAGGAAAAACGATGCTTCCCGATGCAATGGAGTTATGCAAGAGATGTAGCAATGAAGGCACAAGTGGACGACTCGTGGTTATGGCACAGAAGGCTTGGTCACTTCAATTTCAATGGATTAAAAATACTACATCAAAAGAACATGATGAAAGACCTACCCACTATAAAGGCACCCGATCGTGTATGCGAAGGATGCATGCTCGGGAAACAACACCGACAAGCATTTCCTGTTGGAAAAGCTTGGAGAGCGAAGGAGCCATTAGAATTGGTGCACACGGACGTTTGTGGCCCAATGCGCACTCCTTCACATGAACAAAATAGGTACTTCATTCTCTTCATTGATGATTTTACCAGAATGACATGGGTTTATTTTATGGTGAAAGATCGCAAGTATATGAAATATTTAAGAAATATAAGGCCTATGTCGAGAAACAAAGTGGTCACTACATGAAGACCATAAGAAGTGATCGAGGCAAAGAATATACATCTGAAGAATTCAACAAGTTCTGGGAAGATGAAGGCGTGGAGCATCAATTGACAGTTGGATAAGCTCCGGAACAAAATGGTGTATCGGAACGCAAAAATAGAACCGTTATGGAGACAACAAGAGCTATGCAAATGGAGAAAGGCCTTCCGAAAACATTTTGGGCAGAGGCAGTGCATACTGCAATCTACTTGCTAAACAGATGTCCAACCAAAGTCGTTCAGGACAAAACACCATTCGAAGCTTGGAGTGGGCGAAAGCCATCAGAAAAACATCTTAGAGTCTTCGGCTCCATCTGTTATGTTCACATTCCAAAAGAGAAAAGGAGCAAACTGGATGAAAAGACTGAGAAATGTATTTTCTTAGGCTATAGTACACAATGAAAAGGTTACCGTGTCTATAGCTTATAAACAAGATAGCTTATTGTCAGTCGAGACGTTGAATTTGACGAGGATGCAAGCTTTAATTGGGAAACATAGGAAGTTGAAAGGAAAACTATTAATATGGCACCACTTCTAGAACCAATGAAGAAGACAACCCCAACCAGAATCACCAGCTCGCGCTATCATTGAATAAATATCACAAGATGAAGGTTCTTCTCCAGAGACACCACCAAGGAAAACAAAATCCTTGACTGAGATCTATGGAGATGCAATCTCACCTTGATAGAACCAGGAAGTTATGAAGAAGCTTCCAAAGAAGAAGTTTGGAGAAAAGCAATGGAAGAAGAAATTAAGATGATAAACAAGAATGAAACGTGGGAGCTAGTAAGTCCATCTCCAGACAAAGAAGTCATCGGTGTTAAGTGGGTCTATAAAACAAATCTTAATCTTGATGGCTCCATCCAAAAACACAAAGCAAGACTCATATCCAAAGGCTACTCTCAACAGTTTCGAGTGGATTACAACGAGACATTTTCTCCTGTTGCACGATTAGATACGATACGTGCATTAATTGCCCTCTCTGCACAAAAAGGATGGAAAATCCATCAGCTGGATGTTAAATCAGCATTTCTCAATGGATACCTTGAGGATGAAATTTACGTGGAGCAGCCTCAAGGATTTATCGTGAAAGGAGAAGAAGACAAAGTACTAAATTTAAAGAAAGCTCTCTACGGGCTCAAGCAAGCCCCACGGGCTTGGTATAGCAGAATTGATAATTACTTCATCACGCAAGTTTTCAGGAGGAGCAAAAGCGAGCCTAAACTTTACATTAAGACACCAGATAGAAGTGACAGATTTATTGTTTCCTTATACGTTGATGATCTCATCTTTACGGGAAACAATGAGGACGTGATAAAGAGTTTCAGACAAGACATGATGAAGACATTTGAAATGGCAGACTTGGGATTAATGCACTACTTCCTTGGAATCGAGGTAAACCAAAAAGAAAATGGGATTTTCATTTCCCAAAAGAAATATATAGATAGTCTTCTTGAAAATCTCAAGATGAAAGGGTGCAAGTGTTGCAACTCCACTAGAAAGCAAAGCACTCAAAAGTGAAGATGGCACGCCAAGGGCAGATTGTACCATCTATCGGCGTCTCATTGGAAGCTTACTCTATCTAACAACTACATGACCTGACATTATGTTTCCAACAAGTTATCTTTCAAGGTTCATGCAATGTCCCAGTCAAGTTCACTTCAGATCTGCTAAAAGAGTGCTAAGGTATCTGCAAGGCACAACGGATTACGGCATTTGGTATGGATCCAGTCCTGACTCAAAACTGATTGGGTACAGTGATAGCGATTGGGCGGGATCATCAGATGATAAAAGCACATCTGGCTATGCATTCACTTTGGGCTAAGGAATATTCTCTTGGGCAACAAAAAAGCAAGACACAATAGCACTATCAACAGCAGAAGCAGAATATGTAACAGCAGCATTGACAACATGCCAAGCTATGTGGCTCAAACGCATCCTTGAGGACATGGGGGAGCCTCAAGGTGAAGCAATATTGATCTACTGTGACAGAAATTTGGCAATTTCAATGGCGAAAAACCCAGTATTTCACAACAAGACTAAGCACATAAGAATCAAGTACCACTTCATTAGAGAAGCTGTGGCCAATAAAGAATAGAGGTCATGCATTGCAGGAGTGAAGAACAGTTAGCCGACATATTCACAAAAGCACTACCAAGAGACAAGTTCGAGCTATTGCAAGAATAGATTGGTGTCACTGAAATGTGTACCAAGGAGGAGTGTTGAATGGTGCTACACATTTCTAGAATAGAAGCTTCTAGTTTTATGTAAGAGTCTAGAAAAAAAATATTGCTACACACTAATAGAATAGAAGCTACAAGATACATGTAGGTTCTAGTAGTGATTATTAAAAATTAAGAAATATCTAGAAAACTCCATAAGGGTCTTGAGCCATCATATGGAGACTATATATATAGCTCTACCCCATGTACTTGAACCAAGCAACCAAGCAATCAATACAATCAAATTCCTTTCTCCAATCTCTCCAAGTTATCAATCCTTTTCCATCTCACACTCATCATCATAGCCTTCTCCATTCAACTTACTACAAAAATTCTAACAAACCCAATAGAGAAACAATTGTTGCAACTACAAATAGAAAACCCATAGAGATTTCTCCGGGCCAGCCCATAGAGAAATCACATTGCACAGAAAAGCTTACAGGGTAATCTCATTGGATAATGAAATCTCAAGAGTATTCTTAGTACAATGAGAATTCTCTGGAGTAATGTTAGTGCAATGAGAATGCTCTGTGAAATGATTGTACGGTGCGGTTTCTCTATGGACCTCGAATAGTCAGCAATTCTTTTATATATAAAATAATACTCCATTATAAAAAAATCTACTTAATATCTAATACAAATGCCCTACATCATGAATATACCTTTTAAATATAATCGATGTCAAGAACTTTACTCTTAGTCTTATATGCTTTGTCTTGCGCAGGGACAGTGCCGAAGGAGTTGAACAATTTAACTAGTCTTCAAAATTTAAATCTTGGTAGTAACCATCTCACAGGTACATAAGATTAGGTTACTTAAACATGTTTGAAAGAATCTCTGTACTTTTATATTTCTTTCTTTATTTAATACATCCAATGACTTTCAGCCATGTCTTCTTGCATTTAGTGTAAAAAATCTTGAATCCGATTCAAGATTTAAACTAAAACTCGACCTCTAAGATTTATGACACAAAGGGAAACAGATTGAGATGATCAAAGCAAAACTGAAATGAACTAAATTCTTTTATTGAGACCGTTGGAATAATGGCTCATTTCTACATGTGTTGTTAATGTTCAAATGATGGCTGCAAAATATTGTAATTGAAAACAATCAAATATTTTCTATTGATTTGTGATGTGATTACAACCGAGTTTATATAGGCACATAACCTTGGCCAACAAGTACATGATAAATATAAATATTTAAATGATATATTTAAACTAATTTCTTGTTATCTATAATATCCTCAACACGCCCCCGCAATCCTGTCGGAAGTGGTTGAACACGGAGATTGGCCTTGAGAAATTCGAAACGAGGCCGAACTAATGGCTTGGTGAGGAAGTCTGCCAATTGATCTTTCATCCTGAGAAAGGAGATAGAGAGTCATTTCGCCACAACAAATTCCCGGACATGGTGAAAGTCGATCTCAATATGCTTTGTGCGGGCATGAAAGACGGGGTTATGAGCAATGTAAGTAGCGCCAATATTATCACACCAGAGAACATGAGCCGTGGGGAGAGTAACTTGCATTTCAGTGAGCAAACTGCATAGCCATTGAACCTCCGCAGCAGTGTTAGACAAAGTTTTGTATTCGGCCTCAGTGCTGCTTTTAGAGACCATAGGGTGTTGCTTGGAACGCAGCTGATAAGATTGTTTCCAAGGAACACGCAATAAGCACCAATCGACCTGAGGTTATTAGGATCAGCAGCCCAATCAGAATCCGAGTAAGAATTAAGTGTAAGTGGAGAGTTCTTGGAGAAGAATAGTGTTGGTCCCTTGGAAAGGCTGACACAAGTTTAGAGGGGGCTGAATAAACTTGTCACCAAAAACTAGATTTAAAGTGATTAAGGTTCAGTTATAACTTGTGTGGAGTTAGGCTGACAAAGCTGAGTCTAAGTCAAACTGACTTATAACAAAATTGAGTCAACTAGCAGCAGATATAAGTTTTAGCCTTTATCTGGATCTTGTTGTTTCTAAGAAAAAGTTGAGTGCAAAACTGAATTCTGGTGAATGTCAGTTTGTGAGCAGTTAGTTTGTATAACAATCACTTTTCAGTATGCTTTATAAACAATAATAAATGCTGGATAAGAAAATGACTGAAAGAAAATGCGTAAAGTAAATAAGGCAAGAATTATAGTGGTTCCAGGTGGTGTAATCCTGTCAGTCCACTCTTCCCTTGTGATGTAGAAGGAAAATTCCACTAGAAATTTCTGAGGTACGCTGTTACAAAAATTCTTAACAATAGTCCTTCACTAATCCTAGCTTCACTATCTAAACACTTGTAGAACATGTAGAATTTCTGCTCTGCAACTGCTTGAACCACTGGTCCTTGGAGGGTTGATATTGCCTATTCACCAGGTACCACCACAAACACAGTCTACCCGACTGCTAACACAACTGTCCTTGGCAAATCCTTGACCGGATTGCTTCACAGTCTAGACCTTTTATTGAAAGTCAAAGTTGGGATGAGAATCAATAAATTGATTCTTTCTTGTGGTTCTTCTAAGTGTCTGAAGAATTCTGTATATGATCTTGTTTAGCGCAGATGATAGAGATTCAGATGAACTAGACTTTGGCACGATAACGCTTGTAATCTCGTAGAATTTGTGTTGTTCGTGTGTTGATCCTTGATGCCAAGTCCTCTATTTATAGTGTGAGGTCCAACGTTCATCTTGTTGAAATTTGAATTCTATCAACGTTTATATAGCCGTTAGTGGTCCTATTATTTGTCAGTGACCGTTCTGACTTGTCAGTGCTTCATCCAATAGAATTTCTTGGTTTGTAATGTTCGAATGTACTTTTAGCTGTTTGGATGACTGACTATAAAACTGAGTATCCTGATCAGTTTTATACTGAGTGTGTCAGTTATCAATTCTTCTAACTGACCTAGAGCATTAACTGAGTTTTTACTCTTCTTCAAAATTCAGTACTCTATTCTTCATCTGATTTTATATGACTTAATCAGAGTACACCATATCTATAAAATCATCAAAGATATCATTGTCCTTATGACTCTTAGGTCTTCATACAAGATCTATAAAGTCAGTTCAGGCCATCACAGACTTACCTGAATTCTAACTTTACAGTCTCGGATTTGGTCTTCATAACTGAGTCTGAACCCTCAGTTCTTCAATCTTCAATAACTGAGTCTGTGTCCCTCAGCTCTTCATCAACTGAGTCTATTCCCTCAGTTCTTCTATCTTCTAGATAAGTCAACCGAGTCTGTGTCCCTCAGCGAACTTACCTTCTTCAATTCTTTATAAACTGAAATATAAGCTAAACAGCTTTTTGTGTAACTAAGGTAAACTTATTTTCTTTGTCATGAAGACGATAATCATTTTCTAGTTTTGAGTCTTCCTTGTGGAATGTTCTGAGACAATCCACTTGGCTAGATAGCTTCCACTTTCTCCAAAGAGCTAACTTAAGAAGGTCAGTTTCATCCTTGTAGTAGTCTTCAAATTCTGCAACATCAGCCTTCATCTGTTCTCTCTTATCTTTGATTTGAAGTTTCTCTTAAATCCTCTGTATTTTCTTGTAGTGTGCCATCTTCTGATTGTTCTATTGATCAGATAAGAAATAAACAAGAGATTCCTCATAAGTTTTGTCTCTGTATTTGGCTTTGATATTGTTATGATCAGTGACAAACTTCATCCACAGATCTTTTGTAAGAGTAGCTCTTCTTTCTCCAAGTTGACTGTACTTTGAAATGAGTTGCTCTTCAGTTAGTTCTTTTATGTTCCTGACATAAGGATCTGCTGCTGATTTGCATTTCTTCAGTTCTGCTTCAAGCTTCAACTTTTCTTCTTGTAATCTCAGCTTTTCTACTTCAGCTTCCCCCTTTTTGGCATCATATAACTGATTTATCAACTGATGAGTTGCTGAAATATATTTTTGAGATGTAAGAACTTCTTTGAGCTGAGTTTCTAATCCATAGATTCACTGACTGAGGTGCCATTCTGCTAGAGCATGAATTTCTCGGTCTTCCATGGTTGTGGTCACAAGTTTTTCCTTTAAACTTCTTTGTGTGTACTGAGACGTCTGTCTTCTTCCTGTAATCCAAGTATCCAGAGATGTGTGACAAAAGACCATTGTAATCTTCCTTTTGGTTGAGCATAATCTTCAAATTTTCTTGTACTTTGCTCAATTCTTTTTTTGTCAGTTTCTCGGATGGATCTTCTTCTTCTTCATCTTGGATTTTAGACTGAGTATCATCTTCAATTATCATCAATTGTTGATTATCAGCTCCTTCTATTTCTTGCTGATTGTCAGTTGTCTGAGTCTCAACTGACAATCCTTCCTGCTGAGTGACAGTTTGCCTTGCTTGTCCTTTAAGTTGAGTATCTGACTGCAAAATTGTACTCTTTTCAGCTTCTTTCTTTGGATCATCATCTTTATCATCATATCTCTTCTTTAAAATATCCTTCGGTATAGATGATGTAGTTGATTCTTTTCTCTGAGCTATTTCGTTGAATCTCTTATAGCAGTTGGTGAGAAACTCATCCATAGGAAATAGAGCATATAGGTCTTTAACTTCAAGTTTCTCCAACAATAGATTTTCATCACTTTGTAAAATAGCTTCACGAGAGTCTTCAGTCTTGAGCTTCATTTTCATCAGTTTGATTATCCTTTAAGCGCCAAAGATTTGATCTGTTTGCTGTATTTGTTGCTGAATCGGCTGCTGCTGAAATTGTTGTTGCTCTTTTTCAGCATCCATAAAGGAAACTTGTTTCTCTGAGGTCTTCTGTCTGTGAGAAACATCTTCAGCAACTTGGCTAGCCGTCAGTTGTTGTTCCCCCTCAGTTGGTGCTAACTGACTTGAAGTACCTGGGAACAAACAATTTGCAACTGACTTAACCTTCTGTGAGTCAGCTTTTCTCTTAACTCCTTTTTACTGAGCTATCTGCTGAGAAACAGTTTTCTTCTTGGCTTCAGGTTGGGAAGTCTTGAAGGTTTCTTTCCTAGAATGGACTACTGCTGCTTCTTGTGTAGATGCATCATCAATTTGTGTAGATGCAACAACAGTTTGTTCCATCTTTTTCCCATCCCTGAGTCGTTCCAAATAATGTTGAATAATTCCGTTGAAGGTCTTCTTTATCCAAAATCTTCCTTCAGTTTCTCTTCCTTCATCTTGGGCTCTGCTGACACTTGCTACTTCAGCTAAGTGTTACTGCTTGATCTGATTGAACACATAACCTGCCCAATTGAACTCAAGTTCATACCATATGATGTTCATCAGATATATTCCATCTTCAGATAATCTATTTAGCCTTTTGTATCGACCAATAACATTTTTGCTTCGCCATCTGCTGAGGAGTCCAAACTCAGGCTTAAGATTGCTGACATGAGTGTCAACGGCTACTGATTCCTTCGTTGTTGATATTTGAGTGAGAAAGGCTTCCCTTTTAAGTGGAAAATAGGTCAAGTCTATTGATTTCACAAGTGGTTCCTTGAAATCAAATAGCTTCCGTATGATTTCTTCATTTATGATTATCCGTTCTCCACGAACCTTTGTCACCAGGGAGGTCCTTATTAATCTCATATTCTCCCAGAACTGAAAAATCCCTTCCAAGTCATGATCATTTTGAGATTTTACTTCCAATATATTCTTCAATCCTTGAAGACTCTTCATCTTTTCGCAAATATGACTTGCAAGAAGAGTGTTGTTGCAGAGATCTTCATATTCTTCAAAAGAGAGGTTGTCTAATTCAGTGATTAACCTATCCTCTTGTGATTGTTTGGAGACTGCCATTACAGAAATTTTCTAAGTTCTAAAGAAATTTTGTGAGTAATAAAATTTCTGGCTTTTTGTGAGAGACAAAGTTTGAATGTGAAAGAGAGGATATGCTAGAGGTTAGATAAATAGTGGAGGTGTACTGACGGTTTGTGATCTGGTACACGATTTTCTAAAGGATTTGTACCTACTTTTCAAATTCCATGATGGTTTGTATAACCGATGCATGTACAACCTGACAACAGTGGGGGTGTACAAGCAATAGGTTCTGACAGAAGCGGCGGTAATTTAATGCGATGTAACCGCTGTCGATTTTATCCTTTCAACTTTTTGACTTCCTTTGACTAAATAAAACAGAGTCTGAGGTCAGTTCTTTGTTGGATTCAGTACCGTCATTCTCTTCACTTTCAGTTAGTCAGTTTGAGATTGTTGATGTCAATGACTGATCTGTCAAGTGAGCGCACCCAACATGACAAAGATCAATCCCCTTGACGAATCTCTAGGCTTAAACTGACTTAACTGACTTTGATAATTCCTAGTTCAGTTCCCAGTTTTGCAAACCTTTCTTTGTCCAGTGGTTTGGTAAAGATGTCAGCCAAATGATTTTTAGTCGGGACATAGAGAACTGTAACATCCTTCTGCTCCACATGATCTCTTATGAAGTGATGTCTCACATCAATGTGTTTTGTTCTTGAGTTCAAAACTGGATTATCAGTTATGGCGATTGCACTTGTATTGTCACACATTATAGGAATCAGTCCTTCTTCTATCCCATAATCTCTTAATTGTTGTCTTATCCATTAAACTTGAGCACAACAGCTTCCAGGTGCTATATACTCAGCTTCAGCTGTTGAAGTCGAAATTGAGTTTTGTTTCTTGCTGAACCAAGACACAAGTCTATTTCCTAGCAACTGACATGTGCCTAAAGTACTTTTTCTGTCCTGCTCGCATCCTGCATAGTCAGAATCTGAGTAGGAGATCAATTTGAATTCACCTTCCTTTGAGTACCATATACCTACTCCTTCTATGTCTTTCAAATACTTCAAGGTTCTTTTGACAACAGTGAGATGACTTTCTTTCAGTCTTGTTTGAAATCTGGCACAATTACCAACTGGAAAGGATATGTCTGGTCCACTTGCTGTGAGGTAGAGTAAGCTTCCAATCATTCTTCTATAGAGTGTTTGATCCACATCCTTGCCATCTTTATCTTCATCTAGCCTGATGTTAGTTCCAATGGGTGTTGGAATGCCAGCTGATTTCTCCATTCCAAACTTGTTGATCAATTCTCTTGTATACTTAGTTTGGTGAATGAAAATTCCATCATCCATTTGTTTTACTTGTAGAACGAAAAAATTTAATTCTCCCATCATACTCATCTGAAATTTGCTCTTCATTAAGATTTTCTCACAGAGTTGTTCATTTTCAGATCCAAAAATAATATCATCGACATAGATCTGAACTAGGAGAGTGCTTTCTCCAACTTTCATCCTGAATAAAGTCTTGTCTATGGTTCCTTTGGTAAACGCATTGTCTACTAGAAACTGAGATAGAGTTTAGTACCAAGCTCTTGGTGTTTGCTTCGGTCCATAAAGAGCATTTCTCAGTTTAAAGACTTTATCAGCTTGATCTTTAATTTCAAATCATGGGGGTTGTTGTACATAAACTTCTTCTTCAAGTATCCTATTTAGAAATGCGCTTTTAACATCCATATGATATACCTTGAACTTCTTATGAGCTGCAAAGGCAAGAAAGAGTCTGATTGTCTCTAACCTTGCAACTGGTGCATAAGTTTCATCGAAGTCTATGCCTTCTGCTTGTGAATATCCTTTAGCTACAAGTCTAGCTTTGTTTCTAACAACATTTTCATCTTCATCAAGCTTGTTTCTGAAAACCCAATTGGTGCCAATAATGTTCACATGATCTTGCTTGTCTACTGATTCCCAAACTTGATTTCTTTCGAACTCATTCAGTTCTTCTTGCATGGCTAGTATCCAATCTGGATCTTTCAAAGCTTCTTCTATCACTTTAGGTTCGGTTTGAGATAAGAAACATGCAATCATTGCATCTAGATGATCTCTTGTCCGAACACTTGCTTGAAAATCGCCAATCACCTGTTCCTCGGGGTGATCTCTCATCCATTGATGTACTGGGGGTTGCATCAAAGGATTTGTATTCTGTTGAACTGGTTCTTCATGAATATGTTCTTGATTTCCTTGATCTTGATTAGCTTGAACTAGGTCAGAATCATGTTGTTTTTTTGTAGGTTGTTCAGTAGTTGGAAACTGAGGCTGATCCTGATCTGGAGATTCTAAAATCCTAAATCTTCCAATGTCAACTAAAATTGATTCTGGTAAAATTGGTAACTGGGACTGAGAAACTGGTTCTTGTCTATCTTCAGTTATTTCACCAGGAAAGTTTGGTTCATGAATACTACGTGTATAGATTCTTCATGCTTTAGTGTCCTTTTGTTCAGTACTCTGAATGCTTTGCTAACACTTGAGTATCCCAAGAATATTCCTTCATCAGCTTTGGGCTAAAAAGCTTTATGTTGATCATTTCCATTATTGTGTATGAAACACTTGCTTCCAAAGGAATGAAAGTATAAAACATTTGTTTTTCTACAATTCCAAATTTCATATAGTGTCTTCTCATGTCTTTTGTTCATCAGTGCTCTGTTCTGTGTGTAGCAAGCTGTATTAACTGCCTCTGCCCAATATCTTTCATGAAGTTTTGATTCATAGATCATGGTCCTTCCTGCTTCTTTGAGTGTTCCATTCCTTCTTTCAGCTACTCCATTCTGTTGAGGCATTGATGTAGCTGCAAGCTGATGTAGTACTCCATTTTCTTCACAATATTCCATAATCACGTTGTTGAAGAATTCAGTTCCTTTGTCTGATCTTACCTTTACAACTGATACACTTTTCTGATTTTGGAGTCTCTTGAGAAGTTCTGTGAGCCGTTGCTTGGTTTCACTCTTCTTTGTTAAGAAAATTACCCAAGTATGCCATGAATAATCATCTACTACCACCAAAGTTTACTTCTTTCCACTAACACTGATTGGTGTAATAAGTCCAAATAAGTCCATATGAAGAAGTTCTAGGACTCTTGAAGTTGAATGCTGAGATTTTGTCTTGTAACTGGCTTTTACTTGCTTTCCCTTTTGGTAAGCATCACATAAGCTATCCTTCTTGTAGGAAATCTCAGGTAATCCAATTACTAACCGCTTTTTGACCAGTATGTTGATGTCGTCAAAATTGAGGTGACTCAGTTTCTTGTGCCATAACCAGCTGACTTCTGATTTGGTATGCACAAGCAAACAAGTTTCTGAAACTACTGTAGACCAATCTACAACATACATATTATCTTTTCTTCTTCCAGCAAGAACTACTTGGTATGATGTTTCACTAACAACAATGAAGAATTCCTTATCCAAGGTGACTCTGTATCCCATGCCACAAAATTGACTAGTGCTGAGTAGATTGTATTGCAGTCCTTCCACATATGATACATTCTTGAATGTGAGTCCATTTCTGATCAAAGTTCCATAACCTTTGGTGTATCCAGGTCTGTCCTTACTTCCAAAATTATCTTTTGGTCCATCATTGGCTACAAAATCAGTCAGACAGACCTTGCTCTTTGTCATGTGTCTAGAGCATCCACTGTCAAAATACCATATATCCTGCAAAACTAATTAACCAGTTTTAGGTACCCAACTCTGTTTGGGTCCATGGGGGTCAGTTGTCAGTACAACTCGGGGGATATTTCCATAAGGTCTTCTCTGGAAATTGTTGCACTTATTTTCATATATTTAAGCCACACTCCCATAGTATCTATGTTTGGATTGTGCCTTATTTAAATGATCTTTCAAGTCTTTTGGCTGAGACTGGTTTCCATGATGCTTTATATTATTGAAACTTGAATAATAACCATCATTCATTCTGCACTGAGGTCTGTGTTGACCTTGGTACTGAGGCTTCTGCTGAGGACTGAAGTAAGTTCTCAGCTGAGTTTTAGACTGAACCTTGTGATAAGTTCTCTGTCTGAAATGATTGTTTCTATCAGCTTTAATAATAGGTTTAGAGAAATTCCAGTCATCATCAGTGGGAAATAATCTGCCTTTCCCCCTGACTTTGTGAATCTTTGAATAATTAATATTCTTGGATTTACTCTGACTGAAGTTTTTCTGGTTCTTAGCCTAATCAGCTTTTGTAGATCTAGCAGTTGATCTACCTTTTCGGTTTTCATGATGTGCAGCTGATTTACCTTTAAGGTTGGTTCTGTTCGCAGTTGACTTCTTTGAAAACTGATGTTGTGACTGAGTTGATTCACGTGGAACTGGTTTCACTGGTTCAGCATCCTTCTTAGTTTGAGAAAATTTCTCATCTATGAACTTAACGCCAGTTTTGACATTAGGTTCAGCAGCTTTGCTTGTTCTTTCCATCGAAGATTGCTGTGTATCAAATCCTAAGCCAGTTCTGTCACCATACGTCTTTTAGGATTTGAATCCAGTAGCTGAACTAGATTGAGCAAAAGATTCAGTTGTTGCTGAAGATGCGGTAAGCTGATACTGATTCTTCCCTTTATCAGTTCTGGTCATTTTTAACGTGTTCAATTAATCTTTCAATCTATTGGCCTCTATAATTAGAGCTTCCTTCTCAGCTTTGATTGATTCATAACCAGCTTGTATAGTAACTAGTTGATTCATCAATTCGTCAAGAGTTTCTTCCAATTCTAGATTCCTTGGATTGGAATCAGCCGTCGAAGAACAAGCATTCTGCATGGAAACTTGAGCTGAGCTATATTTAGAATTAGATTCACATACTTCATTAGGATATTCCATATGTGCCATTAGAGCTGTGTCATCTGATAATCTTTCAGTGCCAGCTTCGTAGTCAGACCCATCTCCCGCTAAAAGTGCTCTTCTGCCGGTTCTTCTTTGCTGAGTCTTCTTTCCATTCAGCTCTGGACATTTAGCTTTATAGTGTCCTGGTTTCTTGCAATTGAAGCAAATAAATTCATCATCCTTCCTTTTCTCAGGAGTTTTCTTGATATACTTCTGAGTTACTGGTTGACCATTCTTCATCCTTCTGATCCTATTCATCATAAGGGCCATCTGTTCTTCCATCTCATCCAACTATTGCAGATTACTTGAGGATGTTTCTTGACTGTCATTTGATGATGCTGCAAGAGCGGTAGTTTTAGGTTCCTCCAGAGCCTTGATTATTGCAGCTGTGCTTGTGAAATCTTCGCTGAATTCGTAAGCTTTCAAATCTGAGAATATCTTAAAGGAATCCATTATGTCAAGTCTTCGTGACTCTTCCATTGCTGTGACCTTCATTTTCCAACACATGGGCAAGGCCTTCAAGATTCTAGTATTGACTTCTTTCTTTGTATACTCAATTTTGAGGAGTGCCGATTCGTCCATGATCGCATTGAATCATGTTTCCATTTGTTCAATGTTTTCTCTGGACTTCATCTTGAAATTCTCAAACTTCTGTTTGGCGACTGAGATCTTGTTTTCTTTGATGGAGTCAGTTCCTTTGCAACCTAGCTGAAGTTTCTCCCACATCTCCTTAGTAGTTGTGCAATCTTTCACCTTCAAGTACATATTGCTATCAAGTTTTCTGGGGATAATGTCCATGGCAACGTTGTTGAGATTGTTTCGCTTCCGATCATCATTGTTCCATTCGGCTTTAGGCTTGGGAACCCTAACTTGATCATTACCAACAGTTTTCATGTGGGTAAGCTGGATTGGTCCATCAGTGAGCACGTCCATCATTTCATCATGAGTGGTGGCCAGAAATGTCTGCAAACGACTTTTGTATTCATCAAATCTTTCCAAGTTGCACATCAGCATTTGTCTGGCATACTGATTGTTATCCATTGTGTGAGTGGGTGAAAACTGGTTATGCAAAGACTGGAAAACCAAAAAAAACTGAGCTTTTTCAAGAGAACAACTAGAGGAGATAACTAGAGCAAGTGAGTTTTTAACAATGGCTTGTCAAAGAACACTTCTCCGATACCAATTGTTGGTCCCTAGGAAAGGTTGAGACAAGTTTAGAGGGGTGTGAATAAACTTGTCACCAAAAACTAGATTTAAAGCGATTAAGGTTCAGTTATAACTTGTGTAGAGTTAGGCTGACAAAGCTGGGTCTAAGTCAAACTGACTTATAACAAAACTGAGTCAACTGGCAGCAGATATAAGTTTTAGCCTTTATCTGGATCTTTTTGTTTCTAAGAAAAAGCTGAGTGCAAAACTGAATTCTAGTGAATGTCAGTTTGTGAGCAGTGAGTTTGTATAACAATCAGTTTCCAGTATGTTGTATAAACAATAATAAATGCTAGATAAGTAAATGCCGTAAAGTAAATAAGGCAAGAATTATAGTGGTTCCAGGTGGTGTGATCCTTTCACTCCACTCTTCCCCTGTGATGTAGGAGGAAAATTCCACTAGTACTTTCTAAGGTACGCTGTTACAAAAAGTCCTAAATAATAGTCCTTGTTGGACTTATTTTTAAGTTTTAGTGATGAGTGCCAGACTAGCTGTTATAGAGAAAAGGCAAAAAGATGTCTAGATCAAATGTATAGGTTTATTAGAGTTTGATCCTTGTATAGGTTTGATCAAACAAGCACTGTAAAAAGTCAGCTGACTTTCATTAGCAGACCTGTCTAGGTCAGTAGGGTACCTGAGTCAGTAGACTAATTTAGGAACCTGCTGAGGAGTGAAGGCTGAGGGTTCAAACTCAGTTGTTGAAGGCTAAGGGATCAAACTTAGTAGCCAAAGTCAAGGATATGAAATCAGAATTTAGAGAAGTCTGTGATGACCTAAACTGATTACATATACCTTGTGTACAAGGTCTAAATTCCATAAGTTAAGTGGTGACTGGAATTTAGTTATGTTCAAATTGGTGTAATCTAACTTCACAATTAAAAGTTAGATAAAAGACAGTTAGCTGAAGTGTTTTATAACACAGCAAACTTGGATCAGCTGACTTACAAGTATCTCAGCAGACGTATGGACACAGAAACCTGCTGAGTACATATCTCGATTTAATCAAAGGATTACATTGGAAGATTGCAAGGATAAAGACAGATAACTACTCTTGATTTAATCAACAAATCAACGGCTAAGATTAAAGGGACGTTAGAAAGATTCAGAGCATTATCCAATGGATATAGTCAAAGGGTGGACAGTCTGAAAACTGTCAAAAAGGAATCTGACAGTCTCAGTACTATGTACAGGGACAGAAAAGCAAGTCAAGATGGGACAAGTCTGAAACGGCTATGTTTGAAATTCAAACGTAAGTCACAGGATTTCCAACTATAAATAGAGGACTCCTGATCCAGATACAGATGATGAAATATAGATGAAAAATTAAGGAAAAACAGCATTCTATCTTGAGCTACCAGATTCTTATCTAGAAATCCCCTGCTGACCCTACTAAGCTTACAGCTACTGATTCAGTAAATTCTTCAAGTGTAATCTGCTATCAAGTTACATCAAGTTTACACACTTGAAGTCACCAAGCTACTGATCATATCATCCTGATCAAGCTGTTGATAGCCGAATCACTTACTTGATTCAAACTTTCTTTTATAAGGAACCTACTGAAGACAGAGAAGCACTTAGGTGTCAAGGACTGTTGTTTGTGGTGGAGCTGGTGAAGAGGCAATCCTACCCTTCAAGGACCAGTGGAAGAGTTTGGAGCAGCAATCCTACCTATTCCAAGTGTTCAGTTTGTGAAGCCATAGTTATTGGTGAAGGACAAACAACTTAGGGATTTTTGTAACTGCAACCTCAAAGATCTCTAGTGAATTACCTCCAACATCACAGGAGAAGAATGGACTGACAGGATTACACCACCTGGAACCACTATAAAATCGGCCTACTTACTTTCTGCATTTACTTTCTGCATTTAGTATATCTTGCACATCAATCTACTGAAACTAGCCACTGAATCACACACACTCACACTACTGAGTATCTAATACTTGGTATCATATTTTAACAACAAGTGATAAGTCTTAACTTGAATATATTCCGCTGCAACTAATTCAGTGAACTCGTCGGTCGACGGACTGCGAGAAGTCGGTAGGCTGTCGAACTTGCTGAGTTTGTTAACTCCAAAAGTTTTAAGTGTTAAGTTTATTCACCCCCCCCCCCCTCTAAACTTAACCAAAGCCTTTTCAAGGGACCAACAATTGGTATCAGAGCAGTGCTTCTGTTCTGAAGTGTTGTGCTTGTGAAAATACTTTGAACTTTTTCAAGTTTCTGATTTTCAAAGCCTTGCATCATGGATAACAACCAGTATGCTAGAACAATGTTGATGTGTTCATTAGATCGTTTTGAAGAGTATAAACGTCGTATGCAGGCTTTTCTAGCTGCAACACATGATGAGATGATGGATGTGCTGACAGATGGACCACTGGAGATTACCAAGTCTGTAACAGTGGGAAGTGAGACTCAATACATTCCAAAGCCAAAAAAAGAATGGAATGCTGAAGATAGAAAAAGGGAAAATCTGAACAATATTGCTATTGATATTATATACAGAACTCTGGATAGCAATATGTATATGAAGGTGAAAGATTG
Source organism: Gentiana straminea (assembly GCA_036785695.1). Lineage (NCBI taxonomy): Eukaryota > Viridiplantae > Streptophyta > Magnoliopsida > Gentianales > Gentianaceae > Gentiana > Gentiana straminea. Next base: position 1,218,019 of record JAVUPR010000448.1, on the reverse strand, counting down.
CAAGACTGTAAATGAAGTTTGGGATAAGTTACAATTAATCTGTGAAGGCACTGATGCAATCAAGAAGAACAAAATCAGTGTGGCAAAGAAGAAGTTCCAAAAGTTCAAAATGAAACCAAATGAAACCATTGAACAGATGGAATCTAGATTCAATGCAATCCTGGATGAACTCACTCTACTGAGTGTAAACTACTCAAAAGAAGAAATCAACTCAAAAATCTTGGAAGCATTACCTGCAAAAGAAGTTTGGGAGATGAAGGTTACTGCCATAGAAGAAATGAGAAGTCTACATGAAGAGGATACCTTCAAATTATTTTCAGATCTTAAGGCCTATGAATTCAGTAAGAAATTGGTTCCCACTACTGAAAAAGAAGAACCAGAAACCACTACATTAGCTGCTACACATCAAGAAGAAACATCAGGAGCTCAAGATGACTTACTGGATGAAATGCAAGAGCAAATTGCTCTACTGAGCAAAAAGATCAGAATGATGAAAACTGGAAGAGGTTCCCCAAGGAATTTCACAAAGAGATCTAGTGAAAAGAAGGAGGAATCCAAGAAAGACAATGATTACTTGTGCATTCAATGCAAGAAACCAGGACACTTCAAGCCTGATTGTCCTGAACTAAAACAGAAAAAGGAACCTGATTATCTTTGCTTTAACTGCAAGAAGCCTGGACATTTCAGACCTGATTGTCCAGACCTACTGAAAAGCAAAAGTCAACAAAGAAGATCTGGCAAGAAAGCTATGGTTGCTGAAGATGAATCAGGATATGAAGTTGAATCAGAAAAAGGAAATGAATCTGATGATACTGCACTCATTGCTGATATGGATGATTATGCATTAATGGCAAACATGGATGAAACAGAGGAGGTATACAATTCTGTATCAATTAACACTCCTGCTGAAAGTGATTGTGAATCAACCTGTGGTTCAAATCCTAAAAATTCTGACAATGAAGAAACTTTGGATGCCATCCTTAATCAAATGAGGATAATACAATCTGGTTATGAGATTGTGAAGGCTGAAAAAGAAGCTATTCAAACAGAAGTTGAAAGATTAAAAGCTGAATTAAGAATTCTCAAGAGAAAGATCAACATAAGCTGCTGAACATTCAGTAGCTGTTGAATCTGCTGAACAATCTTGTTCCTCCACTGCATTCAAATCTGGAAAGCCTTATGGTGATAGAACAGGCCTTGGATTTGGAACTCAACAATCTAATAAAAGTGGATCCACTAAGGTCACTAAACCTGGTACCAGAATTGGTCCTAAGTTTGTGCCTGCACAAGATCCAACTCCCAAAAAGGTTGCTGAAGCAGTAAAGCCTACTGAGAATGCTTCAAAGAGGCAAAATCAGAAGTCAAAAAGGGCATCAGTACCTAACAAAAGGAGTAAATCCAAAGGTAGGACTGCTGGACCTTCTAGACCTGCTGATAGCAGACCTGCTACCAAATCTGCTGGACCACAAAAAGGGAAAAACAAAAAATATTCCAAGGATAAGAATCCTAAACCTAAAAATGTCAATCATTCAAGGGATACTTATCTTAGGGGGAAAGGTAGATTGTTCCCTGCTGATGAAGATTGGAATATTCCTGCACCTAATGCTAGAAACAATCGGTATAACCATAATGCTAGGGTAAAACCTCAGCAATGGACTCAACAGAGAACTCACCAGAGGACTTATACAAGACCTCAGCAGGACCTCAGCAGACTCCATACTACAGGGTTGTTCCTAACAGACAGCAAACCTATGGTTATGCTAGTGCTTCTAACAATAGAAATCACTCCAAACAGCATTACATACCAAAAGGCCAGAAAGCATATGTGAATCCTACACAATCAAATGTTAGACCATATGGATGTGTAGAATACATGTATGAACAAAAGTATGAAACTTTTCAAAGAAGACCTTATGGAAATTTACCAAGGGTCATGCTTACCACTGACCATAACGAGTTCTAAGACATGAAACATGCAAGATATAACAACAAAAAGCACTACCCACTCCCAATTTCATCACCCAAAGGGTGATTTCACTAATTTTCACATGATTCGACTATGTTGGTGTTTAGCTACTCATTATGCTAATCAAAACATACACAAGACAATAAATGAAAGCCATAACAAGTAAAAGAGAAGGGAAATATACCATTAATTTGCAGAAATTCGAGTTGAGATCCAAAAAGTACAAAATAAAGAAGTAATTAAAAGGTGGTCTCTTAGTGTTTGGAATGGAAATCTAAGCTAAGAAATGGAAAGATTAAGCTAGGATAATGTTGATTTACACTAAGAGAAAGTATTCTAAGCTATTACAAAAATCGAGCAAGAAATGGGTAGAGTTTTGCTAAGAAAGTAATTGATCTTCAAGAAATAGTCTAAGGGGGGTATTTATAGGTGAGAGAAAAATCTGCAGCAAAAAGGGTCCAAACGCACGTTTGGAGGCTGGAACTGGCGTTTGGCTTCTTCAAACGCGCGTTTCGCATAGTTGAAACGCGCGTTTCGCATCAATTCTGGGCTTGTTTTTGACTGTTCTTCATCTGGAACGCACGTTTAGGAGGCCCAAACGCGCGTTTGAAGGACTTGGAACGCGCGTTTAGGGTAGTTTTAAACGCGCGTTTGGAGGGCTTCAACTCTGAATAAATTATGGACTTCTGAAACGCACGTTTGGGGGGTTCAAACGTGCGTTTGAACCCCTGTGGCCCCAAAACTTCACTTTTCTTCCTTTTTGATCCCTCTTCTTGTCTCGATCATGCTTTTCACCACAAATCGTCACCTTCCGGGTCCTCGAGTCACCAATACCCTTCAACATCAAAAACAACCAAAAACATCCAAACAATTCCGGAGGGTAAAAGTGCTCGGGAATGGGGTTAATACCAACAAAAAAGGGGTAATAATCCATCAAAGCAACAGATTCACTCCCCGTGCTATAAGCTCACGATAACACCCCGAAAGTGGTCTAAATCACCCAATAATGTGCTGAAAGTGTGGTAAACGGGGGTAATTAATGCACCGGAGTCACGTAAAGTTGACTCCCATCATCCGGCTTATTCGTGGCCGCTTTGCTAAAAGAATAGAACATCAAGAAAACCCTAAGGGAAGGCTCATAGCCAAGAATCCGGCATAGAACAACATAAGCCATCACTATCATAATGGCCCCTAGGGTAAAGTCGCAAGGAAGGGCAGCCAACCTCCACATCACGTCAACAAAGAAAGGCTCGAAAGGCGGCCTGAGGCTGGCGACTAAATGATCATAAAAAAGGACCAGGCCAGCCTCTTGCCGGCCCGATTATCAACCTCCTTAAAGCCGGAAAAAATGTACTCGTATGATATGTTAAGTCCAGAAAAGAGCCTAGGATCACCGAGATAGGATCAAACCTCTGCCAGTCCACTTCAACTTGTTTATCAAGAGTATCGAGCTCCTCATCCTCTCTGGCGGCCTCATGGTTGTTCGGCTTAGGAGTTTTATTATTATATTTAGGCTCGGAAACACCCTCGCCGTTCTTTTTCTTCCCCTTTGATTTTTTCAGGCGATGGGACCGCAACATTCGAAGAAGAACCTTTAGCCCTGGCGGCCTCCTTCTCGAATGCCTTTTTGGGTTTTACGGGAATTTCCCCATAAGGAATAGATTGACCAGGAGGTACCGTAAAGACAACGGCCTTTCGGTGGCCAGATCCGCCTGGAGCCAAATGTGCCACACCATATCCTTCTCAGTACTCTCGCTCCCATCACCCTCACAGGAGCTAGTACTTGCCTCCTCAACTTCCTTAGAGGCATAACCGTGAACGTCGTCATTGCCACTACTCTCAGATTTATCACCACTTTGAGACATCCTGCAAAACCAATAGGATGAGGCGGATAAGCCATCACCCAAGAAAATTGAAGTCAGGCCAAGATGAGACACCTCATCTCGACACCCCGTCTTTTTGTTTCACATTCAGACACATAAAATCCCTAAAAACTAGGGATAAAGACACCAAAAGAAATACTCAAAACTAGATAATAACGATACTAGGGAAAATCAAAGGCCATAATAGCAGGGACAGATGACCAAATTCTAGAGAATCTTAAGAACATGGACGAAGGCGACAAAGGTATCCATAAATTCACACTCAGAAGAAATTTAGGTGTACCACACTCCGAAAGACAATAAAAGCACATGCGAAACAATCTACGAAGGCATGAAAAATCAAGAAAAGAGAGCAGTATTACCTGATAATCGATAGAAGGTATGGAGAAAATGTTGAAAAATAAATCAATCCCTTTAAGTTTCACCGGAAAACCGCCTCGCTAAAGAAATCCCACTGAAAATCACCGATAGCTGATGGCTGAAGAAGGAGAGAATTCAAACAGTATTTAGGTCAGGAATCCGTCCCCCTTATATAGGCATGAAGGCACAGATTCGACGGCCACGATGAAAATGATCCAACGGATAAGATCAAGAGTGGGAATTCCAATTGCGGTGCGGTTGACAAAAGGACCACAGCCAATCAGAGCGTGCAGTAGATCACGTCAGCTGTCGCATCAATTGTGGGTGGAAAAAACCGCCTGAAATAGATACGTGACCGACACATAGAAAAAGGGGCCGATTCGAAGCTGCAACTTCAATCGACTAGGGCTACCCGCTCAAATAAGCCAAATCACATGGAGTTGAGACTATCCGCCCAATTATAACATCAAATTGGCTAGGGACCAAAGATCCTGAAACGCCAAATCTTATGAAGTTAAGGCTATCCGCCCAATTATAACTTCAAATCGGCTAGGGACCAAAGATCCTGAAACACCAAATCCTATGAAGTTCAGGCTATCCGCCCAATTATAACTTCAAATCAGCTAAGGACCAAAAATGCTGAAACGCTAAATCCTATGAAGTTAAGGCTACCCGTCCAATAATAACTTCAAACCGGCTAGAGGCTGAAAGCCCAAATAAGCCAAATCCTGCGAAGTTAAGGCTATCCGCCCAATCACAACTTTGACTCGGCTAGAGGCATAAAGCCTAAATAAGCCAATTCCTGTGAAGTTAAGGCTATCCGCCCAATCACAACTTCGACTCGGCTAGAGGCATAAAGCCCAAACAAGCCAAATCACGTGAAGGCTATCCGATCCGCCAGGTTACCCAAATCAATGCATAGAGCAACCGAGACATTATGCCTTGGGATGATTACTCCCTACCTAACACCTCGAGGTGTCTCAGGTACGGAGTAGGGGGGCCATTGATAGGCCGGCTCCGCTATCGGCCCGAAGACCTATATCCGGGTCGACTGAAACCCAAAGATATGAGTCAAGACGGCGGCCTGAGAGCCTATGTGCGGCCAAGTCAATGATCGGATGGGAGGCTAAGATCACCGCCACGGAGAGCCTCACTAGCGAACCCGCAACAAGAATAAACGAGTCAGATGCTGAGCATACTCAAGCACAAGACTGATGGATCCGCTAGAGATCACCTCGATATCCTTGGAGAAAGACCGACTGAAGGATCAACCGACTAAGGAGGCGATATAAAAGCCCAGGGGCCCGCGCCACGATCATCTAACTGGAGGCTGATGATCAGCCGCAGATTTCCTTTTACTATTTGTCCACAATTGTAAATATGTTGAACTTAGTCGGTTCACGCCCTATAAATAGGGCTCCATGTGTAAACTAAAGGATAAGCTATTAATTTATAAAAAAAAAGGCAAAACTCTGCCCAATTCACTACTCTCTTACGGTTATTTAGAACCACCATCTTCCTCATCACAAATCACACAGAACCACCACTCTCCACCACACTTACAACACCATTGTTGCTAGATATCCACCACAAAACAACCGCTGAACATCATGATAGATTTTCGACTCTATCAGTATGCTAGGAAGAAGGGATATTCAGACATTTCACTTTACCAAGAACACCACAACAAAATGGTGTTGCCGAACGGATGAATCAAACTCTTGTTGATAAAGTTCGATGCATGCTATCTCAGTATGGGTTAAGAAAGGCATATTGGGGAGAGGCGTTATCTTATGCCTCGTATGTCATAAACAGACTACCATCTTCGGCACTGGAAGGAAATATTCCAAAGGAGGTATGGTTTGGAAAAGCCATTTCTGACTACGATTCTTTGCGCATATTTGGTTGTCCTGCATATTATCATGTAAAAAATTCAAAACTGGATCCTCGAGCCAAGAAAGCTCTTCCATGGGATTAAGTGAAGGAGTTAAGGCATTCCGCCTCTGGAATCTTGAGTCAAAGAAGATTGTCTTCAGTCAAGTCACTTTTGATGAGTCTGTGATGTTGAAACAAACAGCACAAGACAAAGAGAATGATAATCCGAATTCTTATAAGCAAGTGGATTTTGAGATTCAGACGAATCACAAGAATGAAGCTAACTCGCCTGAAGACAAATTTGAATATCAGAATGAAAGCTCTGTTGAGGTAGATGTTCCAAAACTTACACCTGAAGTTAGACGACCAGAATCTATTGCCACCAGTAGACCAAAGAGAAATATTCAGAAACCTGCTCGCTACAGTGACATGGTAGAATATTCTCTTTCAATTACCAGAGACAATATTTCATACAACTTTATTGAAGCTGAGAAAAGTGTGGAAAATGAAAATTTGAAGATGGCAATGGAGGAGAGATGCAATCTCTTTATCATAATTTGACTTGGGAGCTTGTTCCACTTCTTTAAGGCAAGAAGGCGATTTGTTGCAAATGGGTCTATGCCAAGAAGGATAGTGCTCCTGGAAGCGACAGTATTTGATACAAAGCTAGACTGATAGCAAAAGGTTATGCTCAAAACGAGGGTATCGGCTGCAATGAGATATTTTCACCTGTTGCTAAGCATTCATCTATACGAATGTTGCTAGCTTTGGTTGCACAATTTGACCTTGAGCTTCCTCAACTTGATGTCAAAACTGTATTCCTTCATGGAACTTTGGATGAGGAGATCTATATGGCACAACTTGAAGGATTTAGAGTGGCAGGCCATGAAAATTGGGCTTGCAGGTTGAGAAAGTCACTTTATGGTCTGAAGCAGTCTCCTAAACAGTGGTACGAGCGTTTTGATAGCTTTATGAAGAAACAGGAGTACAAACGCTGTCAGTTTGATCACTGTGTCCACAAAAACAGTTGAAGCTCTGGTGTATGCAATGGTGTGTACAAGGCCAGACATCTCTCATGATGTCAGCATTGTATGCTGATATATGCACAACCCTGGTAAAGGACATTGGCAAGCAATGAAATGGATTTACAATGCATTCATGGAACTGTGGATATTTGCTTGAAATTCCAGAAAGACAAGACGAATGTCAATCGTCTAGTCGGATACGTCGATTCAGATTATGCTGGTGATTTAGACAAGCGTCGATCAACGACTAGTTACGTGCTTACCATGGCAGGAGGACCAGTAAGCTGGAGATCAACACTATGGTCAACAGTTCCTTTGTCTACCACAGAGGCAAATTATATGGCAATCACAGAAGCATTTAAGGAAGGCATTTGGCTTCATAATTTGGTGAAGGACTTAGGGATTCGTCAAGAGAGTATTGAATTTTTCTGTGATAGTCAAAGTGCCATATGTTTGGCAAAAAATCAAGTCCATCACGGTCGCACCAAGCATATCGACGTTCGATACCACTTTGTTCGGGAAATAGTAGAAGAAGGGGACATTCTACTACAAAAGATCGGGACTTCAGACAATCCTCCAGACATGTTGACAAAGGTGGTTACGAAGATCAAGTTCCAACACTTCTTGGACTTGGCCAATATTTCCCGAGGGACATGCACCACGTTAAATCTGTGTTTTTATTCTTCCATTTACATTTTGTGTGTTTTATTTTCGTTTCGGGTTTTTCAGCACAACAGAGACTTGAGAGAATAACGAAGTGTGTTGGGACAGATTGCCCACACTCTTAAATGAAAAAATTGTGCAAGTGTTGGACAGATTGCCAACACTTGAGGGGGGTGTTGGGACAGATTTCCCACACCCTTAAATGATAAGAAATAAAGTAGCGCCTTTACTGCCACCAATTGGTTTTAGTACAACAGTAAGCGCTTGATCTTAACATGGTATCAAAGCCAGAGGTCATGAGATCGAACCCTGGTTGGAACATTATTTTATAAAAAAAATTGTGCAAGTGTTGGGACAGATTGCCCACACTTGAGAGGGGGTGTTGGGAGAGATTCTCACACTCTTGAATGTATACAGAAAGATAGTAGCGTCTTTACTACCACCAATTGGTTGTAGTATAACGGTAAGCGCTTGATCCTAATATGTTAGGATCAAGCGCTTACCGTTGTATATGTTAGGATCAAGCGCTTACCGTTGTACTAAAACCAATTGGTAGTAGTAAAGGTTGTAGTATAATGGTAAGCGCTTACCGTTATACTACAACCAATTGGTGCCAGTAAAGGAGCTACATTATTTCTTATCATTTAAGAGTGTGGGCAATCTGTCCCAACACCCCCCCTCAAGTGTTGGCAATATGTCCAACACTTGCATAATTTTTTTCATTCAAGAGTGTGAGCAATCTATCCCAACACCCCCTCAAGTGTGGGAAATCTCTCCCAACACTTGCATAATTTTTTAAAATAATGTTCCAACTAGGGTTCGATCCCACGACCTCTGGCTCCGATACCATGTTAAGATCAAGTGCTTACCGTTGTACTAAAACCAATTGGTGGAAGAAAAGGTGCTACTTTATTTCCTTATCTTTAACACGCCCCCTCAAGTGTTCAAGTGTTGGCTCATATAAAGGCTATGCCAACTAGGCACACAACAAGTCTGAGCCAACTAGGCTCACAAAGACCAACTAGGCCAGCCGAACACTTGACAATATAAATGGGGGGAAATATTGTTCACACCAGGGTTCAATCTCATGAACTCTGGCTTTGATAGCAATTCAGGATCAAGCGCTTATCATTCTACTACAACCAATTGGTGTTAGTGAATGCGCTACTTTATTTCCTTATCATTTAAGAGTGTGGGCAATATGTCCCAACACCGCCCCCCCCCCCCCCTCAAGTATTGGCAATCATCCAACACTTGCACAATTTTTTTCAAGAGTGTGGGTAATTTCTCTCAACACCCCCCTTAAGTGTGCACAATGCACAATTTTTTATTTTTTTTATAAAATAATGCTAGGATACCATATTAGGATCAAGCGCTTGTCGTTATACTACAACCAATTGGTGCCAGTAAAGGCGCTACTTTATTTCTTATCATTTAAGAGTGCGGACAATCTGTCCCAACGGAGTGTGATTAATTATAGTGTTACAAGAAGATACCATTGTTAAAACAGAATAACCTTCACTAGCTAACTTAGTCATTAATGTAGGTGTTTGATGAAGTCACTGATGAACTTTCACTTTGAACTGCATCGGAAACTTAACTGCAACATGTTCATTCTTCATTCCTTTGCTTAATCACCGATGCTATTTGGTTCAGTTACTATTGCAGTGAACTGCAACATTTAGAATGATAAAGTTTTAGTAATCACGGTGTTTTCCACTGTTACAGGCATCATACCAGAAGTGCTTGGAAACCTCCTAAATCTGGAACTGCTTAATTTGGATCATAATGAAATGATTGGTACAATACCTGAAGGAATCTTCAACATCTCAAGTCTAATTGCATTGGATCTAAGTAGAAATCATTTCACTGGGAGTCTACCCTCAGCTACAGGTATCGGGCTACCAAATTTACAAATTTTTAACATATATCAGAATATGCTCGGTGGAGTTGTGCCTATCTTCATCTCAAATTGTTCTCAACTGTCTGTACTTGATCTCTCACTAAACAATTTCGAGGGCACTATTCCTCACTTCCTTGGGAATCTAAGGTCTCTTCAGTATTTAAATTTGGCTGGGAATAAGTTGACAAAGGATTCTTCTTCGTCTTTGGAGCTAGAATTTCTCACACCACTGGCCAACTGCATATATCTACAAGAACTACAGTTATCTTTGAATCCTTTGAATGGAATCCTTCCAAAATCGCTAGGAAATCTTTCTAACTCTCTTACATTACTCACGATAGGAGCGTGTGGATTGTCCGGTGAAATTCCTGCTAGCATAAGAAACTTGAGTAATCTTTGGCAACTGGATCTTAGTAACAATCAATTCACCAGTCCATTCCCAAAATCTATTGCATTTTTACACAACCTTCAATATCTTGATCTGGGATTCAACGGAATAAGCGGATGGCTTCCATGCGATTTGTTCGGTTTGCAACTTTTAAGCGAGTTATATCTAAGTTACAATACATTTTTTGGGCCCATATCTGAATGCATAGGGAATACTACTTCCTTGGCAAAGCTCAAACTAGATTCCAACAAACTGAGTTCTGGTATACCGATGACTTTATGGAACCTGAACAGTCTTTTGGTTCTTAATATCTCTAATAATTCCCTAACCGGGTCACTTCCAAACCAAGTGGGGAACATAAAAAACATAATATCACTGGACTTGTCGATGAATAACCTCTCGGGTAATATTCCGGATGCAATCGGAAGCTTGCTGAGCTTGGAAGAGCTTTTTCTAGATTACAATCTATTGGAAGGACTGATCCCAAAATCAATTGGAAGTGCTGTAAGTTTGAAGAACTTAGATTTGTCAGCAAATAATTTGTCTGGCTCCATTCCGGTAACGCTTGAAGAGCTTCGGTACCTAGAAAGATTTAATGCTTCTTACAACAATTTAGAGGGCCCAATCCCAGATAGTGGACCTTTTACAAAATTCACATGGGAATCTTTCATATCCAATAAAGGTCGACTTTGTGGAGAGAAAAGATTTCATGTTTCTCCATGTCATGATGATCATGCATCCCCAAAAAAATTGTGGACGCGTCCGCATGTGTTGATTCTGTGTTTTGGTTTAATAGCCACCGTTTCTGCCATTACAATAATTGTTGTATATTTAATTCTTAGAAGAAAGAATCGGTTACGAAGAGGTGAAGAATTAGTGAAGAAAGATCGAATTTCAGTTTATGAACTTCAACATGCTACGGATGGATATAATGAAAGAAATTTGCTCGGGAAAGGGAGCTTCGGATCTGTATACAAAGGTACGCTTAGAGATGGGATGGTTGTTGCCGTTAAAGTGTTTGATATAATAACAGAAGGAGCTCATAGAAGTTTTGAGGTGGAGTGCGAGATGCTGCGCAATCTTCGTCATCGTAATCTTGCTAAAGTCATCTCGAGTTGTTCTAATCTTGACTTCAAGGCGATAGTACTCCAGTTCATGCCTAATGGGAGTCTTGAAAATTGGTTGCATTCTGGCAATCTTTTCCTAAGCTTCACAGAAAGAGTGAACATTATGATTGACGTTGCGTCTGCTCTGCAATATCTACATTCGGGTGTCCCAAAACCAGTCGTACACGCTGATTTGAAGCCTAGCAATGTCTTGCTTGATGAATATAAGGTTGCTCATGTATGTGACTTTGGCATCGCCAAAATGTTGGGGGAAAACAGCATTACACACACTAATACACTAGCAACATTCGGCTACATCGCTCCAGGTACATAGGCCGACTTCTAATCCTATCATTTCATAGCAAATGTTTAATGTGTAGAATGTTTAAATTGGGTGCTGTTGTCGTTTTTCAGAGTATGGCTCGGAAGGATTGGTGTCGACAAAGTGTGATGTTTATAGCTTCGGAATACTATTAATGGAAGTCTTTACAGGAAAAAGACCCGACGATGAAATATTCAACGAGAGCTTGACTCTACCCGGTTGGATATCGATTAATAATTCCACCGAGAGTGCACTGATTGATATTATCGATGATAGTCTGCTAAACACAATTGAAGAACAACATTTTGATGAAATGATGGATTATGTGATGAAGATAATGAATGTAGCATTGAATTGCACCAGCAAGTTTCCAAAGGAAAGAAGTGGCATGGGAGAAATTGTTGCTACCTTAAACAAAATCAAGCTTAAACTTTAACTGCATATCTCAATCTATGTTCTTAGAACTATATCTGGATCTTAATCCACAGATTTCTATGAAAAAAATACGATTTGTGGGTGTACATCTATCTATTAACAATACCAAGTGCATTCACTAACATTTATTTTGTATTCCAAAGTTTTTTTTTTTGTTTTTTTTGTTTTTTTTTTGGAGCTTAAAGTTAGAAATTCCAAGAGATATTATGAACTCATTATAATAGTAGTTGGTTGATCTACTCCGTGTGGATTATAAATACCCTACCCAAGGTGGTAATACAAATCTCTAGTAATCTCTCGTAGTTCTTGATCCTTATGAATTTCTCTTCTCTATGTTATTGTTCTGAATGTTGCTTTTCTCTTGAAGAAATAGAGAAAGGGGGGATGAAGTTACAAGGCTTGAGCTTCAAACAATTGTTTCATTCATGTGTTTTCTTAGAATCGTAACGGCCTCTAAACCATAGGCAAAGCTAAATGGTTATAGGTCACTCGACACGTGAATATTCATGATCAAATGCACACGTAAGTCTTACAAAACAATCGTATCATACAAAAGAGGAGAAGATAAAAAGAAGAACTTAACACATCAAAATGCATAGAATTCGAGACATGCACTCAATGATAGAATCGATCAGATTCAGAAATAAACAGATGGAACAATAATAGGAAACCACAGTCCAACATTGTCGCTAATGTGGTGGCAAGGCCGCATCGTCGGTAAGGTCAAAATAAGATGTTTCTACTTTCTATTACATATATATATCTACTACTCTAACCAACCAACAAAAGTATAATCCAAAAACTGTCATAAAATTTCCCAAAATATTGCATACTTAATTTCCACTAATATAATTAAAGAAATGCAACAAAATAACTAACTATTGTCTCGAATGAAATAAACTGAAAAGACATAAATGTCAACAAAATTGTAAGTGCGCACCCAAGAAATAAAAAGCGTACAATGTATTAATTGAAATTAAGGAACACCAAGAACAAGATAACTAAGAGGCATAATAGTATCTTCCAATGTTTCCTCTCTTGTCTCTTTGGTTTCTACATAATGCACAATTTTTTTAGAGAGGGAGTAAAAATTTAAAGAATGCACAAATTTTTTAGATCACGGAACCTTATCCAAAATTTGGGCCCTTATAAAAAGGCGTCTTTCTCTTGTTCGGGTAGTGCTGTCGGATCCGGATTGCTGGTGGCTTCTGGTGCTACTTGCGGTTTGCCTTCGCTTATTGGAAAGAGATGTCAAGCTTGAGGGATCTCTTCTTCGGTCGGAGATGGAGTGTGGCGAAGCCAGCGGGCGACTGTTTCAGATATTTTTTTTCTTTAGTTTTGTTTATTCGTATGTTTCTAGTTGCTTAGCTTGTATTCTCTGTTGGTCGGGTAATAGATTGCTTTAGAGGATCCATGTGCCTGGACGCCCTATCCTTTGAGAACTTTTTCTTTGTTCAACACCCTATTTCCAATCCATTACTTGGCTTCGTGTTGTTGTATTCTCGGTTTGTTAGTCCGGCGTTAGGCCGGGTTGTAGTGCGGCGTTAGGCTGCGTTTTAATGCTGCGTTTTAGTGCGGCGTATGACCACGCCTTTTGTCTAGCTTTGGCTAGTTTTTGTTGTAAATTAATTATTGGTGACAATAAAACTTTCGTCTTTTATGGAAACAAAATAAAATTAAAGTTTAATTTAGGGAAAAAGTGTATAAAGGGCATGTAACATTTACAATTTATTAAAAAGGGTGCTAATTTTTGAAATTAGTAAAAAATGTGCAAGGAAGATTATAAATTAAAGGGGGGAGAATTATTCTAAAGGACAAAAAGATTTGTGAAATTACTATTAAGGACATGCATAATTTTTTTTATAGTAAAAAGGACAATTTTAGGTGTTATGTACCAAAATACCCCTTAAATCAATTTTAAAAAAATGCACAAACTACTTCCACCCACTATGAGCCGCACTAAATGAGAGGAGTATTGTTTTTCTGACGGAAGAGGAACTACACGATATATATGTGTGTGTGTATATATATATATATATATATCACAAAATTTTAATCGACAATTAGTAGTGACGATCGACAGTTGTGGCAATAATTAGTATACAGACTATGTATCACAACTAATTATCACACCGATTCACCGAAATTACGTAATTAGTTTCATTTAATTTGTCAACACCAATTGACACTATGACAGTTGTGATAATAATCAGTGTGAGCCAATGTGTCACTACTAAAGATCACATTGATTCACAGATAATACACAACTAGTGTCATGTAATTGTCACTACCCATTATCACTATGACAATTAGTAGCGACACATTATCCGACACTTATTAATGTCACTCTTGTCACAAGAAAATAAGCGTGTTAAAGTGATTGAAAAGTATCCAAAAAAATATCAAAATCGAGGATGAGAATTGAGAACGTACATTAAATTATACGATTCATTAAAAACAATTAAGTAATATATATATATATATATATATATATATATATATATATATATATATATATATATATATATATACATGCTTGGAAATCGTCCAAGAATTAATACGGGTCAATCTTCTATGTGATAAAGATCGTAACCCTAAAAACCCTAGGGTAAACCAAGTAGAACGTGTTTTGTTATATTTTCAGACTGAGCTCTCAAGCTATCTCTGAGAGTTGCCTACGTATCCAATAGTTGAATTGGAATCAAGTCTTTCGTAGTTCCTTAGGGTTGTTTATATAGGTGGCATCTCGCCCCTATTACTTGTTATGCAAGTATTATTATTTATTGTTATTCCTTAAGGATATATACGCATTAATCCCTATTATTTAGAGATAATTATAGACATATTAAATGCTAAGATTGGAGTCTTTATGACTTAGGATTCTTTTGGAGGGTGTCAAACCACCAAAGATAAATTTACCAACTTCCTATAACGAGTATGGGGTGAGTAGGATCGTCTCCACAGGGAACATTGGATTTATTTCTCTTAAAAGCCACAAAGGACAATATTTTGGTATTATAAACTATTTACTAATAAAAAATAAGTAAACTAAGAATATGAAAATAAATAAAAGAAAGGTTCCGGTTAAATTAATTATATCCACCACGATTTTCTCAACCGATCATAGATGCAAAGATGACTCGTTAATTCATTGATAAACTGGTTATAGTTATCGACATGCGCCAAATAACCAATCTCTCCTAATTTTGATAATCAGGACATGGTCACTAATTACCATCTAACTGAAATACACTCCTAGACACGGTCATAGGAGTTTGGTGTTCTGGCAGCATTACAATCTGAGAGACCCAAATTCTGAATATTAACGCACACGCGGGTTAATTTTTATTCAGATTACTCATCTTCATGATAGCGGATATTCCCAGCTGCGAACCGAAAAACTCATATCATGTGCTACATTTATGAAAATCACAAACCATTACG
Source organism: Gentiana straminea (assembly GCA_036785695.1). Lineage (NCBI taxonomy): Eukaryota > Viridiplantae > Streptophyta > Magnoliopsida > Gentianales > Gentianaceae > Gentiana > Gentiana straminea. Next base: position 1,202,649 of record JAVUPR010000448.1, on the reverse strand, counting down.
GATTTGTTATTTCAACTAGCAATCGATAGAATGATTAAACTAATTATCTCGCGAAAATAATCAACCTAACCATTAACCATAGAGACAATGAAATCAAAAGATGAATAAATACCAATAAATTAAACGAGGAATAAGACTCAGTTTGATCTCACAGTTGCATCAATCGAGGCTTCAATAACAAATTTACCGGAAAGAAAATAAGTGAAGAACTCACCATACAATTGAATGATTCAAAATATGATGTAGAATCTTTAAAATAAATCAAAAAAAATAAAGAAAAAGGTACCGGCGGCAATGGCAGGAGAAGTGCCGCAGCAGCAGTAGTCACCAAACCTAACTTCCTAAAAGTTTTTTTTTTCTTATTTGCTGAATTCTTGAATATAGTGGCCACGCCACTTGTTTTTTTTGCTAATATGGGAAAATTTTGGGTTTATTTGTAAAATAAATATTAAAATAATAAAGAAAAGAAAAGTCAAACATTGTTCCACCAATAGAAAATAGGGAGTCTTTAATTATTAACCAATAGGAAATTAGCCTTGCAAAATTCCTCTTTTAGCACACTTTGCCGGCAGTCAGCAATTGTGATAATGGTATGATCATACCATTATCCATTTTTCCTTCTGCATTTATTTCTCTTATCATCAATTCTTCACTTTTGTTCCACATGTAGTATAAGCAATCCTCCAAAACTTATCTTTATCAAATCTACAAAACAACATCAAACACACCATAAAAGCACATATCTCTATGGAAAATCATCTCGAAAATGCAATGAAATATCAACCATTTACGATCCCATCAAACTCCCCCACACTTGAATGATGCGTGTCCCCAAGCATCCCACTACTCTTGACTTGAAAGTGAAATACAAAATGCATGATGCATGATCCTAACATGTCTTCAAAGCACCAACAATATCCAAAAATGACACACATCCAACCTTCTTATCTATCTCACATGTCATAATTCAAGTCAAATGGTGATCAAACAATATATATCACACACTAGAGTTCATTCAACTCACATTATCACATTGATTCACAAATTTTCAAGTGGCAAAATCAACAAACCCCAACATGCCCTTACGGATATCGCTCAGTATAATATATGCACATGGACTATTCACACACCCTCAAAATCAACACACATCCAAACATTACCATAAGTTTGCATATCAATCAAATCTCCACCACTATGCATTCAAATCCAATGCACAAATCATGAGGTCTTTCACAGGGCTGTAACGGGGCTTGGGACAGAAAATAAGGTATGGAAAGGGATAATATAGGCTAAATTGTCAAGGAGAAAGCGTGGACAATAACACCAATTAGCACATAGTCACCAAGAATAAGTTTGACTGAAATACAAAAATGGCTCCAACTTGTGTGAAGATTCTCAAAATACACTAAGAATAGAAGTGCAAACAACCATATCCAAAATAGCTCGCAAAAAATGTTAGGAAACAAGCTTTTATTCAATATATAAAACACCTCTTCATTGTAATCTCCTTTTTTTTTTTCGTTTTTTTCTGAACCTTTTTTTTTTCATTTTTTTCTTTTAATCTGGAAATACACATCACACTCAAAGAATTTGAGCCATTTTTCCAAAATATTCACTTCTTGGTAAATTTTCCTCAAAATATCATGCAACTATTCATACAATCTCCTGACAATAGGGTCAACAAGAGAGGGGATATCGAAAGAAAAAGGCCATTGGTTTATTTTCTGGTGTTTAATCAAAGAAGAGGTGAGGCAGGCTAGAAGGGCTCACTAAGGGATAAATATCAGGTTGGCTAACAAAAGTGGGTCTCGAAGGGGTTAAATCCTAGGTGCCTCAATCACTTAAGTGCACTGAACCTGAAAATGTGGTCTCGAAATGTATGTCAATGCAAATTCTAGAATGACATTGGAATGTGTGGATACCACTCAAAGGAAAATATGAGCGAGTGCGCTCTTTGGCTAAGTAAACCTCACTTTTAAGTGGTTTTCGTTAAGGTTCAAAGATTTTACTACCAAAACTCATAAACAAACATCATAATGTGAGTGCGCATTAACAAAAGTTTGTGATTACATCGATTACTCACCGTATGATTCCTATTAATTCACGCAAGATAGAACTAAAAAGGTTGGTAATGTCTATAATGTGCATTCTTGGTGCTATGATGTTCTAAAATGCAACGCTAAAATTTTAACATGTTATGTGTTTTTTTCCTTTATTTTTTGTTTTTTTTTTGTTTTTTTTAATGCAAATGGTAATGTATGATGTAGTCTAAAAATGATAAACATGAATGATAAATAAATCATCTCCCCCACACTTGAAACTTACATTGTCCCCAATGTATGACCAAATGTGGAAAGAAAATGAAATGAGACTCAACTAATATGCATGCATTGAGAGTAGTAAGTAGAAAAGGACTTCCCTGAAACTGTGGTGGGATGTGGTACTCTATTCATTGTAATCGAAACACCAATATCTTTCTCCATGTGTATGAAACAAGTCCGAGTATGGTCTTTACTCTTTCTGAAGATTAGGAAGCCTCCAATAATATATTCATTCATGAAAAATCAGACACAAATTGGCTGTAGAAGCTGCGCCAACAATTAAATTTCCAGAGACCAAACTGCCGAACAGTATGATCATACTGTTTCA